>CM061753.1:279296082-279896082 GCA_030979885.1 Lolium multiflorum | reverse complement strand
AATGACATGAGTAAACAAATGAATCATAAAGCAAAGACTTTTCATGAATAGTACTTTCAAGACAAGCATCAATAAGTCTTGCATAAGAGTTACTCATAAAGCAATAAATTCAAAGTAAAAGTATTGAAACAACACAAAGGAAGATTAAGTTTCAGCGGTTGCTTTCAACTTATAACATGTATATCTCATGGATAGTTGTCAATGCAAAGTAATATAACAAGTGCAATATGCAAGTATGTAGGAATCAATGCACAGTTCACACAAGTGTTTGCTTCTTGAGATGGAGAGAGATAGGTGAACTGACTCAACATAAAAGTAAAAGAAAGGCCCTTCGCAGAGGGAAGCATTGATTGCTATATTTGTGCTAGAGCTTTGGTTTTGAAAACAAGAAACAATTTTGTCAACGGTAGTAGTAAAGCATATGTGTTATGTAAATTATATCTTACAAGTTGCAAGCCTCATGCATAGTGTACTAATAGTGCCCGCACCTTGTCCTAATTAGCTTGGATTACCGGGATTATCATCGCAATACACATGTTTTAACCAAGTGTCACAAAGGGGTACCTCTATGCCGCCTGTACAAAGGTCTAAGGAGAAAACTCGCATTTGGATTTCTCGCTTTTGATTATTCTCAACTTAGACATCTGTAAGGGTACATTGCCCCTATGTGTGGTTTTGGTAATTAATGACAACCCCTATGGACTAATGTTTTCATTGAGTTTATATGAAGGAATATTCCATAGGTACTACTTGCTCAACATGTGTTGGATTCAAGTATGGATGCCATGAAGATAAAGATATACCTTGTGATTTGGCATCAAGATCATCGGTATGAAGATATATTTGTGATATGATCAAGAAGAAGAAATGAAGATGGAGTTCTTATGTGGAACTCAATATTAGCCATGCTCTATCTCAAGTGAGTATGAGAAGATACAAGGTTGAGTTGGGCAAGTTCAAGATGAGCATCTTGAGTGGATCACATGCTTGAAGCTTGCCGTCCATTTGGTGATAGTGGACATGTGAAGATGTGCATCAATGAAGCTTTCCCATCATTGTGTATGGGGGAGCATTTGTGAGTATACACGAAGCGACAATGATCAAGTGATGGGATGCGCAAGGCAAAGGTATGACCTTGATAGGTTTTCCTTTTACCGGTCTCGTGGTGGTTGATGGGAGACCGGATTATAGGATAGATAGCCGCACTATTAAGAGGGGCTTTCGGTTGGGTAACTTGATCACATCGTCTTAGGGAGCTCAATCCTTTGCATACTTTGCATATCCTTATTGCTTCTTGGTGTTTCTCTATGTGAGGTTCTTGAGCTTGTTGCTAGCTTTACAACAAGCCCAAGTTCATCGAAAACGGAGTTCGCATGCATCTTCTATTGCGTTTTCGAGGTTGGGTGATTTTACCGGTTATTCATGATATAAGGTTCTACCTTTTATATTCATGATAAAATCCCCTCCTACAGATTCTTGGGTTTTCACTTTCTATTAGATAGCATTCGTTGTTATCTTCCAAACAAAATTGGTTTCATGTTAATCGGAGTTCGGGAGCAATAGTTATTAAAGAAAAGGTAAAAGAAGAAAAAGAAAAAAAGGGGGACGGCTGCCCGGTCTCCGACCGGTCGACCGGGCCACACACCGGCCCACCCGGGACAGCCCCGGTCTCCGACCGGCCGACCGGCCCAGGCGCCGGCCAGCCCAGCCAGCCCTCCGGTCCGACCGGACCGTGACCGGGCCACCGCCCCATCCGGCCCAGGCCCGGTCCCACGGGCCGCCCGCCCCGCCGGCCCGCCGGCCTGCACCGGCGGCGCCGCCGACCGCCGCCCTGCCCCACGCGCCTCCCAAGCCTATCTGCCGCCTGTGCGCGCTTGCCGCCCCGTCCGGTCGGTGGGCCGGCCCGACCGGACGCCTGGCCGGCCTCCTCAGCAGCTCACCCGGTCCCGGTGCCGGCCGGCTGGGCCACTTTTTGGCCCGTTTTTCTGCCTATTTCTTTTGTCTTTTTCCCCCAACGGTTTTATTTGCCCCCATGCTATAAATAGCCCTTCTTCCACCTTGAGCTAGTTAGTTCTTCCATTCTCTCTCCTCCATTGTTGCATTTGAAGAACTTGCTCTTCCCTTTGATTCCTCCAACCATTCTTGCTCATTCTTGAGGGATCTAAGAGAGGAGATCTAGATCTACACTTCCACCAATCCATTTCTTCTCTAAGTGAGGGAATCTCTTGGGATCTAGATCTTGGAGTCTTTTGTTGACTTTCCCCATTGTTCTTCCTCTCCAATCTCATCCTAGCATTTGTTGTTTGGGTGGGATTTGAGAGTGAAGGACTTGAACACCTCTAGTGTTCTTGCTTTGCATCATTGCATAGTGTTGAGCTCTCCACCACGATTAGTTCGAGTGAGAGACCGTGAGCTTGTTACTCTTGGAGGGAAACCTCCTAGTTGGCTTGGCGGTTGGTGCTCCGGTGATCTCTTCAAGAAGATTGTGAAGAGGCCCGATGTCTACGGGAGCTTCTATTCTTGTAGACAGTGTTGGGCCTCCAAGTGCAGAGGTTTGTAGAACAGCAGCAAGTTTCCTTAAGTGGATACCCAAGGTTTATCGAACTCAGGGAGGAAGAGGTCAAAGATATCCCTCTCATGCAACCCGCAACCACAAAGCAAGAAGTCTCTTGTGTCCCCAACACACCTAATAGGTGCACTAGTTCGGCGAAGAGATAGTGAAATGCAGGTGGTATAAATAAGGATGAGCAGTAGTAACGGTGCCAGAAAGTGCTTGCTGGCGTGTAGTTGATGGTGGTAATATTGCAGCAGTAGTAACACAAGAAAACAAGAACAAGCAGTAGTAACTCAGAGATTTAGGAACAAGGCCTAGGGATTAGACTTTCACTAGTGGACACTCTCAACATTGATCACATAAAGAATAGATAAATGCATACTCTACACTTTTGTTGGATGATGAACACATTGCGTAGGATTACACGAACCCTCAATGCCGGAGTTAACAAGCTCCACAATAATGCTCATGTTTTAGTAACCTTTAGTGTAAGATATATCAACAGACTAAACCAAGTACTAGCATAGCATGCACACTATCACCTTCATGCATATGTAGGAGGAATAGATCACATCAATATTATCATAGCAATAGTTAACTTCGCAATCTCCAAGAGATCATGATCATAGCATAAACCAAGTACTAACACGGTGCACGCACTGTCACCTTTACACACGTGTAGGAGGAATAAAACTACTTTAATAACACATCACTAGAGTAGCACATAGATAGTAGTGATACAAACTCATATGAATCTCAATGAGATCATTGTATTGAAGTACATGGAAGAGAGATGAACCACATAGCTACCGGTACAGCCCCGAGCCTCGATGGAGAACTACTCCCTCCTCATGGGAGCAGCAGCGGTGATGAAGATGGCGGTGGAGATGGCAGCGGTGTCGATGGAGAAGCCTTCCGGGGCACTTCCCCGCTCCAGCAGGGTGCCGGAACAGAGATCCTGTCCCCCAGATCTTGGCTTCGCGATGGCGGCGGCTCTGGAAGGTTTTCGTGGGTTTCGTCAATTGGTATCGGGTTTTCTGATCCAGGGGCTTCTTATAGGCGAAGAGGCGGCGCAGGGGGGTCAACAGGGTGCCCTCACCACCAGGTGGCACGGCCAGGGCCTGGCCCGCGCCAGTGGTGTGGGGCCCCGGCCCATCTCTCGGCAGCTCTCGAGTGTTCTGGATGGTTCCGGGAAAATAGGAACCGGCGTTGATTTCGTCCGATTGAGAATATTTCGTTACTAGGATTTCTGAAACCAAAACAGCAGAAACAGAACTGCACTTCGGCATCTTGTTAATAGGTTAGTTCCGAAAATGCACGAATATGACATAAAGTGTGCATATAACATGTAGATAACATCAATAATGTGGCATGGAACACAAGAAATTATCGATACGTTGGAGACGATCAGCATCCCAAGCTTAGTTCTGCTCGTCCGAGCAGGTAAAACGATAACAAGGATAATTTCTGGAGTGACATGCCATCATAATCTTGATCATACTATTTGTAAAGCATATGTAGTGAATGCAACGATCAAAACAATGTGTATGACATGAGTAAACAAGTGAATCATAAAGCAAAGACTTTTCATGAATAGCACTTCAAGACAAGCATCAATAAGTCTTGCATAAGAGTTAACTCATAAAGCAATAATTCAAAGTAAAGGTATTGAAGCAACACAAAAGAAGATTAAGTTTCAGCGGTTGCTTTCAACTTGTAACATGTATATCTCATGGATAATTGTCAATGCAAAGCAATATAACAAATGCAATATGCAAATATGTAAGAATCAATGCACAGTTCACACAAGTGTTTGCTTCTTGAGGTGGAGAGAAATAGGTGAACTGACTCAACAATAAAAGTAAAAGAATGGTCCTTCAAAGAGGAAAGCATCGATTGCTATATTTGTGCTAGAGCTTTGATTTTGAAAACATAAAGAGAGCATAAAAGTAAAGTTTTGAGAGGTGTATGTTGTTGTCAACGAATGGTAGCGGGTACTTGTTGACCGCCAAAACCCACCGTCGGGCAGCGACAGTCAGCACTAGTAGAGCCGGGAAGAGCCTAGAGCTGCGGCTGGCTGAGACCCCTCCGAGCGACGGCCCGCAATGCTCTTCTGGTCACACGCGGCGATGCGAAGTGCAAGGGCGTGCCACCTGACCTATACCTGGTCAGGAAGGTGATGGGGAATGCCTCGCTTAGTTCCTGCATGGCATACACGTAAACGTTAAATACGAGCCTCGATCGGCTCTCAGGTTATCCTGTGAATCGGCTCAAAGAGCCGATCCACCCATGATCCGTGCGGGGTGCACGAATACTTGGTGATCCTGCTTGATCAAGATAAAGCTAATGAGATCTACGACGATTTAGGGTTTTCACCGCATAATCGGATCATCCTACTCCAGGTTGGGCCTCGCGGCCACGCACGGTGCTCATAAGCCGATCCTAAACAAGGCCAAAGAACCAACAATGTAGTTGATCCACGGAACATCCTGTTTAGGACTTGCGAACGCCACCCTACATGCCACTGGATCCCCCCCTTTGTAAGGCCTAACTATTGCAGATATTAAACTAATCCTTGCAGAGCAAGGAGCAATCGTAACGGATCAGATCTACTAAACGATGAACAAGCAGGGTGCCGCCCCCATGCCTGAGATAGGCATGAGGACGGCTAGATATGCAAGGGTTGCACTACGTAAGCATGTTTATACGAAGGACAATGCTAACCCTAACACATCTATGATAACTACGTTGCTCGCCATCAAAGACGCTTCAGTACGAGCAACGCATGAACAACGTGGAGCTTGTGCTGCCTAGATCGCAAGATGCGATCTAGGCAGCATGTCGCTTACCTGATTGAAACCCTCGAGACGAAGGAGTTGGCGATGCGCCGAGATTGGTTTGTTTTGGGGTGAACGTTGTGTTGTTGTTTATTCCATAAACCCTAGATACATATTTATAGTCCGGGGACTTTCTAATTGAGGCGTGCACCTAACCGTGCACGGGTAAAACTCTAACTTCTAAATTAAGATGCGATCTACTATAATACAGATACAGGGGCAATTTAGCCCAAACTTGGTACACAAGGCCGATTCACGTATTTCTTCCATGTATATTCTTCAAACCCATCTTGATCGCGGCCCACCTCTGATCGGTCAAATTCTGGTGATAACACATGCCCCCTGGTTTTGGAAATGACATTTCCAAAATCATTATGCTTTCCTTCGTCGGGTCATGTCGTGGCAGAGCAGAAACGGCCGGTTGTTAGCTGGATCGACGCCCAATGAGCCGATAGCAACGCATTGGTCTTTCATAATCTGTCCTTCATCTTCTTCGACTGATGACTCTGAGACCTGGTGACATTCCTCTGCAAAATTCACCATCCTCGAAGAAGGTTGCTACACAGGACCAGCCGATGATACTCCAATTGGCTTCTAGAAACAGAACATTTACCAGGTCGGTTGCCCCCCGAGTCTCAGTCTCAACAGAGACGAGGATACACAAATTAGCCGAATGGACCTGGGCTTGATCATGTCTGAGGGCACTATCATGCAGAGCCAGCCGATTTGAACGAAATCGGCTCTCCAGAGGAGAGGACCTTCGGGGTGAGCTGCCCCCCGAGTTTCTTCAGTCCAAATGTCATGACTACATATTCAAACAAGCCCATTGAACCTGGTACTCTGAATGCAGTCTTGTGTATATCTTCTGGATATTGTCAACATAAAGTAATATAACGAGTGCAATATGCAAGTATGTAGGAATCAATGCACAGTTAACACAAGTGTTTGCCTTTTTTTTAGATAGAAGTAAATGGGTAAACTGACTCAACAATAAAAGTAGAAGAAAGGCCCTTCGCAGAGGGAAGCAGGATTAAATCATGTGCTAGAGCTTTTTAAGTTTTGAAATCATATAGAGAGTATAAAAGTAAAGTTTTGAGAGGTGTTTGTTGTTGTCAACGACTGATAGTGGGTACTCTAACTACCTCATCAACCAGACTTTCAAGAGCGGCTCCCATGAAGGACGTTCTCTCTACCAAGGTAGATCATCCCTCTTCTCTTTGTCTACACATGTACTTTAGTTTAGTTTTTTTTTAGATGACACTCCTCCCAACCTTTGCTTTCTCAAGCCATGGCTAACCGAATCCTCGGGTGCCTTCCAACAATCACATACCGTGAAGGAGTGTCTATTTTCAAAATGAAGTTGCTTACTGATGAATCAAAGCAAAACATGTGAAGAGAATTATTAATGCAAGTTAATTAATAGGGGCTGGGAACCCCGTTGCCAGCTCTTTTGCAAAGTTATTGGATAAGCGGATGAAGCCACTAGTCCATTGTGAAAGTCTGTCAAAAGTAAATGACAAGATCGAAAGATAAAACACCACATACTTCCTCATGAGCTACAAAACATTGACACAAATAAGAGATAATAGCTTTTGAATTGTTTAAAGGTAGCACATGAAGTATTTGCTTGGAATGGCAGAGAAATACCATGTAGTAGGTGTATATGGTGGACACAAGTGGCATAGTGTTTGGCTCAAGGATTTTGGATGCATGAGAAGTATTCCCTCTCGATACAAGGTTTAGGCTAGCAAGGTTGTTTAAAGCAAACACAAGTATGAACCGGTACAGCAAAACTCACATAAAAGACATATTGAAAGCATTATAAGACTCTATACCGTCTTCATTGTTGTACCTTTTATCATTATATCGAAGCCGATCGCTTGAACCGGCCTCCTCTGTCCTTGCCATGGCGGTAAACAGAATGAGCTACCATGTAGTTAACTTCCCGGCGCAGAGCTCTGGTCCGTTCTTCTGAAGGGGTGGACAGATCTACTTGGTCGAGGGCACCCTTCGGTGTAAAGCCGTTCCACCTGATGCCATGAGAACGGGTCTTCGAGAAAGAGCCGATGAGGTCGGCTTCGAGGACTGCCTTGATCTCGTCATGTTTCTTCTTGAGCTCATCAGGCAGATCCTCGTACTTGACCGGAGTGCTTTCCGCCATCTCAGATGTAGATGGCGATGCGGTGGATGTAGAAGATGGTCCCACCGGGCGTGCCAGAATGTGTTGACCGCCAAAACCCACCGTCGGGCAGCGACAGTCAGCACTAGTAGAGCCGGGAAGAGCCTAGAGCTGCGGCTGGCTGAGACCCCTCCGAGCGACGGCCCGCAATGCTCTTCTGGTCACACGCGGCGATGCGAAGTGCAAGGGCGTGCCACCTGACCTATACCTGGTCAGGAAGGTGATGGGGAATGCCTCGCTTAGTTCCTGCATGGCATACACGTAAACGTTAAATACGAGCCTCGATCGGCTCTCAGGTTATCCCGTGAATCGGCTCAAAGAGCCGATCCACCCATGATCCGTGCGGGGTGCACGAATACTTGGTGATCCTGCTTGATCAAGATAAAGCTAATGAGATCTACGACGATTTAGGGTTTTCACCGCATAATCGGATCATCCTACTCCAGGTTGGGCCTCGCGGCCACGCACGGTGCTCATAAGCCGATCCTAAACAAGGCCAAAGAACCAACAATGTAGTTGATCCACGGAACATCCTGTTTAGGACTTGCGAACGCCACCCTACATGCCACTGGATCCTCCCCCCTTTGTAAGGCCTAACTATTGCAGATATTAAACTAATCCTTGCAGAGCAAGGAGCAATCGTAACGGATCAGATCTACTAAACGATGAACAAGCAGGGTGCCGCCCCCATGCCTGAGATAGGCATGAGGACGGCTAGATATGCAAGGGTTGCACTACGCAAGCATGTTTATACGAAGGACAATGCTAACCCTAACACATCTATGATAACTACGTTGCCCGCCATCAAAGACGCTTCAGTACGGGCAACGCATGAACAACGTGGAGCTTGTGCTGCCTAGATCGCAAGATGCGATCTAGGCAGCATGTCGCTTACCTGATTGAAACCCTCGAGACGAAGGAGTTGGCGATGCGCCGAGATTGGTTTGTTTTGGGGTGAACGTTGTGTTGTTGTTTATTCCATAAACCCTAGATACATATTTATAGTCCAGGGGACTTTCTAATTGAGGCGTGCACCTAACCGTGCACGGGTAAAACTCTAACTTCTAAATTAAGATGCGATCTACTATAATACAGATACACGGGCAATTTAGCCCAAACTTGGTACACAAGGCCGATTCACGTATTTCTTCCATGTATATTCTTCAAACCCATCTTGATCGCGGCCCACCTCTGATCCGGTCAAATTCTGGTGATAACAGTACTCTAACCCCCTTGCCAGACAAACCTTCAAAGAGCGGCTCCCATTTTATTTTATTTTTGGATGGCACTCCTTCCAACCTTTCTTTCACAAACCATGGCTAACCGAATCCTCGGGTGCCTGCCAACAATCTCATACCATGAAGGAGTACCTTTTTATTTTAGTTTTATTATGATGACACTCCTCCCAACCTTTGCTTACACAAGCCATGGCTAGCCGAATCCTTCGGGTGCCGTCCAACAATCACATACCATGGAGGAGTGCCTTTTTTGGTTAATTAATTTGGGACTGGGAATCCCATTGCCAGCTCTTTTTGCAAAATTATTGGATAAGCGGATGAAGCCACTAGTCCATTGGTGAAAGTTGCCCAACAAGATTGAAAGATAAACACCACATACTTCCTCATGAGCTATAAAACATTGACACAAATAAGAGGTAATAAATTTTGAATTGTTTAAAGGTAGCACTCAAGCAATTTACTTTGGAATGGCGGAGAAATACCATGTAGTAGGTAGGTATGGTGGACACAAATGGCATAGTGTTGGCTCAAGTATTTGGATGCATGAGAAGTATTCCCTCTCGATACAAGGTTTAGGCTAGCAAGGCTTATTTGAAACAAACACAAGGATGAACCGGTGCAGCAAAACTCACATAAAAGACATATTGTAAACATTATAAGACTATACACCGTCTTCCTTGTTGTTCAAACTCAATACTAGAAATTATCTAGACCTTAGAGAGACCAATTATGCAAACCAAATTTTAGCATGCTCTATGTATTCTTCACTAATAGGTGCAAAGTATATGATGCAAGAGCTTAAACATGAGCACAACAATTGCCAAGTATCACATTACCCAAGACATTATAGCAATTACTACATGTATCATTTTCCAATTCCAACCATATAACAATTTAACGAAGAGGAAACTTCGCCATGAATATTATGAGCTAAGAACACATGTGTTCATACGAACCAGCGGAGCGTGTCTCTCTCCCACACAAGCATGATGTAATCCAATTTATTCAAACAAAAACAAAAACAAAAGCACACAGACGCTCCAAGTAAAGCACATAAGATGTGGCCGAATAAAAATGTAGTTTCAGGGGAGGAACCTGATAATTGTCGATGAAGAAGGGGATGCCTTGGGCATCCCCAAGCTTAGACGCTTGAGTCTTCTTGATATATGCAGGGATGAACCACCGGTGCATCCCCAAGCTTAGAGCTTTCACTCTCCTTGATCATGGTATATCATCCTCCTCTCTTGACCCTTGAAAACTTCCTCCACACCAAACTCGAAACAACTCATTAGAGGGTTAGTGGACAATAAAAATTAACATGTTCAGAGGTGACACAATCATTCTTAACACTTCTGGACATTGCATAAAGCTACTGGACATTAATGGATCAAAGAAATTCATCCAACATAGCAAAAGAGGCAATGCGAAATAAAAGGCAGAATCTGTCAAAACAGAACAGTCCGTAAAGATGGATTTTATTAGGCCACCAGACTTGCTCAAACGAAAATGCTCAAATTGAATGAAAGTGCGTACATATCTGAGGATCACTCACGTAAATTTGCATAATTTTCTGAGTTACCTACAGAGAATTAGACCCAGATTCGTGACAGCAAAGAAATCTGTTTCTGCGCAGTAATCCAAATCTAGTACTTACTTTACTATCAAAGACTTTACTTGGCACAACAAAACACAAAACTAAGATAAGGAGAGGTTGCTACAGTAGTAAACAACTTCCAAGACACAAATATAAAACAAAGTACTGTAGCAAAATAACACATGGGTTATCTCCCAAGAAGTTCTTTCTTTTTAGCCATTAAGATGGGCTCAGCAGTTTTAATGATGCACTCGCAAGAAATAGTATTTGAAGCAAAAGAGAGAATCAAGAGGCAAATTAAAAACACATTTAAGCCTAACATGCTTCCTATGCATAGGAATCTTGTAAATAAACAAGTTCATGAAGAGCAAAGTAACAAGCATAGGAAGATAAAACAAGTGTAGCTTCAAAAATTTCAGCACATAGAGAGGCATTTTAGTAACATGAAAATTTCTACAACCATATTTTCCTCTCTCATAATAACTTTCAGTAGCATCATGAGCAAACTCAACAATATAACTATCAAATGAAACATTCTTATCATGAGTCTCATGCATAAAATAATTACTCTCCACATAGGCATAGTCAATTTTATTAGTTGTAGTGGGAGCAAATTCAACAAAGTAGCTATCATTATTATTCTCATCATCAAATATAGGAGGCATATTGTAATCATAATCAAATTCACTCTCCATAGTAGGTGGCACCAAAAGACCACTATCATTATAATCATCATAAATAGGAGGCAAAGTATCATCAAAGAAAATTTTCTCCTCAATGCTTGGGGGACTAAAAATATCATGAAAACCAGCTTCCCCAAGCTTAGAACTTTCTATATTATTATCAACAATGGTGTTCAAAGCGTTCATACTAATATTACTACCAGCATGCAAATAAGATTTCATAGGTTTTTTAATTTTCGCATCAAACAATCCAAGTTTTAAATCAGGAAATAGAACAAGAAGCTCACTCTTATACATTATGCCAAACTAGTGTAAACAAGAAACAACAAGATGCAATTGCAGGATCTAAAGGAAATAGCTTTGAGCACACACACAACGGCGCCGGAAAAATACTTTACCTGAGACCGTAGTATGAGTGCCTTTTTACCTTTCCTCCCCGGCAACGGCGCTAGAAAAGTGCTTGATGTCTACGGGAGCTTCTATTCTTGTAGACAGTGTTGGGCCTCCAAGTGCAGAGGTTTGTAGAACAGCAGCAAGTTTCCCTTAAGTGGATACCCAAGGTTTATCGAACTCGGGGAGGAAGAGGTCAAAGATATCCCTCTCATGCAACCCCGCAACCACAAAGCAAGAAGTCTCTTGTGTCCCCAACACACCTAATAGGTGCACTAGTTCGCGAAGAGATAGTGAAATACAGGTGGTATAAATAAGTATGAGCAGTAGTAACGGTGCCAGAAAAGTGCTTGCGGCGTGTAGTTGATGGTGGTAATATTGCAGCAGTAATAACACAGAAAACAGTAAACGCGTAGTAACTCAGTATTTAGGAACAAGGCCTAGGGATTAGACTTTCACTAGTGGACACTCTCAACATTGATCACATAACAGAATAGATAAATGCATACTCTACACTTTTGTTGGATGATGAACACATTGCGTAGGATTACACGAACCCTCAATGCCGGAGTTAACAAGCTCCACAATAATGCTCATGTTTTAGTAACCTTTAGTGTAAGATATATCAACAGACTAAACCAAGTACTAGCATAGCATGCACACTGTCACCTTCATGCATATGTAGGAGGAATAGATCACATCAATATTATCATAGCAATAGTTAACTTCGCAATCTCCAAGAGATCATGATCATAGCATAAACCAAGTACTAACACGGTGCACGCACTGTCACCTTTACACACGTGTAGGAGGAATAAAACTACTTTAATAACACATCACTAGAGTAGCACATAGATAGTAGTGATACAAACTCATATGAATCTCAATGAGATCATTGTATTGAAGTACATGGAAGAGAGATGAACCACATAGCTACCGGTACAGCCCCGAGCCTCGATGGAGAACTACTCCCTCCTCATGGGAGCAGCAGCGGTGATGAAGATGGCGGTGGAGATGGCAGCGGTGTCGATGGAGAAGCCTTCCGGGGCACTTCCCCGTCCGGCAGGGTGCCGGAATAGAGATCCTGTCCCCCGATCTTGGCTTCGCGATGGCGGGCTCTGGAAGGTTTTCGTGGGTTTCGTCAATTGGTATCGGGTTTTCTGATCCAGGGGCTTCTTATAGGCGAAGAGGCGCGGGGGGTCAGGGTGCCCTCACCACCGGTGGCGCCGCAGGGCCTGGCCCGCGCCCAGGTGTGGTGTGGGGCCCCCGGCCCATCTGGCAGCTCTCGAGTGTTCGGATGGTTCCGGGAAAATAGGAACCTGGGCGTTGATTTCGTCCGATTCCGAGAATATTTCGTTACTAGGATTTCTGAAACCAAAACAGCAGAAAACAGGAACTGGCACTTCGGTTAATAGGTTAGTTCCAGAAAATGCACGAATATGACATAAAGTGTGCATATAACATGTAGATAACATCAATAATGTGGCATGGAACACAAGAAATTATCGATACGTTGGAGACGAGGCCCGGGCTTCTCCTTCGTGGAGCTTGTGAAGTGGTTGTGGAGCTTGCCATCTCCGGAGCGGAGGAAAAGCTAACCATAAGGAAAGGGCCATTATCCTTCGTGGGTGTGGTTCGGAGAATAGGGTGAGCCTTCGTGGCGCGGGGAATCCTTCGTGGGACCTCCACTCCTCCAAACGTGACGTACCTTGTTGCAAAGCAAGGGAACACGGGAATACATCCTCGTCTCCGCGTGCCTCGGTTATTTCTATACCCGAGCTCTCTTTCCTTGTGATAGCCATCGTGCTTGAAGTACATATATCTTGCTATCACTTGTGCTACATATATCTTGTGCCTATCTTGCTTAGCTCTAGTTGCCATTGTCACACTTAGTTGAGCTTAGCATATTTAGGGTTTGTGCTTGTAAACTAAACATTAGTTTAATTCCGCATTCTTACAAGACAAATCCGCAAGAGTTTGTAATTGCCTATTCACCCCCCCTCTAGGCGACATCTCGATCTTTCAATTGGTATCAGAGCAAGGTCTCTCCTTGTTTTAGGCTTCACCGCCTTGAGAGTAAAGATGTCGGCTAGTAATTTAGTGCACAATGACACAATTATCTTTGTTGGCACAAATTATCATTTGTGGCGAAATTGCTTGCTTTGTAAACTTCGGACCTTGTGTCCAAACATTGAGCAATTTCTAGATGTAGGTTTTTCTCCTCCGATGGATCCTCAAAATCTATCTTTAGAGGATGAGAAAAACTTACATCTTGAAGCTCAAGTATCTAATGAGCTTTTATTCTCCTTGAGACCCGATTTTCGTAGGTTCTTGATATATATAAAGCGAAAATCGTCTCATGAGATGTGGATCAAGCTTAAGGAAATGTTTGGTGGATCCACTTCTCAATTGGTCGGTGGTGACTCCGAGGAGCTCTCTTCCCCTTCACATCATGAAGAGCTCCAAGTTGCTTCCACCTCCGGTCGTGATGAGTTATCATCTTCTTCCACTTCACCAACGTGTAGCAAGACACGAGGTAATGATATGGTGAGTGGTGAGGAAAATTGCAATGTTGATATTGTGCTCAATAGTGATGATTCTTCATCTCTATCCCATTGCAATGCTTCCTCTTTGGACTTAAACACATCTAGCATTGAAAATAATCTACATGCTTGTGTTGATAGTCCTTGCATATCATGTGTAAATTGCTTACATAGATCTCATGATGATATGCTTACCTTGTCTTGTTCCCATAATCAAAATGCTTCTATTTCCTCTAGTTGGTTGTTGACTAACAATGTAGAGGAAACCGAACACTCTATGGATCAAGACATGATTTCAAATGAGGATTCAAGAATATCTTCATCTTCATCCTCCGGTATGCACATGTGCCTTATGGCAAATGGACCAAAGGTATCTCCTACTTTGACTCCTAACACATCCTCTAATGATGAGAGTGATGATGATGATAATGATGAAGAACATAATATCTTGGTGCATGATATGGCAATGGTATATGCTTCTCTTCGTGGTAATAAAGAAGCTCGTGCTTATCTCGAACACTCTATGGATACCTTGAATAAATATAGGGAAACCATAGTGGAGTTGGAGTCCCATGTTGAAAATGGGGAAATGAGATTCACTCTCCTCAAGCATGAGCTAAAAGATGAGAAGCATGCTAATTTCATGCTTACACAAAAAATTGAATCCTATATGCATGAAAATGAGAAAACTATTGTTGATGCTTGTGCTACTAACTCTAATTCTTGTGAAGCATCGACCTTAAAGGAGAATGTTGAGCTAAGGGCTCAACTTGAGTTGCTAACTAGCAATTATAGGGAATTGGAAGAAAGTCATAAAAAGCTCTCGGGCTCTCATGATGACCTTCTAATTTCCTATGATGGGCTAAAGTTAGCTCATGAGGCTAGTATCACCAAGGTAACATCTTGTGAGCCTCATGTGGACATTAGCACAATCTCTACTACAAATGCTATATTGCCATGTGCTAGTCCTTGTAATCCATCTAGTCAAACTAGTGATACACCTTGTGTTGGATTACTCACTTTGCCTTGTTGCTCTAACAATGAAGCTTCTACTTCCTCTAGTACTTGTATTTCTACTAACCATGTAGAGGAAATAAAAGAGCTCGAGGCTCAAGTCCTTTCTTTAAAGAAAGACTTGGAAAAGCGTCATGAAGGGAAATCCGCACTTGACAAGATGCTAAGTGTGCAACAATCCCCCAATGACAAAAGTGGACTTGGATTCAACTCCAATAACAAGAACAAGTCCAAGAGCAAGAGCAACAAGAAGAAGGGCCAAGACAAAGTCAAGGATCCGGCCAAGTTGGTTTGCTTCAAGTGCAAGGTTGAAGGGCATCATGTTAGATCATGCCCATTGAAGAAGAAGAAGCACTTGAGTGAGAAACAACAAGGGAAACGGCCACAAGGTCAAGGTCAAGCTCATGCTCGACCTCAAGTTGAAGATAGGCCACTTCCCAAGAAGAATCAAGATATTGTTCCCCAAGAGAAGAAATCAATAAAGAAGAGAAAGGGGAACACTTGCTACTTATGCCGTGAGAAGGGGCACTTTGCTTCTTCTTGCTTAGGTGGTACCTTATCTAACCCTATAATTGTTGATGATGATTATTCTCTAGGGAAGGATAAGGATGGCAATGTGTTTGCCAAGTTTGTTGGAACTCAAAGTGGTTTCAAGAAAAGAACCATTTGGGTTGCCAAGCCTATTGTGACTAATCTCTTAGGACCCAACTTGGTTGGGGACCAACAATCTCAAACTTGATCAATAGGTGCATATGGAGGTCATTGGAGACTTGACTACTTCATGAAGAATTAAGGGATCTTCATATATTATATTTTGACCAAGTCAAGTCATATGGATTATCATCTATATCTTATATTCAATGTTCCTCCTTGCGGTAACTTATACTTCAACTCTTCATGTTTATTGTAAGTTACTTGCCCCTTTGCATGTTTGGTTTTGTACCAAATATGTGTATGTATGTGTTGTGTCTTACTTGCTTATCTTGTGTATTCAAGTATGTTTGTTTGACTCACCATATACTTGTGTATTGTTTTGAGCCTAATGCATCTTGATGATATCTTATTTGGCTCTCTTTGAAGTGATTAATGGAACATCCCATTTTGGGGGAGTGATATGCTTTGTGCATCTCTCTTTCTTTAAAATGTGTGTACATGGGTACCACCACTTAGTATTGATATTGCAAGATTATCTAGTCACTATGTGGTGTGTCATACTCATGAGAAATTCAAATTCTAAAATATCCATTAATCATCTCTAGTTGAATTTTAGTTGCCTCTTGTTTAGAAGAAATGTTTTATCACATTATGGGGGAGTAATATGTTTTGTACATATCACAAGCCTAGAAAATGTGAACATATGAGGTTATGCCACTTAGAGTTGATGCTCTTAATTATCTTGTTCCTAGGTGGCATGTTTGCTCAAACAAGCTCCATTCTAATAAAAAACTTTTATTGCTCATCTTTTGGTTCTTGTTTGAGTAAGAAATTCTTGGTACGGTTTTCCTCAAATACATATCTCTATATCTTATTTGGGACACCGTTTGCTTCAAGTTATTCTAATCATTGCCGTGCGTGATTGTTTGACTAGTTGAAGCTATCAAGAATCTTCATCCGTGCATAGTGCTTAATTCTATATACTTATCCTATGCCTTTTATTGTGAAATTGATCCTTACTATCCTTGTTGATATACCACCGGAAATTATTTCCAATATACTCATTGTCTTTGACAATTGATAACCTTGTATGTGGTTGAATTCATGGATCATCTTCACCTTGGATTGCTTCTTATTTACTTATTTTATTTCCAAGAAATCTTTGTTGCTCCCATTTGTCTTCCTTGTCCCTTTGAAAAATCTTTTGATAAATTCTCTTAATTCATATCAAGTGTTTGTTTTGGAAGACAAACCTTTTCCTTACGGTACATTGTGCCATTGTGAAAAGTGTAGAGGGTTTGGTTTATTTGTTTGAACCTTGCTCTTTTTGGGAGTTATGCTATCTCATTCCTTCTTCTATATTTTATTAGCTTGAATGAGATAAATCTTTGAGCATGTTTGCTTTATTTCATCCTCTATGCTCAATGGTTTCTTCTTAGTTCACTTGTTGAACTTTGTTGAACAAATCTTTTGTGATTTGCTTCTTAGATATAATTTGGACAACAAATTTGTTTTGTGACACCTCTATGCCTTATTTAATTCTTTTGGTGTTTTGTCCAAAGTATATCTTTCTTGGATCTTTAAAAGTTTTGGTGCATGCTTATATGTAATTTGTTTATGCTTGTAGCATGCTTGCTTTCTTTCGATCCATTATGTAGGATATACTCCATCAAATCCTAAATGGCTAAGATGTGCATGAAATTCGAATTTCATCTAAATATGCACATGTTTATATGGAGTGTGTCCTATATATTGTGGTTAGTCTAACCATGTTGGACCCAATAAGTTTGGGGACCAAGATGTACTTGAATGATGTTTTAGGTACATTGGAGATGCAATGGAGGCTTGTCTCATCTATAAGGAAGGTGTTGTCACCATATGAGGATTGGAGTCAAGCTAGGATGATCGATGAACTCTTATCCACTACATCAAGCCATTGCCATCTCGGTAACAAGTATCTTATTCATGCACTCTCATATAGCATCCAACCTCTTGTAGGTTGTATCTTGGCATGAAATTATTTATTTCGAAAATATTGCGGTTCTTGAAAAACCCTTTTAAAGTAAAACTTCTTATTGAACACTTGAGTAATTTGAGAAGATGCATATGATAGGTTATATATATATATATATCATATTTTATGATTCACCTATCACAAATATGCCCTCTAGCAATTTATTGCATATCAATTCCTCAAAGAGCTCTTGTGTACAATATTGATGAAATTGTGAAATAAATCCGTATTTGTGATACTTGTTGCCTCTCTCAAAACATTCCAACTAGCTTTACTTCCCTTATTGTTAGTTGTGATGTTTTTGAGATTTTCTTGGTTGAAGCTCATTCATATACCACAAGTGTGTAAATTGGAGCCATAGGCTATATATGCTTTTTAAGCAAACATCCTTGGTATATTTTATGACTTCATCTTGGATATCATGTCTTATTTATTTTGTTAACCTCTTGTGTGTGCATGTTTCTTTATGGATCACTATGTCCACTTTAGAAACTTATATACATGAGAGCGTTAATCCATCAACTTGATATCCTTGTTCCTTGCCAATCATCTTTTACCCTTTTGCTTTTAGTGGTGTTGGTAAAGAAGATTTATGAGTGCTTGGTTTACTTGTTTTTCTTCATGCACTCATATCTCGTAATTGTTGGACTCAAGTTATTCTTGATAAGCATATTATTTTTATCTTGGGTATGTTCTAAATAATATAGAGGGAGTGAGGATTCCATGTTTGTGCATATTGTATTCAAATGCAAACATTATAAATTGTGCACGAACCTTGGGGAGCTTTCTTATTTTATTTAGAGCACTATATCTCTCTTATCATGATATCTTTGTTTGTCCAATTGGATCTTTGATTGCTTGCTTTACTTGTTGAAGCTCACTTCACCATGTTATCTTTATGCAATCTTTGATCCTCAATATAGTTTGACTTCCTTCAAGTATTCATCATTGGATATGTGCACTTGATTCCACTCAAATTATGAGAAGTGCACACTTTGGGGAGGAACTCACATTATATTGGCCTTCTAAATTTTTCACCCATTTTGACAATCGATGCCAATGGGGGAGAAGTTTAGAGGGTTTAAGGGAATGGTTTTATACTTAAGTTTGGTTTGTGCTTAAGTGTTTTGCCTCTCATGCATTCCATATTTATATGTCTTGCATGGTTGTATATATATAGTGGAAACTATCCCAAAGGTTAATCTTGACAATGTATGCAATGAATTCATGTTCATCACACGTGCATACATTGTGGGGGAGTTTTCTCTATATATATTGGTTCTACTCACATCCGTTGCATTTGTTGTAGTTGTGTGAGTAGAGCTGGTTTTGATATGGGCTAGTAGCTTTGTGTTACTTGACCATATCAAATACAACCTCTTGTATACAACTTATTCTCGGATAAGTTGCGTACTTGTCACTAATATTCATTATATAAACCCTCTTATTGTGGTTGTCATCAATTACCAAAATGGGGGAGATTGTAAGGGTACATTGCCCCTATGTGTGGTTTTGGTAATTAATGACAACCCCTATGGACTAATGTTTTCATTGAGTTTATATGAAGGAATATTCCATAGGTACTACTTGCTCTCCATGTGTTGGATTCAAGTATGGATGCCATGAAGATAAAGATATACCTTGTGATTTGGCATCAAGATCATCGGTATGAAGATATATTTGTGATATGATCAAGAAGAAGAAATGAAGATGGAGTTCTTATGTGGAACTCAATATTAGCCATGCTCTATCTCAAGTGAGTATGAGAAGATACAAGGTTGAGTTGGGCAAGTTCAAGATGAGCATCTTGAGTGGATCACATGCTTGAAGCTTGCCGTCCATTTGGTGATAGTGGACATGTGAAGATGTGCATCAATGAAGCTTTCCCATCATTGTGTATGGGGGAGCATTTGTGAGTATACACGAAGCGACAATGATCAAGTGATGGGATGCGCAAGGCAAAGGTATGACCTTGATAGGTTTTCCTTTTACCGGTCTCGTGGTGGTTGATGGGAGACCGGATTATAGGATAGATAGCCGCACTATTAAGAGGGGCTTTCGGTTGGGTAACTTGATCACATCGTCTTAGGGAGCTCAATCCTTTGCATACTTTGCATATCCTTATTGCTTCTTGGTGTTTCTCTATGTGAGGTTCTTGAGCTTGTTGCTAGCTTTACAACAAGCCCAAGTTCATCGAAAACGGAGTTCGCATGCATCTTCTATTGCGTTTTCGAGGTTGGGTGATTTTACCGGTTATTCATGATATAAGGTTCTACCTTTTATATTCATGATAAAATCCCCTCCTACAGATTCTTGGGTTTTCACTTTCTATTAGATAGCATTCGTTGTTATCTTCCAAACAAAATTGGTTTCATGTTAATCGGAGTTCGGGAGCAATAGTTATTAAAGAAAAGGTAAAAGAAGAAAAAGAAAAAAAGGGACGGCTGCCCGGTCTCCGACAGTCGACCGCCACACACCGGCCCACCCGGGACAGCCCCGGTCTCCGACCGGCCGACCGGCCCGCGCCGGCCAGCCCAGCCAGCCCTCCGGTCCGGCCGGACGTAACCGGGCCACCGCCCCATCCGGCCCAGGCCCGGTGCCCAGGCCGCCGGCGCCGGCCAGGCCGGCCTCACGGCGGGGCCTCACTCGCCCCGCGTGGCCCACCTGCCCCACGCGCCTCCCAAGCCTATCTGCCGCCCGTGCGTGCTCGCCCCGTCCGGTCGGTGGGCCGGTCCGACCGGACGCCTGGCCGGCCTCCTCGGCTCACCCGGTCCCGGCTGCCGGCCGGCTGGGCCACTGGCGTTTTTCTGCCTATTTCTTTTGTCTTTTTCCCCCAACGGTTTTATTTGCCCCCATGCTATAAATAGCCCTTCTTCCACCTTGAGCTAGTTAGTTCTTCCATTCTCTCTCCTCCATTGTTGCATTTGAAGAACTTGCTCTTCCCTTTGATTCCTCCAACCATTCTTGCTCATTCTTGAGGGATCTAAGAGAGGAGATCTAGATCTACACTTCCACCAATCCATTTCTTCTCTAAGTGAGGGAATCTCTTGGGATCTAGATCTTGGAGTCTTTTGTTGACTTTCCCCATTGTTCTTCCTCTCCAATCTCATCCTAGCATTTGTTGTTTGGGTGGGATTTGAGAGTGAAGGACTTGAACACCTCTAGTGTTCTTGCTTTGCATCATTGCATAGTGTTGAGCTCTCCACCACGATTAGTTCGAGTGAGAGACCGTGAGCTTGTTACTCTTGGAGGGAAACCTCCTAGTTGGCTTGGCGGTTGGTGCTCCGGTGATCTCTTCAAGAAGATTGTGAAGAGGCCCGGGCTTCTCCTTCGTGGAGCTTGTGAAGTGGTTGTAATTGCCTAAGGACATATTGTCCATATGCAACAGCGGAGCGTGTCTCTCTCCCACACAATGAATGCTAGGATCCATTTTATTCAAACAAAAACAAAAACAAAAACAAACCGACGCTCCAAGCAAAGCACATAAGATGTGATGGAATAAAAATATAGTTTCAGGGGAGGAACCTGATAATGTTGTCGAAGAAGGGGATGCCTTGGGCATCCCCAAGCTTAGACGCTTGAGTCTTCTTGAAATATGCAGGGATGAACCACGGGGGTATCCCCAAGCTTAGAGTTTTCACTCTTCTTGATCATAGTATATCATCCTCCTCTCTTGACCCTTGAAAACTTCCTCCACACCAAACTTAAAACAAACTCATTAGAGGGTTAGTGCATAATCAAAAATCCACATGTTCAGAGGTGACACAATCATTCTTAACACTTCTGGACATTTCCCAAAGCTACTGGAAGTTAATGGAACAAAGAAATCCATCCAACACAGCAAAAGAGGCAATGCGAAATAAAAGGCAGAATCTGTCAAAACAGAACAGTCCGTAAATACGAATTTTAAAGTGGCACCAGACTTGCTCAGATGAAAATTCCCAAATTGAATGAAAGTTGCGTACATATCTGAGGATCACTCACGTAAATTGGCATAATTTTCTGAGTTACCTACAGAGAATTAGGCCAAGATTCGTGACAGAAAGAAATCTGTTTCTGCGCAGTAATCCAAATCTAGTATGAACCTTACTATCAAAGACGTTACTTGGCACAACAATGCAAAAAAATTAAGATAAGGAGAGGTTGCTACAGTAGTAACAACTTCCAAGACTCAACAAAACAGTAGCAAAATAAAGACATGGGTTATCTCCAAGAAGTGCTTTCTTTATAGCCATTAAGATGGGCTCAGCAGTTTTAATGATGCACTCGCAAGAAATAGTAGTTGAAGCAAAAGAGAGCATCAAGAGGCAAATTTAAGTCTAACATGCTTCCTATGCATAGGAGTTTTGTAAATAAACAAGTTCATGAAGAAAAAAGTAACAAGCATAGGAAGATAGAACAAGTGTAGCTTCAAAAATTTCAGCACATAGAGAGGTGTTTTAGTAACATGAAAATTTCTACAACCATATTTTCCTCTCTCATAATAACTTTCAGTAGCAACATGAGCAAACTCAACAATATAACTATCACATAAAACATTCTTATCATGAGTCTCATGCATAAAATTATTACTCTCCACATAGGCATAATCAATTTTATTAGTTGTAGTGGGAGCAAATTCAACAAAGTAGCTATCATTATTATTCTCATCATCAAATATAGGAGGCATATTGTAATCATAATAAAATTTATCCTCCATAACAGGCGGTACTAAAAGACCAATATCATTATAATCATCATAAATAGGAGGCAAAGTATCATCAAAGTAAATTTTCTCCTCAATGCTTGGGGGACTAAAAATATCATGCTCATCAAAGCCAGCTTCCCCAAGCTTAGAATTTTCCATATCATTAGCAACAATGGTGTTCAAAGTGTTCATACTAATATGTTCCATAGGTTTTTTAATTTTCGCATCAAACCATCCATGTCTTAAATCAGGAAATAGAATAAGAAGCTCATTGTTGTCCATTATGCCTAACTAGTGTAAACAAGAAACAAAACGATGCAATTGCAGGATCTAAAGGAAATAGCTTCGAGCACACACACAACGGTAATGAAAAGTACTGTTACTGGGACCGGAGTATGAGAGCCTTTACCTTTCCTCCCCGACAACGGCGCCGAAAAGTGCTTCGTTGCCGGGATCCGTGTGTGTGCCGTTTACCTTTCCTCCCAAGAACGGCAGAAAAGTGCTTGATGTCTACGGGTGCTTCTATTCTTGTAGACGTGTTGGGCCTCCAAGAGCAGAGGTTTGTAGAACAGCAACAAGTTTCCCTTAAGTGGATCACCCAAGGTTTATCGAACTCAGGAGGAAGAGGTCAAAGATATCCCTCTCATGCAACCCTGCAACCACAAAGCAAGAAGTCTCTTGTGTCCCCAACACACCTAATAGGTGCACTAGTTCGGCGAAGAGATAGTGAAATACAAGTGGTATGAATGAATATGAGCAGTAGTACGGCGCCAGAAAAGTGCTTGCTGGCGTGCGGTTGATGGTAGTAATATTGGAAGTAAACATGCAGAGAACAAACAAGCAGCGATAGCAGTATTTAGGAACAAGGCCTAGGGATCATACTTTCACTAGTGGACACTCTCAACATTGATCACATAACAGAATAAATAGATAGATGCTAGACTCTACACCCTCTTGTTGGATGATGAACACCACTAACTGTGTAGGATTACACGAACCCTCAATGCCGGAGTTAACAAGCTCCACAATATTCAATGTTCATATTTAAATAACCTTAGAGTGCATAACAGATCAACATAACCAAACCAAGTACTAACATAGCATGCACACTGTCACCATCACACTATGAAAGGAGGAATAGATCACATCAATACTATCATAGTAATAGTTAACTTCATAATCTACAAGAGATCACAATCATAGCCTACGCCAAGTACTACACGATGCACACACTGTCACCATTACACCGTGCAGGAGGAATAAACTACTTTAATAACATCACTAGAGTAGCACACAGATAAATTGTGATACAAAACACATTGCAATCATAAAGAGATATAAATAAGCACTTCACTATGCTACTCTGAATTACTCTCTGGCAAGATAACGAACACTAATTCATCATGTAGGCAAACCTTAAAGATGCATTCCCAAGTACTAATGAACACCCCACGCTGTCACTTTGAGCATTCACAGGAGGTACTAACACACCACAATTTCATAGAGACATCCAACTCAAATCATAACTCAGTGAATAAGTATTCTGTGAAATATAGCCTAAGAGACCCACACGGTGCACACACTGTCACCTTTACACACGTGGGACAAGGAGTCTCCGGAGATCACATAAGTAAAATCCACTTGACTAGCACAATGACATCTAGATTACAAGCATCATCATATGAATCTCAATCATGTAAGGCAGCTCATGAGATTATTGTATTGAAGCACATAGGAGAGAGATTAACCACATAGCTACCGGTACAGCCCCGAGCCTCGATGGAGAACTACTCCCTCCTCATGGGAGACAGCAGCGTTGATGAAGATGGCGGTGGTGTTGATGGAGAAGCCTTCCGGGCACTTCCCGTCCGGCGTCGTGGAACAGAGACTCTGTCCCCCAGATCTTGGCTTCGCGATGGCGGCGGCTCTGGAAGGTTTCTCGTACCGTGGCTTTTCCGTCTCGAGGTTTTAGGTCAGGGACCTTTAAATAGGCGAAGAGGCGGAGTCGGAAGGTCGACGAGGCGGTGACACAACAGGGGGGCGCGGCCCGGCCCTGGCCGCGCCGCCCTATCATCTGGGCCCACCAGGGCTCCCCTACAGTGACTCTCGGTGTTCGAAGCTTCGTGGAAAAATAGGATGCTGGGCATTGATTTCGTCCGATTCCGAGAATATTTCCTTACTAGGATTTCTGAAACCAAAAACAACAGAAAACAACAACTGGCCATTCGGCATCTCGTCAATAGGTTAGTTCCGAAAACGCATAAATATGACATATAATGTGTATAAAACATGTAGATATCATCAATAATGTGGCATGGAACATAAGAAATTATCGATACGTCGGAGACGTATCACTAGACTCTACACCCTCTTGTTGGATGATGAACACCACTAACTGTGTAGGATTACACGAACCCTCAATGCCGGAGTTAACAAGCTCCACAATATTCAATGTTCATATTTAAATAACCTTAGAGTGCATAACAGATCAACATAACCAAACCAAGTACTAACATAGCATGCACACTGTCACCTTCACACTACGAAAGGAGGAATAGATCACATCAATACTATCATAGCAATAGTTAACTTCATAATCTACAAGAGATCACAATCATAGCCTACGCCAAGTACTACACGATGCACACACTGTCACCATTACACCGTGCAGGAGGAATAAACTACTTTAATAACATCACTAGAGTAGCACACAGATAAATTGTGATACAAAACACATTGCAATCATAAAGAGATATAAATAAGCACTTCACTATGCCATTCATAACAGTGAATAAGTATTCTGTGAAATATAGCCTAAGAGACCCACACGGTGCACACACTGTCACCTTTACACACGTGGGACAAGGAGTCTCCGGAGATCACATAAAAACCACTTGACTAGCATAATGACATCTAGATTACAAGCATCATCATATGAATCTCAATCATGTAAGGCAGCTCATGAGATTATTGTATTGAAGTACATAGGAGAGAGATGAACCACATAGCTACCGGTACAGCCCCGAGCCTCGATGGAGAACTACTCCCTCCTCATGGGAGACAGCAGCGTGGTGAAGATGGCGGTGGTGTCGATGGAGGAGCCTTCCGGGGGCACTGATACGTCTCCGACGTATCGATAATTTCTTATGTTCCATGCCACATTATTGATGATATCTACATGTTTTTTACACATTATATGTCATATTTATGCGTTTTCCGGAACTAACCTATTGACGAGATGCCGAAGGCCGTTCTCTTTTCTGTTTTTGGTTCAGAAATCCTAGTATGGAAATATTCTCGAATTGGACGAAATCAACGCCCAAAGTCTTATAATTGGACGAAGCTTCCGAACACCCGAGACGTCGAGGGGAAGCCCCGGGACCCCACACGCCACCCTGGCGCGGCCAGAGGGGGGGTCGCGCCCCCCTAGTGTGTGGGCCCACCAGGCCCCCTCCGAGGCTGCCCTTCCGCCTACTTAAGGTCTCTGTCGCGAAACCCTACCACGTTCGACGAAACCAGAGAAAACCTTCCAGAGCCGCCGCCATCGCGAAGCCAAGATCTGGGGGACAGGAGTCTCTGTTCCGGCACGCCGCCGGGACGGGGAAGTGCCCCCGGAAGGCTTCTCCATCAACACCACCGCCATCTTCATCAACGCTGCTTGTCTCCCATGAGGAGGGAGTAGTTCTCCATCGAGGCTCGGGGCTGTACCGGTAGCTATGTGGTTCATCTCTCTCCTATGTGCTTCAATACAATAATCTCATGAGCTGCCTTACATGATTGAGATTCATATGATGATGCTTGTAATCTAGATGTCATTATGCTAGTCAAGTGGATTTTACTTATGTGATCTCCGGAGACTCCTTGTCCCACGTGTGTAAAGGTGACAGTGTGTGCACCGTGTGGGTCTCTTAGGCTATATTTCACAGAATACTTATTCACTGAGTTATGATTTGAGTTGGATGTCTCTATGAAATTGTGGTGTGTTAGTACCTCCTGTGAATGCTCAAAGTGACAGCGTGGGGTGTTCATTAGTACTTGGGAATGCATCTTTAAGGTTTGCCTACATGATGAATTAGTGTTCGTTATCTTGCCAGAGAGTAATTCAGAGTAGCATAGTGAAGTGCTTATTTATATCTCTTTATGATTGCAATGTGTTTTGTATCACAATTTATCTGTGTGCTACTCTAGTGATGTTATTAAAGTAGTTTATTCCTCCTGCACGGTGTAATGGTGACAGTGTGTGCATCGTGTAGTACTTGGCGTAGGCTATGATTGTGATCTCTTGTAGATTATGAAGTTAACTATTGCTATGATAGTATTGATGTGATCTATTCCTCCTTTCGTAGTGTGAAGGTGACAGTGTGCATGCTATGTTAGTACTTGGTTTGGTTATGTTGATCTGTCATGCACTCTAAGGTTACTTAAACATGAACATTGAATATTGTGGAGCTTGTTAACTCCGGCATTGAGGGTTCGTGTAATCCTACACAGTTAGTGGTGTTCATCATCCAACAAGAGGGTGTAGAGTCTAGCATCTATTTATTTATTCTGTTATGTGATCAATGTTGAGAGTGTCCACTAGTGAAAGTATGATCCCTAGGCCTTGTTCCTAAATACTTCTATCGCTGCTTGTTTACTGTTTTACTGCATCTTTACTTCCTGCAATATTACTACCATCAATCGCACGCCAAGCACTTTTCTGGTGCCATTGCTACTGCTCATACTTATTCATACCACTGTATTTCACTATCTCTTCGCCGAACTAGTGCACCTATTAGGTGTGTTGGGGACACAAGAGACTTCTTGCTTGGTGGTTGGGGTTGCATGAGAGGGATATCTTTGACCTCTTCCTCCCCGAGTTCGATAAACCTTGGGTGATCCACTTAAGGGAAACTTGCTGCTGTTCTACAAACCTCTACTCTTGGAGGCCCAACACTGTCTACAAGAATAGAAGCACCCGTAGACATCAAGCTATTTTCTGGCGCCGTTGCCGGGGAGGAAAGGTAAAAGGCACTCATACTCCGGTCCCAGGTAAAGTACTTTCTGTTGCCGTTGTGTGTGTGCTCGAAGCTATTTCCTTTAGATCCTGCAATTGCATCTTTTTGTTTCTTGTTTACACTAGTTAGGCATAATGGACAACAATGAGCTTCTTATTCTATTTCCTGATTTAAGACATGGATGGTTTGATGCGAAAATTAAAAAACCTATGGAACATATTAGTATGAACGCTTTGAACACCATTGTTGCTAATGATATGGAAAATTCTAAGCTTGGGGAAGCTGGCTTTGATGAGCATGATATTTTTAGTCCCCCAAGCATTGAGGAGAAAATTTACTTTGATGATACTTTGCCTCCTATTTATGATGATTATAATGATATTGGTCTTTTAGTACCGCCTGTTATGGAGGATAAATTTGATTATGATTACAATATGCCTCCTATATTTGATGATGAGAATAATAATGATAGCTACTTTGTTGAATTTGCTCCCACTACAACTAATAAAATTGATTATGCCTATGTGGAGAGTAATAATTTTATGCATGAGACTCATGATAAGAATGCTTTATGTGATAGTTATATTGTTGAGTTTGCTCATGTTGCTACTGAAAGTTATTATGAGAGAGGAAAATATGGTTGTAGAAATTTTCATGTTACTAAAACACCTCTCTATGTGCTGAAATTTTTGAAGCTACACTTGTTCTATCTTCCTATGCTTGTTACTTTGCTCTTCATGAACTTGTTTATTTACAAGATTCCTTTTCATAGGAAGAATGTTAGGCTTAAATTTGTTTTGAATTTGCCTCTTGATGCTCTCTTTTGCTTCAAATACTATTTCCTGCGAGTGCATCATTAAAACTGCTGAGCCCATCTTAATGGATATAAAGAAAGAACTTCTTGGGAGATAACCCATGTGTTTATTTTGCTACAGTACTTTATTTTATATTTGAGTCTTGGAAGTTTTTACTACTGTAGCAACCTCTCCTTATCTTAGTTTTGTTGCATTGTTGTGCCAAGTAAAGTCTTTGATAGTAAGGTTCATACTAGATTTGGATTACTGCGCAGAAACAGATTTCTTGCTGTCACGAATCTGGGCCCAATTCTCTGTAGGTAACTCAGAAAATTATGCCAATTTACGTGAGTGATACTCAGATATGTACGCAACTTTCATTCAATCTGAGAATTTTCATCTGAGCAAGTCTGGTGCCTCAATAAAATTCGTCTTTACGGACTGTTCTGTTTTGACAGATTCTGCCTTTTATTTCGCATTGCCTCTTTTGCTGTGTTGGATGGATTTCTTTGTTCCATTGACTTCAAGTAGCTTTGTGCAATGTCCAGAAGTGTTAAAAATGATTGTGTCACCTCTGAACATGTGAATTTTTGATTATGCACTAACCCTCTAATGAGTTGTTTCGAGTTTGGTGTGGAGGAAGTTTTCAAGGGTCAAGAGAGGAGGATGATATACTATGATCAAGAAGAGTGAAGAGTCTAAGCTTGGGGATGCCCCTTTGGTTCATCCCTGCATATTTTAAGAAGACTCAAGCATCTAAGCTTGGGGATGCCCAAGGCATCCCCTTCTTCATCGACAACTTATCAGGTTTCTTCTCTTGAAACTATATTTTTATTCAGTCACATCTTATGTACTTTACTTGGAGCGTCTGTGTGCTTTTATTTATGTTTGAATAAGTTCATCCTTGTGTGGAGAGAGACACGCTCCTCTGGTTCATATGAACACATGTGTTCTTAGCTTTTAATGTTCATGGCAAAGGTTGAAACTGCTTCGTTAATTGTTATATGGTTGGAAACGGGAAATGCTACATGTAGTAATTGATAAAATGTCTTGGATAATTTGATACTTGGCAATTGTTGTGCTCATGTTTAAGCTCTTGCATCATATACTTTGCACCTATTAATGAAGAAATACATAGAGCTTGCTAAAATTTGGTTTGCATAATTGGTCTCTCTAAAGTCTAGATAATTTCTAGTAAAGAATTTGAACAACAAGGAAGACGGTGTAGAGTCTTATAATGTTTACAATATGTCTTTTATGTGAGTTTTGCTGCACGGTTCATCCTTGTGTTTGTTTCAAATAACCTTGCTAGCCTAAGCCTTGTATCGAGAGGGAATACTTCTCATGCATCCAAAATCCTTGAGCCAACCACTATGCCATTTGTGTCCACCATACCTACCTACTACATGGTATTTCTCCGCCATTCCAAAGTAAATTGCTTGAGTGCTACCTTTAAATAATTCAAAATTTATCACCTCTGATTTGTGTCAATGTTTTATAGCTCATGAGGAAGTATGTGGTGTTTATCTTTCATTCTTGTTGGGCAACTTTCACCAATGGACTAGTGGCTTCATCCGCTTATCCAATAATTTTGCAAAAAGAGCTGGCAATGGGATTCCCAGTCCCAAATTAATTAACCTAAATAGACACTCCTCCATGGTATGTGATTGTTGGACGGCACCCGAAGGATTCAGTTAGCCATGGCTTGAGAAAGCAAAGGTTGGGAGGAGTGTCATCCATAAATAAAGAAAAACTAAACTAAAGTACATGTGTAAACAAAAGAGAAGAGGGATGATCTACCTTGCTGGTAGAGATAACGTCCTTCATGGGAGCCGCTCTTGAAAGTCTGGTTGATAAGGTAGTTAGAGTACCCGCTACCATTCGTTGACAACAACAAACACCTCTCAAAATTTTACTTTTATGCTCTCTTTATGTTTTCAAAACCAAAGCTCTAGCACAAATATAGCAATCAATGCTTCCCTCTGCGAAGGGCCATTCTTTTACCTTTTATGTTGAGTCGGTTCACCTATCTCTCTCCACCTCAAGAAGCAAACACTTGTGTGAACTGTGCATTGATTCTTACATACTTGCATATTGCATTTGTTATATTACTCTATGTTGACAATTATCCATGAGATATACATGTTACAAGTTGAAAGCAACCGCTGAAACTTAATCTTCCTTTGTGTTGCTTCAATACCTTTACTTTGATTTATTGCTTTATGAGTTAACTCTTATGCAAGACTTATTGATGCTTGTCTTGAAGTACTATTCATGAAAAGTCTTTGCTTTATGATTCAGTTGTTTACTCATGTCATTACCATTGTTTTGATCGCTGCATTCATTACATATGCTTACAATAGTATGATCAAGGTTATGATGGCATGTCACTCCGGAAATTATCTTTGTTATCGTTTACATGCTCGGGACGAGCAGGAACTAAGCTTGGGGATGCTGATACGTCTCTGACGTATTGATAATTTCTTATGTTCCATGCCACATTATTGATGATATCTACATGTTTTATACACATTATATGTCATATTTATACGTTTTCCGGAACTAACCTATTGACGAGATGCCGGTGCAGTTCTGTTTTCTGCTGTTTTTGGTTTCGAAATCCTAGTAAGGAAATATTCTCGAATTGGACGAAATCAACGCCGAAGTCTTATAATTGGACGAAGCTTCCGAACACCCGAGAGACATCGAGGAATCCCCGGGGGCCCCACACACCCGGCGCGCCGTAGGGGGCCGCGCCCCCTAGTGTGTGGGCCCACCAGGCCCCTCCGAGGCTGCCCTTCCGCCTACTTAAGGTATCCGTCGCGAAAACCCTACCACGTTCGACGAAACCAGAGAAAACCTTCCAGAGCCGCGCCATCGCGAAGCCAAGATCTGGGGGACAGAGTCTCTGTTCCGGCACGCCGCCGGGACGGGGTAGTGCCCCCGGAAGGCTTCTCCATCAACACCACCGCCATCTTCATCAACGCCGCTGTCCCATGATGAGGGAGTAGTTCTCCATCGAGGCTCGGGGCTGTACCGGTAGCTATGTGGTTCATCTCTCTCCTATGTGCTTCAATACAATAATCTCATGAGCTGCCTTACATGATTGAGATTCATATGATGATGCTTGTAATCTAGATGTCATTATGCTAGTCAAGTGGATTTTACTTATGTGATCTCCGGAGACTCCTTGTCCCACGTGTGTAAAGGTGACAGTGTGTGCACCGTGTGGGTCTCTTAGGCTATATTTCACAGAATACTTATTCACTGAGTTATGATTTGAGTTGGATGTCTCTATGAAATTGTGGTGTGTTAGTACCTCCTGTGAATGCTCAAAGTGACAGCGTGGGGTGTTCATTAGTACTTGGGAATGCATCTTTAAGGTTTGCCTACATGATGAATTAGTGTTCGTTATCTTGCCAGAGAGTAATTCAGAGTAGCATAGTGAAGTGCTTATTTATATCTCTTTATGATTGCAATGTGTTTTGTATCACAATTTATCTGTGTGCTACTCTAGTGATGTTATTAAAGTAGTTTATTCCTCCTGCACGGTGTAATGGTGACAGTGTGTGCATCGTGTAGTACTTGGCGTAGGCTATGATTGTGATCTCTTGTAGATTATGAAGTTAACTATTGCTATGATAGTATTGATGTGATCTATTCCTCCTTTCGTAGTGTGAAGGTGACAGTGTGCATGCTATGTTAGTACTTGGTTTGGTTATGTTGATCTGTCATGCACTCTAAGGTTACTTAAACATGAACATTGAATATTGTGGAGCTTGTTCCGGCATTGAGGGTTCGTGTAATCCTACACAGTTAGTGGTGTTCATCATCCAACAAGAGGGTGTAGAGTCTAGCATCTATTTATTTATTCTGTTATGTGATCAATGTTGAAAGTGTCCACTAGTGAAAGTATGATCCCTAGGCCTTGTTCCTAAATACGCTATCGCTGCTTGTTTATGTTTTACCGCATCTTTACTTCCTGCAATATTACTACCATCAACTGCACGCCCAAGCACTTTTCTGGTGCCATTGCTACTGCTCATACTTATTCATACCACCTGTATTTCACTATCTCTTCGCTCGAACTAGTGCACCTATTAGGTGTGTTGGGGACACAAGAGACTTCTTGCTTGGTGGTTGCAGGTTGCATGAGAGGGATATCTTTGACCTCTTCCTCCCTGAGTTCGATAAACCTTGGGTGATCCACTTAAGGGAAACTTGCTGCTGTTCTACAAACCTCTGCTCTTGGAGGCCCAACACTGTCTACAAGAATAGAAGCACCCGTAGACATCAGGGCACTTCCCCGTCCCGGCGGCGTGCCGGAACAGAGACTCCTGTCCTCGATACGTCTCCGACGTATCGATAATTTCTTATGTTCCATGCCACATTATTGATGATATCTACATGTTATATGCACATTTTATGTCATATTTATGCATTTTCGGAACTAACCTATTGACAAGATGCCACTGCTGTTTTTGGTTTCAGAAATCCTAGTAACGAAATATTCTCGAATCGGACGAAATCAAGACCCAGGTTCCTATTTTTCCGGAACCATCCAACACCCGAGAGCCGCGTAGGGAAGCCCCGGGGGCCCCACACCACACCGGCGCGCTGCAGGGGGCCGCGCCGCCCTATGGTGTGGTGGCCCAGGCCTCTCGAGGCTGCCCTTCCGCCTATTTAAAGCCTCCGTCGAAAACCCTGATACGAAGGATGAAACCTACAGAAACCTTCCAGAGCCGCCGCCATCGCGGGCCAAGACTGGGGACAGAGTCTCGTTCGGCACCCGCCGGAAGCGAGGTGCCCCGAAGGCTTCTCCATCGACACGCTGCCATCTCCATCGCCATCTTCATCACCGCTGCTGCTCCCATGAGGAGGAGTAGTTCTCCATCGAGGCTCGGGCTGTACCGTAGCTATGTGGTTCATCTCTCCTATGTGCTTCAATACAATAATCTCATGAGCTGCCTTACATGATTGAGATTCATATGATGATGCTTGTAATCTAGATGTCATTGTGCTAGTCAAGTGAGTTTTACTTATGTGATCTCCGGAGACTCCTTGTCCCACGTGTGTGTGACAGGTGCACCGTGTGGGTCTCTTAGGCTATATTTCACAGAATACTTACTCACTGTTATGAATGGCGTAGTGAAGTGCTTATTTATATCTCTTTATGATTGCAATGTGTTTTGTATCACAATTTATCTATGTGCTACTCTAGCAATGTTATTAAAGTAGTTTTATTCCTCCTGACGGTGTAATGGTGACAGTGTGTGCATCCGTGTTAGTACTTGGCATATGCTATGATCATGATCTCTTGTAGATTGTGAAGTTAACTATTGCTATGATAGTATTGATGTGATCTATTCCTCCTACATAGCGTGAAGGTGACAGTGTGCATGCTGTGTTAGTACTTGGTTTAGTCGTGTTGATCTTTCTTGCACTCTAAGGTTATTTAAATATGAACATTGAATTGTGGAGCTTGTTAACTCCGGCATTGAGGTTCGTGTAATCCTACGCAATGTGTTCATCATCCAACAAGAGTGTAGAGTATGCATTTATCTATTCTGTTATGTGATCAATGTTGAGAGTGTCCACTAGTGAAAGTCTATTCCCTAGGCCTTGTTCCTAAATACGCTATCGCTGCTTGTTTACCGTTTACGTGTTACTACTGCAATACTACCACTCATCAACGCACGCCAAGCACTTTTCTGGCGCCGTTACTACCGCTCATATTCATTCATACCACCCGTATTTCACTATCTCTTCGCGAACTAGTGCACCTATTAGGTGTGTTGGGGACATGATGACTTCTTAGCTTCTATTCTTGTAGACAGTGTTGGGCCTCCAAGAGCAGAGGTTTGTGAACAGCAGCAAGTTTCCTTAAGTGGATCACCCAAGGTTTATCGAACTCAGGGAGGAAGAGGTCAAAGATATCCCTCTCATGCAACCCTGCAACCACAAAGCAAGAAGTCTCTTGTGTCCCCAACACACCTAATAGGTTCACTAGTTCGGCGAAGAGATAGTGAAATACGGTGGTATAAATAAGTAGTAGCAACAAGACGTAAAAGTGCTTTGCCCAGACAAGAAACAAGCGTAGTAATGCAGAGTAGTAACACAAGAAACAAGAAACAAGCAGCGATAGCGCATTTAGGAACAAGGCCTAGGGATTACACTTTCACTAGTGGACACTCTCAACATTGATCACATAACATAATAGATAAATGCATACTCTACACTTTTGTTGGATGATGAACACATTGCGTAGGATTACACGAACCCTCAATGCCGAGTTAACAAGCTCCACAATAATGCTCATATTTTAGTAACCTTTAGTGTAAGATAGATCAAAAGACTAAACCAAGTACTAGCATAGCATGCACACTGTCACCTTCATGCATATGTAGGAGGAATAGATCACATCAATATTATCATAGCAATAGTTAACTTCGCAATCTACAAGAGATCATGATCATAGCATAAACCAAGTACTAACACGGTGCACACACTGTCACCTTTGCACACGTGCAGGAGGAATAAAACTACTTTAATAACACATCACTAGAGTAGCACATAGATAAATTGTGATACAAAACATATTGCAATCATAAAGAGATATAAATAAGCACTTCACCATGCTCTTCAACAGTGAATAAGTATTCTGTGAAATATAGCCTAAGAGACCCACACGGTGCACACACTGTCACCTTTACACACGTGGGACAAGGAGTCTCCGGAGATCACATAAGTAAAACTCACTTGACTAGCATAATGACATCTAGATTACAAGCATCATCATATGAATCTCAATCATGTAAGGCAGCTCATGAGATTATTGATTTGAAGCACATAGGAGAGAGATTAACCACATAGCTACCGGTACAGCCCCGAGGCTCAATGGAGAACTACTCCCTCTCATGGAGCAGCAGCGGTGATGAAGATGGCGGTGGAGATGGCGGTGTCGATGGAGAAGCTCCGGGCACTTCCCCGCCCAGTGCCTGAACAGAGACTGTCCCCGATCTTGGCTTCGCGATGGCGGCGTCCGAAGGTTTTTTTCGTATCGTGGTTCTTCGTAATAGGGTTTTCGCACGGAGGCTTTAAATAGGAGGAAGGGCAGCGTCGAGGGTCGAAGAGGCGGCACCATAGGCCGGCACGCCAGGGCCTGTGCCGCGCCACCTATCATCTGGGCCCACGGCCCTCCTCGCGCTCTCGGGTGTTCGGATGCTTCCGGTGAAAATAGGAACCTGGGTCTTGATTTCGTCCGATTCGAGAATATTTCGTTACTAGGATTTCCGAAACCAAAAACAGCAGAAAACAGGAACTGGCACTTCGGCATCTTGTTAATAGGTTAGTTCCAGAAAATGCACGAATATGACATAAAGTGTGCATAAAACATGTAGATAACATCAATAATGTGGCATGGAACATAAGAAATTATCGATACGTCGGAGACGTATCAGCATCCCCAAGCTTAGTTCTGCTCGTCCCGAGCATGTAAAACGATAACAAAGATAATTTCAAGTGACATGCCATCATAAACTTGATCATATTGTAAACATATGTAATGAATGCAGCGATCAAAACAATGGTAATGACATGAGTAAACAACTGAATCATAAAGCAAAGACTTTTCATGAATAGTACTTCAAGACAAGCATCAATAAGTCTTGCATAAGAGTTAACTCATAAAGCAATAAATCAAAGTAAAGGTATTGAAGCAACACAAAGGAAGATTAAGTTTCAGCGGTTGCTTTCAACTTATAACATGTATATCTCATGGATATTGTCAACATAGAGTAATATAACAAGTGCAATATGCAAGTATGTAGGAATCAATGCACAGTTCACACAAGTGTTTGCTTCTTGGGGTGGAGAGAAATAGGTGAACTGACTCAACAATAAAAGTAGAAGAATGGTCCTTCAAAGAGGAAAGCATCGATTGCTATATTTGTGCTAGAGCTTTTATTTTGAAAACATGAATTTTTTTTGTCAACGGTAGTAATAAAGCATATGAGTTATGTACATTATATCTTACAAGTTGCAAGCCTCATGCATAGTATACTAATAGTGCCCGCACCTTGTCCTAATTAGCTTGGACTACCGGATCTTTGCAATGCACATGTTTTAACCAAGTGTCATAATGGGGTACCTCCATGCCGCCTGTACAAAGGTCTAAGGAGAAAGCTCGCATTTTGGATTTCTCGCTTTTGATTATTCTCAACTTAGACATCCATACCGGGACAACATGGACAACAGATAATGGACTCCTCTTTAATGCATAAGCATGTGGCGACAATTATTATTCTCATATGAGATTGAGGATATATGTCCAAAACTGAAACTTCCACCATGAATCATGGCTTTAGTTAGCGGCCCAATGTTCTTCTCTAACAATATGCATGCTCCAACCATAAGGTGGTAGATCTCTCTTACTTCAGACAAGACGAACATGCATAGCAACTCACATGATATTCAACAAAGAATAGTTGATGGCGTCCCCAGAAACATGGTTATCGCACAACAAGCAACTTAATAAGAGATAAAGTGCATAAGTACATATTCAATACCACAATAGTTTTTAAGCTATTTGTCCCATGAGCTATATATTGCAAAGGTGAATGATGGAATTTTAAAGGTAGCACTCAAGCAATTTACTTTGGAATGGCGGATAAATACTGTAACACCCCAAATTTCAATAAAAAGAAAGTTAGAGAATTCCAGAAAACAAAATTTCAAACCAACAAAAACTTTTCTATTTGCATATAGTACCATGCATAGGACTTGTGCATTTGAGTGATATGCCATGATGATTGTTATTACTTGTACTTGATATGCTCTAAAACCCTAGGGTGATCATATGAAGATCACCAACCAAATAAATCCAAGAGGAAGAAAATCCAATATTTGGAAAACCCTAAAAACCCCCACATATGCCCTATGGCATTTTCTATAAATCTTGACCCTAGACCTATTTGGTCTTCACCATTAGTTGGAGAATGTTCTTAAACACTTATCACAACTTTTGGAATCAAGGTTTCACAATTCAAATGAAATTCAAAGACATTTCCCACTCACATATGATAATGGTCAAAATTGAAATTTATAGTCTGATCACCACTTTGAGCCCCTGCAATTCAATCTTCCCAAACCAATTCTTGCTAACTCTTTGCACCATTTCAAAGTCAACATCAAGGTGAACAACTTTGATGAAGATCACCCTGCCAAATTCATCTTGGATCATTAGCTATGCTCATCCAAAGTCTTAACTTTTTAACATATTCAACATTCCTCACTTAGCCATTTTGGGCCAATCCTTGAATTCTACTTTTTCCACCACCACCTCAATTCATCTCTGGTCAATTACAACTTATACCAACCCTCACATTTCAAAAACATTCACCATTTGAATTATTTCCAATTTGGATAATTTTGTATTTTCCAAAATTGAACACTATTCACACACTATAGCAAATAGTGATCTACTCAAACAAACCTACCCTAACCAACCCTATTTGGTCCCCTGGTTCCCTCTAAGCCATTCAATGCCAAATAGAAACCCTAAGGGAGGGCTAACAAGGCATGGACATGGCCATGCCGGCCATGTCACCACCTTGCCGCACCACCTCCTCTCCCCTTGCTCCCCAACCCTGGCCACCCTGCCAAACAACGCCACCGCACCCTACTGAGCATGCTAGAGCAAGCCCTGGTCGAGGAGGAGCTCGACAGCCGCCGGAACCCACGCGCCCAGTGGTGGCCACGCCATGCCGAGGATGTCGCGAGTGAGCGCCGCAGACGCGCTCTGGACACGCGCTGCCTGGCCACCTCGAGCCCGCCCTGGACCACCTCGCCAAGAGTTGAGCGTCGCCGCACACGTACGCAGCCACCAGACATGCCCTCGACCACGACCCGTGCCCGCCGTCGCCGGAGAAGGGAACCCTGATCCGCCGCAGACGCGCCCGACGCGGAAGCAATGCGACCAACCTAGCCACCGCCCGACCCCGCTGTCGCCGCCAATAGCATCGCCAGGAGCCGTAGAACACTGCCACCACCTCGCCTAGCTCGACCGCTCGCCGGAGAAGCCGCGCCATGGTCGACTTCTTCACGGCCCCGCAGCACCCTCGCGTCCCTATAAAAGGAGACCTCCCTGCGTCAATCCAAGCACACCATCGCCTTCCCCTCTCCTCACTCGACCACCAGAGCCACTCCACCCTCGACATTGCCCACTGACGCCACCCAATCGAAGCCTCACTGCCCGTGATCGCCGCCGAAGCTCGCCGTCGATTGGAGCCGCCCCAGGACGAGCCGACGGTACCAGGAGCTTCGCCGTCGTCGACATCGTCCCCGAGCACACTGCCCACCCTAGCTGGAGCCACGGTGAGCGCTCCGACCCCCTAGGCTCGCCGCCAGACCCTCTGCTTCTCGTCGGAGAAGACGACGACCGTGCGCCGTTGGATCGCCTTCTAATCCAACGCGCCACGTCGCTCGTACCGCGGGTTTTAAAAGCCGCTGACATGCGGGACCCCCTGTCAGGCAGCCCACGCGGGCACAGACGCGTGGTGGGCTGGCTTGGGCTGTTGTTAAACCTTTTCAGCCCGTTAGCTTTTCCCGCCGGCCTGTTTAATTCAAATTTGATTTAAACAATTCCAAACATTTTCCTCACAGCACAAACTTTGAAATTCAATAATTTCAAATTGGCTAAACCAAATTTAGTGAATTTTATGTTGTTAGAAAGCCACTGAAATTCTCTACAACATGCCACTGGCCCCATGGTCAGATTCTTTGTAGAATAATTATGATAAAAATAACAAGACAGGGACTTTTCCCTATTGAAATAATTCTTAAAAATCAACCAAAATAGTTATTAAGTTAATTCCAACTCTAATAGCTCACATTTGACTTACACTAATTGTTTCTACAATAAAATGGTGTGGTCACCTTGCATGATCATGCCATAGCCAAATGAATGGATAATTTGACTAGTTTAACTAGTTGATATTGTCCAAAACTATTAAAGTAAATTGTTGTGAAGTCTTATACTTCATTTAAACTTGTCTCACATGCATTCATGGGATGTTTGTACCCCTGGTCCAAACTCTCTTATATGAATGGCTTGAGATTTAAATCATGTGTAGTAGTATTTAAATGGTATGAGGTGACCTACCTCATTTAAATCATTTTCTCAAATATTGATGATGAATGGTTGACCTAGGTCAATACCCATTTCATGTATAATTGTTTGAGAAATTAAATCTTAAGAAGATTTCAATGAGAGGAATTTATTTCTCAAGAACCCTATGGAAACTATCATTTACATATAAAATACAAAGAAGTGAATTCCTTTTAAACCCCACAACCCATGCACTCTAGTTAATTTATTTGTGTGCATAGAGTAGTTTGTGTGATGTATGTGATGTATGGAATAGCCATTGAATTAGTGAGTAATTATACTCGTATTCAAATTTAGACGGTAGCACCGGAGAGTACGCCGAAGAAGAAGGATACTACCAGGAGGAGGAGGAGGAACAGTTTGAGAACTACCAAGGCAAGCTAATATTCTTGCAAAGTGCAAAGCCCCTTGGGGCAAGGCACCATGACTCTTACCTTTCTTACATAAGCCTATCCCAAGTTTTTACCTTACAAGCTTTTACTCGTTTTCTCAATGAGTTACTTTTATAGTTAACTTTGGTCAAAGTACAAGTTGGTTACTAGAGTAGTGGAGTAGTTTCCCTCAAGCAAAGCAAGATAGCACCCCTCATGGATTAGAGCTAGTGCTAATGAATTTAAAACTTGACTACTCTAGATGGGAACAATGTGGATTTGAAATGAATTTGAAACCTTGGAATGATGATACATTCCATTGAATGATTTTTTTTTAAAGGTGAAGATGAACAAGAGAAGATGGTGATTTTTGATAAAACAATGATGTTGGTTTGAATGCGATACCTTTCCAATTATCAAGTACCCCCACAATACCTGATTATGGGTAGGGCTTAACTGGAAGTTTATGTGTCTTAGTATGGGTTCCCTCTAAACAAGCGTCATCGGGGTTATGCCGAAAGCTGCCTCTACCACAAAAGAAACGATATGATATGATGCGAAATGAGGTGAATGTCCGGCCCAAGCCCTGTGCAGTTCCCAGGCTGACTGTCTGTCTTCACTGGGAGGCCAAGCTCATGGGGAGAGGTGCTCATACTAGGATTCGTAAGTGAAAGGTTATGGTTGATGATCCGCGTACTGTGTTACGATGATTCGGGGAAATCCCGACGGATGAAATCAAATGTTGTGGCACAAGTGTGCAACCTCTGCAGAGTGTAAACCTATTCGAATAGCCGCGTCCACGGTTACGGACGGTTGGAAAGGCCATACAGTTTCCGATGTCATATTTTTGAAAATGATGTTGAAAGGTGTTGGTGAAATTGATTTGTGGTGAATTGAATTGAAATCACCACATGAATGGTGGGAATGACACTAATGTTCCCACTTGAGTTAGTTAGCACTTGAATAAGCTTTTTCTCAAACCTTGTGAACTAAAACTAGCTTTACGCAAATAAACTAGAGCTTAGCAAACCATACTAGAATGTCTAGCACTTACTTTAGTATTAGTTTGCGAGTACTTAAAGTACTCACGGCTTTGTCCCTGGCTATTCAAATGGCCAGAGTATGAAGAGGAACAAGGAGATGACCAGCAGGACGCCTACGACAACTAAGCGCCTTCCAACGTCAAGCGTTGGCCTGTGGACTAGAGAGTCCTTGTATCTTACGCTTCCGCTATGTTGAACTATGAACTTGTGTTTGTTCCTTGATCAATAGATCAACTATTCGTGTAATATGGATCATGTGATTCCAAGTTTGTAAGACTTATGGTATGTAATGAATGGTGACTGTGATACTTAACTATTATGCCTCGCAACAACAATATTCCTGGGATTGCGATGTATGACATAATAGGCATCTGGACTTAAAAATCCGGGTGTTGACAAGTTGGTATCAGAGCCATTGTTTGACCTTAGAAGACCTTAGTTAGAATGGGCGTTCTGAAAAATTTAATTTTTAAATCAAATGAAAGAAAATATTTGTGAAAAACTTACTACACTCTTGTCTTAAGACTTTGCCAAAATTTGATGAATCAGGTTCTATCTTATTTGAATCAACTTAAAATTTTGCCACACTTTGCACTCTCTAACTTACTCAACCAATTCTCTTTCAGATGGAGCCCAATGAACCCATCAACACCAAGTTTTATCAACTTGGGAACGGAGGGAACTTGATCTTCGAGAACGACCTCGACGCCGTCTCTGAATTCCTTGGGCGCCCACACCCCGAGTTCCACGGGGTTCAGCTGGACGACACGCCCGGGGGAGAGTTGCAGTGGGTGATCACTGCCGACTTAAGGGGCAAGATGGAGCCTCCCACCTCGGAGAGGATCCTGTTCTCTTCCGGGAGAGCAACTGGTTAGATGGACTTGCACGTGCTCTTCAGGAGGCACTTGCTCGTCTTTGTGGCCAGAATGTGGTACGCCTGCTTGCGTCTCGCTACGCACACCTTGTGAGGCGTGATGCCGCGGGAGTGCCCATGGAGCTGCAGCCGCACCCGGAGTTGAGGCACCATGCTGAGCACCTGGACTTCATGCTCTACCAGACTCAGAAGGACCTCGACGCCTCCCGCGCTTACGCGAACCAGACCCATGCTCACATCACCGAGCAGGGTGAGGCGATCAAGCTACTCAACAACGACCGCAGGAGCCTTCGCCAGCAGCGCGCCAAGAAGGACGCTACGATTCGCCGCCTTCGCGCCCGGATCGCGTCACTTGAGGCCACTGTCAAGGCCCAGGAGGATCAGATTCGTCAGCTGGAGGATGACGAGGGAGGCATCGACATTCGGGGAGGAGACGCCTTCCTGAGCGACGACGACGACTTTGAGGACGATGAGAACTCCGAGGAGGAAGACTACGAGTTTCTGGAGGCAGGACCTGACGACTACGTCCCGATCGATGTTGAAGATGAGGAGTAGTTGCACTAGTCTCACTTATAGTAGGTGTGAGTTGTATCCCGTCCCTTGTATCGTAGCAAGAAAATGGTTCTTAAAACCATGGTAGTATGTGTGTTAGTTTGTACCATGTGTTGCATGAATGAATGAATGTTATGTTTGTCATGAAAAGTTCACAAGTTTTCAAATGTTTTCAAAACTTAACCAAAATGAACCATAGAATGTTCCCTCTTATCTCATGATCTTCTATATCTTCAGATGGCCCCTCCGAATCGCACCAACGACGCGATGCTGCAACTGCTGCAAACCATGCTTGCCGACGGGAGACAGAAGAGCTGAACGCCAAGCCAACCTCATCGCCTTGCAGAACATCGCCAACCAAGGCCATGGAAATCATGACCACCCCGGATCCAAACTCAAGAACTTCCAAAACACCAACCCTCCGGTGTTTAGCAAGACCGAGGAACCCCTTGACGCCGATGATTGGCTCCAGACTATGGAGAACAATCTAGAGGTAGCCGGAGTAGAAGCCAACGAGAAAGTTCTGTTCGCCACCCACTATCTCGCTGGACCAGCCCGCGCTTGGTGGACAAGCACCCGTGCCATGAACGGAGGTCAATTCATGACTTGGGAGGATTTCAAACTCAAGTTCAGCAAGTACCATGTACCCCCGGGTCTTATCAAGAAGATGAGGGATGAGTTCCGTGAACTGAAACAAGGCCGCATGACGGTGGTTGAATACCGCGACAAGTTTCTTACACTGTCAAGGTATGCCCCGGATGAGACCGACACCGTTGAGAAGAGGAAGGAGAGATTCCTGAACGGACTGCATGATGAGATGCAGACTGTCCTCGTCAACATCCCCTTTGCCGACCTCGAAGCCCTTGTTGACTCCGCCATTCAGATGGAGGGCAAGTTAAACCAAGCCAATGAGAACCGCAAGCGCCGCATGGCCAATCAGAGTGGATCAAGCCACCCCCAAAAGTTTCGCCCTAGCTCAAGTGGCGGTTTCACTCCAAGAAACAATAAGCCACCGATGCAGAACTCACGCCCCAATTATCAGAATCGGAGTGGAGGAAACTCCAAGCCAGGAGGCTACAACAACAACAACAACAACTACAACCGCGCACCACCCCGAGCCCCTAACAACAACAACAACAACACCAACACCGCTCCCAGAACCGGAAGCAATGCCATCCCCGTCGCGAACAAGCAGGACAAGTCCACCATCACTTGTTATGAGTGTGGTGTAGTGGGGCACTACTCCAACGAGTGTCCCAAGCGTCTCGCCAAGCTCGCCGGCAACACCGCTGCACCTGCTCAGCAGCAACGCCGTGTCTCCACCGGCAAGAAGTTCGCCCCCAACAACCCCAACAACCGCAACGGCCGTCTCTTCCACATGAGCGCCGAAGAAGCCAGGAAGCACCCGATGTTGTACTGGGTATGTTTTCTGTCAACCACATCCCTGCAGTGTTGTTTGATTCCGGAGCATCTCATTCTTTTGTCACCGAAGACTTTGCATCAACAAGTAAAATTCAACCCCTCAGTTTGAAACATGTTATGATAGTTCAAATCCCCGGATCAACCACCAAGGCCAGAAAATTTTGCAAAAATGTACCCATCATAATCCATGAGGTAGAATTCTATGCAAATCTCATCATTCTTGGAACCAAAGGTTTGGAAGTTGTCCTAGGAATGGATTGGATGTCCAAGCACAATGGATTAATAGACTGTGCCAAGAAAGCCATAACCATGACCAGCAGCACCGGTATCGTAGTTGAGCACGTCTCTGAAAAACTACCCAGAAAATTCACGTGTAACCAAAGTGTAGCCAAGCCAACTCTGGATCAAATCAGGGTCGTCTGTCGATACCCTGATGTGTTTCCAGATGATCTACCCGGTATGCCCCCAGATAGGGATATCGAGTTTATCATCGAGTTAATTCCGGAACTGGACCCATAGCCCAGAGAGCCTACAGCATGAACGCAACAGAGCTTGTGGAGCTGAAGAAGCAGATAGATGATATGTTGGCCAAGGGTCTGATTAGACCAAGTGCATCCCCCTGGAGATCCCCCGTCTTGTTTGTAGACAAGAAGGATGGTGCAAATCGTTTATGTACCGACTATCGAAAGCTTAACGACGTCACCATCAAAAACAAATACCCCCTACCCAAGATAGAAGACTTGTTTGATCAACTCACCGGAGCCAAAGTTTTCTCCAAGATCGACCTTAGAACGGGATATCATCAACTGAAGATCCGAGCCACCGACATCCCAAAAACTGCCTTTACCACTAGATATGGGTTGTATGAGTACAACGTCATGTCGTTTGGACTAACCAATGCCCCCGCTTACTTCATGAACCTCATGAATAAGATCTTCATGAACTTTTTGGACAAGTTTGTCGTTGTGTTCATCGACGACATTCTCGTATACTCCAAGTCCGAAGAGGAACATGAACAGCATTTGGAGATTGTCCTAGAAACCCTTAGACAACACAAGTTGTATGCCAAGTTTAGCAAGTGTGAGTTTTGGCTGGAAGAAGTTGGATTCCTGGGACACATCTTGTCTGCAGGAGGAATTGCCGTAGATCCCGCAAAGATAAAAACTGTTATGGAATGGAAAGCCCCTACCACCCAAACCGAGGTCCGCGCTTTTCTTGGATTAGCCGGATATTACCGCAGATTCGTAGAAGGTTTTTCGAGCATCGCTCGACCAATGACCCAACTGTTGAAGAAGGACAAGAAGTTCGAATGGACCGATAAATGTGAAGAGAGCTTTCAACAGCTCAAGAGTAGACTGACCACCGCCCCAATCCTGATCATGCCCGATATCGCAAAGCCCTTTGACGTATATTGCGACGCCTCCAAGACTGGTCTTGGATGTGTGCTTATGCAAGAAGGCAAGGTTGTATCCTACCTTTCAAGACAGCTCAAGCAACATGAACAAAACTACCCAACCCATGACCTCGAGCTTGCAGCCGTGGTCTTAGCCTTGAAAGTTTGGCGTCATTACCTCATGGGTAATCGATGCGAGATCTACTCCGACCACAAAAGCCTCAAATACATATTCACCCAGAAAGAGTTAAATATGAGACAACGCCGATGGATCGAATTGATCAAAGATTACGACATGGAGATTCACTACCACCCCGGCAAGGCCAATGTGGTAGCGGATGCTTTGAGTAGACTGCCGTGTCGTTGAACTCCATGCTCGCAACCGAACAGCCCAACTTGCATCAAGAGTTTGAACAGTTCAGACTTGAACTTGTTAGCGAAGGATTCCTAGCCAGCATAGAACCGCAACCCACCTTGGTTAGTCGATCAAGGAAGCCCAAGGACAACGCTAGCATCAACGGAATCAAGAAACAGATAGCCGCAGGAAAAGCCCCGATTCACCGTAGACGAAGCCGGAGTTCTTTGGTACAAAGAACGTCTCTGCGTACCATCGGACTCTCGACTTAAACAAGTCATCCTGCAAGAAGCCCACGACACCCTTTACTCAATTCACCCCGGAGGTACCAAGATGTACCAAGACCTGAAAGAACAATTTTGGTGGCACGGAATGAAGAGAGAGATCGGTAGCTATATCGCCAAATGTGACATCTGTCAGAGAGTCAAGGCCGAACACCAACGACCCGCCGGACTGTTACAACCCCTTCAGATTCCGGAATGGAAATGGGACTCCGTAGGAATGGACTTTATCACCGGACTGCCCAAATCCAGCAAAGGCAATGACTCCATATGGGTAGTTGTCGATAGATTGACCAAGGTCGCCCATTTCATCGCCGTCAAAACCACTTATCAAGGCCCAAAGTTAGCTGAACTATACATCTCCAGAATAGTCGCTTGCACGGAACCCCCAAATCGATAGTGTCAGATAGAGGATCACAACACCTCAAGGTCTCGTAAAGTGCACGAAGGATTAGGAACCCGTCTGAATTTCAGCACCGCCTATCACCCTCAGACCGACGGACAGACTGAGAGAGTAAACCAGATATCGGAAGACATGCTTAGAGCATGCGTACTGGAATACGGATCCAAGTGGGAAGACTGCCTACCTTACGCAGAATTCTCTTACAACAATAGCTATCAAGCCAGCCTACAGATGGCCCCCTTTGAAGCCTTGTATGGGAGAAAATGCCGTACCCCCTGAACTGGTCGGAAGTCGGAGAAAGCCAAGTTTTTGGCCCAGATGTTCTTCGAAGCCGAAGAGAAAGTACACAAGATCCGAGAGTACCTCAAGACGGCGCAGTCTAGACAGAAGAGCTACGCTGACAAGAGACGTCGGGAGATGACCTTCGAGATTGGAGACTTTGTCTATCTCAAGGTATCCCCCTTGAAAGGAATGCAAAGGTTTCAGCTGAAAGGAAAGCTAGCACCCCGCTACGTCGGACCCTTCCAAGTCCTCAGCCGCCGAGGAGAAGTATCTTATCAACTGGAGTTGCCGGAAGAAATGTCGGCCGTACACGACGTGTTCCATATCTCACTCCTCCGGAAATGCCTTGAAGTCCCGGAGAAGACCGAAGTGTTCAAGAACATTGATCACCGATCGGTAGATATCAACAAGGATCTGACTTACCGCGAAGTGCCAATTCGCATCTTGGAAGAAGCGTACGAACCACCCGCACCCGAAGCATCAAGTTTCTGAAGATCCAATGGAGCAATCATACCGAGGATGAAGCCACTGGGAACGCGAAGACGTCATGAAAAGGAGTACCCAGATCTCTTTAGTACCTAACTTTTCTTTAGATCTCGGGACGAGATCTTTTGTAAGGGGGAAGGGTTTGTAACACCCCAAATTTCAATAAAAAGAAAGTTAGAGAATTCCAAAACAAAATTTCAAACCAACAAAAACTTTTCTATTTGCATATAGTACCATGCATAGGACTTGTGCATTTGAGTGATATGCCATGATGATTGTTATTACTTGTACTTGATATGCTCTAAAACCCTAGGGTGATCATATGAAGATCACCAACCAAATAAATCCAAGAGGAAGAAAATCCAATATTTGGAAAACCCTAAAAACCCTCACATATGCCCTATGGCATTTTTATAAATCTTGACCCTAGACCTATTTGGTCTTCACCATTAGTTGGAGAATGTTCTTAAACACTTATCACAACTTTTGGAATCAAGGTTTCACAATTCAAATGAAATTCAAAGACATTTCCCACTCACATATGATAATGGTCAAAATTGAAATTTATAGTCTGATCACCACTTTGAGCCCCTGCAATTCAATCTTCCCAAACCAATTCTTGCCAACTCTTTGCACCATTTCAAAGTCAACATCAAGGTGAACAACTTTGATGAAGATCACCCTGCCAAATTCATCTTGGATCATTAGCTATGCTCATCCAAAGTCTTAACTTTTTAACATATTCAACATTCCTCACTTAGCCATTTTGGGCCAATCCTTGAATTCTACTTTTTCCACCACCACCTCAATTCATCTCTGGTCAATTACAACTTATACCAACCCTCACATTTCAAAAACATTCACCATTTGAATTATTTCCAATTTGGATAATTTTGTATTTTCCAAAATTGAACACTATTCACACACTATAGCAAATAGTGATCTACTCAAACAAACCTACCCTAACCAACCCTATTTGGTCCCCTGGTTCCCTCTAAGCCATTCAATGCCAAATAGAAACCCTAAGGGAGGGCTAACAAGGCATGGACATGGCCATGCCGGCCATGTCACCACCTTGCCGCACCACCTCCTCTCCCCTTGCTCCCCAACCCTGGCCACCCTGCCAAACAACGCCACCGCACCCTACTGAGCATGCTAGAGCAAGCCCTGGTCGAGGAGGAGCTCGACAGCCGCCGGAACCCACGCGCCCAGTGGTGGCCACGCCATGCCGAGGATGTCGCGAGTGAGCGCCGCAGACGCGCTCTGGACACGTGCTGCCTGGCCACCTCGAGCCCGCCCCGGACCACCTCGCCAAGAGTTGAGCGTCGCTGCACACGTACGCAGCCACCGGACATGCCCTCGACCACGACCCGTGCCCGCCGTCGCCGGAGAAGGGAACCCTGATCCGCCGCAGACGCGCCCGACGCGGAAGCAATGCGACCAACCTAGCCACCGCCCGACCCCGCTGTCGCCGCCAATAGCATCGCCAGGAGCCGTAGAACACTGCCACCACCTCGCCTAGCTCGACCGCTCGCCGGAGAAGCCGCGCCATGGTCGACTTCTTCACGGCCCCGCAGCACCCTCGCGTCCCTATAAAAGGAGACCTCCCTGCGTCAATCCAAGCACACCATCGCCTTCCCCTCTCCTCACTCGACCACCAGAGCCACTCCACCCTCGACATTGCCCACTGACGCCACCCAATCGAAGCCTCACTGCCCGTGATCGCCGCCGAAGCTCGCCGTCGATTGGAGCCGCCCCAGGACGAGCCGACGGTACCAGGAGCTTCGCCGTCGTCGACATCGTCCCCGAGCACACTGCCCACCCTAGCTGGAGCCAAGGTGAGCGCTCCGACCCCCTAGGCTCGCCGCCAGACCCTCTGCTTCTCGTCGGAGGAGACGACGACCGTGCGCCGTTGGATCGCCTTCTAATCCAACGCGCCACGTCGCTCGTACCGTTTCGGGTTTAAAAGCCGCTGACATGCGGGACCCCCTGTCAGGCAGCCCACGCGGGCACAGACGCGTGGTGGGCTGGCTTGGGCTGTTGTTAAACCTTTTCGGCCCGTTAGCTTTTCCCGCCGGCCTGTTTAATTCAAATTTGATTTAAACAATTCCAAACATTTTCAACACAGCACAAACTTTGAAATTCAATAATTTCAAATTGGCTAAACCAAATTTAGTGAATTTTATGTTGTTAGAAAGCCACTGAAATTCTCTACAACATGCCACTGGCCCCATGGTCAAATTCTGTGTAGAATAATTATGATAAAAATAACAAGACAGGGACTTTTCCCTATTGAAATAATTCTTAAAAATCAACCAAAATAGTTATTAAGTTAATTCCAACTCTAATAGCTCACATTTGACTTACACTAATTGTTTCTACAATAAAATGGTGTGGTCACCTTGCATGATCATGCCATAGCCAAATGAATGGATAATTTGACTAGTTTAACTAGTTGATATTGTCCAAAACTATTAAAGTAAATTGTTGTGAAGTCTTATACTTCATTTAAACTTGTCTCACATGCATTCATGGGATGTTTGTACCCCTGGTCCAAACTCTCTTATATGAATGGCTTGAGATTTAAATCATGTGTAGTAGTATTTAAATGGTATGAGGTGACCTACCTCATTTAAATCATTTTCTCAAATATTGATGATGAATGGTTGACCTAGGTCAATACCCATTTCATGTATAATTGTTTGAGAAATTAAATCTTAAGAAGATTTCAATGAGAGGAATTTATTTCTCAAGAACCCTATGGAAACTATCATTTACATATAAAATACAAAGAAGTGAATTCCTTTTAAACCCCACAACCCATGCACTCTAGTTAATTTATTTGTGTGCATAGAGTAGTTTGTGTGATGTATGTGATGTATGGAATAGCCATTGAATTAGTGAGTAATTATACTCGTATTCAAATTTAGACGGTAGCACCGGAGAGTACGCCGAAGAAGAAGGATACTACCAGGAGGAGGAGGAGGAACAGTTTGAGAACTACCAAGGCAAGCTAATATTCTTGCAAAGTGCAAAGCCCCTTGGGGCAAGGCACCATGACTCTTACCTTTCTTACATAAGCCTATCCCAAGTTTTTACCTTACAAGCTTTTACTCGTTTTCTCAATGAGTTACTTTTATAGTTAACTTTGGTCAAAGTACAAGTTGGTTACTAGAGTAGTGGAGTAGTTTCCCTCAAGCAAAGCAAGATAGCACCCCTCATGGATTAGAGCTAGTGCTAATGAATTTAAAACTTGACTACTCTAGATGGGAACAATGTGGATTTGAAATGAATTTGAAACCTTGGAATGATGATACATTCCATTGAATGATTTTTTTTTTAAAGGTGAAGATGAACAAGAGAAGATGGTGATTTTTGATAAAACAATGATGTTGGTTTGAATGCGATACCTTTCCAATTATCAAGTACCCCCACAATACCTGATTATGGGTAGGGCTTAACTGGAAGTTTATGTGTCTTAGTATGGGTTCCCTCTAAACAAGCGTCATCGGGGTTATGCCGAAAGCTGCCTCTACCACAAAAGAAACGATATGATATGATGCGAAATGAGGTGAATGTCCGGCCCAAGCCCTGTGCAGTTCCAGTGCTGACAGTCTGTCTTCACTGGGAGGCCAAGCTCATGGGGAGAGGTGCTCATACTAGGATTCGTAAGTGAAAGGTTATGGTTGATGATCCGCGTCTGTGTTACGATGATTCGGGAAATCCCGACGGATGAAATCAAATGTTGTGGCACAAGTGTGCAACCTCTCGCAGAGTGTAAACCTATTCGAATAGCCGCGTCCACGGTTACGGACGGTTGGAAAGGCCATACAGTTTCCGATGTCATATTTTTGAAAATGATGTTGAAAGGTGTTGGTGAAATTGATTTGTGGTGAATTGAATTGAAATCACCACATGAATGGTGGGAATGACACTAATGTTCCCACTTGAGTTAGTTAGCACTTGAATAAGCTTTTCTCAAACCTTGTGAACTAAAACTAGCTTTACGCAAATAAACTAGAGCTTAGCAAACCATACTAGAATGTCTAGCACTTACTTTAGTATTAGTTTGCGAGTACTTAAAGTACTCACGGCTTTGTCCCTGGCTATTCAAATGGCCAGAGTATGAAGAGGAACAAGGAGATGACCAGCAGGACGCCTACGACAACTAAGCGCCTTCCAACGTCAAGCGTTGGCCTGTGGACTAGAGAGTCCTTGTATCTTACGCTTCCGCTATGTTGAACTATGAACTTGTGTTTGTTCCTTGATCAATAGATCAACTATTCGTGTAATATGGATCATGTGATTCCAAGTTTGTAAGACTTATGGTATGTAATGAATGGTGACTGTGATACTTAACTATTATGCCTCGCAACAACAATATTCCTGGGATTGCGATGTATGACATAATAGGCATCTGGACTTAAAAATCCGGGTGTTGACAAATACCATGTAGTAGGTAGGTATGGTGGACACAAATGGCATAGTGGTTGGCTCAAGTATATGGGATGCATGAGAAGTATTCCCTCTCGATACAGGGTTTAGGCTAGCATGGTTATTTGAAACAAACACAAGGATGAACGGTGCAGCAAAACTCACATAAAAGACATATTGTAAACATTATAAGATTCTACACCGTCTTCCTTGTTGTTCAAAACTCAATACTAGAAATTATCTAGACCTTAGAGAGACCAATTATGCAAACCAAATTTTAGCATGCTCTATGTATTTCTTCACTAATAGGTGCAAAGTATATGATGCAAGAGCTTAAACATGAGCACAACAATTTCCAAGTATCACATTACCCAAGACATTATAGCAATTACTACATGTAGCATTTTCCAATTCCAACCATATAACAATTTAACGAAGAGGAAACTTCGCCATGAATATTATGAGCTAAGAACACATGTGTTCATACGAACCAGCGGAGCGTGTCTCTCTACCACAAAAGCATTTATTCAAACAAAAACAAAAAACAAAAGCAAACAGACGCTCCAAGTAAAGTACATAAGATGTGACTGAATAAAAATATAGTTTCAAGAGAAGGAACCTGATGATTTGTCGATGAAGAAGGGATGCCTTGGGCATCCCAAGCTTAGATGCTTGAGTCTTCTTGAAATATGCAGGGATGAACCACCGGGGCATCCCCAAGCTTAGAGCTTTCACTCTCCTTGATCATAGTATATCATCCTCCTCTTGACCCTTGAAAACTTCCTCCACACCAAACTCGAAACAACTCATTAGAGGGTTAGTGCACAATAAAAATTCACATGTTCAGAGGTGACACAATCATTCTTAACACTTCTGGACATTGCATAAAGCTACTGGACATTAATGGATCAAAGAAATTCATCCAACATAGCAAAAGAGGCAATGCGAAATAAAAGGCAGAATCTGTCAAAACAGAACAGTCCGTAAAGACGAATTTTAAAAGGGCACCAGACTTGCTCAGATGAAAATGCCCAAATTGAATGAAAGTTGCGTACATATCTGAGGATCATGCACGTAAATTGGCTTAATTTTCTGAGCTACCTACAGGGAGGTAGACCCAGATTCGTGACAGCAAAGAAATCTGTTTCTGCGCAGTAATCCAAATCTAGTATTCACTTTACTATCAAAGACTTTACTTGGCACAAAAAAACACAAAACTAAGATAAGGAGAGGTTGCTACAGTAGTAAACAACTTCCAAGACACAAATATAAAACAAAGTACTGTAGCAAAATAACACATGGGTTATCTCCCAAGAAGTTCTTTCTTTATAGCCATTAAGATGGGCTCAGCAGTTTTAATGATGCACTCGCAAGAGATAGTATTTGAAGCAAAAGAGAGCATCAAAAGGCAAATTCAAAACACATTTAAGTCTAACATGCTTCCTATGCATAGGAACCTTGTAAATAAACAAGTTCATGAAGAGCAAAGTGACAAGCATAGGAAGATAAAACAAGTGTAGCTTCAAAAATTTCAGCACATAGAGAGGCATTTTAGTAACATGAAAATTTCTACAACCATATTTTCCTCTCTCATAATAACTTTCAGTAGCAACATGAGCAAACTCAACAATATAACTATCACATAAAGCATTCTTATCATGAGTCTCATGCATAAAATTATTACTACTCCCAACATAAGCATAGTTATTCTTATTAATTGTAGTAGGAGCAAATTCAACAAAGTAGCTATCATTATTATTCTCATCATCAAATATAGGAGGCAAAGTATCATCAAAGTAAATTTTCTCCTCAATGCTTGGGGGACTAAAAAGATCATGAAAACCAGCTTCCCCAAGCTTAGAACTTTCTATATCATTATCAACAATGGTGTTCAAAGCGTTCATACTAATATTACTACCAGCATGCAAATAAGATTCCATAGGTTTTTTAATTTTCGCATCAAACAATCCATGTTTTAAATCAGGAAATAGAATAAGAAGCTCATTGTTGTCCATTATGCCCAACTAGTGTAAACAAGAAACAAAAAGATGCAATTGCAGGATCTAAAGGAAATATCTTCGAGCACAAACACAATGGCGCCAGAAAAGTACCCTGGAACCGGAGTATGAGTGCCTTTTTACCTTTCCTCCCGGCAACGGCGCCAGAAAAGTGCTTGATGTCTACGGGAGCTTCTATTCTTGTAGAAAGTGTTGGGCCTCCAAGAGCAGAGGTTTGTAGAACGCAGCAAGTTTCCCTTAAGTGGATCACCCAAGGTTTATCGAACTCGGGAGGAAGAGGTCAAAGATATCCCTCTCATGCAACCCCTGCAACCACAAAGCAAGAAGTCTCTTGTGTCCCCAACACACCTAATAGGTGCACTAGTTCGGCGAAGAGATAGTGAAATACGTGGTATAAATAAGTAGTAGCACCACTAAAAGTGCTTTGCCCGGACAAAACAAGCGTAGTAATGCAGTAGTAACACACAATAAACAAGCAAAGATAGCAATATTTAGGAACAAGGCCTAGGGATTACACTTTCACTAGTGGACACTCTCAACATTGATCACATAACGAGAATAGATAAATGCATACTCTACACTTTTGTTGGATGATGAACACATTGCGTAGGATTACACGAACCCTCAATGCCGGAGTTAACAAGCTCCACAATAATGCTCATATTTTAGTAACCTTTAGTGTAAGATAGATCAAAAGACTAAACCAAGTACTAGCATAGCATGCACACTGTCACCTTCATGCATATGTAGGAGGAATAGATCACATCAATATTATCATAGCAATAGTTAACTTCGCAATCTACAAGAGATCATGATCATAGCATAAACCAAGTACTAACACGGTGCACACACTGTCACCTTTGCACACGTGCAGGAGGAATAAAACTACTTTAATAACACATCACTAGAGTAGCACATAGATAAATTGTGATACAAAACATATTGCAATCATAAAGAGATATAAATAAGCACTTCACCATGCTCTTCAACAGTGAATAAGTATTCTGTGAAATATAGCCTAAGAGACCCACACGGTGCACACACTGTCACCTTTACACACGTGGGACAAGGAGTCTCCGGAGATCACATAAGTAAAACTCACTTGACTAGCATAATGACATCTAGATTACAAGCATCATCATATGAATCTCAATCATGTAAGGCAGCTCATGAGATTATTGTATTGAAGCACATAGGAGAGAGATTAACCACATAGCTACCGTACAGCCCGAGCCTCGATGGAGAACTACTCCCTCCTCATGGGAGCAGCGGTGATGAAGATGGCGGTGGAGATGGCAGCGGTGTCGATGGACAAGCCTTTCGGGCACTTCCCGCTCGGTGGGCTTCCAGACTCCTTGTCGTCGTGGTGAATGACAGATGCCATAGGATGGCTTAAGTTGGGGCCGAATGGACGTATGAGGATTCGGGGGAGGGTTTGCGATTAGATGGGAAGAACTTCCGGATGCTTTCCTCAAGAACACAACCAAAGGCCGGTATGCAAGAAGAGAGACAAGAGGAAGAACTCTTTACTAGATCGCTAGCTTTATTGAACTCAACATGGTTACAGGTTTCTCAGTACACGGATCTCTCTATGGTCTCGTTGCGTCCTCGTCAAGAAGGGCTGCCCCCTCTCCTTATATAGGGGAGAGGGTGGCTTACACTGGAAGAAACCCTAATGGCATCTTTGACTAGACAAACTACTTTACAAAGCTACTTTAATCATAGATGACACCGGAGTCCTCTTTAATCAGGGGCGCTGACGTCCTCCGGCTTCTTTGACCGTCACCCTTCTCTTTATCGTCAGCCCTTCGTCAAAAGTCACTTTGCTTAGCTCATCTTTGTCCTCTAGCTCTGGGGAGAATCTTTGACCAGTCCTACCGACAGGCTCTCCTTACCGGTATCTTCTTTACCGGGTTCCGGTATACCCCTCTTGGGAATACCGGCTTAGCTCCACTTAGCTAAACTCTTATCCTTGGTTCCGGTATAAACATTAAACCGGTATCTTGATGGCACAGCCATCCGGTTTGGCATGCCTTTGGCATACCGGGGTTATCCCCCAACATTAGTCCCGGTGGTATAGCCTGGAGGATTCTATCCTACAGCCATGCCAGGTTCTCATTTTCCTCGGATACCGGTTTAAATGCTCATGTCATGAGCCTAGTTCCGGCACCTTTACCCTTGTTCTTTTTCTTCTCTTTGCAAAGCTCGTTCCGGCATCCTCCTTGTCTTTATTGCTTCCTCGGCGAAGTCGAGAATATCTCGGGCCCCGCGCCTGACAGAGACATGCGCACTGTGACTGACGCGCCAGTGTCAGGGGTCACTTCCCTTCGACTCCCGCGCGCTCATTTAATGCACCGCAGCTGATCCCACTACCTCTTCGGGATTCCGTGTGCGCCTCCGTGTGGCTCCGTGTTTCTTCGCGTGTACTCCCTCACCACGTGGCGGCCCAAGGCGCGATCGGTCGTGGGCCACGAGGCGAACCGCCGCGGCCCAGCGGTTCCCTGCCCACTTTCTCTCTCTTATATAAACGCAACTGCCCGTTCCTCTTCATCTTCTTCGCATTCTCCTCCTTCGCGCACAGAGCTCCAAGCCCTTGCGCCACCGCCGTTCTCCGTCCGCCGTCGCTCGTTCAAGCTCGGCGCCCGGCGAGCTCACGCCGCGCCCCTGTTGGACTTCGCCGTGCGGAGATCTTCGGCAGCAACCCCGTCGTGCCCGCCGCATTCGCGTTTCCTCGCGAGCTTTTCCGCCTCGCCGTCGACGGAGCACGCCGGCGACCGCAGACCCGCTTCACCGCCAGCGAACACTTCCCTCAGCGACCGCGCCGCTCAAGGTTGGTACCAATTTGCTTTACTTGCCCTTCGCTCGCTTTCCAGATCTTGTGCCTTTGGTGTTCTTATTTGCTCCTTTTCTTTGGTTTTCTTCTTACTCGTAGATCTTCACGCGGGGTTCAAGTTTGGGATTTCTGTTTCTTCGCCTCTCCTTGCAATGTCTGGCGAGGGGTCTACCTCTGCATCCTCTTCTTCCCTTTCTCTTAAGCGCCGCAGACCCTCTCCCGGTGAATCCACGGCTTCTGATCCGATGGAAACCGATTCCGGCAATCAGCAGGAATCCGGTAGCCACCAAGAGTCCGGTGGCCCCCTAGAATCCGGTAGCTTTAGCCAAGCTTCCGGTAGCGCAACCTCCAGCAGCTCCAGCCAATCTTCCGGTGAGGAGCCTTCCCCAATTACCCGCGGAGCCTGGATGGGTTCCAGTGTCACCCAATTTGAAATAGATTGGTTATACCGGTCTCGACGGATTCCGGAAGGAGTTTCCTGCCGGATTCCGGATGACGAAATCGAACCGGATCCTGAAGATGACGAATACGTTGTCTTTCTAGCTCACTTTGAGCGTGGCTTCGGCCTTCCTGCCTCTCCCTTTTTCCGCTCCTTTTTAGATTTTTACAAACTCCAACCTCACCACCTTCCTGGCAACGCCATTTTCTACCTCTCTTGCTACGCCACCTTCATGGAGGCCTATATCGGCATTCGTCCCACTCGTGAGACGTTTGCTCGCTTCTTTGCTCTTCGGATTAACTCCGTCCAGGGCAAAGATATTCCTAAACCCAAGCCCCCCGTTCAGTGCGGGTCTTGCATTGTCGGCTCCCGTCAAGGGAGCCCCTTTTTTAAGTTTTCCGGCCTCGAATCCTGCCGGTTGTGGCAAGGGACTTTCTTCTACGTGAAGAACACCGGCCGCGCCGATCTCATCGATCTTCCTCCCTTCGAAGCGGGGCCTCCCAGCAGGACCAACTGGAGTTACAACCCGAAGTCTGATCATGCTGAAACTAGCCGGGTGGTACGCTTCTTGACCTCCTTGAAGAAAGAGACCAAGATCTGCTCGGATGACATCATCCGCACTTTCATTTCGCGCCGGGTGCTTCCTCTAAAGCGCCGCGCTCATAGGATGAGCGAGATGTACGGCCCAGGCGATCCTACCAAGATCACAGGCCGTCCTCTTAGCAAAAGGGATGTTGTTCGCAAGGCTAAGCAGATTTGCCAAACTGCTATGCCCTCTGATTGGGAATGGGGCCTCCTTCCCCTCAGCACTGATAATCCTCCAACCCAAGAAGTAAGGGGGGGTTTCTTGCCGGTAGCTTTCTGCTCTTGCTAATCTTGCTTTTTCCTGTTTCAGGCCAAGGACCGCCCCTCATCGAAGCAGAGCGACGTGGACCTTGCCAGCCCCGCGCCCTCGACTCCTTCGACCCGGATCCTTACGTCTTCTGGAAAGACTTGAAGATGGGCAAGACCCCGGCAGCGCGCCTTGGCCGGTCTCCGCCGAAGCCAACCGGGTCCGCTGACGATTTGGTCACGCTTGAGGTATTTTCTTTTCCGGCTTCTTTTACCTTTCCGCTATCGCTTTTCTGCGAACTGCTTCTTAGCCAAACCTTATCCATAGATCCATGAGCGCGTGCCGCCCCTGCGTGCCGAGGCGGGCTCCGAGTTTGTGGACAAACTCATGGCCCAGGCCAAAAGAAGAAACAGCCGGCATCTGATGCCGGTGGCAGCCAGGCCCCTCCCTCCAAGCGCTTCCGGACCGAGCCCCTGGGGGAGAAGCAGGTGGGCATGCGCCGCTACGGGCGCAAAGCGATGCCAACCTCTTCCGGGTAAGTTACTCATTTTCCGGCTTGCCTCTTTTTCGCCAAGTTCTTTTTCCGTTTGCATTTTTCCAACTGTCTTTTCTTTCTTTTTCTCAGCCCTGCGCTCAAGCTTGGCCCAAGGCCATCGGGTTCTGAGGGATCCGCAAGGACCTCAACCCCTCCTCCTCGCTCAAGCCCGGCATCACCTGGTGCCGGCAACATCTCTGCCTCCCTTTCGGGGGGCACAACAAATTCGGGGCGTGCGGCCCCTTCACCGTCAGATCACCGCACGGAGGAAGATCTTTCCTTCCTCCCGGAACACCAAGACACCGGCGCCAGCAACATCGGCGCCGGAGAAGAAGAAGCTGCCGGGCGGGCGGAGCCTGCTCCTCCCGTCCTCGAAAAGACAACTTCCGCGCCGGAATCTTCCGCGCCGGAAGGCTCCAACACGGGTGACGCTCCTAGCGCTCCCCCTTCTCCACGCACCATCCTCATGCCTCCGCCTGAGGCTCCTCGCGCCCAGCCCTCCAAGGCCGCTCCTGGCGCGCCGCCGGCCAAGACTTCCGGGGCCTCTTCTACCGCGCCGCCGCCCAAGCCCTCCAAGCTCATCAAGGGGAAGGCGACGGCCTCCAGCGCCCCTTCGGGCGGCCAGCAGCCCTTGGTGCTGCACGTCTCCAAGGCTGCCAAAAGCGCCAGCATGAAGGCCACCGGCCTCCTCGGCCGCATTACGGAGTTCCAGCGCCAAGGCCGGGACCTGGGGCACCTCCTGCCCTATGCCCAAAAGTGGAACGCCGCGGACATCACTCCGGCGACCCGCGGCATGGGCAAGGATCGGCTGCCGGCACCTGATCCTGTCGGGGATCGGTGTTCTGAGGAGCACTTCATGCGGCTCCGGGCTGCCGTAAAAGAGCTTGACAGCGCGTGGTACGATTCCACGAACAATCTGACGGTACGTTCTACTAACTTTCAATCTTTGCCGGTTTCTTCGTTTCCGGCTCTGTTTTATCTTTTCCTTAGTTTCATGCCGGTTTCTCTCTTGTCTATCTTCCCAGTCCCCGAGTTTTGTGGTGAGAGCGCAGCTCTTAGCGCAAAACTTAAGTTTTTAGCGTGAAACCGGCACTGCCAGTCCCCGAGTTTCGGGTTAAACACCTTCTTCTTAACATACGATTTTCCTTAAAAACGCGCAAAACCGGCACTGCCAGTTCCCGAGTTTCGGGTTAAGAACTTTGTTCTTAGCGCAAAACTTAACTTAAAACTTAGCGCAAAACCGGCACTGCCAGTCCCCGAGTTTCGGTTAAGAACCTTGTTCTTAGCGCAAAACTTAACTTAAAACTTCTTTTCCTTGAACAGGTCACACGCTCGGAAGGCCCTCTTCGAGGAGCTTTTATGGGAGCACCGGGAGCTCGCTGAGGCACACGACAAGTGCCAAGGTAAGTTTTTATTCTACCGGCATCTTTGCTACCGGAAACCTTTTTTCCTTGTGACACTTACAATTTCTGTTCAACAGTGATCCCGGAAGCTTCCATCGACGCTCTCAAGGAGCAGCTCGCCACGGCCCAACGTACTATTTTTTCCTTTCTCCTTTGAACTTGGTTTCTTTTCATTTTTATTAGTGTAACCTTGCTAACACTCTTTTTTCCGGTTACAGGGGAGAAGGACCAGCTCATCCGGCAGCACAAGGAGGAGAGTGGACGCCCTCAAGACCAGCCACCGGGAGCTCAAGACCCAGCTCATCCAACTGGGGCTTGACCATGCTAAGGCCTTCGAGGCCGCTGCAGCTGACGCGGCGGCCAAGATGGAGGAGGCACTGGAGGACGCCAGCAACGCCAACGTGGTGCTGCTGGCCGAGCTGGAGGAGGTGGCCAAGGGACGGAAGGCTGCCGAGGATAGAGCCGCGCGGCTGGAGGAGGAGCACAAGGAATGCGATCAGTTGATCCTGCAGACCGACGCCCTCGCCTATCGTAAGTTCTCTTATCTTTTTCTTCCGGACTTCTTTCCTTCCGGTCTCTTTTTCTTCCGGACTCTTTTCTTTTCAGTCTCGTTTTCTTCCGGACTCTTTTCCTTAACCTTCTTCTTTCTTCGCACAGGTCTCTTTCCGGACTCGCAGAGGTACGCCATCAAGAAGGTTGACGCGCAGCGCAAGGACAAAGGCCAAGCGGATCTTGCCGTGCCATGGACGCCCATGGACCATCTGGTCGCGCTTAACGCGCGGGTGTCCCATATGCGCTGCATAGACCGCAATCTCTCGGACATCCCTGATGTAGCTACCCAGCTATACAGGACTTTATGGCCTGGCGAGGAGGTGCCGGACACCTTCTCCCTCATCAGCGATCGCCTCAAGGGTGCCGGCCGGAGGATCCGCGAGTGGCAGTGCTCTGCTGCCCGTGCTGGAGCTGACTCCGCCCTTCGCGTCGCCTGCTCCTGGTACCCGGAGCTCGATTTGGACGCCCTCACCGGCGTGCGTGAAGACGCAGAAACCGATCTGGACCCGATCCTCTCCGCCAAGCGGCAGGATCGCGCGTACCGCATCGCGGAGTATGCCGACATGCGCACCTTCATCCCTCCCCCTCCCGGCGTCAAGGACTATCTCGACGAGGAGGAGGATGAAGCCGAAGAAGAGCTCCTGGGCGATGCTGGTGCCGGCGATGCTCCTCCGGAAGCCCCTGCTGCATGATGATTTCCTTTGAAGTGTTTGCTCATTATATCTGTTGGTCCTGTTGCTTTAAGACAATATCTGTTAAATTCTGCCCCGGAATGCCGGGGCTTATGATGTAAGACTTAAGTTTGCCTGTGGTTGTGCTACAACATTTCCTGCCGGTAAGTTATACCGGTAGCTAAGTATTTATGAGCTTGCCTTAGCATAATTTGCTTTTGGTTTAGATTTTATCCTGTACTGCAAAGATTTCTCAATTGCTCCCGCATCCAATTTGATGCATACTTGGTTCTTTTGCCTTGGCTCTGCCTGCCTTCTCTGGGCGTTCTTTGGCATATGAGCACAAGGTTCTTTCACCAAACAAGCATCTTCTTGAACTTAGAAATAATTTTGAAATTTTGCAAAAAACCGGTTTAACCGGGGTTAGTTAAACTTTCCGAATTGTTCTTTCCTGCTTTCCCCTTCCGCAATTCATGTGCTTATCTCCTACCGGTTTATCTTGCTTGCCATGAAGCCGGTTTTCGGACAGCAGCAGAGTCGAAGACTCCGGTAGGATTTGGCACACTACTAAACCGGAAAGAAAAGACATTCAATAAGCAACCGGTAAACTGAAAAAATAGACAAGTTACATGCAACTTAAGTTGGGGTAGTCCCCGAGATTCATTCATGGTTCCGGCATCTTTTATTCATAGCATATAAGGTACAGAAAAACTTCTTACATCACTACTTCAAGAGTAGAAAGGACGCAACAGAGCTACATTCCATGGACGTTTGCTCTCCTCTCCGGACTTGTCCGCCTTTCCTTTTTTCCACTCCTGTGCATCAATCAGGTAGTATGCATCATTGTGAAGCACCTTGCTTACAATGAAGGGACCTTCCCAAGGTGGCAAGAGCTTATGCCGGCCTTCAGTGCGCTGCACTAGGCGAAGCACAAGATCTCCTTCCCGGAAAACTCTTGGATTGACTTTCCGGTCATGATAGCGTCTTAGGTTTTGCTGATAAATGGCTGTTCTTGCCAACGCTAGCTCTCTTGCTTCTTCTAGCAAGTCCACATCATTTTCTCTGGCCTCTTTGACCTCTTGCTCAGTATAGAGCTGTACCCTTGGTGAATCATGGATGATGTCGGTTGGTATCACTGCTTCTGCTCCATAGACCATGAAAAAGGGAGTGTATCCGGTAGACCGGTTTGGGGTTGTTCTTATGCTCCACAGCACTGATGGTATCTCATCAAGCCAACACCCCGGTGCTCTTTCCACTGCGTCAATGAGTCTGGGTTTGATACCGGAGAGTACCAAAGCATTCATTCTTTCCACTTGGCCGTTGCCTTGTGGGTGTGCTACTGAGCACAAATCCAACCGGATATTCTTATCCTCACAGAACCTTTTGAACTCCCCTTGAGCAAAGTTGGTTCCATTGTCAGTGATGATGTTGTGCGGGTATCCATATCGCAAGATGATATCCTTCAAGAATTTCACAGCTGTATGCCCATCACACTTTGCGATAGGTTTTACTTCTAGCCATTTGGTGAACTTATCCACCATGACCAAGATGTGAGTCATGCTGCTTCTTGCAGTTTTGAATGGGCCAACCATGTCAAGGCACCAAACGGCGAATGGCCATGTTAATGGTATTGTCTTTAAACCGGACGCTGGGGTATGATTTTGCTTGGCGTACCTCTGGCACCCGTTGCATTTTCTTACCAAATCCTCAGCGTTCTCCAAAGCAGTGGGCCAATAGAACCCATGCCGGAACACTTTTGCTACTAGCGCCCTTGACGAAGCATGATGCCCGCATTCTCCTTGGTGAATTTCCTCAAGCATTTCTTTCCCTTCCTCCGGTTCCACACATCTTTGAAGGACACCGGTAACGCTTCTCTTGTACACCTCACCATTGATGAATGTATATGCTTTGGACCTTCTTTGGATTCTCCTCGATTCATTTTCGTCAGCCGGCAAGGTGCCGTTGATCAGGAATTCCTTAATAGGTTTAACCCATGATGGTATCTCTCGAACCAAAAACACCGGTGCATCTATCTCCATGCTGTCCACCAGCATCGTCTTTTCCGGTATAGGCACGGCAGTCCCCGAGCTTGTCGGAACAGTCCCCGGGTTCGCCGGAGCAGTCCCCGGGTTCCCTCCATCGATATCCATTGGCACAATGTGTGACTCCGGAACAAAAATTGATTCCGACTCGGGACTTGGCTTGATTGATGGTACCCTCAAGTGCGCCAGAGCTATTCCGGGAGGAATTTCTTGTCGGGATGAGCCTATCTTGGACAAAGCATCCGCGGCTTCATTTTCTGCACGCGGTACATGGTGAAACTCACAACCTTCGAAGAATCCGGCAATCTTTTGCACGTGAAACCGGTACGAGGCCATGTTGGCATCTTTTGCATCCCAATCTCCGGAACACTGCTGTACCACAAGATCTGAATCTCCGTAGCAAATGATCCGGTGCGCACCGATTTCTTTTGCGACCTTAAGCCCATGGATCAAGGCTTCATATTCAGCGACATTGTTCGATGCCTGAAATGTACTTGCAAAACATACCGGAGGTGATCTCCTTTTGGTGAAGTAAGCACCACACCGGCACCTGACCCTCCTTGAGCTTGGATCCATCGAAGTGCATTTTCCAGTATTCTATCTTCTGATCCTGGCGGTTTGTATTGCATCTCCGCCCAATCAACAAGGAAATCAGCCAAAGCCTGTGATTTTATGGCATCTCTTCTTTCATATACCGGCACGTATGGTGATATCTGTATCGCCCATTTCGCAATCCGGCCGCTGGCGTCTTTGTTGCACATGATGTCAGAGATGGGTGCTTCACTCACCACCTTCATAGGATGTTCCTCGAAGTAGTGCTTGAGCTTTGTGGCGGCCATAAACACACCATAGGTCATTTTCTGGAAGTGCGGGTAGTTTTGCTTTGAGAGGGAGAGCACCTCGCTCAGGTAGTATACCGGCCTCTGGACGGTTTTTCCTTCCTCCTCTCTTTCCACTACCACAACGACACTCACGACCCGGTTGGTTGCTGCTATGTACAACACCACCCGGACCTTTCCAACCGGTGCGCAAGACAAACCCGGAACGATTCCATGGAAAGTTGTGCGCGTTGGCTGAAGCATGTTTTCTGTTATGCCCAGCATATGCATGGTATGCTTGTACATGATGTTGATGCTACTGCCATTGTCTATCAGCACTTTGCTGAACTTCACTCGAGTTTGTGGCCCTTTCATGATTGGGTCCACAACAAGAGCATATCCACCCGGATTCGGCATGATTTTGGGGTGATCCTTGATCGACCAAGCAATTTCTGGTTGGACCACTGCATGTACTTGGGCACTGCCGGCATCACGGCATTTACTTCCATGGAGCGGCGATGCACACTTTGCCGGTCTGTTGGCTCAGTGACAAAGACAACACAGCACAGATGCGGATCTTCGTAAACATTCCGGCCTAAAGGTGCCGGTAGAGGTGGCTGGTTATCATTTTGCTCCACCCGGTTAACTTGCTGGTACTGCTGTCGGTTTGGCTGCACCGGTACGGCGTTTGCCGGTGAAGCGGCGTGGTGGCGGTAGCTGTTGCTGCCGCGGCATGTCCTGTGGCGGCCGTGCGTCTTTCACCGTTCCTTTTTCCATCAAGTACTTTGTCCAGGTACAATCCTTCGTCGATGGTTTGACGGGTGTGCCGGATTCGGTGTGTGCCACCGGCAGGTTGGTCCATGGCAGCTTCCATGGTGTATTTTGCGGGTTCTTGCCAGTTTCTTTTCGGCCCAGGGTTTCTTTTCCACCCATTGTTTCTTTGGACCCGCCCATGGCTGCGATCCGGTTCTTTGCCTCTGGCCGCTGGCATCATCGTCTTCCCTGCACAGCAACTTGCTGCGGGCCATACCTTCGATCCGGGAAATCTTCCCTCCTCTTGTTGTTCCGGTTGTCCCGGTGTTGCTCTTGGCGTAGCTGTTCCGGTTCAGGTTGCAGTGCCGGCTGCGTTGGGTCTCCCAACGCATAGTTATCCGCCACACGTATCATCTCTGCCAACGTTGTCGGCATGTTTCGCTGCAGCCTTTGCCACAACGGCGAACCTCTTTTGCACCCACTGCTGAACCAAGCAATGGCCTGCGCCTCGATTATTCCTTCGCAAGAGTTCCTTATGGTGTTCCACCGGGCCAGATAATCCCGGTCTGTTTCGTTCGGGCGCTGCGCACAGAGCAAGTTGCTGCGGCCTGTTTGCCTCTGATAGGTACTGCTGAAATTGCTCACAAAAGCCTCCTCAAAATCCAGCCAGCCATTTATGCTTCCTACCGGCAAGTTGTTTAGCCAGATTCTTGCCGGTCCAACCAGAAACGACGGTATGATCCTTACAGCCCAACGCCGGTTTCCTCCTCCGGCTACGGTTCCTCCGCCTCCCGCGACGTATACCGCGGTCACGTAATCCGCGAGCCAATCTTCCGGCTTCGTAGTGCCATCGTATGTTTTTGTGTCGCGGGGCAACGTGAAGTTGCGAACCGGTGGCTTTTCTCTCATGATTCTTGGGCCAAAGCACTTTGGACCTGGAGGACCTTCCTCCTCGATCATTTCCGACAAGTACTCTATCCAGACGGTGCCTCGCATCCCGTCCGTAAGTATCTCTCTCCCAAGCGTTCTCCCAGAGGGTTCCGGTATGCTGCCGGTCGGTTAGAATCAGCTTCATCGTAACGTTCTGGTGTCGCGGCCCTTGCCTGCCGGTACCTTGGTGGAGGCATCTCCTCCTCATCATCATCATACGCTGCCCTTGCAGCTGGATAGTTTTGCCCGGTTTCATGTCCACCGGCATGATTGTTTCCGGCATAGCCTCTGGCGTAGCCTCGCTCTGCCCCTTGGCTTTTTCTACCGGCATCGTGTTGCCCGGCTTTTTGTTTACCGGCAAGGACCGGATCATACACTGTCATCTGCCGTGCGTTCACTTCTTTTTCTTTTCTCCGGATGGGGGGACGAAGCCTGCCCATGGGACTTGCTACCGGCATTCTTTGTTGAACGCGCGGATTTTGAGGCCGCGGCCTTGTTCAGCTTAGCCAGCTGCTCAGCGTTCTGCTGCTCGATGGTTTCCAACAGCTCTCTAACACGCTCTTGTTGCCTTGCCGAGCCTCTCCGGTAAGCGAGTCACACAGATCTACAGCGGCCTTAGCAGCTTTTATGGTTTTATCCGGGCTATGTACTTAGGCTTTTCCACGATGCTAACAGATGCAGAGGCACTCTTGCGTAAGAATCTCTTTGCGCAAATCTTGATCTAGGTTGCGAGCTTTTAGCCGGTTTTCCTATCCTAGCATGATGCGCTAACAGCAAAGCCATGGGCAGCGTTGTACTCACGTAGGGTTAGGTTCAGCTCACGCTGCGCCCGGAGAATGTCCTTGCCGCTCTCGAGCACCTTTTGGCGCTGCGCCTCCAGCTCCGCCTGAGCCGCTGTCGGATCGACGTTCTGTGCGATGGGGGTGGCGAGGACGTTCATTGCCGCCTGGAGCGGCGTTTCCGGTGGCGCGGATGATGCTCCCGCTGCGCCTGCGTCGCGCTCCAGCGGTGGCTTAGCCGCACGGGTCGAAACCGCGCGACCAGCACCTTCAGCCGCAACCTCCTTTCCTGCACCAGCCACACCGGTCATCATTACCTCGACGCTGCCGGCGCGCGCAAGGAGCCATCTTGGCGGGTCCGGTGCCACCAGCACCGGCGAAAGGCGCGGCGCACGGGGACGGTGCCGAAGTAGATGCGTGGCTGCCAAACTCGATGATGCGGCCGTTCTTAAGACGCGGCGCGGCAGCCCGCGTTGTCGTTGATGAAGTCCATGGAGAAGTTCCGCAAGCAGACACCGTCCGTCGCGGCGACTCGAGGAGGCCCGCCCGAATGTGTACTCCAGCATGCGCCACTTCATGCCCCACGGTGGGCGCCAACCGTCGTCGTGGTGAATGCAGATGCCATAGGATGGCTTAAGTTGGGGCCGAATGGACGTATGAGGATTGGGGGAGGGTTTGCGATTAGATGGGAAGAACTTCCGGATGCTTTCCTCAAGAACACAACCAAAGGCCGGTATGCAAGAAGAGAGACAAGAGGAAGAACTCTTTACTAGATCGCTAGCTTTATTGAACTCAACATGGTTACAGGTTTCTCAGTACACGGATCTCTCTATGGTCTCGTTGCGTCCCGTGGAGCTGCCCCCTCTCCTTATATAGGGGAGAGGGTGGCTTACACTGGAAGAAACCCTAATGGCATCTTTGACTAGACAAACTACTTTACAAAGCTACTTTAATCATAGATGACACCGGAGTCCTCTTTAATCAGGGGCGCTGACGTCCTCCGGCTTCTTTGACCGTCACCCTTCTCTTTATCGTCAGCCCTTGGTCAAAAGTCACTTTGCTTAGCTCATCTTTGTCCTCTAGCTCTGGGGAGAATCTTTGACCAGTCCTACCGACAGGCTCTCCTTACCGGTATCTTCTTTACCGGGTTCCGGTATACCCCTCTTGGGAATACCGGCTTAGCTCCACTTAGCTAAACTCTTATCCTCAGGTTCCGGTATAAACATTAAACCGGTATCTTGATGGCACAGGCCATCCGGTTTGGCATGCCTTTGGCATACCGGGGGTTATCCCCCCAACACTCCTGTCCCCCAGATCTTGGCTTCGCGATGGCGGCGGCTCTGGAAGGTTTTCCGTATCGTGGTTCTTCGTAATAGGGTTTTCGCGATGAGGCTTTAAATAGGAGGAAGGGCAGCGTCGAGGGTCGAAGAGGCGCGGCACCATAGGCTGGCGTGGCCGGTGGCCCGGCCGCGCCACCCTATCATCACTGGGGCCCACAGGGCCCTCCGGCGGCTCTCGGGTGTTCGGATGCTTCCGGTGAAAATAGGAACCTCGGGTCTTGATTTCGTCCGATTCCGAGAATATTTCGTTACTAGGATTTCGAAACCAAAAACAGCAGAAAACAGAACTGGCACTTCGGCATCTTGTTAATAGGTTAGTTCCGTAAAATGCACGAATATGACATAAAGTGTGCATAAAACATGTAGATAACATCAATAATGTGGCATGGAACATAAGAAATTATCGATACGTCGGAGACGTATCAGCACCCAAGAACTTCTGCTTGTGGTTGCGGGGTTGCATGAGAGGGATATCTTTGACCTCTTCCTCCCGAGTTCGATAAACCTTGGGTGATCCACTTAAGGGAAACTTGCTGCTGTTCTACAAACCTCTCTCTTGGAGGCCCAACACTGCCTACAAGAATAGAAGCTCCCGTAGACATCACCCCCAGATCTTGGCTTCGCGATGGCGGCGGCTCTGGAAGGTTTCTCGTACCGTGGCTTTTCCGTATCGAGGTTTTAGGTCGAGGAGGCTTAAATAGGCGAAGAGGCGGAGTCGGAAGGCCGATGGGCGACGACACAACAGAGGGCGCGCCCCCTTGGCCGCGCCGCCCATCGTTTGGTGGCCCATGGCCCCCTCCGGCGCTCTCGGGTGTTCTGGAAGCTTCATGCAATCCTAAGATGTTGGGCGTTGATTTCGTCCGATTCCGAGAATATTTCCTTACTAGGATTTCTGAAACCAAAAACAGCAGAAAACAACAACTGGCACTTCGGCATCTTGCCAATAGGTTAGTTCCGGAAAACACATAAATATGACATAAAGTATGCATAAAACATGTAGATATCATCAATAATGTGGCATGGAACATAAGAAATTATCGATACGTCGGAGACGTATCAGTACGTTCAGGCGTAACCCAAAAGTTAGAACCATGTTCTGAAGCAAGTCTGAGAAGCACATTGGAGCGAGCTTCAACACGTTGATCCTCGGCAGCGGTATCCAAAAATGAACCTGTTTCAGTGGAAAAATCAGTAAGGAAGGAAGAACAGCAAGAATAAAATCAAACACGGTCAAGTGAACGAAGTGTACCTGTCATATCCAAGCTGGAGTCATTCATCAGTTGAAGCATGTAATTCTCTCGAGAAGAAGCTTCGGCAGCCTCAGAAACCGCGACCTCTTTCTCAGCTATAGCATCCTGAGCCTGCTGAAGCGCAATTTTTTCCCTCTCCAATGATTTTCGAGACTGCTCCATTGTCACAAGTGCTTGCTTTTTCATGGACTGGAGTTGTTGGCAAAGTTCTTCCAAGTCTTGTGCCGAACCCTTACTCGAGGAATCTTCAATAAGTTCATCAGCAACAGGTATTTTCTTCAAACAGGACGAAGCAGGAAAAGCATCGGAAGGACGAGGAGTTGAAGTGTAGTTATCAAATACCAACTGGAAATAAAAGTGCGACATCAATCATCAAGCAAAATAGATTTCCATTGATCTTCAAAGTATTTACATGGTTCTTGCAAGAGTTGGGATCCTAGTGAACCAACAATGCGCTGTCGCAAACTACATCTATGGCGACAGACGTCAAAAGAAGAAAGAAAGAAAAAAGGCAGGCAAGACGGTCTACTTGACCTCTGGCTTGGTCGAGCTAGGAGCGGGAGTTGGTTTGCATTCGAGGTAGGCGAGGATTTTCTTTGAGTTTGGCTTGGCAGCTGATACGTCTCAAACATATCTATAATTTTTTATGTTCCATGCTAGTTTTATGACAATACCTACATGTTTTGTTCACACTTTATGTCATTATTATGCATTTTCCGGAACTAACCTATTGACAAGATGCCGAAGGGCCAGTTCCTATTTTCTGCTTTTGGTTTCATAAATCCTAGTAAGGAAATATTCTCGGAATCGGACGAAATCAATGCCCAAGCATCCTATTTTTCCACGAAGCCAGAACACCCGAGAGCCGCGAGGGGAGCCTCTGGGGCCCCACACACCAGGCGGGCGCGCCGGGTGGGCCGCGCCCCCTTGTTGTGTCACCGCCTGTCGACCTTCCGACTCCGCCTCTTCGCCTATATAAAGGTCCCCGACCTAAAACATCGATACGGAAAAGCCACGGTCGAGAAACCTTCCGCAGCCGCCGCCATCGCGAAGCCAAGATCCGGGGACAGGAGTCTCTCGTTTCGGCACGCCGCCGGACGGGGAAGTGCCCCCGAAGGCTTCTCCATCGACACCACCGCCATCTTCATCAACGCCGCTGTCTCCCATGAGGAGGGAGTAGTTCTCCATCGAGGCTCGGGGCTGTACGGTAGCTATGTGGTTCATCTCTCTCCTATGTACTTCAATACAATAATCTCATGAGCTGCCTTACATGATTGAGATTCATATGATGATGCTTGTAATCTAGATGTCATTATGCTAGTCAAGTGGATTTTACTAATGTGATCTCCGGAGACTCCTTGTCCCACGTGTGTAAAGGTGACAGTGTGTGCACCGTGTGGGTCTCTTAGGCTATATTTCACAGAATACTTATTCACCTGTTATGAATGGCATAGTGAAGTGCTTATTTATATCTCTTTATGATTGCAATGTGTTTTGTATCACAATTTATCTCTGTGCTACTCTAGTGATGTTATTAAAGTAGTTTATTCCTCCCGCACGGTGTAATGGTGACAGTGTGTGCATCGTGTAGTACTTGGCGTAGGCTATGATTGTGATCTCTTGTAGATTATGAAGTTAACTATTGCTATGATAGTATTGATGTGATCTATTCCTCCTTTCGTAGTGTGAAGGTGACAGTGTGCATGCTATGTTAGTACTTGGTTTGGTTATGTTGATCTGTCATGCACTCTAAGGTTACTTAAACATGAATATCGAATATTGTGGAGCTTGTTAACTCCGGCATTGAGGGTTCATGTAATCCTACACAGTTAGTGGTGTTCATCATCCAACAAGAGGGTGTAGAGTCTAGCATCTATCTATTTATTTATTATGTGATCAATGTTGAGAGTGTCCACTAGTGAAAGTATGATCCCTAGGCCTTGTTCCTAAATACTGCTATCGCTGCTTGTTTCTGTTTTACTGCATTTATACTTCCTCAATTTTACTACCATCAACCGCACGCCAAAAGCACTTTTCCGGCGCCGTTACTACTGCTCATATTCATTCATACCACTTGTATTTCACTATCTCTTCGCCGAACTAGTGCACCTATTAGGTGTGTTGGGGACACAAGAGACTTCTTGCTTTGTGGTTGGTTGCATGAGAGGGATATCTTTGACCTCTTCCTCCCGAGTTCGATAAACCTTGGGTGATCCACTTAAGGAAACTTGCTGCTGTTCTACAAACCTCTGCTCTTGGAGGCCCAACACTGTCTACAAGAATAGAAGCACCCGTAGACATCAAGCACTTTTCTGGCGCCGTTGCCGGGGAGGAAAGGTAAAAAACACTCATACTCCGGTCCCAGGTAAAGTACTTTTCTATTACCGTTGTGTGTGTGCTCGAAGCTATTTCCTTTAGATCCTGCAATTGCATCTTTTTGTTTCTTGTTTACACTAGTTAGGCATAATGGACAACAATGAGCTTCTTATTCTATTTCCCGATTTAAGACATGGATGGTTTGATGCGAAAATTAAAAAACCTATGGAACATATTAGTATGAACGCTTTGAACACCATTGTTGCTAATGATATGGAAAATTCTAAGCTTGGGGAAGCTGGCTTTGATGAGCATGATATTTTTAGTCCCCCAAGCATTGAGGAGAAAATTTACTTTGATGATACTTTGCCTCCTATTTATGATGATTATAATGATATTGGTCTTTTAGTACCGCCTGTTATGGAGGATAAATTTGATTATGATTACAATATGCCTCCTATATTTGATGATGAGAATAATAATGATAGCTACTTTGTTGAATTTGCTCCCACTACAACTAATAAAATTGATTATGCCTATGTGGAGAGTAATAATTTTATGCATGAGACTCATGATAAGAATGCTTTATATGATAGTTATATTGTTGACTTTGCTCATGTTGCTACTGAAAGTTATTATGAGAGAGGAAAATATGGTTGTAGAAATTTTCATGTTACTAAAACACCTCTCTATGTGCTGAAATTTTTGAAGCTACACTTGTTCTATCTTCCTATGCTTGTTACTTTTTTCTTCATGAACTTGTTTATTTACAAAACTCCTATGCATAGGAAGCATGTTAGACTTAAATTTGTTTTGAATTTGCCTCTTGATGCTCTCTTTTGCTTCAACTACTATTTCTTGCGAGTGCATCATTAAACTGCTGAGCCCATCTTAATGACTATAAAGAAAGAACTTCTTGGGAGATAACCCATGTGTTTATTTTGTTACAGTACTTTTATTTTGTATTTGTGTCTTGGAAGTTGTTACTACTGTAGCAACATCTCCTTATCTTAATTTTGTTGCATTGTTGTGCCAAGTAAAGTCTTTGATAGTAAGGTTCATACTAGATTTGGATTACTGCGCAGAAACAGATTTCTTGCTGTCACAAATCTGGGCCTAATTCTCTGTAGGTAACTCATAAAATTATGCCAATTTACGTGAGTGATCCTCAGATATGTACGCAACTTTCATTCAATTTGAGCATTTTCATCTGAGCAAGTCTGGTGCCTCAATAAAATTCGTCTTTACGGACTGTTCTGTTTTGACAGATTCTGCCTTTTATTTCGCATTGCTTCTTTCGCTGTGTTGGGTGGATTTCTTTGTTCCATTACCTTCCAGTAGCTTTGTGCAATGTCCAGAAGTGTTAAGAATGATTGTGTCACCTCGAACATGTGAATTTTTGATTATGCACTAACCCTCTAATGAGTTGTTTCGAGTTTGGTGTGGAGGAAGTTTTCAAGGGTCAAGAGAGGAGGATGATATACTATGATCAAGAAGAGTGAAGAGTCTAAGCTTGGGGATGCCCCGTGGTTCATCCCTGCATATTTTAAGAAGACTCAAGCATATAAGCTTGGGGATGCCCAAGGCATCCCTTCTTCATCGACAACTTATCAGGTTTCTTCTCTTGAAACTATATTTTTATTCAACACATCTTATGTACTTTACTTGGAGCGTCTGTGTGCTTTTATTTTTTTTTTGTTATTTTCATTCTCTGAATAAAATGCTTGTGTGGGAGAGAGACACGCTCCGCTGGTTCAAATGAACATATATGTTCTTAGTTTTTAATTTTCATGGCGAAGGTTGAAACTGCTTCGTTAATTGTTATATGGTTGGAAACGGGAAATGCTACATGTAGTAATTGATAAAATGTCTTGGATAATTTGATACTTGGCAATTGTTGTGCTCATGTTTAAGCTCTTGCATCATATACTTTGCACCTATTAATGAAGAAATACATAGAGCTTGCTAAAATTTGGTTTGCATAATTGGTCTCTCTAAAGTCTAGATAATTTCTAGTAAAGAGTTTGAACAACAAGGAAGACGGTGTAGAGTCTTATAATGTTTACAATGTGTCTTTTATGTGAGTTTTGCTGCACCGGTTCATCCTTGTGTTTGTTTCAAATAACCTTGCTAGCCTAAGCCTTGTATCGAGAGGGAATACTTCTCATGCATCCAAAATCCTTGAGCCAACCACTATGCCATTTGTGTCCACCATACCTACCTACTACATGGTATTTCTCCGCCATTCCAAAGTAAATTGCTTGAGTGCTACCTTTAAATAATTCAAAATTTATCACCTCTGATTTGTGTCAATGTTTTATAGCTCATGAGGAAGTATGTGGTGTTTATCTTTCATTCTTGTTGGGCAACTTTCACCAATGGACTAGTGGCTTCATCCGCTTATCCAATAATTTTGCAAAAAGAGCAATGGGGTTCCCAGCCCCAATTAATCAACCTTCATTAATAATTCTCTTCACATGTTTTGCTCTGATTCATCAGTAAGCAACTTAATTTTGCAAATAGACACTCCTTCATGGTATGTGAATGTTGGAAGGCACCCGAGGATTCGGTTAGCCATGGCTTGTGTAAGCAAAGGTTGGGAGGAGTGTCATCCATAAATAAAACTAAAATACATGTGTAAACAAAAGAGAAGAGGGATGATCTACCTTGCTAGTAGAGATAACGTCCTTCATGGGAGCCGCTCTTTGAAGGTTTGTCTGGCAAGGGGGTTAGAGTGCCCATTACCATTCGTTGACAACAACAAACACCTCTCAAAATTTTACTTTTATGCTCTCTTTATGTTTTCAAAACCAAAGCTCTAGCACAAATATAGCAATCAATGCTTCCCTCTGCGAAGGGCCTTTCTTTTACTTTTATGTTGAGTCAGTTCACCTATTTCTCTCCATCTCAAGAAGCAAACACTTGTGTGAACCGTGCATTGATTCCTACATACTTGCATATTGCACTTGTTATATTACTTTGCATTGACAACTATCCATGAGATATACATGTTATAAGTTGAAAGCAACCGCTGAAACTTAATCTTCCTTTGTGTTGCTTCAATACCTTTACTTTGATTTATTGCTTTATGAGTTAACTCTTATGCAAGACTTATTGATGCTTGTCTTCAAAGTACTATTCATGAAAAGTCTTTGCTATATGATTCAGTTGTTTAGTCATTATCTTTACTATCACTTCATTCACTTCATATGCTTTACAATAATGTTGATCAAGATTATGTTGGTAGCATGTCACTTAAGAAATTATTCTTGTTATCGTTTACCTACTCGAGGGCGGTAGGAACTAAGCTTGGGGATGCTTGATACGTCTCAAACGTATCTATAATTTCTTATGTTCCATGCTAGTTTTATGACAATACCTACATGTTTTGTTCACACTTTATGTCATTATACATTTTCCGGAACTAACCTATTGACGAGATGCCGAAGTGCCAGTTCTCCCTGTTTTTGGTTTCAGAAATCCTAGTAAGGAAATATTCTCGGAATCGGACGAAATCAATGCCCAACATCCTATTTTTCCACGAAGCTTCCGAACACCCGAGAGCCGCCGAGGGGAGCCCTGGGGCCCCACACACCAGGCGCGGCCAGGGTGTGGTCCGCGCCCCCTTGTTGTGTCACCGCCTCGTCGACCTTCCGACTCCGCCTCTTCGCCTATATAAAGGTCCATGACCTAAAACATCGATACGAAAAAGCCATGGTACGAGAAACCTTCCAGAGCCGCCGCCATCGCGAAGCCAAGATCTGGGGGACAGGAGTCTCTGTTCTGGCACGCCGCCGGGACGGGGAAGTGCCCCCGGAAGGCTTCTCCATCGACACCACCGCCATCTTCATCAACGCCGCTGTCTCCCATGAGGAGGGAGTAGTTCTCCATCGAGGCTCGGGCTGTACCGGTAGCTATGTGGTTCATCTCTCTCCTATGTACTTCAATACAATAATCTCATGAGCTGCCTTACATGATTGAGATTCATATGATGATGCTTGTAATCTAGATGTCATTATGCTAGTCAAGTGGATTTTACTTATGTGATCTCCGGAGACTCCTTGTCCCACGTGTGTAAAGGTGACAGTGTGTGCACCGTGTGGGTCTCTTAGGCTATATTTCACAGAATACTTATTCACTGTTATGAATGGCATAGTGAAGTGCCTATTTATATCTCTTTATGATTGCAATGTGTTTTGTATCACAATTTATCTGTGTGCTACTCTAGTGATGTTATTAAAGTAGTTTATTCCTCCCGCACGGTGTAATGGTGACAGTGTGTGCATCGTGTAGTACTTGGCGTAGGCTATGATTGTGATCTCTTGTAGATTATGAAGTTAACTATTGCTATGATAGTATTTATGTGATCTATTCCTCCTTTCGTAGTGTGAAGGTGACAGTGTGCATGCTATGTTAGTACTTGGTTTGGTTATGTTGATCTGTCATGCACTCTAAGGTTACTTAAACATGAATATCGAATATTGTGGAGCTTGTTAACTCCGACATTGAGGGTTCGTGTAATCCTACACATTAGTGGTGTTCATCATCCAACAAGAGGGTGTAGAGTCTAGCATCTATCTATTTATTCAGTTATGTGATCAATGTTGAGAGTGTCCACTAGTGAAAGTAAGATCCCTAGGCCTTGTTCCTAAATACTGCTATCGCTGCTTGTTTACTGTTGTACTGCATCTGTACTTCCTGCAATTTTACTACCATCAATCGCACGCCAGCAAGCACTTTTCTCGACGTCGTTACTACCGCTCACATTCATTCATACCACTTGTATTTCACTATCTCTTCGAACTAGTGCACCTATTAGGTGTGTTGGGGACACAAGAGACTTCTTGCTTTGTGGTTGCAGGGTTGCATGAGAGGGATATCCTTGACCTCTTCCTCCCGAGTTCGATAAACCTTGGGTGATCCACTTAAGGGAAACTTGCTGTTCTACAAACCTCTGCTCTTGGAGGCCCAACACTGTCTACAAGAATAGAAGCACCCGTAGACATCAGCAGCCTTGATCAGCGACTGCCACCTCTTCGTTTCCATCTCCTTCGTGTTGCCAACTCTCGTCCAGTCGACATCTTGTTGGCTGTCAGCGACCAAGGCGATAGTGCCTTCAACACCAACTTTCAAACTTTCTTGGCGAAGTTTGAGCCCAAGATCTTCTTGAGAATTGAAGCACTTAGCGCGAGCAATAAAAGTCGTGGGTTCTTCCTTCTTCGTGAAGAAGTAGGGAAAAAGCCGCGACAGACCTGTCCTAGCTTCGGCAAGGCCTTCGCGCGCCTCATCTCCATGGATCTCAAGGAGGGAAAGCGCGTCAAGAAGGCGATCACCTTCAGGATTTTCCAGATCATAATCTTGCTGCGTTTTCCCTAAATGAGTAAAAAGAAGGTTGTCAAAAAAGCGAGCATGGACAAATATGACGACCCGAAGAAATGGCAAGGATTTGAGTACTTACTAACAAAACGTCGACACTGCGACTCCAAGCGAGTAAGAATTTCTGTTTCACGAGCAGACTGCTGAGCTATATTGTCGCTCAAAGAAGTTTCCGCGTCATGAAGTCTTTTTCGAAGATCTTCGACGGCGGCAGCATCTGCTTCAGCTTTCTTGCGAGCTCTTTCGCTTTGCTCCAACTTGATAGCAAGAGCATCAGCGCGTTTGTTGGATTCCGCAAGATTTTCTGGCATAATAAACGACAGTAAAATGTTATGACAAAATACTGGAGTATATTCAGCAGAAGAGGCGGATAAAAAAATAGTACCTTCAAGCTTCTTGGCATGGTCACGATACCCGACGAATTGGGTACCGAGACGGATAAATTCCTCCATCAAAGGCTGAAGAGAAGACCAAAGGAAAAAGAAAAATCAATATAGGAAGTGAAAGTTCGATAGCACCTAGCAAGAAACAAAGGGGAATTGAAAGTACTGAAATGCTCGGAACGTACAGAAAAAGAGTGAAAAACTTATGTCATCCAATGAAGGAGTCGTGGAACTACCAGTTAATAGGATAGGTTCCTTGGCTGGTTCTACCCTAGCTCTCTTTGGTGAAGAGGCTCGGGGGCTCGCAACTGGAGTTGGATGCTCTGTGTCTTATTGAGGAGGTGAAGTTTCGTCCCCATCAGGTTGAGCTTCAGAGACAACTAAAGTACGGTACGTACTCGTTCGAGCAGTCGCGTCAATAGGTGTATTTTCATCCTCGTCGCCACTACAATAAATAAGGCGACAAGATAAGAAACAATATAGACAAAATATCGAGAACAAACAACAAAGAGCAGCAAAAACTTACGAGCTGACAAGAGCATCTTCATAAGGATTAAAAGTTTTCCTTTCAGCATCAGGAACAACTTCTTCGGCACGAGATGCGCCGGCTTTGGAGGTGCCAGAATCGACAACCTCGTCCCTTTTTCTCTTGTTCTTTGGAGAAGCAGCTGGGGGAGGAGAGTGTGTCGATGCGGTAGCCTCGGATTCAACTTCCTTTTCAGAGGATGCCGCGGATTTTTGAGAACCCACGATTTCACTCTCAGGGCAAGAAGTACCCTGGTTGTCGTCGGTGACAACAGCCCGTTCTTCGACTTCTCCACCTTCAGGAAGGGGAGGAAGAGAAGCTAGAACTGGATGATTCTACAAAGACAAAGAATGTCGACAATAAGTTATGCAAGGGATGTCAGCAAAAATAGTAGTCGACAAAAAAAAATATTCACACAAAAATTACCTGAGGGAGCGCGTTGGTGGCGCTATATGGTGTCACACGGCAAGATGACGGGACGGTGTCTTTCTTGCTAAGCGACGAGATTTTTCGGACAAGTTTTTCTAAGTCCTTGACCGACAAATCTACCGACAGGCGATCCACATCTTTGTCGCCAGCATACTTCCAGAGGGGGTTTTTGCGAGCTTGCAGAGGCTGCACCCTAATCCTAAGGAAATACGCCGTGATCTGGATACCCGACAATTCTTGTCCACGGGTATTTTGAAGCTGGTGGATGCGTGTCATCAGCGCCTCTGGCGCCGCTTTTTCTTCGTCGCTAGCCTCTCGCATCCCTGACCAGCACAGATTTTTCGTTGCCATCGAAAGGAGGAATGTTGTCTTCCACCGAGCCATGGCTCTCCTCGTGGATATACAACCATTTTTTGCGCCACCCTTGAACTGAGTCAGGGAATTCGACGTCAAAGTACTCGACATCAGGGCGGACGCAGATCACAACGCCGCCTATGTTATAGGCAACGTTGGGAGAGCCATTACGGCGAAGGAGGAAAATGCGCTTCCATAAAGCCCAGTTAGGCTGGACTCCAAGGAAAGATTCGCAAAGAGTGATGAAGATCGAGATGTGGAGGATGGAGTTGGGAGTAAGATGTTGAAGTTGCAATCCGTACACAAAAAGCAACCCCCGCAGAAAATCGTGAATGGGGGAAGAAAGGCCGCGGATGAGGTGGTCAACGAAACTGACCCGGAACTCCATAGGAGGGGATGGATAGCTCTCCTCGTCGGGGAAGCGTAGCGAGTCTTTCTTCTTGCTGATCCCAAGCTTCTTCAGCAAGTTGATATCTTGAGTGGAGATTTTGGATCTCTCCCACTCAGTGCTCCCCAGATCCGCGGTCGCCATCTTCGACTCGGGAGTGATGTGCCTGGTGAGTCCGCGAGGTGGCATCAACAATGGCGTAGGCGAAAAGCGTGAGTGTGGTTGAGCTCAAGAAGTGTTGGGCGCAATGGGGAATTTTTGCAGAGGAGAGCAGAGGTGCGGCGTGAGCGAAAGGGAGAACGGAGGAAGAAGATGACCTTAAATAGAGAATCGGCGAAACGACGCACCGTTGGATGGAAAAATTGTGATATGGATGTTGTACACGTGGATGAGGGGTAAAAGCGTATTTTCACTGTGAAGGAAAGGAACAGGCGCTACAGTGCGTGCGCCAGGAAAAGCGGAGGACGTGTGTCCCCCACTTGCCGACGTGTCAAATTGATGAGGGTTTTGGGCCCGCAAGACAGAGAGAGAGCGTTGCTCGCATCTTCCCGATACAATAGTCATGGCTATCGTCAGCAGTGATGTCAGTTTGTCAATGGAAAAATATTCGGCTTTGATAACTTGAACATTGGCGACACAGAGTGATGACTGGTAATCTCGAGAGCCTTTGATCAAATACAAGTTTTTGATCAAATGCTCGGGGGCTACTTTTGAAGAAGGAAATTTCGGGTATGACAAGATAGAAATGGCGAGAGCCTATGATCAAATACAAGTTTTTGATCAAATGCTCGGGGGCTACTTTTTAAGAAGGAAATTTCGGGTATGACAAGATAGAAATGGCGAGAGCCTATGATCAAATACAAGTTTTTGATCATAGCCTCGGGGGCTACTCCCATCGGGAGCGCTGGTCGCGCACCCGATAGATATGAAAAGCTCGAGAATAACAATATAGCGACAGAAGGAACTAATTTGTTGAGCCTACAACCAAGTACAAGACCTTGGCTGTAGCCTCGGGGGCTACTCCCATCGGGAACGCTGTTCGCGTGCCCGATGAAATTATAAAAAAGAGAGAGAAGAAAAAGAAGAAGTGAGCATATTTCGAGTTATACAAATAACTCTACATATACTTCCATCGGGAAGGCAAAATAAGTCATCCGTTGACTCAATAAAATGTGCTATTCCAATAGCCGAAAAAGCACTCGACAATATATTCTCAGAGTGCCAAAGTTGCGAGTAATCTCTGAATGCCGCAAAACTTTGCGAAGGTAAGACCCCGCATCCGTTCGAGCGGCGTGGCACCGTCTCGACGTCGGTTTGCTACTTTTTTCCATATTAACAAATACGAAGAAAAATCCTAACGGACGCGTTAGGTACCCGATAAAATATGACTGGGACTCGACAGAATGGTAAGACCTTAAGCGGCACCTGTCGAAGTTAGCACCAGTATCCCGAGATCATGTCCAGGGGCGTGATCTTGAAGTAGGTTTTTACGGATTGCCACTAGAGCAGTTAACTAGTACCTGATCCGTCAGATGAACTAGCCCCAACTACCATTATCCATGTACAATATATAATTGTGTGTCTAAAGATATGCAATAAAATTGACAAAGTTATTGGATGATTGTAAAGTTGGAGATTTTCCCTGATTCTTCGATTCAAGCAAAATCTCGGGGGCTACTGACATAGGCATCCCCAATGGGCCTGCCGAAGATGGTACCCGGGATTTACTGAAGGTCCACAAGTCGAAGAATATGAAGTTCGGAAGCCTAGTTAGTATTAAGGAAGGTTAGAGTTGTATTAGGAAATATAGAGACTTGTAATTTTACGGGACGGGTTAGAAACCCTCCCGGACTCTGTAACTTGTGTATTACGAATCCCTCGGCTCCGCCTGACAAGGGATTAACTTGTCAATGCCTATGGATTGTAGGCTAGGGTTTAGTTAGAAGTAGAGGGCAAGTAGATCTCGAAGGTTTCAGCCGAAAAGTACTCGACGATTATGAAACTAGGGTTTGTAAACAATGATTTCGATGCCTTTCTCGTCCCTCGACTCCCCCTTTATATACGAGGTGGAGCCGAGGGTTTTGTTTCGTACAAGTTACAGAATCCGGGACGGTTTCTAACTCGTCTCGCCAAATTTACAAACAACACTTCCTATTACAATTCTACTTCCCTTAATATATCTTGGGCTCTCGAACCTTCTTATTCTTCGGGTAGTGGGCCTTCATTAAACCCCGGGTACTATCTTTGGCAGGCCCATTTGGGATGCCTATGTCAGTAGCCCCCGAGATTTTGCTTGAATCGTAGAATCAAGGAAAATCTCCACTGTTTATTTTTATTTGACAACTTTAAACTGTTCTATATTTCTTCATATAAATTTCTATATTGTACAGGGATTCTGGTAGTTGGGGCTAGTTCATCTGACGGATCAGGTACTAGTTAACTGCTCTAGTGGCAATCCGCAAAACCTACTTCAAGATCACGTCCCCGGACATGATCTCGGGATACCGGTGCAAACTTCGACATGTGCCGCTTAAGGTCTTACCATTCGTCGAGTCCCGCTAAATTTATCGGTACCTAACGCGTCTGTTAGGATTTTCTTCGTATCTCGTTGATACGGATAAAAGTAGCAGAGCGCAGTCTTCGGCGATGCCACGCCCGCAGAATGGATCTGGGGTCTTACCTTCGCAAATTTGCGGCATTCAGAAATTGATCGCAACTTTGGCGTTCTAAGAATATATTGTCGAGTGCTTTTCCGGCTGTTGGAATGGCACATTTTATCGAGTCAAATATGACTTGTATTATTCTCCGATGGGAGTATATGTAGAGTTAATTATAACTCGAAATATACTCTCTTGCCTTTCTATCTTTATTTCTTCTTCCTTTTTTAAATTTCATCGGGCACGCGAACAGCGTTCCCGATGGGAGTAGCCCCCGAGGCTACAGCCAAGAACTTGTGCTTGGTTGTAGGCTCAAAATTTTAGTTCATCTTGTCGCTATATTGCCATTGCATCTCTTTTTCTCTTCTTTTTCTCCTTCTTTTTCTCTCTTTTTTTTTATCTCTCGGGCGCGCGAACAACGCTCCCGATGGGAGTAGCCCCCGAGGCTACAACCAAGAACTTGTGCTTGGTTGTAGGCTCTACAATTTCTATATTTGCCATAGTCGAAATTTTTACTTTGATCGAAGTAGCCCCGAGCATTTGGGCAAAAACTTGTTTCTGACCAAAGGCTCCCGAAGTATTGAAATAACTCCTTCTGTCGTCATTCTCCTTTTATTTTCCTTGTCGACATATTATCCTTTGTCAAATTTTCTTCAATTCCCTGAATGATTTCTCTGCCTTGTGGGTCCATTATTCCTACCATGTTGACACGTCGTGCAGGTGGGGGACACACGTCCTCCGCTTTTCCTGGCGCACGTACAGTAACGCCTGTTCCGTTCCGTCCTAGTAAAAATACCTATGTACCCTTCTTATCTATTAGATCCTTTTCACCGCACGATCTCCTCATCCAACGGTTGATTACTTCTCCCGAAGCCTATATAAACCTTTCTTCAACCTCGGTCTACTCCCTCGCTTGCGCCGCACATCTGCTCCTCTCTGCAAAAACTCCCCTGCGCCCAACTCTTTCTGATCTTCCGCACGCACGAACACTACTTCTCCAGTGCTGTTGATGCCACCGCGTACGCGACTCACCCGCCACAGCACTCCGGAATCCAAGATGGCCGCTGAGGATCTTGAGTGGGAGAGATCCAAAATCTCCAACCAAGATGTCAATGTGCTGAAGAAGCTCGGCCTGATGAAGAAGGAAGACGCCATCCGCTTTCCCAGTGAAGAAAGCTATCCCAATCCTCCAATGGAGTACCGGGTTAGTTTTGTTGATCATCTCATCCGCGGCCTTTCTTCTCCAATCCACGATTTCCTCCGCGGTCTTCTCTTTGTTTATGGGATTCAGCTGCACCAGCTGACCCCCAATTCCGTCCTCCACATTTCTATTTTTATCACGCTTTGCGAATGCTTTCTTGGAGTCGCTCCTAATTGGGCTCTTTGGAAGCGCATTTTCTGTCTTCGCCGCAATGGCGCTCACAACGCCACCTACAACATAGGTGGTGTAGTTATCTGTGTCCGAACCGATGTCGATTATTTCAACGTCAAGTTTCCTGACTCCGTCCAAGGCTGGCGCAAAAGGTGGCTCTATATACACGAAGAAAGTGCCAATTCCGTGGAACACAACATAGTTCCTTTCGACGGACACGCAAAAATTCAACGCCGCTACTCCTGGGACGCTGAAGCTTCCGAAGAAGAGAAGAAGGCGACGGAAGCTCTTATGTCTCGAATTCATCAGCTCCAAAATACTCGAGGCAAAGAGTTATCTGGTGTCCAAATCACTGCCTACTTTCTTAGGATTAGAGTACAGCCTCTTCAGGCTCGAAAAAATCCCCTTTGGACGTATTCTGGTGTCAATGACGCCAATAGGCTCTCCACTGATCTTTCTGTGAAGGACTTGGAGAAGCTTATTCGAAGAATCACCTCGCTGAGCAAGAAGGATCCTATTCCTTCCTCTTGTCGCATTGAGCCATACAGTTCCACCAATCCACTCCCCGAGGTATTTTGCCTTCTCGAGTTTTTATTTTGTTCTGAATTTTCTCTGCATCTCATTGTGTTGATATTCCACTATTTTTCCCTTTGCCATTATTTTCCTGCAGGATCATCCTACTATGGCTTCCCTTCCTCCTCTTCCTGAGGATGGAGAAGTCGAGGAAATGGGCATTATTACTGACGATAATCAAGAAGCTCCATCCTTTGTGAATGATCCCGTGGATTCTCGAAAATCTGCGGGATCTTCCGAGGACACTACGTCAGTCCAGTCTCCTCCTCCCGCTGTTTCCCCTCAAAGGAAAAGGAAGAGGAACGATGTCGAAGATTCCGGCACATCCAAAGCCGAAGAAGTTGTTCCTTCTCATCCGAAGGCGACTTATGATCCTTATGTTGCATCCCTCGTCAGCTCGTAAGTTACCTTGGTTGTCTTTTTTCTGAGTCGAAGTTTTCTTCTCTTGTCTCTGCTTTTTATATTATTGATCCTTACTTGCAGTGATGACGAGGAAGAAGTACCAACTCGTGACGTAGCTCCTCGGACGAGCACGTCGCATACTTTAGTTATTTCGGAGAAGCCTGTTGAAGGAGAAGAATCGTCGCCTCCTCAACAAAATGTTGATACATCTACTCCTCCTTCGAGCCCCCTTGTCCCTTCGCCAAAAAGGGCAAGGGTTGAAATGATTGTTGAACCTCCTCCTCAATTGAGCAGCTCTTCGTCGCAGCTCTTGGATGATGTAAGTTTGTCGATGTCTATATTTCTTCTATTTTGCTTTTGTAAAACCTTACTTTTTTTTAATGCCGATGTTTTCCCCTTCGTTCTTCTTCTTTGACAGCCTATGATCAAAGATCTTATCCGCATCGGGTCCCAATTTATTGGGTACCGCGAGTATGCCAGCAGAGCCGAAGGTAATAACTTTTATATTTACTGTTCTTCCTGAATTTTGCTCCTTTTTGTTTGCCGCAATTTTTTGATCTTTCTTTCCCCTTTTTTATCTTGATAGAGAAACTTGCAGAGGCCAACAAGCGTGCCGACGTACTTGCTCAAAAACTGGAGCAAAGTGAGGCGGCTCGCAAGAAAGCCGAACTTGTCGCTAGCGAAGCTAAAGCTGAGGCTGATGATGCCAAAGCAAAGGCTGCTAGTGTCGAGGAACTGCAGAAAAGGCTCAAGGATGCAGAATCTGCCTTAGACGAGCAAAAAACTGCACAAGCTGCTCGTGAGGAAGGGATCCTCAAACGTCTGAAGTCGCAAAGTCGACGTACTCTGAGTAATATTATCAATCCTTTCTATTTTATTGTACTTCCTGTTTCTTGGTTTGTGACTAATGTTTTTGTTTCATGTGACAGCTCAAACAAACCAGGATTTTGATCTGGATAATCCTGTCGATGATCCCCTCCTTGACGCACTTTCTCTTCTGGAGTTTCATGGGCGCAAAATTCGTGAAGGCGTGGCTAATGCCAGTGCAGGTTTGTCGGCGTTGTTCCCCTACTTCTTCCCGAAGAAAGAGGAACCTTCGACTTTCCTTGCCCTTGCCAAGCTTTTCAATTCATCGGAAGACCTTGGACTGAAGATGCGTCATGAAAATATGAAGGTGGCTGTCGAAAATACTGTTGCTTTGGTTGCTGACAGCCAACAGACTCTTGACTGGATGAAGGTTGGCAACACCGATCAAATAGAACAGTCAAGATGGAAGTCATTGATTAAAGCAGCCAAGCCCAACACGAAGAAGATCCTGGCATATCTCGGGATCAAGCCATCTTCGACTCCTAGCTCGTCGGCCGGAGGTCTAGTTGCATGCCTCCTTGTTTCTTTCTGTTTCTTTTGTTCTTGTCGCCATTTTAGTCTTGGCGACAATTACCCTCTTAGTCCCCCTGGAGAACTTTCTTTTGTAATGTCTGTGTAAATTTTCTAGCAAGTAATGAAATTGCCCTTCGTGCTTTTCATTGATCCTGGGCCTTTCTTTTCCAGTTAATATTTGATAATTACTCGACCCCTCCTTGTTCTGCCGCTGCTTCACCTGCATCTTCCTTCTCGAAGAAAGTACTAGTCGACCATAATCTCCTCGAGAGTTCATCAAGCGGACATTTGTCGGAAGATTTGCAAGAACTTCGATAACAACTTCAATCTATGAAAAAAACAAACTTTGGCCATGATGGAACAGTCTCGGAAAGCATCTGAACGAGAACAACTTGCTTTTCAGCAAGCCCAAGAAGCTATGGCTGCCAAGGATGCTGCTGTCTTAGAAGCGAAAGGAGCCACAACCCGAGAAAATAGTATGCTCGAGCTGATGCTGGAGGCTAGCACAGATATGTTGGGTACGTTTTTGCGATCTCATGATGCTTTCTCCTTATTTTGCCGTTCCTTCCTTCAAGTCTTTTACCTTGGTGCTTAATAGGCTCGGTTCTTGATACTGCTGCCGAAGATCAAAGGGTAAACGAGAGAACAAATCGTCTTATCGATCTCTCCCTTAACCATGGTTGTTTGTTCTGGGCCACTCCTGAACGAACCCAACAAATTGTTAGGTTCCAAGACCGTGCTTGCCAGGTGCGCGAATTTCTCAGTTTTTGCACGACGACGTTAACCCTTGTCTATAGGAACTTATTTCCTCGGAATGAAGTTCCCAAGACTCTTCCTGAATTATTAGAGGTGTTCAGAGACGCTCCCCGCATCCATAACTTTGTGCGGGCTCAACTCACTGCTGGAGCGAGATTTGCCATGATTATGATAAACATCTGTTATCCAAAGTTGGACCTGACGAAGATTGTTGCTGGTTGCCTGGCCAAGAAAACGCGTCGGAAAAATGATATTGACTCAATCGATGCGATGGTAGCTCCTGTGGCCGAATCGATGATAGATGAACTTCTTCGGATGGACTCGGAATTTTTTACCAAGGGTTCTTATGCTGAACATAAAACGACCCGGGGATTGTCCGTAGATACTATCTTGGGTTTTAATTGACTTGTATTATTTTAGAAACCTTGTATCTCACTCTTTTTTGTTTTCCCTCCTCATTTTTGTATTTCCGAAGGAACTTTCTTGTATATTGTCGAGGCCCTCTATGTTGTTGAAGCCCCCGAGCCTAACTGGGCGAAGGTTGTGCTATTTTTTCCTCCTTGAAATTTATCTTTTCTGTAATAAGATATCTTTGTTTCTCCCTTGAATGAATTGCCAATCTTTGAGTATCTTTGATGTCGAGGTTCTGTATTTATATTGCGAGGTTCTTAGACCAAAGCATTTTCGGTTTTTGATGTGTACGCTATATTTATGATTGCTGGCTTCCGATTTTTATATTTGGCGAGGTAGTAATGTACCAAGGCGAAATATTTCGATGAATCTATATTGTATGTATTTTGAGACTTAGGCGTTTTTAGCCCCCGAGCGTGTCGAAAAAAATAAGAAGTATATCTCCACTATCTTTATTATATTTGCAACACCACGAGCCCGCCTCATTAAAAACCTTCCCGCCCCACTCGGTGCCCCGAAAAAGGAAAAGAGTGCGTCTGAAAACTCGTGGGCGTTTCAGTACATTGAAGTTTTACAAGGACTATCTTTTAGCTCTAGGCGTAGAACCGCCTGAGTTGCGCCACGTTCCAGGGGTTTTGCTCCTCCACCCCTGTCTTCTTGTCCTTTATCCTGTATGCTCCTCCTCCAATTACTTCTGTGACGATATAGGGACCAAGCCATGGTGACTCGAGTTTTTCATGACTTTTTTGCGTGAGCCGAAGAACTAAGTCTCCCACTTGAAAAGATCTTGGCCGTAAACGTCGACTGTGGTAATTCTTCAAGTCCTGTTGATATTTGGTGACCCTTGATAATACTTCGTCTCGAGCTTCGTCGAGTGCGTCGACATCGTCTTCCAATGCTGTCCTTGAAGCTTTTTCATCATATGCTGTGACTCTAGGGGAGTCATGCTCTATTTCTATTGGAAGTACTGCCTCCGCGCCATGGACCAGAAAGAACGGTGTTTCTTGTGTCGCTGTATTTGGTGTTGTTCGGATGCTCCACAACACACTTGGTAATTCTTCAGGCCAGGTATGTCGAGCTTTTTCTAGCGGTCCCAACAGACGTTTCTTGATGCCATTGCAGATAATGCCATTGGCCTTCTCGACCTGCCCGTTGGTTTGAGGATGTGCAACGACGCAAAGTGCAGCTTGATACCTACTTCTTTGCAGTAATCTTTGAATTCGTTGGATGTAAAGTTACTGCCATTGTCCGTGACGATGCTATGAGGCACTCCAAATCTGAAGACGAGGCCTTTTATGAATTTTACTGCGGATGCTCCATCTGGCGAATTTATCGGCTTTGCTTCTATCCACTTTGTAAATTTGTCGACAGCTACTAGCATATACTCCTTTCCTCCTGGCCATGATTTGTGTAACTTGCCCACCATATCGAGTCCCCATTGTGCAAAGGGCCACGACAAAGGTATTGGTGCTAGTTCTGCCTGGAGAGTGAGGTTTTGGCAAACCTTTGACACGCATCGCAAGTCCTTACTATTTCTTTGGCGTCCTCGATTGCTGTCAACCAAGAGAATCCTGAAAAACCTTGGCGCAATGGCTCGACTACTTGCGTGATGGCCGCACATCCTTCAGAATTACTCTTCCTTCTTCGGGTGTTACACACCTTTGCAGAACACCTGAAATACTTCGCTTGTACAATTCTCCTTTGACCACCGTGAAAGCTTTAGACCTTCGAATTACTCGCCTAGCTTCGACTGGATCGTCGGGTATTTCTTTCCTAAGGATGTATGACACATATGCTTGCATCCAAGGAACCTGTACCATCATCACAAGCTCTGTTTCATCTTCATCCTCCGTGGTTTCTGCGGGGGGTGTCGAAGTTTTTTCTTTTTTCTGCACCTTTCTTTGTTTTGTAGACCTCTCCGATATTTCTTCCCAAAACACTCCTGGCGGGACTGGGAGGCACTGTGACCCGATGTTTGCGAGGACGTCGGCTTCATCGTTGCTCAACCTACTGATGTGGTTTACTTCGCACCCGTCAAATAGCTTCTCGAGTTCATTGTACACCTCCTTGTATGCAACCATACTATCATTGACTGCATCACATTGATTCATAACTTGCTGGGCCACTAACTGCGAGTCGCCAAAGATTTTTAGTCGAGTTGCGCCGCATGCCTTCGCCATCTTCATCCCATGTATGAGGGCTTCGTATTCTTCTTCATTGTTAGACGCGTTAGGGAACGTCATTCGAAGGATATACTTCAATTTGTCGCTTCTGTGATATAAGTATTACTCCTGCTCCAGCTCCTTCTACTCTTTTGGACCCGTCAAAATTCATGGTCCATGTTCTCGCAGTCTGGGGTCCGTGTTTTGCAGCTCCATCCACTCTGCTATGAAGTCCGGAAGAACTTGCGACTTGATTGCTTTTCTTTTTCATACGTGATGTCCCGAGGAGAAAGTTCTATTCCCCAAAGGGAGACACGACCCGTAGCTTCCGGGTTGTTCAGATGTTTGACAAAGGAGCCTCATTGACCACTATGATCGGGTGTGCCGAAAAATAGTGACGCAATTTTCGTGCTGTTGTGAATACTCCATATGCTAGCTTTTGGTAGTGAGGGTACCTTTGTTTTGATGGCGATAAAACTTCACTGACAAAGTATACTGGCCTCTGTACTCCGTGGAGTTTTCCTTCTTCTTCTCGTTCGACTACTAGCACCGTGCTTACCACTTGAGGTGTGGCTGCGATATATAGCAGGAGGGGTTCCTTGTCCCTTGGCGCCACCAAAATTGGTGGTGTCGAGATTTTGCGCTTCAAATCCTCGAAGGCTCTGTCAGCTTCCTCGTTCCACTAGAATTTGTCTCCTTGTTTTATCAGAGCGTAAAATGGTAACGCTTTTTCTCCCAGCCGGCGACGAATCCGCTCAAAGCTGCGACTCGCCCGTTAATGTTGTATCTCTTTCAACTTTGTTGGCTTTCTCATTGTTACGATAGCTTGTATTTTATCGGGATTTGCTTCAATCCTCTCGCTGAGACTAAAATCCCAGGAGTTCTCCCGCTGGGACGCCAAAGGAGCACTTTGTTGGGTTCAACTTCAGACAAAATTTGTTGAGGTTGTCGAAAGTTTCTTAAGATCTTCGATCAGTGTTGTCCCCTTTTTGATGTTATGACGACGTCGTCGATGTATACTTGCACATTTTTTCCAATCGTGTCGCCAAACACTTCGCATCATCCTCTGGTATGTTGCTCCCGCATTTTCGACCAAAGGGCGTTGTTCTATAGCAAAACACGCCGTAGGGTGTGATAAACGCGGTTTTTACTTCATCTTCTTCTTTCACTGATCTGGTTATAACCAATATGCGTCCAGAAGGAAAGACGTTCACATCCAGCCGTGGAGTCGATAATTTGATCGATCCTCGGGAGGGGAAGTGATCCTTTGGACAATGTTTGTTGAGACACGTAAAGTCGACGCACATGCGAAGGACCTTAGTGTTTTTCTTCGGCACCATCACGGATTTGCTACCCATGTGGCTTCTGTGAATATCTCTTTGATAAAACCAGCTTCTTGTAGTCGATTGATTTCTGACAGCATAGCTTTGCGGTTCGGTTCCGAAAACGCCGCAAAGGTTGTTTGATTGGTCTTGCTGATGGATCTAGATTTAGGTGGTGCTCGGCAAGTTCCCTGGTACTCCTGGCATGTCAGCCGGACACCATGCGAAGATTTCCCAGCTCTCACGGAGGAACTCGACGAGCGCGCTTCCTATGCGATATCCATGTTGTTTGCAATGGATGTCGTCTTTTCGGTCTGTCGTGGATCTGTACCTCCTTCGAATTTTTCTCCGTATTGAAAGTTGATTCTTTATTTGGCCTTCCGACGTCCGGCAACACGTCGTAGTCAGTCATACTCTTCGATGCCAAATACTCAGCTTGCATCCCGAAAGTTTCGATAAACGATGGAAATCCTTGTCGCATTTATCCGCTAAGGCGAAGCTCCCCTTGACTGTGATTGGCCCCTTTGGTCCAGGCAATCTCCACAATAGATATGTATAGTGTGGTACTGCCATAAATCTAGCATATGCTGGTCGTCCCAACAAAGCGTGGTACTGTGATGGAAAATCCACGACTTCAAACTCTAGTTTCTCGATTCTGTAATTTTCTCGGGTTCCAAACTGAACGTCAAGGTTGATCTTCCCCAATGGGTAACTTGGTTTCTCTGGTGTGATGCCGTGGAACCTTGTGTCTGTTGGTTTCAAGTTTGCCAGGGATATGTTCATCTTCCTCAATGTATCTGCATACATAAGGTTTAAGCTGCTGCCGCCATCTATGAATACTCGAGAAACATCGAATCCCGCAATAACCGCTGGCAGGATAAGTGCTGACTGCCCGGTCGAGGAACTTGCTGCGGATGATCCGCTATGGTGAAGCCGATGTCTTGCCCACCAATTGAGGTACTCAACGTTGGTGGAGGCATTTTCTCTGCCATGAACACCTGTCTCGAGATTACTTTTTGAGTTCTGTTGGACGGCCTTCCCTTCTGAATCATCGACACCGCTCCGTTTGAGTTAGGATCGACATAAGGTGGTGGTGGAGGTGCTGCCGCTATTCTGAGCTGATGCCGATTGTCGTCTGTGATTGCGGGAGGTGGTGGTAGATGAACTTCGCTCCTAGGCTCCCGAGGGTTTCTTTGTGCTGCTCGAGCGTGAGCGTTTTCCGCCCACCTGAACATTGTCTGGAAATTTCGACAATCTTCGCATGCCCCGACGCTTTTCCCGTTGTCGTCGAGGAAGAAGTGCATCCGCACGTCCGTTCAGCATTTCTTCGGGTGACACGAAAGGTCTTGGAAACCTTGGCCCACTATTTTGTCTGCTGCGAGAATCATCCCTATTGTCGCTTCGCTCGTTGCTTCTCGATAATCATCTCTCGTTGTTTCCTCCCGTGTTTGTTCGAAATCCTGCCGAAATTTGCCCCGGGCGTCATAGTTCGAATATCGCCGAGGAAATCGTCGCCTCGATTGATAATTGCGACCACGGTCCTCCTCTCGGCGACCTGTGTCGTTTATTGTGGACAGCGTCTTCTCCGTCTCGCCCATCTATTTGCTATTTCCATCAATGCCGATACTCTTTGGATTGGTCCTTCCCAAGTCCTCGACAAAATCTCCACGCCTAATTCCTGCGACAAACGCATCTATTGCTCTCTCGTCGATATATTCTCTGCCGAGTTTTTTATGATATTCCACCTTTGGATGTATTTTCTCATTGACTCATCTGGTTTTTGTCGACACGCTCTCAGCTCTTCTAACGACGCAGGTTTTTTGCATGTGGACCTGAAGTTCTTGACGAATACGTCCTCGAAACTTTCCCAGCTATCGATAGATCCTGGCGGAAGTTTTTTGATCCAAGATCGTGCGGCTCCACTTAGGTGTACTTGAATACTTTGCATGGCTGTTGCCCTAGTTCCTCCAGTTAACTTCACTGTCTTGAGGTAGTCAACTAGCCAATCCTCTGGATCTTGCAGGCCGTCGAATTTTTTGAAGTGATCAGGCAACTTAAATCCCGAAGGTACTCGAGTTTTTCGTACTCTTCTTGTAAAGCACGGCAGGCCGCACATATCCTCGTCATTAAGCTCCGGGGATTGCCGATGATCCCTTCTGCTTTGCCTTGCTCTATCAATCCTTGCTTGTGCTCCTGTGTCTCTTGCTCCGCTTGGTTCTTCAGGAACCGCGCCAGCCGCGGGTCGTGGACTATTTTGCCTTGCCGCTCCTTCGGGAGGCGTTGATACAAACGCCGTTCCCATAGCTCCAACCCCTGCTAACGCCATATTATATAATGTTTCTCTTGGATCTCCGGGGTGGCCTAGATGCGAGGATGTAAGCTGTGTCGCCATATACCCAGCTTCTGGTGTTTTAGGAATAATATTTCCTCTTGTGTCTATCGACATAAAGGACATGTCGAGGTTTTGAATCAAGTGCTCTCTTTCTGCTTCGGGTATGTGTTGTAACCTTGATCTTCCTCTATTCCGAGCCTCTCTGTGGCTATCACCCGAAACTCTAGATTGTCCACTTAGATTTGCCCTTCTCCTGCTGGATGCGAAGCTGCCTCCTTTCTCCTGTTCAACTCAGCTGTCTGTTTTCTATTTCTCTGGCAGCTCGTGCGAGCCTATATTGATAAGCTTGCAGTTCTTGAGCCGTGGCCGTTGTTGTCATTGGCTCTGAACCATCTAGAGCTTTTGCGGCTCTATCCCAAGCTGCTTGTGGAAGTTGAACGCTGACACGTGGCGTGGGCCCGACATATTTAGTGCCCATACCTCTCCTTAGATCTGAGGGATCGACGAAAGGATTACCCAAATCGTCGAAAGCCTCCGATGTTTCCTCTTGATTGTCGATAGCATAAATCTGATGATATTTTGTACTCCGATCTATATTGGGTTTGGTGACATCATTGTTGAGATTGATGAAGACCTTGCCCACTGTGATAGATTTGTCGATGAAGTCGTAACTGCGACATCGCTTGAGCCATCGCTTATATATGAGTCCGCAGATGACTCAAACGATGTGTCGCCGAAGATCTTGGCGAGTTTCTCTCTTGCTCTGATGCTGACGTAACGTGTTGACGAAGTTTCTTCTTCTCACTCGCTTGACGATGCATAGCTTGAAAAATCGGAATCGACCGCCGACGATCCCGACGAAATCGGAATTTCGACACGATACGATCCTTCTTTCTCGACGCGAAAGTGAAACCTTCCGAACGTCATCTCCAAGGGCTCCGCCAGATACGCATATGCATCCAAACGGGAGGGTGGGTGAGGAACAAAATCAACAAGACCAGCAGCGATCTGTTTACCTCGATCCATAGTATTGCTTCCGGTTGACGATGTCGAAGACTTTGAACGTGCCATCGAGATCGATCCTTACGCTCTAGTTCCCACGACGGCGCCAATTGACAAGGGATTAACTTGTCAATGCCTATGGATTGTAGGCTAGGGTTTAGTTAGAAGTAGAGGGCAAGTAGATCTCGAAGGTTTCAGCCGAAAAGTACTCGACGATTATGAAACTAGGGTTTGTGAACAATGATTTCGATGCCTTTCTCGTCCCTCGACTCCCCCTTTATATACGAGGTGGAGCCGAGGGTTTCGTTTCGTACAAGTTACAGAATCCGGGACGGTTTCTAACTCGTCTCGCCAAATTTACAAACAACACTTCCTATTACAATTCTACTTCCCTTAATATATCTTGGGCTCTCGAACCTTCTTATTCTTCGGGTAGTGGGCCTTCATTAAACCCCGGGTACTATCTTTGGCAGGCCCATTTGGGATGCCTATGTCACCGCCTCCTATATAAGGGGGAGTCGAGGGACAAAGAGAGGATCGAATCAATTGTCAAAATAACCCTAGTTTCTTAATCGTCGAGTACTTTTCTGCTGAAACCTTCGAGATCTACTTGCCCTCTACTTCCAACGAAACCCTAGTCTACAATACGTAGGCATTGATAAGTTAATACCTTGTCAGTTGTCCATTGGGTGGGATATCACTATGTAGAACCGGATATGTGAGGAGGCATCGAAGCAATAAATTACGATATAGTTTACGGAAGAGAGGAGGAGGAACAAGAGACAACACCTTAGAACTCCTAGACATTGATAGATGAGACGAACAACGTATCACCTTATTAAATAAGTTGCTGAGCTGAGATGATGTCAGACTTAGCTGTGTCATCTTGTTTCAAGACCTTAGATTTGAAGTTTTCATTTGCTCTGACTTCTCATTGGACAGAGGGATATCTCGAATTCTTTGTAGACATTTGATTTGCAACCTTAATTTTATAAAGAGAGTTGAGTTTGGACCTACGATGTTTCTGTTGTACCACTCTGAGGAGTATACTATTTACGAAATGATGTTTCATGAGAGTTATGCCAACGACTTGTACACTACAACATGAAGTGGTCGCAGCAGCGCTCGCCCCGCACCAGAATATTGAAGCAATCTACTTATGTCTCATGTGACAGTCACACTTTAGTTGAGAGTGGACTATCCACGTCAGACACAATGTTAAACAGTTCAAATCATCCGATTAGTGATATCCACACCAATTAAAAGAACATATGTTGGTTTTCTGAGAAAATTTTATATTATGATGGCTATCTAAAGACATTGCCTGAAATGGTTTTGTGCAGATTTTTTTGAGGAGATGGTTTTGTGCAATTTTTCTCTCTGCTTACGACTGATTGATCATCAAAATGCAATGCAAGTGGACATGTTAGACACAAGGCCCACAATTACTCCATGACATAGGTGACGATGGGCCCGTAGACAAGGCCCACAACTATGATAATCTTGTGATGCACATCACTTTTTCTCAACGAAATCATAATTTTCTCAAACCAAACTAGATTTGAGGAAAAAAGGTTCACAAACAAAAAAGCCAATCAATTCATTGGTTTGGGGGGTAGGGAAAGGGGAAAAGCGAGCGAGCGAGCGAGAGGAGACGCGACCGTCGAACGCGAGGCCGCGAGCGAAGCACAAGAGAAAGCAAACCCACCCACCAGCCACCACAGGCGAAGCGGCGGAGGAAACAGCGGCAGCTCGACGGAGCCCATCCGGCTCGCCGCCGGCCTCCTCCTCCTCCTCCCCCTCCGGGGTCCGAAGGTATACCCCCATCCCGCTCCCAAATCCCCAGTATTTCATCCGCAATCGCTATTCCCCCCGGTCAAATTCGGCGGCAGATCCACCGTCTGCAGCCCGAATCAGAATGTTTCCTCTGACTGACGAGTGCAATCCACCCGCTGCCCCCGAATTCCAGCGGTTCCATCCATGGAGGACGCCCCTGGCCAGACCGCCCGCGCCCCGCCGGCCGGGGAGTGCGAATGGCGGGAGGAGCTGCGGCAGCAGCAGTCGCAGGTGGAGGCGCTGCGGGACAGGCTGGTGGAGGTGAAGGTCGGGATGCGGCGCTCGGAGGACGACTCCGGGCGGGAGCTCGAGCACCTGTGCCGCAGGGTGAAGGCCATCGCCACCCTGCTCGCCTACCTAAAATCCAAGGCCAGGATCATGGCGATACCGCACCTCGCGCACACCTCCTGCGGGATCAGGGCCCAGGACGGCGTGGGCTTCGTCGACCGCCACGGCGTGCCGCTGGCCGACTGGTCCAAGGCTGCCGAGCCTTGCTCCGGTGAGGGCGCCGATGCCAACGAGGGGGATGGAGATGTCGACGATATCCTCAAGTCCATCCGCGTGGTGACCGACGTCATGGAGTCGCTCGTGAAGAGGGTCATTGTGGCTGAATCCGAAACCGCTAACGAGAAGGAGAAGGTCCGGATTGGGTTGGAGGAGATCAGGAGGAAGACCATGCAGGTCGAGTCCATGTCGGTCAAAGTCGAGGAGATGGAGAAGTTTGCGGTCGGTACCAACGGCATGCTGAATGATATGAGGCAGCGGGTCGAGGATATGGTGCTGGAGACCACTCGGCAGAGGCAGCGCGCTGCTGAGAATGAGGAGGAGCTTAGCCGTGTGAAGACCGACTTTGAGTCGCTCAGGACTTATGTCAGCACCCTCGTCAGCGTCAGAGAAACTCTTCTTTCGTCGGAGAAGCAGTTCGAGACGATGGAGAAGCTTTTTGACAGGTACTTTCACTAGTCTCATGCTGTTTCTGTTACTTGTTGTACGAGTGGATTGTTATGGGTTCACTTTGCTTGGATAGCTTTGCATAGTTTGGCCATGAAAGCTTTAAGACAATGTCAGATGCTGGATGGAGGAAAGATTACAATAGTTAATTTCCATTTCCCAATTTTGAACAAAACAGCATCACTAACCATTTAGTACAGTACATACATTTTGGCACATTTTGATCCATAAGTGACTGTAAAGTCCTGGTAAAGTCCAGTAAACTCACGCAATACTGTGAAATGTGAGTTAACATGATCATGATTATCATCTTAACAACATATTGAGTCAGCTATGCATGGAACCCAACTGATCTTCTTGAATATTTACCCCCTCCGATCCCACAAATCCAAATTAGTATGTTGGAAATGCAAAACAAAACAAAACAAAACAAAAATCTACAGGTATATGTACTAATCTGTTTAGTATGTTTAATTCTTATGTAGCCATTTCAATATATTTATCTATTGGATGGGATCTACTTAAAAGTGGACTGTAGGGCATATAACACATTTATTGTGTTATAAATTAGAACTTCTATGGCATCCCCAGGGTTGTCTCTCTCGATCATGTACTGTTATAAATTTCTTCATCCGCTCCATCATCTCTGAGGGGATATGGTGAGAGGCTTGCTGATACCTGCTATGAATTTAGCTAACTACTCATGCAGCTGTTGATTAAAAATGGTCGCACGACATGGATTTTCTACTTATCTTATTATATAACCTTTACCTAAAAACAGTTACTGTTCTATTTGTCACTCTTTGTCATGTGATAGAGATATAAAATGCTTTAAGTAGTCTCTAGCAATCTGGTTTCCTGTTGGTCTGCATTTGTGCCAAATTTCTAATGACTGCCTTCTGAACCCATAGGTCTTTCAGTTCCAGATATGACATTTTCGATCGTTAATATTTCTACCCCTTTCATGGCCTTCAAACTAGAACATTAACTGAAGGAAACGCTCTTGAGTTGTGAAACAATAGGGACACATTCTAGAGGACAGGTAGATAAATCATATGCCTTCTCTTGTTCTCTCCATACTTTCTTCTGTTCCCTACTTCATTCAGGTGTGACTACTAGTCATCATACCGTAGTCATGGAATGAATTATACAGAGAAGTCTGCTGGTTAATTAAAGAGGCGGGTCATTTAGAGATCAAACTTAGTTCGTTCCTGTGCAGCCAGGCAGCAATTGAGGGCGAGAAGTCGCTTTTGGTTTGTAAGGTTCCAGGCCTTCTTTCCATTAAAAGGGCTGCTTTGTAAAATATTAACCACTTTTTGTTAAACGAATATGCGGTGGCTGTGCTCTGTGCTTTTAATTTCTTTCCTTCCTCACCTCCCTTCCAAAGTAAAATAGGTCTCTTGTTTTGTTGCAGAGTCACAAAATTTCTACTCCCTCCGTTCCAAATTAAGTGACGCAGATTTTCTCCAAAATGAGCCAACATACACACTAAAATGTGTCATGCTAAATCTGACCAAAGCTGTGTCAGTTAATTTGGAACGGAGTCAGTAGGTACTATCATGCATTAAGTCTTCCTGCTGCCTGTACCTGGTTAGCTATTAAGGGGTAAGTTGTACTGGCAGGTTATTTATTATGATTAAACAGGTAAGTCTAGGACACACTGATTAGTATCCAGTCTGTTATCTACAACCAGTCCAGTATTGAGCTTCTTACGTTCATGAACAGGCTAGTCGCGAGGACTAACCAGCTCGAGACTGAGAAAGCGCAGAAAGAAGCCGAAGTCCAGAAGGTGATGGAGGAAAACGTGAGGCTACGTGCCATGGTAGACAAGAAGGACGCGCAGCTCCAGGCGATGAGCGAGCAGTGCAAGTTCATGGCGATGAACCGTCCAAACTAGCAGGAGATACACACCAAGGAAACCTGCACCTGTCCAACTGATGTCACAGTAGAATCACACAATTACACAATTACACAGCGGCAGCAGCAAAAGAAGGAAATAGCCCTGGATGTCTCGAATAACTGATGACGCTGTCAGGGTTCCAGGGTCTGTGATTCGTGGCGCAAAGCCAATTGTGGATTGTTTTACCTTAGAAGATGTGATGTGGTGTATTTGAAATCTCAACCTGACAATTGTATCTGAATGTGTGTAAAAGGCTGGGCGCATTTGTCCGGTTTTGTAGCAAATCCATAGAGATGTATGTATAACTGCTGTTTCATGTTTCTGCCTGAACGGTGATTTAGCTGCTGTTGTGTCACTTTGGTGCTGTTAACTATAACTGAAATGTGCTCCTGAGAGGTTTGTGCATTTTCTCCTCAGCTCTCTTAAGCCCTGCTTTGCATAGCTGTGGTTTGAGGCAATGTTTCACCACTTCGACCGGAATTTGAGCACATGGAAGCTTTAAGATTGGTGTGGCCTTTGATGTGTGATGCAAAGATGGCATCCATATGACAACACATCTGCTTAGTTGTTTTTTGCACTTTCAGTTGCACTACCAGTTCAAGGTTGATATGTAGAAATTGTTTTTTTTTTGACAAGGCGTTTTGGCTCATAGGTGTAGATACACCTATTAAGAAAAGTAAAACTTAAATTTATTTCAAAATATTAAAAAGTTTGGAATAAAAATACTCATTGTGCATCCAAACATCCTATGTTACTTCATAAAAGTTTCGAGGGAAAAAGTATTTTATGTGGTCTCTGTAAAAATGACAAATAAATGTCTTGTAAAAAAGTTTTTGGAGCATCAGAAATTGTATTTTTTTTTTGCACAGGCCATAGAAAATAATATTTTTCCGCGACACTTTGCGTGCAGGCATAGAATATGTGGAAATACACCAAATTTATTTTCAAACTTTTTAGACATTTTAAAAATATGTTTTTTCAGTAATAGGTGCATCTACACCTGAGCCAAAATGGATTTCCGGTTTTTCTTTTGCTATCTTACTTTTGAGTTTGTGTATGTCACACAGCACCAACAGCAATGGACATTTTTTGTGTATGCATTTGTTTTTTTTAGTGAAGTACTCCATTTTTTAAAATCATCTTCATACTTTGCATACGAAAATCGTGTGCGAGAAGACTTCATGGGCCCCATTCGTCAGAGGAATTTACATCGCAGATCACGATCCACTGACACTGAATTGAACGTGCCAAACAAACCCAACCGAACCTTAGACAAAAAAAAAAGGAACGCAAAATCCAACGTGGCAAGCCGATGACGACGCCGGCCTCCACGTCACCATCCCATCCCATCCCATCTCAGCTCACTACAAGCCGTGGCCGTGGACCTCGTGCCGCGGGCAGCAGCTACTAGTAGATCCACACCGCTTCCAAAAACCCAAAGACCACCACCATCCTCCCTCGCCCGCCCCTGATCCGATCTGACGGAGCCGGCCATGGCGGTTAGGGTTTGCCTCTCCGCCATCCTCCTCGCCTTCCTCCTCGCCGCCTCCCCCATCGCCCGAGGTAAACGTCCCCGTCCCCCCTTCCTCTCGATCTCCGCCGGCCAGATCCGCTCGGCTCCCGCGCGCTCTCGAGAATTCCGCGGCAGATCCGTCGGCTGCGCGCCTCCGTGGCGCGGTGGTGGACCCGATCGGGCTCTGTAGGGGTAGGGCTGGCTGGGGTTGCACCGGACCTGGCTTCGACTTGGGGCGCGGGCGGGTTTAGGCGGACTAGATCGCGCGCTCGTCGGGGTTTAGCGGCGTTGGTGGGTGCGGCGGGTCGAGGTCTTGGGTGGGTTGGGCTGTAGGTGGTTTGAGCGCTTGTATGTTCTACCTGTGTTTGCATGTTGCGGCAGTGAGCTCTCGTGTCGTGGGAAATTGGATCAGCAGCTTCAGAAATGGTCCGGGTTCTCCTGTATTTTATCGTCAGCGTTGGGTTAGTTGATTGGCGTAAGACATTCTACGCTGTAATTTTCCCAAGTATAGATCAACTGGCTAGAACTTTGAAGACAACGTCTCTTAAGAAGCAGTTTGAGAATTGGGATCTATTACAGCAGATCATTCAATTCATTGGTTTACATTTGGGAAATGATGTCAGTAGCATCAGTTCTGAGCATTTAAAGCGCTAATTAGTAGCAGTAGCTCATTGCTGAGTCTCTTAACCAGTAGATTTTGTTGCTAGCTCGTTGGGTACTTGGATGTTCCTATCACAGAAGAATCCCTTATCCAGTTTCATGTCCTAGTATTGCCAGTGTCTCTGCATGTCAATCTTTTTTACAATCGGTCGCCAGGGATATGCAGTTGTTGCAAATTTATGGATTTACAGGAGCGATAATACCATGTTGCTCAGTTTCTTCAACGATAGTGATTACATATTTACACGCACGATTGTTTCTTGCCATGTTTTATCTATATACTGATCAACATATTTCTTCCGTTCCTGCAGTTGCTGGAACTCAGTCAGAGGAAGATGCTGCTATGGCAGAAGTTGTTGAGAATGCTGATCTAGGATACGTCGGTGATGATACTCCGGTTTCCAGCGATGCACCTTTGACCCCTGCTCCTGGTGTGGAGACTGTATGTGTCTTCCCCAAAAATGCTGGCAAAAGTAAGTAGCAGCATGCAATTTTGTTGAACCTTTTTCTTTGTTGATCAGCGGATCGGCCTTATGAATGAATTATTATACTATTATGTGTATGAGTTCAACCATACCTGTACATTTGGTACTCATGGTACTTCTAAATGATGGTAAACTAGCTACTTTTATTCATCTGAAAAGATTTCATGAATATCTGTACAGTTTGATGTATATATTTTTAATTGCATGCCAAAATGTCAAATACGTAACTTCCTTGTGGGACTATTCTGTTGAAAATCTGCATTATATCTTTCTTGAGCTCATTAATAAATAATCTGTCCATTTTATTCTTTGGTTGCAGTTGTACCAGCAGGTGAAGAAACTGAGCTATTGGTTGGCCTGCAAAATGACGGTAACTTATGATGCTTCCTTGTTCCAGTTCTTCTTTGTAGCACTCTGAGTTACTAAGCTAGGGTTGGTGGTGGGTTTGGGATAACTCTATTTAGCCTTGAGATCTCTTTAGCCTTTTAGCGGTGGTTCGGTTTCATCCATGCATATGTGCTGTCAGTCGTTTGCTTTATATCTGATCACTTACTGCAAGTTCGCCTACCTTTGGTTGCTATCGTATACATTTGGTTGGTTTGTAGTGGTACATGAGATTGTTTGAGTGGTTACATGAGATTTTTTGAGTGGTTCATTACCTCAGTTTTTCGTCCTCCACTACCATACTCCTGTTATTTGATAACTGCCATTTTTGTGACAAAATCACAGTTTTCTTGCACTTACTACTTTATTATCCTGTTAGTTCCTGTTGACTGGCTCACACCTGTCTACATTGTGTTAACAGGTGAATCAACTTTGAATGTTGTTGCTGTTCATTCAACTCTCCACCTTCCGTACGATCATCGTATGTATGGCCAAAACCTTACTGTCCAGGTGAGGAAATATATGATCCTTGTTACTTTTATCTTCTATAGTCTATACTAGCTGAAATAAATGAAAACTTGCATTTGTGGATGGATGCACCAGCCAACTGCCCTACCCAGCCATCATCATGTACTTGATTCTGATTGCCCAAGACATAGTTGTTATCTTTGTAATAGTGAGAAATAGTTGTGAATGTTTGTTGATGTTTCTCTGGATATTTGTTTTCCTTGTGCACATGCATTTATGGCCTTTTTCCTATTGAAGTTGTATTGATTTGTACAAAAGAGGGTAGACGTCCTATATCTGGACTGGATTGGACGTGACTTGGAGTATAGTAGATGTGGACTTGAGGGCATATAGGAGCATGTGGTTTGATGTTGGGAGAGATGCTTGCGGGAGCAAGGGAAGTAGATATTTGTGGACCCTACTATGATTGTAGCAATCTGAATTCAGAAACTATATTAACATGGCATAAGTTATAGCGATTTGGCCGTTTGGGTAATCAGGTATTGTCCATGAGATGAATGGAGGTGCAAAAGATGGAGGGTACTGCCTAATGATTAGGATAGTGAGGTTGACAAATTATAGGGCCAATCACTTTTTTAGAAGCCAAATGCATACTTTAGGAAGATCTCATGTCTTCTTTCTTGCAGAGTTTCTACAATGCATCAGTTCCTGTCTCTGTGCAAGCAACCTTTCCCTATACATTTGCCGTGAGCAAGTTCTTGCAGGTTTCACTCCGCAACCTTTTCCTTTTCTTTACTTTGAAACAACCATAAACCGAAGATGCTCATCGTTACTTCTTAGATCTGATACTTGTGTCCTTGCAGCCTGGGGCATATGATCTTGTTGGTTACATAGTGTATGAAATCGATCAGCACCCGTACCAGAATGTCTTCTACAATGGCACCATTGAGGTTGTTGAGGTTGGAGGCTTACTCAGTGTTGAATCTGTGTTCCTTATTACCCTTGGAATTGCACTTCTTGGTCTCTTCGGATTGTGGGCTTATGGTCAAGTGCAACAGCTCTCAAAGGTAATTTCTCTTCTTGACAGCCTTATGTTATTATGCTACGCTGAACTAGCTTTAAATCTGTACATGGGCATTCCTCCACTTCTTTCTGTTTCCTTGCTGTGGTTAGTTTTCTTTTTCTTGAGATGTGAGATGTCTATCGGGCGATAAACTGTCTGGGACTGATAATCCAGGCAACTTCCCGGCGGCTGTTTATCTGGGTTCCCTTAATATCTTGTTAGTCCTGAATCCTCTTTACCTGAATCGTGAATCCCCTTAAGATCTAGAATCTACCATATTATTAGCGGTGAACACAGTAGCTGTTCCTTACTCCTGGCATCACTAGTTATTCATTCATTGCATAAGGGGTTAAAGTAATTAATGAGCATATGCCGTACACATGCTGTGAGATGTATGATTTGTGTTCAATTAGCACTCATCTAAGAGTTGTGTATTTATCTCATAAACTTGATTCTATGCTGTAGAAAACAAAGAAGGGCCCCAAGGTGGAAACAGGAACTGGAACAACTGATGCCAACATGGATGAGTGGCTGGAGGTATCTTTTGACTTACCACTGATATCTTTGTTCAACCAAGTCTAGTGTGTAAGATTAAGTAATAATATACTGTTTTGTTTTCCTTTGCAGGGTACTGCGTTTGCAAAGGAGAAAGCCAAGAAAAATAAATAGATTCAAGGTTGTTGAGCCTAGTTAATCATGTGAGCATCTAGAATGAGACAATTGTGGGTAGCCCTTCACAAGTAACTTGGATAGATGAGAAAGCGGAGGTGTTTGAGTTAGTCTCGTGGCTGCACATCTTGTTGACACCATTTTCGACCTTGTTGTGTACTTTACAGAAAGTTTTCTTGAAACACAATTTTGTTGAAAGTATATGTTATCAGTGGGATTTCTGATCTTAGTTGATCTTAGATCTGCATGATTTCACATGTATTTGTTACTACTGCATTAGATGGTTTGTCCTTTCACTATCTTCTTATGCATCGGCCAGTTCCTGTAGATTTGATTGTTTGAACTCTGTTCCTGTACAAGGAGAATTGATCACTTGCCGAGCATTTTAATTTCTCAAGTCAAATTGATCTACATTGCTTATGCTGGACTTAGGTTTCTCAACCTTTACCATCTTCTGATGACTGGTAAGGCACATTTCCTCATTTTTCACCCAGCAGGAGATATTATGATTTATAAGTAGTTTCATATTCACATCTCAACCGGTCTAAGGGTTTGAATTGTGCGTTTTGTATTTGGGCCCCCGAATTCCATTGTTTAGCGAGAATCCCAGGCGAATACCAACCCCACCTCTCGCACATGTGTCAGCTACCTCCTTACTCAGTTTTTCGCCGAATTTGAGCAATGAGCACCACTCCTTTCCTTGTATCTGACGCCACCCTCGCGACATTTCTGCAGATCCTCTCCTGCCAACAGGAGCAGCACGAAGGCGGTGGCATGAGACCGATCTTGTTGTTAGAGCATCCCCCCAAATGGCCTTTGGAAGAGCAGGCCCAAAATCGAACCTCACCGGCGCGCGAGGCAGCCCGATAAACAGACCGGCACGCTGTTCAGGGGGTGCTGACAATGTGCACACCCGGTGAAAAAGCGGCGCTGACCCAACATGGCGACAGCGGGAGAATATTCTCACTCCCCACCCTGAAAATTCTCCCCCCACTTCCTCCCTACCCCGCCGCAGAATCCACTCCCGCCTGCATGTCTCCCTCTCCCGCCACTTACCCGCGCTCTTGCCTCTCGCCCGAGTATACCTTGCGCGGGAAACATATTGGTTGAGGTCTTGAGGATCTACCATCAATTCAATGAACATAAGCTTTTCGGTGACTACAAGAACATGGTCATGAACCGCAACGAGGGTGCAATGTTGCATAGGTGGGGAGTCATACAACCGTTGGTCAACAAGTTCCATAGCTTCCTTACGACGATTGAGTGGAAAAATAATGGGAAATCATGTAAGCTCATGCCTTCTCATCTAGATGTCATGTAATGGTTGTTACATTGTCTAATTTTGTTTCTATTTTGTAGTTGAAGGATGCTTTGTTCATGTATAGGAAGTGGAGCAAAGGCAAAGAATTTACTCTTATGCATGTCTTTACCAAGCTTGAGAAATGCCCCAAATGAGAGAAGACCCGGCTCATCCTCGTTTGCCTCGGTTGAGCATCCATCTGGCAACAAGAAAGCCAAGGCCGAGAGGAATGGTGTTGCATTGTCGGTTGCTGTGGGAGTATCCATTGACATGCTCATTGCCAATGTGGTTTCAAACTTGAAGGATAAAGATGATGGGCGAGATGAGAAGAACGATCAAAGGTGGAAGGCTTTGTTGGACAAGGCTGAACACAAGATCAAGTTTGAAGAGGCCAAGGTTGAAGCCGCCAAAGTAGCCGTCCAAGCTACCTCATCCATACCATGAACCGAGTCATCTCAAGCCGCGATGACCAAGATGAAGGAAGATTCCAAGATCTTCACGGCCCACACTTCCACCATGGATGATGATGCCAAGGCGTGGTACAAGATGGTCCGGGCTCGCACCATGAAGGAGATGGTGATAGCATCAGCGGCAGAGCAAGCCACGCAGGCCATGTAGCTATCACCAGTGACACAGACGCCTAAGCAGCCAGCACCGGCCATCATCGACGACGTTGGCCTCCTCCATTTGATTCTCTCTTCCCGGTTTGTAATGTGATTTGCTAGTCTTGGTGGCTACGCGTGGCCGGTGTATATGAATTTGAGACCTTGCATTTGCTATGATTTGCGTTCCTAATTTTTTTTATAACTTTTGATCAATGGAGGATCAAACTGGGGAACGTCGATGGGGAGAGATGGCCCCCAAAATGCAGCAGCTTTGCCTGCGCTCTCCAAATGCTTCGTCTCTCTTCCCAGCCTCCATTTGGAGGGGCACCAGCGGGGTGCTCTTAAGACAAAGGGCGGATTTCGTCAAGAAATATGCTCGTTGAAGGAAACCGTGTGTACGAAAGAAAAAGACAGAATTCGCTGCAGAAAATCGTGTGTAAATAATGCAGCATAGCATGCTAGACACAGGGTACTGTAGCAATCAGTGTAGCGTCCTGTGGCCATTACATTGCGGTGCTGCCCAACTCTCGAAGAAACAATGTGTTAACAAGAAGACATATACAGCATAGATACAATTCTCACGCTCCATTTGAAGCTTCACAGCCACTGCATGGTAACTGTATTTAGCATATATGCGACAATTGCCATCATCCTTGAAGCATGAGGGGCCTTTACTAGGTGGATGAAGCAGATTCAGCAACTAATGTCCACCTTGGCATGATCAGCAGGAGGTTCAAGGTCATACATTACCATTATTTCCAGGGTAAATACTGAATCATCCGAAACATGTTTTCACAATTGTCACATCCAGCAAGATTTATGTTCTTGAGCTAAGCTTCTTCAATCAGTGTGAATTCCACCCATGAAAGTCCTTGGGTCAGGGCAGGTACCACTGAACTGAGCCTGCGAGAAGTCAAACCCTGGGTTCTGCATGTGCATATCATACATATAAATGAACTACATTTTCTTAAAACGCGATGATAACTTATTCAGTCATCTCATGTTTCTCACTGTGACAAGTAGACAATAAATCCTAGGTGTTTGGTTTCAAATGTTCGGCGAAAATGGGATATGATAGCATATTCAAGGCTCAGTTAACTTATTAAATTATAATTTAGATGTATATAATGAAATTTCTTATTTGAGATATAACACAGCAATGTGGATGCAGATAAGCAAGATTGCCCATACAATCAACACTCACTGTCCTGTGCTGTTTGAGATATAACACAGCAATGTGGATGCAGATAAGCAAGATTGCCCATACATACAAGCAAGATTCACCCTGCGAAACCATGGGCCATGTTCCCTATCCGCTCCAATGCTCATGTTGAGGCTCTTGTTCATTTGGCCACCTCGATCAAGCTAGGCAATGGCACCAAGGTGCTTTTCTGGTCTGACAGATGGATCGCCGGACAGAGTATTTCCCAACTTGCTCCAGCTGTCCTTGCTGCTGTTCGCCCCAACGCTGTCAGCTCCAGATCTGTTGCTGAGGGTCTTACCAACAACTCTTGGATCAGGGACATCTCTGGAACTCTCTCCGTTGAAGGGGTCCTGCAGTTTCTGCTTTTGGTCGATCTCACTGAAGCTCAAGTGCTGTCACCTGCCATGGAGGATGAGTTCATCTGGAATCTCTCGAGCTCCGGTCTATACTCTAGCAAGTCTGCGTACAATGCCCTTTTTGCCGGAAGAACTTTATCTCCGCACCATTTGGCCATTTGGGATTGTTGGGCTGCCCTCAAGTGCAAAGTGTTTGCTTGGCTTGCTGCGGCTGATCGCTGCTGGACCGGTGAGCGCAGGCTGCGACATGGCCTGTCTACTTCTGACACCTGTGCTGTTTGTGATCAAGAATCTGAGTCAATTAGCCATCTCCTGCTGCAATGCCCTTTTGCCAAGCAAGTCTGGTTCCATTCCCTGTCTAAACTTGGCTTGCAGGCTTGTTTGCCAGGCCCTGATGAGACTTTCTCGTCTTGGTTTGAGACGGCTGCCACTCGTGTTGCCCCCAGCCTGCTCAAGGCTGCAAGGTCCATCATCATCCTCACCCTGTGGAGAATTTGGAAATCCAGGAATGATGTCGTCTTCAACAGCCTGAGCCCTTGTCACATGGATCTCTCTCTCTCTCTATCCTCGAGGAGGCTCGGCTATGGATTCTTGCCGGCGCCAAGGAGTTACGTCGCTTACCTCTCCATGCTCGACCTCCGGACTCTCCCTAAGTCCCTGGCCGTTGGGTTAACAAATGTTAACCCATGTATAGTTTTCTTCTTCTTTTCTTCTTTTTGTCCTTGTTTTTTAGATCTTTTGTTTTGTTTCTCTGTCTTTCTCTTGTAGCGCTGCTACAGTTTGTACAGTTTTTCCGCCTCTTTGCGGCTCCTTCTAATATACAAAGACACTCGCTTAGGCGTGTGTTAGAGAAAAAACACTCACTGTCCTATTAGCCAACTCTTTCTGGTAATTTGAAAACCTTACAGTTGCAATATTTGTCACGAGGGACCGGGAAATCGTGTACATATCAGAGACCAAAATAGGTTACCTCCTGATAAATATTTTCAGCCAAGACTAGCAGGTACTCGTGAATCATGCATCCTAACTGCAAAGGACCTATCTGGTTCTTTTTTTTTTTGAGAAAGATCTATCTGGTTCTTGATTTGCCCACTGGGGCCTGTTACTGCTGGTAACCAGCCAGGCCTGGTACAGTTCCCAGCAAAACTGGCTAGGCTCCTGATTCCATGACCCTAAACATTTCTATATGTTGGCAATATTTTGGATAATTGAATTATCCTACTCTAATGTAACCATCTCATCTTTGCATCATAGTTATATCTTGCAGTGACACATAAATATGGTTTTGCATAGGATGTAGTTTGAATTACACAGCTAAGCTTGGCCTTGGCGAAAGAGTTCTTTCAACCATTTCTGTAATTTGACTTGAGACACTAGTGCATTGCATGAACATCAATTATCCTAAATACACCACATACTATGTCATATCAAATATTACTGATATATAAGCATGAGCAAAATTGAAAAGAAGAAAAAATCTGATCAGAGTGAGCGGTCCAGGAGTGAGGCGGAATTGACTACACAGGAAAAAGAATGCACATTAAACAGAATGGAAACTCTGGTTATACCTCTTCTTGAAACCTTTGCAGCATAAGACGTTTTTGTTCCTGGTCTGTAGCATATGGATCTAAGCTACCTTGACCTTGTATTGGAGATGCCCATGTTTTACCCTTTTCCCTTTTCTGCAGAGTGATATGCAATTCACCATCCTCTGTAGGTATAGAGCAGCAGAAGATAATGATTTAAATGTCACGAGTGATATTAGGTATCACCGTAGTGCTAAACCTCATATGAGTGATTTTGATCCTTACCTACATGCCCTTGTGCAATTATACCAGATCAACAATCTTATATAATCAGTTTATCGCTAGCACTCAAATTGCATTGCATAGATCTAACGCAGCTTTGCTATTTTTCTACTGCAGCTTTGCTATTTCGTAGATGGATCAAAGAAAAAGGTTATCCTATGCCGGAGGGGGCGAGCAGGGTCAGACCCCCCCCCAATGCTTCGCCCCCCCCTGTACGTAGTACTAGTAATATCCTACTATAAATCGTTCTAATTGGCCGGAAGTAATGATGTAATTAGCCCAGTAATATTTTTTTTAGAACAAGCCCAGTAATATTTAATCGTCCGCTGCACACCCTGAAGGCTGAAGCCCATGTACAAAAGAGCCCATAGTGTAGGCTACCGTGGTGGAGCATCCAGTCCTGGGCAAAACCTATACACCGACCAGGTCGGTGGCGGCAAATCCTATACACCGACCAGGTCGGTGTATACGAGCCACCGACCACCCCCCGCGTCGGTCCGCAGCCGCAGGGTTCCTCCGCAGCTTCTTCCTCTGCTTCCTCGACCTCATCTTCTTCCTCTGGTTCTTCTCCGGCCGCGCATGTATTCCCTCCTCCGCCACGCCCCCGTGCGCGTCTAAGGGTTCCCCATCGACCTCATCTTCGCTGATCTGCTTCGTTATCCCCATCGATGGCGGCGGAAGGTTAGATCCCGATCCGTTGCTGGTTCATCGTTTCGCCTAACTCGCGTTTGATTTTTAGCGGTGGGTTCGTATGTTAGGGTTTGTTCAGTGATGCTTCGTCATGTTTTAGTGTTTCGTCATCTAGAGCAGACCTCAAATTGTCCGCATCACCGGGGACGGAAATGGGGTTGAGTCCCAAAAGACGGAGACGGTGTGGATCCGCATCACCCCGTCTAGAGTTACAGATGTTTTTGTTGTGGATGATTATGTGTGTTGCTTTTCGATTTGATTCTAGCGCTGGCTTCGATGATCTGTAATTATTTCTAATTTCCCCCTACATTTCTTGCGTGGCAGCCACTGTCAAGTATAAGAGATTACATGTAAAATCCATTCTAGATGCTAGCCACTTGATATTTTAAGACTTTTTTCATCTGGTTTCTAAATGTAGCAAAACGTGGTACTTCTCTTTTTTTAACATGGTATAGTTTTTTATCTGCTTCAATTTTCTGGATTTTGCTATTGTTAGAACTACCATGTTAACAAATCATTAGGATTTTATCATAGGTTGCACTACAGCAATTACTTCTTGAACAAGTGCCCAAACTTATTTTTATTTTTTTCTTCCTTGTACAAGCCAGTCTCTTCCATGTATTGAAGTGTGGTCTTATTTGACTCCCATGTGTTTAGGGAAGTTTTAGTGTTCTCCCTTTGTGTGATTTCTTAGTCTAGTGTACATTAGTTGACCATCTAGTATCTCTACACGCACATTGTTGGACTGGAGTCTCCAGTTCTTGTGCCTGCATGGCCTAGTAGTAGTATCATGGGTTTCATTGTGTCGCTTTGCCAGCGCCAATCAGTTAGCTGATAAGAAATAGTTGTTGGCTTGTTGCTAGGATCGGTGATTTCTGGTAGTTCCTACATGTGCTGGTGTAGTTGATCTTGTCAGCATAAAACGTTCTAGTAGTTGAGCTGGTTTGACTGTTTGAATGCATCTAGAGGTGGTGCTGATGTATGCATTTTTACTGCTGTGCTGTATTGAAGTGTGGTCTTCCTTGTACAAGCCAGTCTCTTCCATGTACAAAATTGATCTTTATTTCTTCCTTGTATAAGCCAGAAAAATAATACATTGTTAGTCCAAAACTTAGAAGTACTTTTAGGTAAATCACAATGATTTTAGTTCTTTTTAAGTGTTCAATTACTTGTTTTTAAGTGTCCAAAACTTCCTTGTTCCAATTCTGTTCATTATTAAGTGTTCAATTACTTGTTCAATTTCTGATATGCAGTATCATAGTTTCTCTAATTTTTCGACTGTTTTTTATTGGAATTACTTCTTTTTTCGATGGGACGTCTAGCTTTACCATATTTTCTCACTTACGTTCAATCAGAATAATAGCCTACAAACCTTGTACTAATCAGTTCAGCAACGGTAGTGCTTCCGATTCTTCCTACCTTTTTGTGCATGTCTCTTTCCTTTGTGCTTCTGATTATTCAGTCACATTTTAAAACATTAAGTAGCTAAAAAAATTGTTATTTAAACATTTTCCTTGTGCTTCTGATTATATCTTCCGATTCATGGTAACTATTCTCCATCCTAAGCCTATCATTAAGTAGCCTATTTGTGCTTCTTCAACATTAATCATCTATTTTTCTTCTCCATCCTAGAATACTGAAAATTCAAAGTGGGATCTATGCTTGCTGTGTGAGCTTTTACTGAATACTCACTAGTTTTTTTCCTGTTTTTTGAATTGCAGAAAGTAATTCCAGAGTTCAGGAAGCTGAAAGCATACGATATGTTCTTCTGTATCCAGAACAAAGGCGCTGTTCAGCAGTTCGAAGAAAAAAGGAAAAGGAAAGGAAAGTTTAGTGCTTAGCCATGTTTCCACATAACAAAGTCACTCGCTCCTAGCACAATAAGTCGCTCGCTCGCTCCAAGAACATAAGTCGCTCTCTCCAAGAACATTCGTGCCTGCTTTTGGAACTTATTTGTACTGATGCAATCTTTTTAGATTTCACTGCGCTGTGCCTATGTGAATGCTACTACGCAATCTGCTTTTTAATGTAACCTGTTTTGTTTGAATCATGTAACCTGAAACATATGTCTTTTATGTGGTACACGGTGCGCTGAACCTGATGGAGTTTTTATCCCCTGAATCATCATATGTTATATGTATGGAGTTTTTATCCCCTGAATCATAATATCCTGTTTTTCTCGGCTAAGATGGATAGGGGCTTTTTCAGGTGATATATCTAATTCAGCTGTCGTCAAACTAAATACAAGATTTATAGCAACAACATTTTTGAAAAAATAGTAACCTCCAATACAAAATAATTATGTTCCATCAGATTTTATTAGACGAAAACACCAAACTTGTTTTTTAAGCCTCAATAACTTGTTGAACATATGAAATGGAATATGGAGATGATCAATGTATGAGTGTTTCAAGATTCTTGGACGACAATCATAGGAATACCAATTACAATACCTATAAGAATAGGTATGCCATACACCCCAAGATGAGTGTTTCAAGATTCTTCGACCACAATCACAGGAATAGCCAAGTTTCGAGAAATAGTTTTTCATAAAATTTGAACTTTTTCTGAAATAAAAACAGTTTTTAAATTTAAACATTTTTTGGACTTGAATATTTTTCAAAATTTGAAATTTGAACAATTTTTAAACTCGAATTCGTTCATGCCACGAATTCGTTCATGCCACGAATCCGTTCATGCTTTTTATTTTTATGTTCAAGCTGCGAAACCGTTCATACAAACAATCCGTTCATGGTTTGTATTTTTGTTCAAGGTAGAAACAATTCATACCAACAATCCGTTCATGGTTGAATTTTTGTTCAAGGTAGGAAATCGTTCATGCCAAGAATCCGTTCATGGTTGAATCTTTGTTAAAGGTAGAAAACCTTTCATGCCAAGAAACCGTTCATGCCAAGAAACCGTTAATGTTTTAATTTTACTGTTTGAATTGGTTTCTGAGAAATGCACTATTTTAAACTTTGAACAAATAATACTCCTACTAGAATAGTTTTCTCGCTGATTTTGGTTTCTGATATGCTTTAGCATAGTTTCTCAAATGCCTCTGAAAACATAGAATAATTTGCTTCAATTTTTTATGTTCATGGTTGAATTTTTGTTCAAGGAAGGAATTTTTTCATGATTACAGTCCCTTCATTCAATTATTTTTATATGTTCAAGGTAGGAAACCGTTAATGCTAAGAATCCGTTCAAGCAAAAGAATCCGTTCATGCTTTTTTATTTTTATGTTCAAGTGACAAAACCGTTCATACCAACAATCCGTTCATGGTTGTATTTTTTTCAAGGTAGGAAACGGTTCATGCCAAGAATCCGTTCATGTAACAATCCGTTCATGCTTTTTTTTTATTCAAGGTAGGAAATCATTCATGCCAAGAATCTTTTTCATGGTTGAATCTTTGTTAAAGGTAGGAAACCGTTCGTGTCAAGAAACCGTTCATGCAAAGAAACCGTTCATGATTTAATTTTATTGTACATGGTAGGAAACCGTTAATGCCAAAAATCCGTTCATGCCAAGAATCCGCTCATGCCTTTTATTTTTATGTTCAATCGACGAAACCGTTCATACCAACAATCCGTTCATGGTTGTATTTTTTGTTCAAGGAATGAAACCGTTAATACCAAGAATCCGTTCATTCGAAGAATCTGTTCATGTTTTTTTTTATGTTCAACCTATGAAACCGTTCATACCAACAATCCGTTTATGGTTGAATTTTTGTTCAAGGAAGGAAACCGTTAATACCAAGAATCCGTTCATTCGAAGAATCCGTTCATGTTTTTTTTTATGTTCAAGCTATGAAACCGTTCATACCAACAATCCGTTTATGGTTGTATTTTTTTTGAAAGGAAGGAAACCGTTAATGCCAAGAATCCGTTCATTCGAAGAATCCGTTCATGTTTTTTTTTATGTTCAAGCTATGAAACCGTTCATACCAACAATCCGTTTTATGGTTGTATTTTTTGTTCAAGGAAGGAAACCGTTAATGCCAAGAATTCGTTCATGCAAAGAAAACGTTCATGATTTAATTTTATTGTACAAGCTAGGAAACTGTTAATGCCAAGAATCCGTTCATTCGAAGAATCCGTTCATGTTTTTTTTTTATGATCAAGGTATGAAACCGTTCATAAGAATTCGTTCATGATATAGATTCCGTTCATGATAAGAATTCGTTCATGATAAGATTCCGTTCATGATAAGATTCCGTTCATGATAAGATTCCGTTCATGATATAGAATCTGTCATGATAAGAATTCGTTCATGATAAGATTTCGTTCATGATATAGATTCCGTTCATGATAAGAATTTGTTCATGATAAGAATCTGTTCATGATAAGAATTCGTTCATGATATAGATTCCGTTCATGATATAGAACTCGTTCATGATATAGAATTGTTCATGATAATAATTCGTTCATGATATAGAATTTGTTCATGATAAGAATTCGTTCATGATAAGATTTAGTTCATGATAAGAATTCGTTCATGATAAGATTTCGTTCATGATATAGATTCCGTTCATGATAAGAATTTGTTCATGATAAGAATTTCGTTAATGATATAGATTCCGTTCATGATAAGAACTCTTTTTCATGATAAGATTCCGTTCATTATAAGAACTTATTTCACGATAAGATTCTGTTCATGATAGAATTCGTTCATCATATAAATTCTGTTCATGATAAAATTTTGTTCATGATAAGATTCCGTTCATCTTAAGAATTCGTTCTTGATAAGAATTCCGTTCATGATAAAAATTTGTTCATGATAACTATTCGTTCATGATAAGATTCCGTTCATGATATAGATTTCGTTCATGATATAGATTCCGTTCAGGATATAAAATCCGTTCATGATAAGAATTCGTTAATGTTATGGAACTCGTTCATGATAAGATTCCGTTCATGATAAGAATTCGTTCATGTATAGATTCCGTTCATGATAAGAATTTGTTCATGATAAGAATCTGTTCATGATAAGAATTTCTTTAATGATAAGAGTTCGTTTATAATAAGAATTCGTTCATGATAAGAATTCGTTCATCATATAGATTCCGTTCATGATGAGAATTCCGTTTCATGATATAGAACTCATTCATGAATAGATTCTGTTCATGATAAGAATTCATTCATGATAAGAATTCGTTCATGATATAGATTCCGTTCATGATAAGAATTCGTTCATGATATAGATTCCGTTCATGATATAGAACTCGTTCATGATATAGAATTGTTCATGATAATAATTCGTTCATGATATAGAATCTGTTCATGATAAGAATTCGTTCATGATAAGATTTAGTTCATGATAAGAATTCGTTCATGATAAGATTTCGTTCATGATATAGATTCCGTTCATGATAAGAATTTGTTCATGATAAGAATTTCGTTAATGATATAGATTCCGTTCATGATAAGAACTCTTTTTCATGATAAGATTCTGTTCATGATAAGATTCCATTCATGATAAGATTCCGTTCATGATAAGAATTCGTTCATGATAAGATTACATTCATGATAAGATTCCATTCATCATAAGAATTCGTTCTTGATAAGATTCCGTTTCATGATAAGAATTCGTTCATGATAAGAATTCGTTCATGATATAGATTCCGTTCATGATATAGATTCCGTTCATGATAAGAACTCTGATAAGATTCCGTTCATGATAAGAACTCGTTCATGATAAGAACTCGTTCATGATAAGATTCCGTTCATTATAAGAACTTGTTTCACGATAAGATTCTGTTCATTATAGAATTCGTTCATGATATAAAATCTGCTCATGATATAGATTCGTTCATGGAGTTGAAGTAAAACAATTCTCAAATGTAATTTATTCTTCCATTTAGAATTTTGTACTTCGTGGTTTGCAAAATAAAATAGTAAATCTAGAATTCTTATTTTCCTATCTTTTTTCATATTTTTTATAATCTGTATATATGTTATTCAATAAAGGTTGACTTGCAAGCAATCCGAGAAAAAGTCTCATGCCAGCTAGTGATAAACAAATTTAATGAGCAACAGGTGCCAATAGCACGAGAATTCATTTCGAAGCATGTAAGTAAAGTTATTTTTTATTATATATCAATTTCTATTTTTTTTGCGAGAGGTTCTCACCACTTTGAGTTATCTTTTCATGTATGTCAGATGAAGAAAATTTGACATCACGAGACAGTTTTCCATTGTAATAAACATACTTTTTCCATTTACTATTGACTTATGTAGGTAAATTGTCTTGTGTATACTTGGCATCTCAATTTGACAGATGAGACACTTTCAAATTTCCTCTATTTTTTTTCATGTCTGTGATAGGTGAATTTTACAACTTACCTTTTTGATCTAATAATGCTTCTTACTTTTGATCTTCACAGCTTGTTTTTCTTTTTGTACACAACCTGATGTATGGTGATTTTACAATATGTTTCTACATACAATTTGTATATTTTCCAATAAACTCTCACGAACTGAGAAAATTCTAGTGTGAGAATCAAATGTGTTGACTGCTTCGTTCATTTTCCAAAAAAATTAAACGTACTGAAAAGATGCTAGCGACTAGATTCGAACTTTATCCGTTCAGAAGCAGTCCAACGAACAGCGAAATTAAACGTACTAAAAAATTGCTACTGTCGTCGATAACGAACAGCGAACAAAGCGAAGCGAAGCAGTCCAACGAAGCAGTCGAACGAAGCAGTCGAACGAAACATGGGCCGGCCCAACAACGGCCGGGGGTGGTCGGCGCGTCGCTCGGCACCGACCAGGTCGGTGTAAAGCACTTCCCGTCGGTGGCTACCGGCCACCGCACACCCCCTGGTCGGTATGGGCCAGGCCCATTTGGCTCTGTTTAGCCTTTTTTTTTTTCTTTTTTTGTTTTCTGTTTTCTTTTCTTTTTTCTGTTTTCGGTTTTGTTTATTTTTTTTGGATTCGAAAATTTTAATTTTTAACAATTGTTTAAATTAAAAAAAAATCAAATTTGAAAACCGTTCAAATCTAAAAATCGTTCAAATTTGAAAACCGTTCAAATTTAAAAACCGTTCAAATATGAAATTTTTTTAAATTAAAAAAATTAAAAATTAAAAATGTTCAAATGTAAAATTTGTTCAAATTTAAAATTTATTCACATCGAAAATTGTTCAAATCCAAAAAATGTTCATATAAAAAAATAAAAAACTAGAAAATAATGTTTTTAATTTTTCGAAAATATACAAATTTTAGGAATTTTTGTTTTTCCGAAAAAATTTCACATTGGCATTTTAAATTTTTAAAAAAGAAAAGAAATAAAACAGCAGAAAAACAGAAAAACAGAAAAAAAAACGAAAACAAACGTTACTGGGCCGGCCCAACAGGCACCCTGGGGGGTGCGGTGCCTGGTCCGCACCGACCAGGGTGGTATAGCACCTCCCCAGTCCTGGACGTGGTGTTTCTAGCGATCGATCAGATCGATCGATTACCATTGATCTAAACTCCATCTGCCCTGCCGCCTCTATCTCCCATTCTCCCATCTCGCTGCGACGCTGCCGCCTAGGGCTCTTGCCGTTGCGGCGCTGCCGTCTGTCTCCGCGACTCCGCCCCTGCAACTCTGGCAGCGTACGGCCGGCCGAGCAAGATATACTGTCCGCTGCACTCTGAAAGAACCTGACAGTTTGTGCTGAACTGTTGATTACTTGGGTTACTTTTTTGGTGAATTAGAAGTTCAAACCGTAGTCAAGTAGGCTGTAGGCAGATACTCACTTGGTACGGTTCACTAATTAGTATAATGTATACCAATACCATCATATTTTATTGGTTGGATTAGTTTATTAATTTTTGTTCTTCCTAATTTTGTAGTTTTACCGAAAGATGAAGAGAAAGGGACCATCAAAAATCAGGCGGGTAGATCATTTTTTCAAGCCAATTGCTTCCAGTTCAAACACCAACATTGCTAGCGCTGAAAATGCAAATCCATCTGACGAACAACAACCTGTAGTAGATGGCAGTTCCAATCCAGTAGATATGGACAGTGATAATCAGAATATTATGGAGAGAGAAGAAATTTCAGAACAAGTTAGAATTGGAAGCACACCATTTGGAAGGGATCCAGGTACGCGCCAGCAGATTTGGGAACTTCCTCTTGATAAGCAAGAAGAAGCACGACGATTCTATATTAGTGAGGGTCCTTATCAGCCATATATGCGAGAGTATCCATTTAATGGAACATCAAAAAATCGCCGTCGCTTCCAGTTTAGCTATTTCACAAATTTTCCTTGGCTCGAGTATTCACCTACCACCTATCGTGCATATTGTTTGCCTTGTTTTGTGTTTACGAAAAAACCAAGTGGCAAGTGCGGGTCAGATGCATTCACAGTTAAGGGGTTCAAAAATTGGAAGAAGGTGAATGATGGAAAAGAGTGTGCTTTATTAACCCACATGGGCAAAGATTCCAACTCGGCTCATAATTTTTCAGTTCGTTGTTTTGACAACCTAAAAGATACTGTGACCCACATCGACACGGCAATAGTACGAGCATCTGAAAAAATGGTTATGGATGCCAGGCTAAGGCTTAAAGTTACTATTGATTCCATCAAGTAAGTAATATTGTTTTATCCTAGTAATTATAATATTACATACTGTACTAAGAAGGCTAGTAACAACTAAAAACTTTTCCTTGTTGATTTCACCAGGTGGTTAACATTTCAAGCTTGTGCTTATAGAGGCCATGATGAATCAGCAGGATCCTTAAATCAAGGTAATTTTCTTGAGTTGGTGAAGTTGTTGGCTGCTTATAATAAGGAGGTGGATGCGGTTGTGTTGGATAATGCTCCACGGAATGCAAAGTACACCTCCCATCCCGTTCAGCAAGAAATTCTTCAGTTACTTTCTCGAAAAGTTCAGACGCAAATTAGAGAAGAAATTGGTACTAGCAAGTTTTGCATAATAGTGGATGAAGCTCGAGATGAATCTAAGAAAGAGCAAATGGCATTGGTCCTCCGGTTTGTGAACAGTGAAGGATTCATAAAGGAGCGTTTTCTTGATGTCATTCATGTGACTGATACTGTTGCAGTGACTCTCAAACATGCAATTTGCACTGTACTTGCAGACAACAATTTGAGTGTCCAAGATATCAGAGGACAAGGCTATGATGGGGCAAGTAACATGAGAGGTGAATGGAATGGACTAAAGGCTCTGATTCTAAATGAGTGCCCTTATGCCTACTATGTACATTGTATGGCTCATCAATTGCAGTTGGCTCTTGTTGCATCATCAAGGGAGGTACATGAGGTGCACAACTTTTTTCAAAATGCGATTCAGATTATAAATGTTGTTAGTGCATCACCTAAGCGCAATGATCAATTACTAGCAAAACAAGCTGAAGACATTGAACGTGAAATTGAGTTGGGCGAGCTTGATACAGGAAAAGGTGCTAATCAGATTGGCTCTTTACAGAGACCAGGGGATACTAGATGGAGTTCTCACTTCAAGTCGATTCAGAGCTTACATAAGATGTTTGGTGCTACAGTGGCAATCCTACAGAGTGTCTCTACTGACCGTTCAGTCAATCCATATTCCAGAGGAGATGCTGTAGGCGCTCTAACAAAAATTAAATCCTTTGATTTTGTGTTCATTATGCATCTAATGGAAAAAATTATGAAGATCACGGATGTCTTATGTCAAACACTCCAAAAGAAGTCCATTGACATTTTAAATGCATTGGATTCAGTTTCGAACACAAAAGTGTTGCTTGGTAAGCTAAGGGAAGATGGCTGGGAACCTCTTCTCAAGGAGGTTCAAGCTTTTTGTATGAAGCATGAGATTGAGGTGCCTGATTTGAGTCGCAGGTAATATCCGTCTCCTTGCATGTATGAAACATAATGTTATTTAACATATATAATTACTTCACTCTCATATTAATATTTATTTCAAATTGTGTAGGTATGTTGATGTTAGAAAGTCCCGGAACAAGCATGATAACACAACAACATTACATCACTACAAGGCAGACGTGTTCTATGTTGCTATAGATCAACAGTTGGTTGAGCTGAATGACCGTTTTGGTGTTCAAAATACAGAGCTCTTGAGACTCTGTGCATCTCTGGACCCAAGACATGACTCTTTTGATATGTCAAAAATATGCACGCTAGCGGAGAAATTTTATCCTGCAGATTTTTCTAGTCAAGAAAGGGTTCAACTGGAGTCTCAACTTCCGCATTTTCAGTTGGATGTTTGCAACAATCAAGAGCTAGTATGCTTGCCTTCACTTGCTGATCTAACTGTTGGACTAGCTAAAACAGGTAAAGGCGTAAAGCTTCTACATACTCAATGGTGGATAGACTACTGCGTTTAGTCATAACTCTTCCAGTATCTGCTGCAACCACTGAGCGAGCTTTTTCGGCTATGAAACTAATCAAGACACGTCTTCGAAATAGAATGGGAGATGATTTTCTTCGGCACTATATGATTGTCTACATTGGAAAAGAAATAGCTGCCAAGATTAGTTGTGACGAAATTATCGACTTATTTGACACCGGTGGTCGGAGAGCATAGTTTAAGATAATAGACATGTAATTTTTCTTTTCATAGTGCTAAACATATATTTGAATATTTATATGGTCTGATATTATCATATTAATTATTTTCTGAGACTTAATATATCGTGAGATTTTTTCTCTTTTGTGTTCATTGAAATTTCGCCCCCCTCATCTCCAATTCCTGGCTCCGCCCCTGATCCTATGCCACTATATATGCCACTGCAAGAGATGTAAATCCGATATAAACTCAGATAGAGTTGCCAATAAGCTGATTGCACTTTCTAGTTCTGCACTAACCCAAACAAATAGCTAAAATTCGCCCATCTGCTTTACTAACAGTAGGAGAGAGTGCAATCACCAACTAAAGCTAGATTGAATTCGTAGGCACTACACTAGCTTGACAGTTCTAAGGGAAAATAGCTACTATAGAAGAATAAAACTGCAACCAAGAAGTTTAAAAACATACACATGATGCCAAAACTTCAAAATGGAAAACCCAATGAATACTGCTGCTTGCATAGAAAATTAGCAAATCTATCAGAAAGAATACTCTACAGCTAAGAAATGAGGCAACTCCAGCCAGAATCCAGGCCACAGCATTCCACATAATTCATAGGAGAGACAATGTGAACACCAAGAATTGCAGGTGGTACAGAATTCAGAATTGAGACATACCTATTGTCCAGAAAGATGAATCGGTCTTCACGGGGAGCATAAGGTCATGCTGCAAGACCCACCCACATCAAATCTCTCGGAGTCACAACAGGAAGAAGAAGAAATAACTCAATAATTAGCACGAATTCCAGCGGAGTCAAATTGGAAGAGAGAGTAAACCACGAACGTTGAGGTAGGGCGGGTTGCCCCGGATGCCGACCTCGACGTGGCCGGCCTGGATCACGCAGTGAATCAGCTTGGTGGGCACGTTCTTGGGGAGCTCGATGTACATGTTCACCTCCTCCAGCGTCTGGTCCCATTCAAAAACCTTCTGCCCTGCGCCCCCATCCGATCCACGGAAGAGGGGAGGAAACCTAGGTGAGGTAGGCTCTAGAAATACGTGGAGAAGTCAGATGGGGAGGCTTACCGTTGTGGACGAAGGCATGGCGCTTCTCGGGAGCCAGCTTCTCCGCCATGGCCTCGGGATTCAGCGCAGCGGCGAAGGTGGTCTGCTTTGGCCAACACTGGGAGAACGTCGGTTGTTCCGATTGGGAGAGGTACTTCTGGATGCCTGTTTCGTTAACTGAAGTCTACAAAACTTGGTCAATTGATTCTCGACAATTCAAATCACATGATGTTTTGGCATCTGATTCTCAGCTATTTTGGGCAGCACTTACTCTTCATGTTGCTTTTAGGTACCTGTTACAAAAATTATAACATTTTTCTTAACACAGTACAGACACTCACACCACACACACACTACCTCTATGAGCACCTTCATAAAACTGATAAGAAACTGATCTGATGAGTCTTGAGTTTGATGGAGCTACTGCAAACGTCTCGCTTTCGACGGAAAGGTCGTCTCCTAGTAAATAATATTTCATCTTTATAAAATACCAAAGTATCAAATCTGAGGTTCAAACTCTGTTGGGCTAGTATTTCACTATCCTGCTAATCGTCCTTAATTTTTTTATTTAATATAAACCTGGTAGCGTATTATATCTTTCATACATATATCTAAGTTGAAGATGCTCGGAGGTTCAGATAACGCTCACGCACGCACGCCTTAACTTGAGTCTTCGCTTATTTGCTCATTGTGCTCAGTTTCTTAGTCTCTCGATTTCTCTATGTACATTATTCATTCTTTGTCCTCATTTTTATTTTGTACTTTTATGTTAACCATTTTATGTTTGCCATGTGCCCTAGATTATGCTGAAGAAGATGATGACGAGACCATGGCCAATATGAGGACGCTACACGACCTAGGTTTTCCAGTATTTTTCTCTGATGGGGTGTTTGATTCTGTCATTTTCCTCTATCATCATTCTGACTTATTCATTGTGTCATTCACTTTCTTCTCTCATTATGTGTTGTGTGGTCTAAATGCCTGGGGGGGCTAGGTATTGTGGACACGAGACTGATGAACATTTGCCTCATGGCCAAATGGATTTGGAGGCTGTACGCTGGGGAGCAAGGCCTCTGGGCGGAGATCCTTAGGGCTAAGTATCTAGGGGCTAAGTATCAAGGCTCACTCGTCATGGATCAAGCTGGCGCTTCGGCTTGTCTTTTTATGTGTTGTCTTTTGTTGTGGGTTCCGTGTGCGCTTGACGCGTGTGCGTGTGTTGTAACTCTTGGTGTAACTCCTGGCCGGTTGATGGCTTTGTTAATTCAAAGTCGGGCTCATTTCGAGCCTTGTGTTTGATGTGTTGTGTGGTCTCTGATTGTGCTTCTATCATTGTCGATCCTAGGAGGCTTGAGATCCTTCTGGGTAATTGGCAGATAAGTTTTTCTCTGAGTGTATTGGTCTTCTCCTTTTTGATGTTGTGGCCTTCATTTTATTTGTCGTTGCCAACTGATCTTCTGATGGGCATCTATCTTTACAGAATGTAGATAATGCTCCTATTTGCTCCATAACACTAGACAATTAATTAATTGGATTCTATTTCCCATAAATGATCGTTGAATGTGGCATTTTTCTCTCATTGTCGTTCTATTTGTCAGACCATGGTCTTGTATTTCTTCTTCTTTAGTTATAGCTCTATCCTTCCTTTTCTTCTGTTTTGAGATATGGTGTGGTGATTCAGGGACTTTGTTGGGCAGTGGAGATGTGTCTCTACCCACTGGCCAGCGGATGTGCACCCACAAGCAAAAGCATGTCATCTTCGTTTACGGATTTGTCAGATAGTCCTTGTCAAGAGCCAAGGAGGTAGAGCAGCTGTTCTACGCCTATGTGCATGATCCCAGTATATTCTAGTTCATGTCTATCTGCATAGTTTTTAGTCATTTCTACATAGTTTGTTAGTCGTTTTTCTTTAGGATTTTTTGCTTCATGTCTATCTTACTTTACAGAATGTAGATAATGCTCCTATTTGCTCCATAACACTAGACAATTAATTAATTGGATTCTATTCCCATAAATGACCGTTGAATGTGGCATTTTTCTCTCATTGTCGTTCTATTTGTCAGACCATGGTCTTGTATTTCTTCATTCTTTAGTTATAGCTCTATCCTTCCTTTTCTTCTGTTTTGAGATATGTTGTGGTGATTCAGGGACTTTGTTGGGCAGTGGAGATGTGTCTCTACCCACTGGCCAAAGGATGTGCACCCACAAGCAAAAGCATGTCATCTTCGTTTACGGATTTGTCGGATAGTCCTTGTCAAGAGACAAGGAGGTAGAGCAGCTGTTCTACGCCTATGTGCATGATCCCAGTATATTCTAGTTCATGTCTATCTGCATAGTTTTTAGTCATTTCTACATAGTTTGTTAGTCGTTTTTCTTCAGGATTTTTTGCTTCATGTCTACCTGCCCCATTCATCAGTAGCTAGCCTAATTTTCATTTACCATTGTTGTGCAGATTAAGAGAAAGAAGAGAGGCCACATGCTTGATCAAGATAGATGCAGAGCAGAGTGAGTGAAAAGAAAGAGGGGGTGTGGGGTGACTTGAATGTGTTGTGCGTGTAGGAGATCTAGAAGATTCTCCATCTCCGACTGCATTCATTTTGTTGTAGGTGTTCTCATTCCCTCTCCATCATGCATCCCCTTTTGTTCTTCTAGATCTCCCTCTCTCTTTGGTTGTGACCCCCCCCCCCCCCTACGTTGTGGTCATTCGCTGCTCGTATAGAGGATTCTTTGCGTGAGGAGGAAGAAGAAAGAAGGGTGACGTGAAATCTTTTACAAAACAAGCCAAGAGAAAGAAGTCATATCTTATTTTGCTGTAGTTCGTGTAAGCCCAGGGAATAGTGGACATAGCATTTCAGTATAAGGCCGCGAAAGTAAACTGATTATTTTTGAAACTTGGTTCAGTAATTGTTGCAAAAAAACCAAGAAAAAAACCAAAATGATTGGAACATATTGTATTTTGAAAAGATTTGTGGGTTTGGCACATACAAAACCGATCGTCCTGAGAAATGAAGCGGGAATGAGGATAGGTGGAAAATGTGACTTACGGACAATTGCATTTTCAGATAGATTATGGTTAGGCAGTCCCTTTTTTTAAGTTCGTTGAGATTGCTTTTTACTCCATAGTTTCATTTAGAAAACTCTAGGCGGTTGGAATGGTCCGGAAGCTTCCAAAGCATTGTTTGCTGAGAGAAGGATTGAAGATTTGGAGGAGATCACCGATATATCCACCGGTAGTGAAAGGGATCTCACTTTGATGGACACGTAAGTCGAAAAAAGTAAATCTAAGAGATGTCATTGTGGACTTCTATTTGACACGGCCTCTATGTAGATTAGAGTGCCTCAAAAGGCTTGAACTTTTGGATATTCATATTCTCGTTCCACCATTGGTTATCACATCTTTCTTTTTTTACTTGTGCTTGCTTTCTTCACATAATTATTGTGAGTATCTTTACTATTATATTGCAGTTGGTACGTCATCAAAAATGTTTGATGTCAAAGATCGGAGAGATCTGAGCCGTCTAATCGTACTAAACATTTCCCGCTTGATATCTAACCATCCGTGCGATCTAATGTCCTCAAAGTCTCCTAAGCGCCGATTTATTTCCAAAATTAGAACGTGATGAGCATTAATCACAGATCGCCACAATCAAAGAAACAATTGAACAATTGGTAATGCATATTGGCAAACATGGAAAGCAACCACGAGGAGTTTACTAGCGCACGAACTTGCCATCAATCAGTGTTCCGTTTTCTGGCAAGAGGCATTCTGCTCCTTCTTCATCGCGTCCTTCGTCCAACATACCTTTTTTGCATTTTAGTCGCCTATAGAACGAGATGAATCAACGCAACCCGCGCCATTTTCCTATCACCATGCAAGGGGAAGAAATACAGGCGAGCGGCGGCGGTAGGTTTTGCCGCCTCCCCCTTCCTGCTGTCCTTCGGCGCCGTCACCGTAGAAACGGATCTTCCGCCCATCCCGCGCCGGTACCGGCCTGCGCCGCAGCAGCCACAACGGAGTCAAGCAAGTCACGATGGATCGAGATCAATCGATATCGCTATGGCCGCTCGATTCCCTAGCTTCGCCGCCGCAGGCTCCCCACGCTCGTCGCCCCCGTAACCCTCCTACCGTCGCCGCCACATTAGAATAGAAGATCATCCAGTGGGGGAGCGGATTCTTAGGAGAAATACGTGTCCCAGTGGCGCTTGCACGCGGCACCTGACGCGGTGAGGATGGACGTTCTGCACGTCTCGGTGAGCACGTACCTCTCTCTCTCTACATCTATTCTCTCAGCTAGCGGCGGACAGGATGTTGACGAAGACGGCCGCATCGACCAGGACCCATGGTCACTAGCAGTGGTGGCGGTGAAGACCACCAGCTTTCCATGATCGGCTCCACGCGTCCCAAAGCGGAAGCAGTGGCTGGAGAAGAGTGGAGGTTTCGTTGGTGACTACAGCTAGGTTTGTTCTTAACTAGATGACCCAGTGCGCCCCGGCGCACAGGCAAAAGCGAGACGATACTATAACCATAAGTTTTAATGGGTTGATGTTTATGTAATTATCCAAGAATTCAGTAGGTATCTGAGAATCCTTAAACCTGTATAATCAATATTTTTTAGGGAGAATAGAAAATTTCAAGCAATTGTACACAAATAAGAGCTGCTTCCTTTAAGCAAAATCTGCATATGGCCAAGTAGATATCTCCCAACATTACATAAAAATACATGCACCCACAGAGCTATGTAGGGTATCCCCACGTAGTGATGCACCCTTTCCACATGCATATCCAAGCAAAAGAACAACTAAATTTATCTGGTTCATCAATCTCTGGTATTTAGAAAGTGCATAGAGTTTCAGTATAAGCTAATTTAATTTTGCGTGGCACTGTAAATTAGCTTCTTGCTGAAGTACAACGGTCAATATAAATATTTTGATAGTAAGGAACATACTAATTCCTTGTATCCTACAGACTTACTTTACTCTCATCTAATAGATCTGAAAAAGAGAAAATGCATATGAAATGGCTCACCTGAACTTAAAACCCAGTAAGGAAGCAAACATGTTAACATGGATCATTATATGATTCTGACATCCAAAGTAACTGCTAACAATGCAAGAGTAACTACATCCGCTATCTTTCTAATTAGTAATTACCCACAAGTTGAAAATCTGCAATACACCATTACAACCTATTTAAACTAAGGTCCATGAAATGACGAAGACAAAAGAAAATCGCGAAAACGCAAAAGGCATTGCGTTTCGATGCATTGATAGAAAGAAGGTTATATGTACAAACCCTCGAGAGGGCACACACCACGCCTTACAACTCAACCCAAGAGAAGAAACTAATCTAGGGGAGGAGCTGGCGAACACCACGGGCTCCCGCGTCTGCCCACTGACGCGCCTCGGACCTAATGTCGTTGAATAGGGACGTCACCGAGGAAAGTGCGTTGTCGAAGACCGCAGCATTCCTGTGTTTCCATATCCACCACGCTGTAAGCATGATCATCGACGAAGTGCTTTTGCGCAGTTGGCGAGGGGCGGTCCGCACCACCAGCGACCACCACTCCGCGAAGTCGCCCTCAACCGTGGGAGGCCCTGAGGTTGATTGGATCCACGAGAGGACCTCGTACCACACCACCCTGGAGAACGAGCACCCAGTGAGCCGGTGTGACATGGTCTCCATAGCCTGGTCGCACAGCGGGCATCTAGGCGCATGCGGCAGGCCCCACCGCGCCAGCCTCTCACCCGTCCAGCACCTATCCAAGCAGGCCAACCAGATAAAGAATTTCACACTTGGCGGCGCCCAGGATTTCCAGTTCAGCTCCCACGACCCTGAGGTGATGGCCCCCCTGAAAGAGGGTGTCATAGCAGGAACGAGAAGTGTACTGGCCATCCGTCGTCCAGCGCCATATCATCCTATCGTGCTCCGTCGACAGTTGAACATCCCTGAGTCTTCCACAGAGTTGTACATACTGCCACAGAGCCAGGGCACTCGGCGCTCCGGCAATGTCAGGGATCCAAGCGCGATCAACCAGCGCTTCCCGAACCGTACGCGCCTTTCGGCGGCGTTTAGGTACCAGCGCATACACCTCCGGCGCCATCTCCTTGATGGACCTGCCGTCCAACCATTTGTCCTCCCAGAAGAGAGCGGATTCCCCATTGCCAACCTCCATAAAGGTGGAGGCCATGAAGACATCAAGCTCCACCTTCGAGAAGTACGCATCCTCCAAATCCATCGCACCCTCAGACTGATCGCGGTGCGTGCCAAGTCGGGGATTCCCAGACCACCCAGCCGAGGCGGCCGGCAGACCCGAGACCAGTTTACGTGGCAGTGACCGCCATTGGCATCCGTCCTCCCAGCCCAGAGAAAGCCGCGCAGGATCTTGTTGACCTGCTTCAGCGTCCTCTTATGTCTTGTCCAGCCCCAACACCATAAGCTGATGCAGGGGAATAGCCGCAAGGACCACGCAAGACAAAAGAAAATAGCCAGGATGATTCGTAGTTTCATTTTCCTCTTTAATTCAGTTGCGATAGATCAATAATGTCATAGGCAAAGCAGAAAACTCATCAATATCCATTTTCCTCTTTAATTCAGTTGCGATAGATCAATAATGTCATGGGCAAAGCAGAAAACTCATCAATATCAGCAGACCATACCTACATTCGTATGCAATGCACATCACAGGAAATAAACATTTAAAGATAGCAACTCATGTCATGCCTGAAAGTCTGGACAATGATTCATACCATACATAGAAAGATCCATTTCATACTTTAGGCTTACAGGATTGCAGGTTCTTCCCCTAACAGTACAGAAGACATATTATGGTCACTGCACGGAGTGGTGTCACAAGGCAATATGGCATTCCTTCACCATGGCGTAAAGGCTAAAATACTTCTACTACATAGGTTCCAGCTTCCCTCTCAGATAAACAATGCAGGAAGAAACCTAGACAGTAGCAGCGACAGTACCACGGTCCAAGCACCAGACCACCAATTCCCTAGCCACAGTCCTGCAGCAATATAAACCCAGCACATATGGTACACTAAGAAAGCAGCCGAAGATAAAATTCTCGCGTACGGTTATCACCATTCATGATGAAGAAAGTAAATAGAGGTATTCACTTCGGTATTCTGGACAGCAACACCATTCATGATGAAGAAAGTAAATAGAGGTATTCACTTCGGTATTCTGGACAGCAAGTAAGAGGTATTCACTTCGGGACTTTGGGCAGTAACTAAGCATCATAATTCCCTGCTTGCTTTCATGTGTACCAACTTTAGTAGTAAATATCTTACTACTTGGATTTTTTTAGTACTAACCTACTCAGGAAACCCATTTCAATCATGCATTCAAGATCTGTCACAGTTTATCTAAGAGGACCTGGAGTGGTTGCTTTATAAAAAAAACTGCACTCCAAAACGATATGACATTGTATTGGATCGCTCTTTTTTTCTTAGCATGATGAAACTATGATTCTTATTTGTTTGAGGTACAGTCTAGATCTGCAGTCAAGCCATACATAAATCCATGGTGTTAAAGCCGTATTTAACTTTACTCAAGCGACTCATTGCTGAACAGCAGATTACCACTACCCCTGTACAGGCAACATATTCCAGAACAACGGTAGAATGCAAAGGTTCTTAAGTTTCAGACTATATCAGGTATATATTCTTGAAAGAAAATGGTCCAGTTTCCTTGAAATAACAAATTGGTCGTACAACCTGAACACTCACCATCGCGCTGAAAAGAAGAAATAAGAAATTGGTTGTACAACCTGAGCACTCACCTAGGGCTGAAAAGAAGTTGCAACACAGCTTAGCCCTCCACTGTTTTTACTTTGAAACGGCTTGAACTCTGAAACCTCTCCTCCCTGAAGCGAGCAAATCAACATAAGAAGGGTATATAAAACTATACTGAACTAAATCTCACAATGCACTGAAAATATATAAAACTATGCACGAAAAGAATCATGGTCTCAGATTTTCAGAATCATCCTTCACTACACCATGACAATATACACTTCTATCCAGTTCCTTTGAACACATATCTGATATTTGAGCACTTCAAAAGACATCCCAGCTCAACAAAAAAGCTAGAGCCTACATGTTTCCTCAACATGTCGATTACCATAGTGGCCCATATTCACCGACGACAATTAAATGACTATTTGAAGATCAGGTAAGTAATATCAAATCTTAAGTAGTTAAGTTACATTAAAACGATGAATCCTGATGCCAAACAAAGCACGCTGGACAAAGAACATCAGGTAACTAATATCAAATCTGAAGTTCCTTTAAAATTAACCATTGCTTATTATCTGCAAAATAAAATAACAACAGGGAAGATAAAGTGGGTTTTATCACCTCAACTTTATGCCCATGAGTACATAAGAGGAACTGTTCCCTAAATTAGTTTATTTAAGTGAATGGATACATGAAAAACAACACACCTTGTATGCCCCTTTCAATGTGTGAACCATAATGCTGACTTGTTTAATCAACCACAAATAATTCATACACCATGCTATAAAAAACAATGAACCCCTCAACCGTGCTATGATGCGGCGCTTTCGCGACGCCCTGAATGCCTCCGAGCTCAAAGAGCTCAAGCTCTCGGGCAGACGTTTCACGTGGAGCAACGAGCAGGCGGCTCCCACCCTTGTCCGCCTGGACCGCGCTTTCTGCGACCCGGCTTGGGACGCGGCTTTCTCCGCGGTTCGGCTGCAGCCGCTATCCTCCTCCCTTTCGGACCACTGCCCCCTCCTCCTCACGAGCGATGGAGTCGTTCGGAGATTGCCGAGGTTCCGCTTTGAAGCTTTCTGGCCACATGTCGACGGCTTCCATGAGGTGGTTCGGGCCTCCTGGGCCGCCCCCCTCGCCTGCTACGGATGCGGTGGGCAGATTGTCTGCCAAGCTCCATAGGCTAGCCAAGGCGCTTCGCCGCTGGCACAAAACGCGGATTGGCGACACCAAGTTCCAGCTCCTGATGGCTGAGGACCTCATCTTCCAGCTGGACCGCGCCCAGGAGGAGCGTCCCCTGGACGGTGATGAGCGTGAGCTGCGCCGCCTTCTTAAGTCCCGTGTCTTGGGGTTGGCGGTGATCGAGAGGATCAAGATGCGTCAGCGCTCCCGTGTGTGCTGGCTACGCGCGGGAGACGCGAACACTCGCTTCTTCCACCTCAAGGCAAATGGAAGGCGGCGAAAGAATTTCGTCCACACCCTCCTCCACGCAGATGGGGCGGCTACGGAGCAGCGCCATAAGCAGCAGGTCGCTCACACCCATTTCTCCTCCCTTTTCGGCGCCGCAAGCTCGGAGCGGCTTGAGCTGAACTGGGAGGAGCTTGGGCTGCCGGTGGCGGATCTCTCGGAGCTCGACGCCCCTTTCTCGGAGGAGGAGGTCCTTGCCGCCCTCCTCCAGATGCCGAGCGATAAGGCGCCCGGCCCGGATGGTTTCAACGCGCTGTTCTTCAAGGCGTGCTGGTCCATTATCAAGGGCGATGTGTTGCTGGCCTTTCAGCAGTTGCACAATGCCAACCGATCCAGCCTGTCTTGCATCAACTCCTCGCACATCGTCCTCATCCCGAAGTCCGATAGCCCCGCTTCCCTCGCGGACTACCGGCCTATCAGCCTCATGCATGGCGTCGCCAAGCTCTTCATGAAGGTGCTGGCCGTCCGTCTGGCCAAGCGCATTGATGAGCTGATCGCTGAGGGTCAAAGCGCGTTCATCCGCGGCCGCAGCATCCAGGATAACTTCATCTATGTCCAGGGGGTGATCCGCCACTTCCACCGCGCCAGAAACCCCCTCGTCTTCCTCAAGCTCGACATCGCGCGGGCTTTTGACTCCGTGTCCTGGCCATACCTGTTGGATATGCTGCGTGCCCGTGGGTTCAGCGACCGCTGGAGAGATTGGATCGCTATGATGCTTGCCACCTCCTCCTCCCGTGTTATCCTCAATGGGGAGGTAGGTCCCCGCTTCCTGCACCGCCGTGGCCTTCGGCAAGGGGATCCCCTCTCCCCGCTGCTCTTCATCTTGGCCATTGAGCCGCTGCACCGTCTTTTCGACATCGCCACGGTCGCCGGGCTCCTCTCGCCTCTGCGGGGCCGCAAGGCGCGCCTTCGCTGCTCCCTCTACGCGGACGATGCCGCCGTCTTCCTCAACCCGGTTCGGACCGAGATGGACTTGGACCTTGCCTCGATCTCTTCGCCGCTTGGCGCGCCCGTGGGCTCCTTCCCCTGCCGCTACCTGGGCCTGCCCCTGAGTTTTCGCCGGCCGCGACGCGTCGACTTCCAGCCGCTGCTTGACAAGCTGGGCAGCCGTCTTGCCCGGTGGAAGCTTCGCCTCTTTTCGCACGCCGGACGGCTAGCCCTTCTCAAGGCCGTCCTGTCTGCCCTCCCGACCTACCTCTTCTCCGCTTTCGCGCCTCCCGCTTGGCTTGTGAAAGCGGTTGACAGGATACGTCGTGCTTGGCTCTGGGCGGCCGATGTTACTTGCACGGGTGGCCGCTGCAAGGTCGCCTGGGGTCGTGTTTGCCGACCACGGGATCTTGGAGGTCTTGGCGTCCTGGACCTTGTTCGCTTCAGCCGTGCGCTACGGTTGCGCTGGCTCTGGCTTCAGCGTACGGAGCCGGAGCGTCCCTGGGTTGGCCTCCCGGTCCCATGCGGCGATTCGGATCGAGACCTCTTTGCTGCTGCCACCATGGTTGACATTGGCGACGGTGCCTCAGCTAGTTTCTGGCACGACTCCTGGCTCTTTGGTGCTTCGCCTAGAGCCCTAGCCCCCGCCCTCTACATCCTCTCCAGACGTAAGCACCGCTGCGTCCGGGATGCCTTGCGGGGAGGTGCCTAGGTCCAAGACCTGCGCGCACGTGCCTCTGCCCATCTGCTGGAGTCCTTCGTGGCCCTTCGCGTCCTCATTGAGCTGGTCGTTCTGTCCCCGGACACGCGCGACAAGTTTACCTGGCGCTTCTCTCCGGATGGTCGCTACTCGGCCTCCTCCGCGTATCGCCTCCAGTTTCAGGGCTCCGTGCAGACAGCCTTCGTCCAGCTCATCTGGAAGCCCTGGGCTACTCCTCGCTGCCGCCTTTTTGCTTGGCTCCTTGTCCAGAACAGGCTTATGACGGCCGACAGGCTGCTTGCTCGTGGGTGGCCGAATGGGTACTTCTGTCCGCTTTGCATGCGGAACCTCGAGACCGCGACGCATCTCTTTACCGAGTGCCCGTTCTCGCGGCAGGTTTGGGCAGGGGTGGCTTCCATCGCCGCGGCTCCACCCCTTGATCCATCCTCCTGGGGGATCCACCACAGGTCCATCGATTGGATGGCCGGCCTGTCGGAGGGGCTGCCTTCCCTGGAGGCATCCCGTGTCCGCTCCTGGACGCTCCTGGTCCTCTGGCACCTATGGCTTGAGCGAAACGCCCGCGTCTTTAGAGCCTCCCCCTCTCCGGTCCGCTCCCTGCTGGCTCGGATCTCCGACGAGGCGGCTGCTTGGGACTTGGCGGGCGCGAAGATCTCCATAGCTCGCGAGTAGTCCGCTTCTCTTTTAGTGGTGGTGGTGGTGGACCCCCTCTCCGCCACCTTGTTTGCTCGGCGCAGCGTCTGTGCCGCGGCCGCAGCCGTTGTAGTCCGGTTGTAACCTCTTCTTCTATTAATATATCGAGCAGCTCACCTGCCGAATTCTCAAAAAAAATTTGGGTAAAACATTTATTTTAATCTGACTACCCTTAGTTCATATATAATCATCAGTTCTAGCTCCTTGTCAGAGATAAGATGAAGGGAAATGACCGTGGTGATGGCAGAGAAGAGGATGAACAAACTTTCTTTCTAAATTTTTGGTTAAAAAAACTTTTTTTCTAAGTTTACTCGACTCAGTTGTTTGAGTATGTAAATTTGTAGAGCTACGAAGAACACCTAGAAGTTTATAGTCCGCCTCACTTCAAGCTCAGCAACAACAAAACGTAGAAACAGAAAACACGGATAAATGTAATGCGAGGTATGTAGTAAATAGAAAGGAAACGAGGACCAATGAAATTAGAGATAATTGTCATTATATGATTTTAAATGAGGTTGCCCAATTCAGGTGACTATCAGATCCTTTATTAAGCTATTAAAAAATGTAGGGGAGTAAACTATATATGAGAAGGTTTTTAAACAGTTAAGAAAATCCGTAACTCTGCAAAAACATTTAACACCAATGAACTAAGAGTTATAGATGATTGTTAATAAAAAGAGCAGCAATATACTATGAAGCTTAAAAACTGTCAGTAAGAAAACTATATGCCACCTGGAAAAACTCTAAACCAGCAACATTGGCAATAAAGAGAGCAGCAAATTGTTACAGGCATGTATAAGCACTTTATTTTGCTGGTCTTTACATTCTAAAACCAATATATCATGAGAGCGGTACCAAAAGCATGGAGTTTTATTAAGAAGATCTGTAGCAAACTGTTACAGACATGAGCAAGGTGTCTGGTTCCCTTTTGAGCAGTTTATGCAACTGTCTGGCACTGGTGCTTTACTTAGCAAGGGCCAAGCAACATCATCAAACAAAAAATTGAAACCGATAGCAAATAACTGGATGCAATGACATTGATACACCATTCTTCTATCTGATCGGAGCACAACAAATACAAAGAACCTTATAACTGCATTACCATTGATGCAATAAAAGTACAGACCGCAGACTATTTTCTACTGTTGTGTAGCTTCTTCAACGATTGATAGCTAGAAGGTGTAAACATTGTAATAAACTTTGTTATCATAGAATATTAGATTAGATGTTAAGTGTGAACACATGATGGGCTAATGACTATAGAAATAGTCATCAATCATTATCTTAATCCAGTCACTGCAAGGCATGATCTCGGGAAAATAAAAAAAATGTCCGCAACTTTCTCAAGAACTCCAGTGCAAATGTGAACTGGAGATACCAAACATAAAATTGCCACAAGGAAACTTTGTCCCCTTCGACTGCTATTATTTCAAGATGACATCAGAACCGTATTACTATGACATGTAACAATACTACATGTTCATAATTCAGCACAAACAATTTCTCTAATAGTTTGGCAGTAAAGGCTGAAAAACAGTCAAGTTATTGGTGTACCTTGACAACATATATTATCACGGTTATATTATCCTCAATATACTTCTTTTCCACTCCTTAAAAATGTAGATCTGTAGCTTATTAATTTTGGAGCTACTCAACTGAAAGAAATAGTTAGGAAACCAAATATATGGAGTTGCATTGTGTAGGTTAATGAACTTTAATCAAGCGTTTGATATTATTTTCAGCACTATTATTTAGATCTCTTCTGTTTTAGTAAGCAATGCATCATTAATCCCAAAGTTTCACCTCCTCTTTTGCATTTGTGTCGACCAGCAAAACATATGAACAAGTAACATTAAGAAAACTATGCCAACTAAGCATAAATCATGAATTCCATTGGAGAGTTAAAGAAGAGCCGGGAGGGAGATTCTATACCTAGGAACAAGCCGGTAATGACGGGGTTGCTGGCAGGCCATCCTGCTCTGGCTGAGGACACCGCAGTGCCAGGGGATCCACCGCTGCAAACACACCACAAGGCCCCACCATCTCCTCACTGTACATAATTGGCTCAAGACATCTCGATGACATCTCCTGGCTGAGTGGAGGAGATGAAGGAGCACCAGCTCCTCGCAATCAATCTGTCGTGTTCGCTGTAGATAATTACTGCAGAAATAAGGAGAAAGTGAATAGCATAAACAAGCTTAGTCGAACATTGAAATCAACAACCTTCGATCAGCATTCGACGGCAATGTTCAACTGAAAATCTAATCAATATGAACTTTTTATCCTGCAAAAAAATTGTGTTCACTCTTTATCCTGTAAACTATCCTAAAAATTATAGGATACCAAAAGCTTGTAGTTTTACATCCGTCCATGTAATGGTTTAGAAATATTGGGACATAAAACAAACTAATAGAAGAAGAGCTAAAGATATGGCAACGTAAAAATGCAGGACATTTGGTGACTGTGCAGAATGACTAAATTTGTACAATTTCTTTCTAGGAGTATACTTAAGATGCATAGAATAAAAATAAACTATTGGTAGTGACCTAAACAATCCTTTAGGTGCACACATTCTTAAACATAAAACGAAGAAGAGAAACAAAATATAGCAACCCATCAATCTTCTTCAAGCCACCGGGGAAGTCATGATCCTACCATTTCTACGACCTGAAGGATCAAAAATACCAGGATATGTGATCAATGAGCCGAGTATCATCTCCTGTAAAATCTCAGTATCTATTTATGTTGGAGAGTGACTTTTCTCCTTCTGGAAGTAAAGCTCGATGTAACCGAGGCAGACAACGACACAACAACGATCTCTTGGTCTGCCTTCATAGCCCTTTGTATTCCACCGTCTCATGGTACGATCCAATTATGTTGCTAAAGTATTCAGAGGCTTCTCTGTTTCTACTGAAGGAACTACTCCATTAGGCTTCTCTAGAGATTAAAAAATAGTTAGAGATTCCCTTATCCTCTAAAAATAAAAAAGTTGTACTTTATCTTGGATGTTCAAATTTGGTGGACATTAGCAAAGTAGGACCTACGTTCTGAATGACATCATTGGAACTACTGGATTGTGGAATTAGCTACGCTTTGCTACAATTTTGAGGACAAAAGAAATGCATAGAAACAGATTATATACCTTCTTATTCAACAACTCAGTTCTCTCAAAATGTTCCTAAGCCTGGAGATTTTCTATTTGAATCAAATTCAATAAACCTGCAAAGCAATCAGCAACAAAAAAGGTAGCTTGTTATCAAATCCAGCAACAAATAACAAAATAGGCAATTCGAAGGTATATAATCCACATGTCTCTAAATAGAGGTGTATTTCAGATTGATGTTCAATCCTTTTGAAACTTTTACCATTAGTACTAAAATATTTATAAAAAAACAGATTTGCTGAAGAAAATAAAATCGTTTGATTTGTCTTGCCATGGCTATTTCCCTTGGTACTAAACCTCTGCCAAACAAACAATGAACATCAATGGCACTTCACACAAATCATTGTTAGAGAAAAGTCATGAGTACAGAAAGGATAAATCACATTATAGAGCACTTGTATTTCTTCAGTGGAGAGGTTTGAGTATAGAAAAATGGCAAGAACCAAGAAGGAACTTTGATAGGGACCTTTTTTTGCAAAGATGAGTATCAAGTGACCCTCCAGCTGCTGCCCTCCGACGTGTCTCCCTGTATTCGACCTAGTGAGGATAAAAAACTCAATCAGCACCAGGTCTCCCATTGCGGGCGTCCAGGCGGGAAAAGGGGTACAATGGGACGACGTACCATGGTGCATGAAAGAAGAGGCGGCTGAAGTACCAAACATTCTCCATGATGAACCAAGGCCAACCTGCTCTTCCCGCATGTCGTCGGCCTCCTTCTTCTCCCCTGCATCTCCATCCCACCGCCTCTCTCATCCACATGTTGTGTGGCGGTGGGTGGTGATTATGCGTGATAGGTGACCGGTTCTATCAGAACAAGAAGTCATGCACCAATCAGGGGTAGGAAAAAAGGCGTTCTATGTATTATTACTTCTAATCGATAAGGGCCAACAGCTTTCGTTTTTACAAAAGGAGAAAATTATATTAAGCGCATGAGTAGCTATTCATTTAGCTAATACATGGCCACCGAGACGAGCACTTGCCGGATATATAAAATGTGAATAAATATAAGAAAAATGATGCATTTGCCGGTCAGAATTGCTGAACGTGACACTTAACTTCAAGAATACACGGGGGAGTTTCATCAGCATTCATTGCTGAATGATGATACTCAAAGCACATAATCCCATCAGCACGAAATGCTTCAGTAGGTGGATCTGTAGAAAACAAATACGAACATGTAGCATAATTAAGAAATCGTTGTCCCATGTAACCTATTCACAACATCTGCTTCAAAATTAAGTTGATCTACCATATGAATATATGAGTAAGCTATGAAGAAATGAAAGATTATGAAAATTAACTTATGAAGTGTACCATTTTTTAGTGTCATGTAACAGTTTAGCGAGTAATAGTGAGATCCCTTCTCCAAATCACCTTCTGTGACAATTATCTTTGCCTAAATCCAGGTCAAAGCTGCAAAAAGAGCAGATCATCAACATCAACAACAGCTCACTAAGCTGAATAAAGGACCAGCCAAATCGATTCAGAACTTCAAATATGCATATATGGAATATATGATTGGCAATGAGCCGGAGAGAGAAAGCGAGAGATGGACTTGTGAGAGGGAAGATACACTGAGAGGAGGAGGAGGACCTTACTCGTGGAGGCCCGCCGCCGCCTGACCCGCGCCTCCTAAGCATCCACCTCCGGTGAGCCTCCACCGCTGCAGCGTCCAGCCGTTGCGCCGCCGCCGCGCCGCCGCATCCGGCCGTCCGGCGAGCCTCCGCCACGTACAGCCGCCGCGTCCGGTCGTCGCCGCGTTCGGCCGTCTGGCGGCCCGAGGAAGAGGCGGCGCGCCACCATGGACATCCGATCTAGCTCCGTCCGGTCGCCGCCACCCTCCTCTAGTATACGCTCCTCCAGCGCCTGCTCCCGCTCTCACCTCCAACCGCGCTGAGGTCCATCTTCATGGCCGGGCCGAGCCGCCGCCGTCTCTAGGGGAGGAGGACTGGAGGAGGCAGGGATTGGGGGAGGACGGGAGGCACGGGATTGGGGAGAGGATGAGGCTTTTGGTTGGCTAGGGTTTTCACTGTCTTCGATTTTCTGAGCGACGCGAGCACGAACCCTGGTTGTCTCAAACAAACGGCCCCACGCATGCACGGGCCCAGCCGTCATGCACCCAGAACAAGTAGCGGCTGGTAGCAAAAAAATTACTGGATCCAACGGCTGAGGTGAAAAGCGGGTTTCAGAATTTACTGTGCGAGTGAAACGGACGAACACGATCGTTTTGCCCCTTTCAGACCCCCTGGATGGCCGGGTACTCTTGTAACATTTATAGAAGTAATACTCCTTTTTTCTTTTGGCCCATCGTGACTGTGATGGTTTCAGCTGGGATTGTTGATGCACAGGAAGCAAGGCAGGCCAAGTTTCTACCAATCGATCTGCCCGGCCATTATGCTGGAGTCGGCCGAGAGGTCTCTAGCGATATGTTCAGGTTTTGTTTGACGCAAACTGTTGTCCTCTTTATTTTTTGATGTTCTTCAGTACCTTTGGTTAAGGTAGGATGGCCTGAACACATAACAACGTGGTAACGAATGGTTCATCTAGCAGTTGAAACTGATGGAAATAGTTGGTAGGCTACTCAGTAGAAGAATTATAGAAGTAATAGAATTGAGCTTTAAATAGTAATTCAACACCTCTATTGCAACTATCTACACTTTAAATAGTTGTTTGCTATGTTTTATTGACCTCTAAAAATAGATCAAGCAACAGTGGAGGTTAGCACCCAGCAGCGTAGGTAGATGCCCATCAAAGCCCATGAAAGTTAAGAGATGATCATACCACCATGATAATGAATACGATATGTACTCTTCTTCTCTCCTACTGCTGCTTATTTTGGATTGTATATAACATTGATGGTTACATGAAGAACTACACGCATTTTCTTGATTTGTTGTACTTAGATGTAATTATGTTTTAAACATTCTAGATTCATAATGCAAGGTCAACTTTTGCAACTTTTATCACCGGCACCAAATATTAAGCAAATGCAATTATATTATGTTTTATCAAATCATCTTTATTGTCAGGTTTGATTATTCTTGTATTTGGATCTGATCATTTAGTTGAGTTAACATGTACATTAATTTTTGTGCTGCTTGTCGAGTTGAAGGAAGCAACCAAATTCTTTGGGTACTATAGATTGATGTAACAATAAGTGGCAGATCCACGGTTTGGTATACCTAATTTGCTAGATGGGGATTTTTCTTGCTATATTGTGCTACTAGCTGTTCAAGTTGGTTTGGAAGTGTAACTATAATATAATACTATATCCTTGCTGGGTTTTCAGTCATTCTAGGTGTCCTTGCATTGCTTTACTACTTTGGTATCGTCTGTTACATTGTGCTCTCTTGATTTCTTTGCCACGATCAGCACTATTGCTAGCCAATTTCTAATTTATATTCTACATATTTAATGCTATATGTGGTATCAATATTTAACTATTTTATTTGATTGGCATTTGTTTCTGCTATAAGAATAAGTAATACCGTTGCTGATTTTAAGATGAAAGGAGATGGTTATTTTCATGACTAAGTAAAGACAAACAACCTTTCTGACGATACATAAGGAAACATTTCTTGACTACGAAGGTTACATCTACTGTAATTTCTTTGGTTTAAAGGAAAATTCTGCATTTTTTTGCGGGTAAAGGAAAATTCTGCCTTTAACATTGCAATACCTTAGCGGTGTGTTCAAAGTAAATTAGTGAACATTCTATTTCTTATTAATCGTTCAAGGTTATATCTATTCTAAGGAACATGAGAAATGAAGCTAGGTTTTACATGTCACTACGTGACTTAGCAGAATCCAAGTTTGTCATAAGAGAGGGGGAGGGGGAGGGAATGGGAGAGGGAGAAAGAGAGACTGGTGGAAGTTTTGACAAAGTTGTAGAAAATACCAGCACATAACCACAAGTTCCATAGCGACAAGTGGTAAATACGTAACAAGTTGTTACAGTAGGAAGACTACGGAGTACAGTGGTGATGTTTTTTTGACGAGTGAAAATAGAAATGCTACTAGAGTAAGATGATTACAAAACATATTGACGGTGACAAAGAAAAAAATTCTAAACCCGTAGCAACGCACGGGCATTCAACTAGTCTTTACTATTAAATGGGAGTTGGTCGTTTGACACTCAACGTACTTTGATGGTCGTCATTGAGAGCATTTGGTCCGTCCGATCTTTTCATTGTCTATCTTACCGTTCGTGAAAACAAAATCGGGATGCAATCAGCTATTTCTCTTTTTACACAAGGTGTCTTCAAATAAAAACTGGCATGTAATCCCCTTGTTTCCGCTAACCAAATTATTACCGCCAAACAAAAGGAGTAATCAATCATGGTATCAATCAAAATCACGATAACATAGAAAGAGTGAAACTAAATAGCTCAATTTCCTCAATGACGGTCAACAAACAAATTTGGAAAGAAATCACGATTAATGCGCATTTGGTGCTCATCCAATAATTTCGCTCAACGGTGCACTCTCCTTTGATTTTGACGATCAATATCCCACCCTTGGTTGAATTAATTCTAGGGAGAAAACTAAGGTTTATGCCCGAAAATAGCTAACGGAACCTGGCAACGCGCGAGGATGAAAACACACTAATCAGGCTACACCACGTGTCTGGTAATATATGTATTCTGACATTTGTCCCGCAAGTATACGATGCGTATTTACTAGCCGCATTAACTCAATGGCAGCCTGTCGTTATCACCTTCGTCTCACCCAACACCAAGTCTCCCCAATTAGTACTCACCATTTCAGTTATGGCCCAGCTACCTAGCTAGCTTCCTGCCGGCAGCTCACCGGAGAGAAGCCCCTTCATAGCCACCCACCACCAACGCCATCTTGACCTCTGATCCCTCCCCTTCAAGCTCATTCCTGCACCAGGATTTGCAAGATTTCGCTGGCAAGATGTCCCTGTCAAGCTCAGCTCCACCGCCGGCGCATCGCTCCGCTGCCACTCATTTGCTTTGTACGCGCATGAAGTGTTGCATGTTGCTGCTAGCGGCGGCGTTCCTGTGTTGGCCGAGTGCGGCGGCCTCTCTGTTGCTGTGAGTTGTGTTTCCATTCTGACTAAGAGCGGTGGCCTCACCATGGCTATGGACAAGCACGACGGCCAGCATTTTGCTGCGGCGGCCTCGCCATGGTGAAAGAAGATAAACATGCACCATGTCCTGGAGAAGCACCTCCACGTGCATCACCACGTCGTCGAATAGTTCCACGTCCATCACCACCAGATGCTCCTCTGAACGGCAGGAATCGACCGCATGTCCAGGAAACCCAAGGCGTCCGCGACCGATTGGACCAAAAAAATCTTCTACGGTCGTGCTTGCGTGGCGTATGTGTACGGGGAGAGAGAATGCATGATGACCAGGGTAATAGTTATGGCGGCGCCGAGCGAGGTACTACGAGGAGTCAACGAGTGAATTAAGGAGAGAGTTTGGGGTAGGTGGTGCATGCCACCATGCAATCAAACCAGGGGCAAAACAGGAAGGGTTTAGAGCTTAATTTGTCCGCAGTCACTTTTTCTCCTGAGCCATTCTTGTACCCTGCCCTCATTAATCATGGGACTGGCTCTACTCAGATCATTCAATGCCATAAATAGCCATCAAAGTCATACACATGCATACCCACCCGGGTCTGTATTTCATCTGGCATGCAACTAGATACGGCAAGGTAAATTACATGTATTAACTAGCTGCTATATTAAGTGCTAATCGCATAGCACAGCTCAATGCACATGATTTCAGCCTCGCGCGTTGCCAGGTCCGAACGTCCGGGTCGGGTTTATGCCTCCTTAGCCTGATCCTCTACATATTTTCTTTCCCATATTTCTGACTCCCGCCATCCTCCTACCATCCACTAAAACCGCGTCATAATCTCTGTCCATTAAGCCTGCATGATCTTCGAAGAAAAATATCATGTAATCTAGCTTTCCTCGCCCACCATCCTCTTCTGTCCTTCACAGCGCATGCTGTCATTGCTGGACAAGGCTTGCGCCGCAGCTATGCGCCCATCCGTGCGCCATGGCCTTTAGTAAAGCAAATTTGCAAATACCATTGCAATACATGTCGCCCGACGACGTTTTCCACGACGTCGTGGGTGAAGAATGTCATCGGATTATGATGACGCCTAGAGACGTCCTCTGTCCTTCGCACCGGCGAGCAGGGACTCTCCGATGTTGGTAGCCGACGACATATGCCGTGACGCCGTGGGTGCAGAAGGTGATTGGATGGTGGCGGCCAACGAGGCAGCGACTTCCTATGTCTTCCATGCGAGCATGGAATTTTTGTCAAAAAGGACCACCCTCCCCAATTCATTGACAAAAAGGACCACCTGTGAGTAGAATTGACAAAAAGGACCACCTCCTGTGTGGCGGCAGAGCCCCAGGCGACACGTGGAGGATGCCGCCACACCGACTGGCGGCAGGAGCCTGCCGCCACAGCCAACAGCGGCATGTCCACATTGTCCTGATCCGTGAATAGTAGCCCGTTTTGAATTTTTTTTAAACATCTCAAAAAATTTGAAAAAAATACCTACATGTAGCTAACTCTATGCACTACAATCGTGCAAAAATTCACTGTAAAATACGTTGTATTTTGGGCTCAGCAAAAAAGACAAATTCAACAAATTTTGTAGCTAACGTGCACTGTTCATCGATCAGGACACTATTCATTGATCAGTGTGGACATGCCGCCACGGGCAACGGCGGCAGGCCCTGCCGCCTCCGGCTGTGGCGGCAGGCGACACGTGTCGCCTGGGGGCTCTGCCGCCGAGGTGGTCCTTTTTGTTTCACTGCGTTTTTTTGAATGAGGATGGTCAAAAATTCGCGAGCATGAACTATCTGATGTTGGTGGCCGGGGACTTCCTCCATGCCATATGGAGCACGGACATTCTCCTGGTTTGATTCTCGTCACTACCTGAACATTTCCTTTGGTTTTTCACTTCAACACGATTTGTTGTTTAGTTTTCTCACATTAATTGATGTAAAATTTAAATTGCTCCTCCTTCTATGTGCCCCTCAACAACAAGTTAACCCTGCTTGGCGAATGAATGTGATGAAGTCGATCTGAAGCCGGCGAAGGAGCTTAGCTTGCAACACGGTGAGCCGGTGATAGAAAGGAGACGTGAGATTAAATATATGTTCCTCATGCCGTTTGAGCCTAACTTGCAGACCTGGTGACAGTTTGTTTTGTGGACTAAAACCAGCGCCGACCTACGATCTCATAGGCCACTGTGCCTTCTTCCGTCTGCAAGGGATCCGCCAACAATTCATGACATGGGCAGATACAGAGGGACTCGTGTATACAGGTATTCATTCATTCTTCTACAGGAAACATCGGTCGTGCGGGAAAGGCTTGAGTCGTTGGAAGCGAACCATGCTAATGCGACACGGATGGGCATACACTCGCCCTGTTCGTCATCTCCCCGATACAGCAGTCTGCGAAGGCCATGCTGCATGTCTTCTCGGTAGTGCCACGACGACCTCGGTCAACATCGATTGGCGTCTATGCTCGAGGCAAGGGTGGCCAACCGAGCAAGACACTAGACCCTTGCAAACTGACACATTTGTGTTGATTAGGGGTCTGCACTTACACCGCGATGCCATTATCTTAGTCAACCTCCTTGGCTCGGCATAACTTTTCACATTAGGAAAGCGGCCATGCTGCTTAGACCAAATTTTGTTTCTTCGTTTTTTCTGTTGTTGATTTTGGCCCTTTCTTGTTGCTATACTACTTATTTTCATCCTGTAGTTTCTTCTTTAGATAAATTTCCAATGTAGTGCACAATCAGCAAGCAAAATTAGTATGAAGGTAGAACTGCTATTGTTGCCCTACTGCAGTTTTTTCAGTCTTTTTTCACAATTTATTAGAAGATTTTATTTTTCATTTACCTAGGCTAATCAGCTTTGTTGTTTGTCGTTTAGGATTATGAGGTGCTCTTCTCTGTGTTAATGCTTTAACACTACTTCGAAAAGGTAAGACCCATTTTTTTTTGAAATGAATTAGCAGGAGTGTTGATAGTTTCTAAGAAAGAACATGGATTTAGTAGTAGAAATACCAACTAAGTACATGTTATCCATTTAAGATAGAAGTATTCTGGGTAATCCTGGATGAGGAGAATGGATAGATTCAAGCGATGAGTAGTGTAGAACGTAGCGCAACCATCTATTATTTATGGTCCAAGCAATCCAATGAATGTTTATGTATTCAGTTTTTTTTCCATTACCTTTGAAATTCATGTACATGCAGTTGGAGAAGGGAGCCAAAATTTCAAAATGGTACTCCAGCTATGTGAGCAAGCACCAGCCAGTGAAGAATGGAGCGGGAAAAATAGAAAATAGTTGCTGAATTTGGTTCGTGGAAAGATGTTTTTTTTATTTGATTAACACTAGAGATGTATATCCCTATGTTTTCTATCTTACTATTTATTTTGTGAAGATTTTTTATCTATTCATGTCAGAGAGTGATAGCTTTGTTGGAGACAAAATACATTGTGAGAGACACAAACATAAAGGATGGGAGGATTGAGAAGGTGGAAAAGGAGAAAGGATGATAGAACATGAGAATGTTTTGTACTTGAGCTACCATTAAATATTTACATGCTTGAGGCACGCATTAACTTGAAGACCCGTAGCAACGCACGGGTATTCAACTAGTAAATATAGTATTGGAGTCTAAGGGCTTGTTTGATACAAAGGATTTGAAAACATAGAAATAGGAAAAACCCAGAAATAATATGTTATGGCATATGAAATTCTACAGGAATGCAAAACGCAAGAATTAGTTACAAATGTTGTTTGGTCGCACCACATGAAAAACGGAGGAAATTTCAAGAGGTCTAACCTTTTGCTAGAAATCCTATAGGATTGTAGTGTAGGAAAACAAGCCATAATTTTTTTGAAGGGTTCAATCCTTTAAATCAAATGGCCTCTATAGGAAAAAATCCTATGAAAATTAATCCTACAAATAAAAATCATTTGATGTATCTGCTGATGCATAATAGGCCGGGTGATGTATATTTTTGGGCGGTGATGTAAAACAAAATAGGGCAATATTCTTTGGGACTGGTTAATAAAAACAAATTCCCACTTTCGTCTTGCCCGCGCGCCTTGCTACCTTCTGCCACGGACCCGCGGTTCAAGCACCTCCGACCCACGCAAAGCCATGGATGAATTCGACATGTTCTACACCACCCCTCCCACACACCCCACCGCCAATTCCACACCTCTGTGGCCCCAAAAGTCGCCGTTGCACACCCACCAAACCCTATGGGGGCAACCGCTCCGCAGCTCGGTGTTCGCAACACCTCAGTCATTTACCACGGAGGCGAATACAAGCCCAAGCCAAGCCGTAGCCACGATGAGGAAACAACTAACAAAAGGGCGAGAGCTAGCCACCCATGGAAAGAAGCTGCAGGCCAAGCCCCATGCGAGAAGCCGAAGAAAGCTCAATTCTACCGACGACTACAGACCGAAGCCAAAAGCCATCCTAGAGGTTTCCACCATCAAGGAGGTCCTCCCGATGACACCATCGCACGTGCAAGAAGAGGAGCCATCCTTGTCTGCGCCATCAGCCGCCTCCCACAATGGTTAAAGATTCTATAATATGTTATGTCGATTTAAAGTTCATTTTAATTTGTGTTTGATAGATCTTGATGATAATTTCAATTACATTTGGTGTTGATATGTGTGTGATAATCATTCATAGATCAAATTGTGGAGTGGCATTAAAATAGATGATCCGTTTTACATCACTTACATCATGTGATGTAGAACAACTTTTTGGTGATGTACAATGTTTTGGGTGCCCTACTGTACATCACTTGTTAGAGATCTCTTAGACATCAGTGCTCAAGGTTTGCAAGCAGCATCGCACGTTAATAAACACACAAAAACATAATCTAATTTTACGTAGATTAATTAGAAATACTTTTGTACACTCATGGGTCATCACCGTCCATTTATTTCTGCCAACTATAGTAGATGTAAAGAATTTTATCTCTCTTCTCTTTTTATCCAAATAAACGGTGACAAAAACACCCATGCATGGATGTACAAAATCCACTCTCGTAGACTAATTTGTTAAAATTAATCGATTTGTTTTCTATTTAATCTCAACAAATCTGAGTCACTAAATTATTTCCATCTAGGGTTGCTAAAGAAAATGCCAACCTAACAGTGCAGCATAAGTTACTTGCGACCTTATATTGGTTTGGATAGAATTACTCGTACATTTTATTTCAGATTCATGGTTCCTGAGATCCAATCATACAAACATTTGGCCATAGCATGATCGTAAATTTTGTAACCATTAAGATCGACAAAATCAGGCAAACAATATATAACTCAAAAAAACGCATAAAGAAACATAACGCAGATCCAAGACCCTGGAACTCAAAAACACGAAGAATATCGTGACTGCACAAAATTTTAGTTACATTAGACGATTTATTCCCGAGCCATAAAGACACAAAGATGCCAAGATATTGGAGGGGGAGAATAAGGATGATGCATCAGAGTCATGGAAGTAGAGCAACACGGCTTGCTTCGCAAAGCCAGCTTCTGCTCCTTAAGCAGGTTATGCGTGTCGTCATCTGCACCAACTCCTCCCAATAAATCCACAAAACACAAATCATAGAAAACATGCAAGTTGATCCAGAGAGTAAATAAACGCAAGTGGATGCAAGCAAGTTGCTTCTTTAGATCAACAATTCTCCATCAATCTTCAGAGAAAGAGAGATAAAGTAAAGAAAGATTAGAGAGAGGGCACAGGGAAGGTTGGGGGAAGCAAACATCGGCGGCGGCTGTGGGGAAGCCTCGGGTCAGGGTGGTATTTATTGATGGAGCTGCCAGCTAGGGTTAAGAGGGTGGCCTCTCTCAGCCGTCCGATGAGCGATGTTTTGCGGTTGAGATTAACTCTGTATCGGCCACACTCGTGCGCACTCACGCAGCACGTGAGGCTACAAGCTCCTAAATATTCTCAACAGTCAAAGCACTAGGATAGGATGCAGCTAATATATACGGTCTCACTAGTTTGTGTGATTATGAACGTTGGAAAAGAAAAACGTACTGGTAGAATTCGGAATTGCCTCACACACGACATTATGCGTACGACTTCTGTATGATACTTCCTTTAGAACATTTTTTTAAGCTAACGCAACCTAATTACTTACGTGTGCCCAGAACTTCCTGGCCCAGCCCAAATCAAACTCAAACCCTGTCCACTATCTTCCTTTCCCGCATCCTCATCCTCGTACAAAACAAGTTGCTTCCCCATTTCCTTGAAGATTCATTCCTTGCTGATCAGTAACAAGTAATCTGCAATTTCTGCTGAAGTACTCCACAAAATTTGATGTATTTTTGTAAGAAGTAATAAGTGGCCAGCGGTGCATCCTATTTGATGAATATTTTAATGAAAATTAGTCGAGTTTACAGGCTTGATGAAAATCTTGGGTCTGCCTCTGTCACTCGCCTCTGCCATTGAAGCTCTCATAGTTGCATCGAGCTCCCATCTCCGATTCAAGTCGAGCCAGCAAATCGCGAGTATTGCTCTCCCTCGGCTGGTAGCGCCCCATCCCCTTCTCCTTGGGTCGTTATTTGCCCCCTTCTCCACTTACGGTGTGGTCCGTTTTGTTTGGATGTGGCGGCCGGCGGACACGTAACAGGCCGCCGTACGTATGCGGGTGACAGCGGCGCCCCTGAGATCTGGAGGCAAGTAAGCTTGGCCGCCACAGGATCTCCCCGCTTCAAATTTAGGCCACAGGTAGAAGTTGCAGCTGGTCTCCCGTAACTGCAACTGGGCCGGCTCGACGCCATCGACGAACTCGAAGACGAGGACGGCGCAGGCGACGGCCCCGGGGGCGCCCAGGCCCGCGGCATCGACGGGCGCGGGACGTGTGGCATCGCCATTACTGCGTTGGTGGAGATGGGCGGCGGCCGCTCGGCAGGCGAGGCATCGCTATTAACGTGACGTAGACTGCCGAGGCGACGCAGCGGAGCCAGTCTCTGACGCGCCAGAGAAGACGCATCGAGTCAGGGTCGCTGCCAGGCAGGCCCAACAAAATGTCCGCCACGCGTGCGAACACTTTGCGCGTCCGCAGATACGCATCTGAGACGCATATTTAGGTCAGGTCACTTTGCGACTTTGCGTCGTCCCATTGGAGCAGGGCCCGACGCATTTTTTACCCGCGAACGCAAACGGTCGCTCAGTATCTGTTTGCGTCGCTCAGTTAGAGATGGCCTAGTAACCTAATAAGAGAGCTGCTAACCTATGTCTGCTCTCCTGCGGTACTAAACAATGAGACTGGTGCGACCCCGTTCCCAAATCCCAGCCCAAACCCACGTTTCCATTGCATCGCGCGAGCAGGTAGAGTCGGACGAATATCGTACGCAATTTGTCGTACGTATAGCAGCGCTCGGTAGAATTTAGAGCTTATGAAATGTAAATCCTCCATGAATTAAATTAAAACACATGAAATGTAAATACTGTTTCAACGAGTGCTTATCTTTTCGGTTTTGCTAATTCTCATTCTGAGTGAGAGTAGAGCTCATTCAACTCTAAAACCGTAGGATTTGTATCGTGTTTCGTATGGCATACGAGCTGCACTAGATTGTAGGCATGATTTTCCTAAGAAGTCGTTTGGAAGCCAGGCTTTCATTTCGTTTGTAGCATTTTGAAATAAATACATGTATTCATTTCATTTACATTGTAATTTTAGAAATAGACACTTGTTTGGTTGCCACAGGAATCGCAAATGACAGCAGAATTCAATATTGAATTTGTAGAGGCTTTCATAGAGAATCGCAAATGACAGGTCTCAGCTTGGAATTGTGTTTACCCATGAGGTCATTTTGCTGGAATTCCTAAATGAAATGACGGCCCAATTCTGTGGCAACCAAACAACCCACCTATGAAATCCAAAATGAATTCCAGGATTCCAGACCCAAATGATGGATACCAAACGACCTCTAATTGCAATTGTAACTAGGTAACATTAATTTTTATTGAACGTGGGTGCGAGTTTCCCGGTTGCAACTGAGATTAGAATATATTAATAGAACATGGGTTGCAACTGAAATTTTTGCAGGTAAGCCATATAAATTAGATGAGAGTTGCAACTAAGATTTTTCTAGTTGCATATAAGTTGCAGTGAGATTTTCCTAATTAAACATGAGATGCAATAAGTTCAACTCAAATTTTCAATTTTTTCTCAGGTGAATTGCAACTCAGTTTTTTTTAGTAACATATGGATTGGACGCCCCCTTATCTCTTCTATACCTCACCTATGCGACTGAATCGTGTCTCTACCTCCTATAGTAGTGTATCACATAATTTTTTATTTTGTTTTAAACAAGGGAGATGCCTTGAAAGGCCTCGATGCTGCACTAAATGGTGGGATTTACAAAGAGGGACGCAATTAAAAAGGAAATTGTAACTCGGTTCTCCAGTTTTGCACAGAAGACCCTAGAACTAAAACTAAAAAGGCAATCGGGTCCTAGTATTCTTCCTCCACAATAACAAAGAAACGGATCACATCGACGGTCTTGTTCTCCATCACCGGGGAGCATGCCACTTGGGATGGGGAAAAAGAGAAGCTCCAGCACTGATCCGTTTATGAAGAGCGTCCAAAGGAGGTTGAACATGCCCCTCAACGACGCTGAGGAGAGAATGACCGAAGATCGTGGCGGCAAACAAGGCCCCCATGTAGGTATCTCCAAGTTGCAGCAGATTTCTTCGCTCACCTCCATATCTGTTGATCCTCCCGCTACCTCCCAACCTCCCCTCGCCTCCATGGCCATCCGGAGAGAGAAGTAGCAGAGTAGACTGCCAGCTCGAGAAGAGAGCAATGTAGGCCTTATTTATGGAGATTCCAACAGTCCCCAACCCCGCCACCTTCGGCTCCCACCATGAGAGCGCCGCTACGAGGTGAAGCACCACCAGCCCTACCAGCTTCGGCCCAGGAGAGCCAGCACCAGTCTCCCAGCATAAAGCCAACACACAGCATCTCGCCGACACAACAAGCTACTAGCTCTAGTACTACTACTGCTACTATCCCTCCGGCCGGCAACGCCACTGAGGAAAGCTTCTTTTCGGGTCAGCCCGGGGAGCGACTCTCAAGGTACTTTTTTTTGAATTTTCACACAACGCCCACCTAATTTGCAATTTAACCAGGAAAACACCAAACATGAGAAACCAGGCAAGGTGGACAACAAGCAAGATCAGATCTTTGGACGAGATTGCACCCAAATTGTCATAGATGCCAACGAACAAAACAGTTCCTACTTATAGTTATCTTGCAGCAAAATTTACACTGGAGTTATTTCGACGACCATTACCATATGTACAATTACAAGACAGGGATAACTGGGATTGCCATTTATCCCCAAAAACATCATGGCCAACAAGGGGGCCAACAACCAACAATGCTCCTTTGCTTCGCTCTATTGTACACAATTTACTTGCCCAGCAGAAGCACTACTACCCTATGGATTGTACTGCCTGATCAGGCTGCTTCCTTGCTCCTCAGCTTGTCACATAAATAGTTGAGATACAGGTTAAAAACAGAGTGTGCAAGCCAAAAGGGTGGAGATGCTTCCTAAACAGAGATGACAGCAACTCGATCAGTGGATGAGCGTCTGCTGCTCAAAAAGCACTAATCAAAATAATTACGAGAAAAGTTTGCACATAAGAACATTACCTCATTAATTACTTCGTTGGAGGGACACCATCACTGCAGAATTTCTTGAAATTTTGGCACTCATCAGCCAGGAAGTCGCTGTAATTTTTTTGAGGAAATATTGAATTAGATTCTGGAAAGGAAAAAATCATTCCAGATGCAACACAAGTAGAATGCAAACTTACTAGATGCGTTCCACCATTTCCGTTGGATCCCATCTAGGACTCCAGGGATAGTCATTTATTTGAGATGAGGTAATAGGTATCCCTTGGGAATTACAATGCTGTAAGGAATTAGGAATGAGAATGTTATTTGCACAAACAGCAAAAATAACAGACTAAAGTGACTTCCACCACCAATCCAAGTATATATGCAAAAACAACAAAAGCATACAAGCAAGACCTTTGATCAAGCATCTACATCACAAATAACCATAAGCTGTGAGTAGCAAAATAAATACCTGAGAGCTCTGCAAAGTCAGGATAGGTTGTTGCCTAGGGAACTGAAGGGGGATGATAAAATGAACCTGCAATATCACATTGCATTACAAGTCACTGTTTTGTGGTCAATCCACGGAAATAAGTATATGAGATTAAATAATAATTTGTAGAAAGCAATATTATTAAGAACCAAAGTCTACTTTTCAACCACGAAGACTAAAAATGTTCACTTCACAACCTTAAATCTAAAACTGTTTGAATTGCAGTCTACAAAAAACTTAAACTCCACAATTCGGACAAAAAGCTAAAATGTTAGTGATGGAAGAAAATTTGGTAGAAACAGATGAATAAAAGGAACTCAATGGCTTGGCAGTAGTGCGGTGGACACACGTCAACCAAAAATACTTGTGAGACCACCTGACGACAAAATGTAACCGTTTCCATAGTTCGAGGTAGCGAACCAAATGGTTTTGGAGTCCAGGGTTGAAAAGTGGACTTTGTTCTAATACTGATGGTGACAAACACTTATTAATAGCGTAATAATAATAATAGGAGGAAAGGTGCAAATAGCATTACATGTTCTACTGCATTTCACTGTTTTCAGTACAAGAAATGGCTGTGGCTGTGGTTCAACGTGTTACGCGCCTGCCAAAAAAAATTCTAACGAAGAATTGAGTTAAAAGATAGCAATTTTCGACTTAAAAGTTCGTTGTGATTGAATTAAAAGTTTAGATGTGCAATGTTCAAAGTTCTGATTTGATTCAAAGTTGGTGGTTTAGGCCAAGCTGGGATTTCCCAAGTTCAGATTTTTTGACCTATTAAAAAGCTGGTCATTGTGTCGGTCAAAAGATAAATTGCTTGATTTAAATGTAGGTTTTTTTTTATGTTCGACTTTGCCTCCAGCAATGTTGACACCGTCTGCTGGCAGCAACACCATCACCAGGGACAAGGGGGATGGGGCACAGAGTGCACACAAGCAGGTCTCCCAGCGCACTCGTTTACTAGTAGGCCCCGCACAATATTGCAGACAGCTACGTGAAAATGCAGACTAGGTATCCAGCACCAAAAATAAGCATTAAAGTCATTTGACAGATACAAAATGAAAATAATGAAAGACACGAGGGAAGCCCCTCAGCACTTTTAAATCAAGAGAGAACCTCTTTGTTACTGGTTAATTAAGAAGGGAGAGGCACCAGACAATTTAACTATGGAGGGTCAATCCTTGGCTGGCAACCCACCTGTGTGGTTAACCACCCAAGCATTCACTATTCTCTTGGCAGAAAGGTAATGAATATATTTCTTGATTAGCACAACACATGCAGAAAATGGAAAATGGTAGAGTTACACATTCATTGACATACCAGAAATGTGAAAATCCCTGAAATGGAAAGAACTGTAGCATTCCTGCAAAGAATCTGATGAACAAAGAGGGCTGTTAGACAACATGGCAAAAACCACAATAACTTAATAAAAAACAGGACAAGTACCGGATCAGCCTCTAATGGTCTCCCGAAAGCAGGAGCTAGGGCCTCAATAAAACGTCTTCTGGAACCAATTGAAGCTGATGCCTCAACAACCTTCAATATAGTTCAGAAACATAAGTTTGTACTCTAAGAACAAATTCAGCAGTGTCATTAATAGCATCCTACAAAAACAATCCCTGTTTAACCAATTAATGCTTCAACCATAGTAAAGTTTCGAGAATCCAGTGGATTTAACATGCTTGAATAACTGAAAAGTTGCATGCGTGATGTCTGTTCATAAAGGTTAAAAAGCAAAAGGTACAATATGGCAGGTGGTCTCCATCTGACAACTACCATGTCACTAATATCGTAAAACCTACTGTCTCTTTTCCTGATTCCCTTTCTGCCCTTGCCCCATCCTTCGAACGTCATAGCCAGAATGAAATCTTGAGCACATCAGTACTCACAGCTTTAACGTGACAGAACTAGTAATCCCTGACTAACATATCGCATTCAATGTAAATGAAATTGACGTGACAACTGAAAGATAGAGAAAAATAAAAACAGAGTCAGATTAAGACAATAACTAGAAAATGCACAATAATTTACCTGGTTCTTAAGATCATCTTCTAAGGCAAGAATATATTCAGCCATGCACCTTTACACAAATAGACCAAGAAAGAGAGATCATCAGCAACAAAGAGATAATGCTTCTTTTGGTGAAAATGTTACAAAGAAGATGATATCACGGGTGCATTCTGTATTGACATATAACACGCTAGTACGCTAGAAGAGACAATCTTCATATAACAATTTAGTCAGGAGTGAGGCTGTGTCGCAAGTTGACTTACATCCCATCAACCCATGCAGGTAGCTTGACAGCATCCACTGAGAAAAATGATTTCATTTCAGGGGTTGAGATTAGTTTCAGCCGTGGTGCAGAAGAAACAGAGGAGTAACTTCTGCTAACCGGAAATATGGCCTGCAAAATAACCCAGAAGTCCATTTTCAAATGCACAACAAAACTCCTAAATTCCATCAGATTATCCAAATTATAAAACATATAAAGTAGCACTCGTGTCTACTGCGAAACACTAAATATAATTGCTATATATGTGTGCTGCAATTTGTTTGCCGCTATCTGGAGAACAAATGGCAATCATATCATATACTTCGAATTTACCACTTGACTGAAATCCCTCAACAAAGCAAGACACTCTCTGAAGAGAATATCTCTTCGCAATAATGGGATTGTTGACTGCTGAAACTCCTGATGCTTTTGTTTTACAAGAAAACCCCCGGCCTATTTGCATGTCATATTATGATACAATGCACTGATAACCGTAAGATCAAATAGGTAGAACATTCTGAAGCAGTAAGTATTAGGGGTGTGTTTGATTTGAATCCAAGGTTGCCCTACCCAAAATTTGGCTATCAGAAACAGAAATCAAGGTTTTGCTTGCCCATGAGTTGGCCAATATAGGCAATGAAGATCAACTAGAATTAGCAGATGGGCATTGGCATGCCAAAAAGTTGGTCGCCATCCAAACGAAGACCAATTTATTGGTCATACGAAAAAAAAAAAAAAAAAAAAAAACGGCAGGATTGTTTGGCGACAATTCAAATATATGCCCTAGGTAACAATAGCAGTAGCCTTCAAATGATTTTCTATGCAGTTATGTTAGCTGGAGAAGATGCAGACCGTCTTTGTTATAAAGATGTGGTAAGTACTAATAAAAAATGAATTAGTGTTATGTACATGCTTGTAAATGGAGTGGAATAGGAACTGCAACAAATTTAAACTAGGGAATCGAATTTTCAGTTGCACTTATGAGTTGCTGCTATCTTTTAGGATTAGTTGCCATATTTAGTTGATCCCTCCCTATCCTTCATATTTTGTAGCAAGTCCTGCCCTACATATGAAGCAAGGTGCATCTATTCCAATTAAGCAAGGAGTAGTTAATCTATTACTAGTCTCTTTCATTCCTTCCCTTGTGGTGTTGTTGCAACGCACCACCTGTGTCCCGTGGTAACTCAATCAGGCCTTAGGGCTCCCAGTCTTATCACGATTGCAGCATTACGATTTCAAGGAGCAGCAGAGCATAACCAGCTGAAACTTTGCTGATATGAAATATTTCTCAATTATCATCATCACACCTGCTACTGTTTTTACGTGTCTGAGCTCATGTACATGTAAGGAGGGGCTTTAGAGGTTAACCTGTAGATGGATCTTTTGAGGAAATTTCCATGGACATCCAGGCACCAACTGTTTTAAGTCTAAATCCAGAAGCGGTACAGCAAACTTCACCTCATCTGGCTACAACGAATATGAAAAATACAAGATGAGAAAAAAACATCAATTTTAACAGAAGAAAAGGTTATGAGCATTGTAAACTTACTCTATCAGTCAATGGCACCATGCAGACCTCAATCCCCTGTTTGAACGCAAACATTTAAAAGGTTAATTCTCAGCCAAAAATGATTTTACAGTCAAGCTGATAAAAACAATTGGTAAGACCCCGCACAGTGCGGGAGCTCTCAGCACTGGGTACGTCCTTTTTTAGTAAGATTCAAATAGCTCAATCTTCGTCTCATTCTCATGACCATGTCTGTCTTTCACTATATTAAAACCACATTATATCAAGAAGACATTTCTAGTTACTTCAGACATTTGAATATGCAGTCAATGCAACAGAAAGGCCAAACATGGCAACAGTAGTGTGTTTACCTCCTTAGCAAGAACTGTGTCTACCTCAAACTTCAGTCTTGTATCATCTACCTCAGCAACCCGCTTCTTTTGGTATTCAATGTATAATAACCTGCAGCAAGTAGTTTAGAAGCGAGTTAATCACAAAAACCAATAGGACAATCACCCGTATGCTTTGCGCACCTACAATCTACTCAACTCATGACACCATTACATCATGTCAACAACGCCACTAGCCCTCCCAATTCCTATTACCATAGCAGTACAGTATGTATCTTCACTATACGATGCATGCATTGCCTATTTGGTAATTTCTAATCAATAATGGCTAGCCCAACCCAGTGCAAGCTCAATCAACATAATGCGCTGGCCTTTATTTCAGCTTGTTTACGCTTCATTAAGTTAGTACCCTTCTTTAATTAAATACGGTAAAATGAGATAAGATGTTTTCTGAGTATGGTTATGGATAGATGCTTCAGAGAGAATGAAATATGGCAAAAGGGGTAACTAGCATGAAACCTACCATATAATTTGGAACCCAAATTATAGGTTAAAGTCTTACTAAATTACTTGACTACACAGAACACATTATCAGATCATATTTTTTTACCAGTACACGGCAGGGCAGGCACCTACAGTATTTTATTTAGGTATACAACAAGCATTACAAAATATAAACAAGGGACAAGCACTAAACAGAAATTATAGAAGGGGGCTTAGCCAGCCGAGGAGGTTGTTTTGCATAGGGGTTGACTCTATAAGAGATAAGTAACAGCTCCCTCTTTAAGAAAAAAAAATTCTTGCTATATGAAGAAACAGAGCAGGGCTTTCCATGACTATTAAGCATGTACAATGGGGGCATTTATGCAAGGCGCTAGGATATACTCCTCTTGTCGCAATTAATCGACGCAGCTAACTGCCTAACAAATGCATAGGGAAGCCTCCCTCCGCGTCAATTAAATCCGACCGGAGGGAGTAATTCCCAGCAGTTATGGCCTCTTCCCGCCCAATCACAGGGGAAAAAAAAGTTGCGTCGATGCCAAACCTATTATCAGGCGCCACCCCGATCTTTATTTCCGAACAAACCTGTTGTGGCCAGCATCGGGCGCTATCATCGGACGAGAATAAGGACACAAAACAAATCCAAGGGAACGGGATAGGAAATAAACTTAACATCCATGATTAGCGCTTGTTGTTTTCTGCATTGCAGAGATGAGCGCTTAGTTGGTTTCCTAGCCTGTCCGTAGTTAGCGTTAAGCATTGAGGATTGGGCGCTTTCATGATTTTCCAAATTTATTTTATGATATGCTTTTCTCTGAAAGAGTCCATATAAGCTCTAGCGTTGTAGATGCCCTTACATTCCCCATTCCCTATACATGCACTAGAGAAAAGAGGGTAAGCATCGCCAAAACAAAAGAACTTTACAACCACATACACTGATTTGCTTAGTATGACACTAGTTGCGCAACATTTTAATTCCTCAATTTGATTTGATTCTATGACTTATTTCTAGGTCCAACCCTGCATATGCATACTGAACGTTGACAACTCCCAATCAATACCGTGTCTCCAGTCTAATCCACATGCATGCAGGGCAACACGAGTAATTGCGCAATACCATAGAGAAGGAGAGAAGCAAAGGAACCTCACCGGAGCTCTTCCACGAGGTTGAGTAGTCCCCGTGGGTCGCGGATATCCCATCGCGCCAAGCAGCTCTTGTCCCCATTCCCGGCGTCGTCATAATCGACCAGCGGCTGGAACTCTTCGTCACCCGGCCCGAACACCACGTCGGGCGCCACCTTCGGGTACAGCGCATTGTATAGAAAATCCCCTGCGAAACAGCAGATCAGAGACACGGAATCCGAACCCTAAACCATTACAGCGAAGGGAGCGAGCCGGTGAGGAGCGTTACAGTAGACGTAGTCGAGGCAGAAGGGGATGGCGAGGGTGAAGCGATCTCCGTAGCGGCCGTTCCGGCAGCCGGACCAGATCTGCCCTAGCTGCAAGCGGCCGCGGGGAGACGGGTGAGTGGAATGGTGGGGCAGAAGTGAGCGCGCCGTGCACGTACCTTGACGGGGAGACTGGGGTTGGAGAGGAGGAACTTGAGCTGCGCGGAGATGAGGGGCGCGAGCGGCGGGCCGGATGTGGAGGCGGGCGCTGCGGCGTCGGCGGAAGGAGACATCGCCGGCGGCGGCGGTGGTTGGCTGTGGATTCGGCAGCCCTCCTTTGGCTGCTTTTTTTTTTTTGGTATAGAAAAGGGTCAAACAAGGAGGTATAGGCCTGTTTGCTCCGATGCGGGCTTGTGGGCCATAGTGGATGTTTCGTTTACTGCTGCCTCCCTTCTGAATATATCTTTTTAAACTTCAAATCAAAATGTGTCTAAGCGGTGCGACGCATAGTGTCCGACCCATCTGCTAAGACGCAAACGATAACAAAAAAATGGGTGGTATTCCACTTTAGATTTTTTTTACAGTGTTTAGAGACCTGAGCAGATGGACATGCCTGATTGGTGATTATTATTTGAGTTTAGAGAATTGGCTTAGAGGTGTCTCTTTTACTCTTCTTCTAGTGATCATGCAAAGTAAAGTATTGCCTTGTGTCCTCAACTTTACCGTGTGGTTGTCAAGCACAAATTTTTTTATTAGTAATTATAGATAAAAGAAGTAGTAAAAATAAAGTAAAGTAAATAAACTAAGTAAACACATGCTTTCTTAGATGGTTTTAGCTTCAGGCACAGTTTTACTCATAAATGAACCCCCGCGGTAGACTCTATCATGCTTCTTGACATTATTTAACCCAATATAAAAAAGTGTACGATTCTTCATTCATTTGCTACATATGATGGGCAAATTCTAAGCATGTTTTTTTTAATTCTTTCCCAAGTTGTTGCTACATGCTCATTATTATTTTGCCTAAATGATATGATGTCATTTCTATTTTGTAGAATTTTAACAAGTGGGTAATAATTTTTACTAAAGGTTGCTTTAAGATCATCCCAAGAATTTATGCTAGCAGCAATGATAATAGCCATTCTTTAACTTTTCCTCTAATTGAAAATGGGAATAATTTAAGCTTGACAATATTATTTTTCACATTTTTAAACTTCTACTTATCACAAATTTTACAAAAATCATGCAAATTCATAGGCACATATTCACTAGAACTATCAACAAATTGCTCTTTGGCTATTAGATTTAATAACCCAAGACTTACTTTAAAACTTTCAGCAGTTATTTCAGGTGTTGTGACTGGCTTAGCAATAAAGTTATTATTAGGAGTGTTTGTGTAGTCACACGATTTAGTACCTCTTTCTCCCATAGCTTATAACAGAAAGTTAGTACTATTTTTATGTGTTTTAAATAGAATTAAAAAGAAAAGACTGAAAACAAGACAAATAAAATTACTTTGCAAAATCTAAAAGAGAAAGAAGAGCTCACAGTGGTGCAACCTCCCAAAGATTTGGTGTTTGCACAAAGTTGGCGATGATGTTGGCAGGAGATGTGCTCACTTAGCTTGATGAAGATGATGATGATGTCCTTGGCGCCACTATGAGATGCTCTTGCAACTCCCCGGCAACGGCGCCAAAAAATATGCTTGATGACGTTGGGAATCCGAATGAGAGTGTTGTAGTAACCGAAGATTTTTCCCCACATGGGTGACTCAAATCAAACGCTCGGGGAATTGGCTTAAAGGTGTCTCTTTTCCTCTTCTTCTAGCAATCCTGCAAAGTAAAGTACTAACTTGTGTCCTCAACCTCACCCAGTGATGTCAAGCATAAAGTTTTGTATTCGTAATTGTAGATAAAAGAAGTAATAAAAGTAAATTAAAATAAATAAACAAAGTGAACTAAGTAAAAACAGTAAAGAGATAGTTGTTTTTGGGTTTTGTGTGTGATTAAGTAAACAAAGTATTTTTGTATTTTCAGATTAAAATAGTACTGCAAGTAAAAAATAAGATAAATGCAATAGAAAGGTGGTTCTTATAATTAAAATTGGACAGGGATTCACGGATTCACTTGTCTACTCTCTTTTTAAGTTGTAGTGGATAATAACAATTCATCGGTGAGATAATATTGGTGGAACTTCAACATGTGTTTGATAAGAATTCATATGGGCATCACGTCTTAACATAAAGATGATGCAACACATCTCTTTTACACTTCACAAGAAAGAGAAAACTCTAAGCAATCTTGTATTAAGAATTAACATATCATAGAAATAAGTACTTTGACATGATGTTTGAATATCAAATATGCTACCTTGAGCAAACAAGATTATCACTTTTGTCACATGATAAACATAGCACATGCATTCACTTTAACCCTAGTGAGGTAGAAAAGGAAAAGGTAAAACCATAATGGATTATGAATTTGTTTTCACTATTCAATCACTAAAACCATGCTACTCCATCTAATACACACATCACCCCACACATGTTCTTGCATACAAGTTGGATCAGAACAAGCACTTAAGAGCGGGGTACATAGTATGCATCTATCAATACATTTTACACATAATAGATTCCAATTTCATATCACAATATCATAGAATAAAGATCCACCACATAGGAATTACATATATAACCATAATCATGTTGGGCAGCTCATATGGTACTAAGATATATGAAGAACAAGAGAGAAATAGATCAAGGTACTGTCACAAACCCATAGTCCAGAGATGGAATACTCCCTCTTCATCATGGTGTTGATATGGAAGACGTTGAAGAATGTGGAGATCCCTTCAGCGGTGGCTCCGGCGAAGTTTCCCCCTCCAATCTTTGTTGTTGCAATCTTTGTTTTGTTGTTTCGGTGTTTCTGTGGCGCTCTCTTCGAGGAAACCCTAGGGTCATATATATAGGGGTTTTTTAGGTCAAACGGAGTCTGTGGGTGAAAGACTCGGGCGAAACGGACGGTCGATGGCGAAACGAAGGTGGGTGGCGCGCTGATACATCGTAAACGTATCTATAATTTTTGATGCTCCATGCTTGTTTTACATAGCGATGCAGGTGGACGGTCCAGTGGGCCTGACGGACAGTCCGTCAGGTTAGGTGCAAGGAACAACTTGGTTAATTACCTGAAAGGTGATTAATAATGAACTGACGAGGCGAACAGTTTTTTTTATGCTGGCGGGCATCCGCCTGCATCCCTAGTTTTACACCAATTGCTATATGATTTGTTTATACTTTGTGGCACTTTTATGCATTTTACGGCACTAACCTATTTACAAGATGCCACCATGCTAGTTCCCTGTTTTCTGTTGTTTTGTATTTCAGAAAAGGTGTATATGAAATATTCTCGAAATTGGACGAAACAAAAGCTGAAGTTGCTATTTTACCGAAACGCAGACGAAGTCCGGAGGAGAGACGAAGGGGGGGCCAGAGGGTGGCCAGACCATGCCTAGGCGCGACCTGGCCCTAGCCCGCGCCTAGGGGTGGTCTGGGGCAACCAGGCCTCCACCGACCTCTCCCTTCCACCTATAAGAAGCATCCCGACGCGTGAACCCTAAATCAATCAGCCTCCACCCACGAAAAGTTTCGTAGCTCCGCCGTCCCAGACAAGATCGAGGGACAGAAGTCTCTGTTCCGGCACGCGCCGGGACGGGAATTGCCCCCGTAGCCATCTCCATCGACTTCATCGCCATCTTCATCGCGTTGTGACTCCCATGATGAGGAGTGAGTAGTTCTCCCCGAGGCTGGGGGCTTTACCGGTAGCTATGTGGTCTATCTATCTCTCCATGTATGATCTTTATGTGATCATGAGCATTGTAATCTAGTTGAATAAGTAGATGTTATTCTTCAACTATTATGCTACTCAAGTGGTTTTATTATGTGATCTCCGGGGACACCACATCCAACGGTGTGAAGGTGACAGTGTGCACACCGCTTATGCTTAATTTATAGAAATACTTATGACTTGTGGTGACTAGTTAGTACCATCTTTGTATGCTCAAAGTGATAGCGTGGGGTGTCCATAGATTGGGAATGCGAACTTTAAGGAATGCTTATGCAGACCTACGCAATGAATTTGTGTTTATTATAAAACCGGGGGGGTGGTTCAGAGTATCATAGTGAAGTGATAATATTTATGTATTCAATTATGGTATCATTGTTGAGAGTGTCCACTAGTGAAAGTATGATCCCTAGGCCTTGTTTCTAAGCATCGAAACACCGTTTACAACCAGTTCTGCTACATGTTGACTTGCTATCATTTTTATTTCAGATTGCAATTACTACTTACAATCATCCATATTACTTGTATTTCACTATCTATTCGTCGAACTAGTGCACCTAAACACTTGACAAAGTGTATTGGGTGTGTTGGAGACACAAGAGACTTCTTGTATCGTAATTGTAGGGTTGCTTGAGAGGGATAGGTTTGACATCTGCCTCCCTGAGTTCGATAAACCTTGGGTGATTCACTTAAGGGAAATTTGTTGTTGTTCTACAAACCTCTGCACTTGGAGGCCCAACACTGTCTACAAAAATAGAAGCGTGCATAGACATCAAGCTCTTTTCTAGCGTTGTTGCTGGGGAGGTAAGGTAAAAGGTACTCACATCCTCTGGCTACTAAGTCTTTTAGTTGCTGGTGAGTGCTCAAAGTTATTTCCTTTAGATTCTACAATTATATCTTTTTTCTTGTTTTTATTTTCACTAGTTAGGCTTAATGGAAAACAACAACAAGATCAGAGAGATTTATAATATTTATCTTGAGTTAGGACATGAGGAGTTTGAATAGAAAATTAAAAAACCTATGAAACTTTATTTGCATGATGATAGCAATGTTATTAGCATGAATTATTTGAATACTATTATTGCTAATGCTATGGAAAAGTCTAAGCTTGGGGAAGTTAGTTTTTATGAAAATGATATTTTTAGTCCCCCAAGCACGGAGGAGGAAATTTACTTTGATGATACTATGCCTTCAATATATGATGATTACAATGATGATTATGTTATTTTCAGTCCACCTACTATTGAGGAGAAAATTAATTATAATTACAATATGCCTCATATATTTGATGATTATGGTGATGAGAATAATAATGATAGCTATTTTGTTGAATTTGCTCCCACTACAATTAATAAGAATAACTATGCTTATGTGGGGAATAATAATTATTTTATGCTTGTGGCTCATGATAAGAATGTTTTATGTGATAGTTATATTGTTGAGTTTATTTATGATGGTACTGAAAGTTATTATGAGAGAGGAAAATATGGTTGTAGAAGTTTTCATGTTACTAAAACACCTCTCCATATGCTGAAAGTTTTGAAGTTACTCTTGTTTTATCTTCCTATGCTTGTCACTTTGTTCTTTGTGGATTTATTTGTGTACAAGATTCCTATGCATAGGAAGTGGGTTAGACTTAAATGTGTTTCATATTTTCTCCTTGATGCTCTCTTTTGCTTCAATTCATATTTCTTATGTGAGTATCTTCTCAAATTGTTGAGCCTAGCTAAAAGGCACTAAAGAAAAGCGCTTATGGGAGGCAACCCATTGTTTTATTTCTGTATATTTTTTATTTTTGTTGAGTCTTGGAATTTTTTACCTCTATAATAACATCTCCTTATCATTTTTATTTCGTGTTTTGCCAAGAATATCCTCTAATAGGAAGAAAGTAAGATTTGGGGAAGTTGTTGGCCTGAAAACAGATTATGTGTTGTCATCATAAAAATTCGTATAAACCACCAGAGCAGAATTTTGAGCTGCCAATTTTTGTGCAGCCCCGGGTTATTATCTAACTTTCGTTAGTTGAACACTTATCGAGCTGAGCAACAGAAGATTTTCGAAAAAAATCGATAAACGTGCTGTTCTGTTTTGATAGATTTCTGCCACTATTTGCATTTGCCGCTTGATCCCTTTCTTAATTTTTGAGTTCTTTCGAGAGAAGGAGCTTTTCAAAGAAATGGCTATAATAGCTAAATATTTTAATGGATGTTTGATTTATGTTAGAACTGAACCAAGTGAATTTTTTATTTTGATTATGCTAATGCTGCTAATGAGAATGGTGTGAAGTTTTGTATGAAGGAAGTTTTCAAGTGTAGGAAGAGAAGAATGATGTGATGAGATGAAGTATGGACAAAAGCTCAAGATTGGGGAAGCCCCTGCACCCCAAGAAATATCCAAGAGGTAGAAGCGTCAAAGCTTGGGTATGCCCAAGACATCCCCTCTTCATCAACAAAAACTATCAGGTTATCTTTCAATACGCTATATTTTTATTGCTTCATATGCTATGTGTTATTCTTGGAGCGTCTTTGTTTGTGTTTTTAGTTTTCTTTTGTTTTATTTAATGTAAAATATGGTTGGATCCCAACATATTTGTTTTGGAGAGAGACATGCTCCATTTTCATTGCATAGAACACTCTAATTTTCCCTGTTATTGTTCTACAGTGTTCTAGTTTGTTAGTACTACGTTTAGCTCTTGGATGTCTACTCTTAATTATGTTCAGAGCTCGTTAGTATTATTTATTTATGTATGATTAGATCTCTGGTCCATATTTATTTTCATCTATGAGAGTTGTTTCAAATAAGTTGATTGGTGTTGAAGACGAGTAAAATGTTTCATGCTTATAGTGATGCAAAAGGAAGCTTGTTTAGATTGTGGCATAAACTTTGGCATGTCATGTTAGATGTTATTTTAATCATATTCTTAGCAATTATTATTGTAGCATGACTTATCTCCAATATCTGAGAGTGCTTAATGTGATATTGAAAGAATCATGCGTTGTTTCCATCATACAAAAGCATAATATTGTGATATTCTCATTTAATGTTGTTATTGAGTCGACTTGGCACATGCTTACGCCATGTTATGACTACAAACCAGTCACCTAAATCCTCTATAATCATTTATTTTTTGACTTGTAATATCAGTTTATGCTTTGATTAATAATATTTTGTCGCTATGCATGATTATGGCCATTATTGCTCTCTTAGTTGATCGCTCCCAGTTTTTTGTTAGCCTTCGTCTGTACTGAGTATGAGCTCCACTCATGCATCCAACAACCAAAAACCAAATTGCCAATTGTGTCCACCTACCTACCTATATGTGGTATTTCACTGCCACTCCAAAGTAAATTGCTTGTGTGCTACCTTTAAACCTTCAAAATTATTGTTTTGTGTTTTGTTTTAGCTCACGAGGAAGTATTGAATGGTTTATTGTCTTTTCATGACTTCACACCTTGACTAGCATGCATAATGTGCTAAAGTCCTTAATATTGCAAAAAAGAGCAAGTCAATCGGGTGCCCATCCCAAAGAAAATATAAAATATACAAATAAATAAATAATGCTCCGCACATTATGTACTAGAGAGATCCTAAATAAGGGTGTGTGATACGTCTCCAATGTATCTATAATTTCTTATGTTCCATGCTACTTTTATGACAATACTCACATGTTTTATACATACTTTACATCATTATTACGCATTTTCCGGCACTAACCTATTAACAAGATGCCGAAGCGCTGTTGTTGTTTCTGCTGTTTTTGGTTTCGTAAATCCTACAAAGGAAATATTCTCGGAATTGGACGAAATCAACGCCTGGGTCTTATTTTTCCACGGAGCTTCCAAGACCGATACGAAGTGGGGCCACGAGGTGGCGACACCACAAGGCGGCGCGGCCAAGGAGGGGCCCGCGCCGCCCTATGGTGTGGGCCCCCTGGCCCCCCGCTGCCTTCCGCCTACTTATACCCTCCGTCGCGAAAACCCTATTACCGAGAGCCACGATACGGAAATACTTCCGAGACGCCGCCGCCAATCCCATCTCTGGGATTCAGATCGCCTCCGGCACCGCCGGAGAGGGAATCATCACCGGAGGGCTCTACATCATCATGTCCGCCTCCGGATTGATGCGTGAGTAGTTCATCCTTGGACTATGGGTCCATAGCGTAGCTAGATGGTTGTCTTCTCCTCTTGTGCTATCATGTTTAGATCTTGTGAGCTGCCTAACATGATCAAGATCATCTATTTGTAATGCTACATGTTGTGTTTGGCGGGATCCGATGAATATAGAATACTATGTCAAGTTGATTATCAATCTATCATATATGTGTTGTTTATGTTCTTGCATGCTCTCCGTTGCTAGTAGAGGCTCGGCCAAGTTGATACTTGTAACTCCAAGAGGGAGTATTTATGCTCGATAGTGGGTTCATGCCTCCATTGAATCGGGACAGTGAGAAAGTTCTAAGGTTGTGGATGTGTTGTTGCTACTAGGGATAAAACATCGATGCTTTGTCTAAGGATATTTGTGTTGATTACATTACGCACCATACTTAATGCAATTGTCTGTTGTTTGCAACTTAATACGGAAGGGGTGCGGATGCTAACCGAAGGTGGACTATTTAGGCATAGATGCATGCCGGATGGCGGTCTATGTTCTCGTCGTAATGCCCTGATTAAATCTCATAGTGATCATCATGATATGTATTGAATCTTTATTTGTCAATTGCCCATTGTAATTTGTTCACCCAACATGTTATTTATCTTATTGGAGAGACACCACTAGTGAACTGTGGACCCCGGTCCATTCTTTTACATCTGAAATACAATCTACTGCAATCTATGTTCTTTGTTGTTCTTCACAAGCAAACATCATTCTCCACACCATACGTTTAATCCTTTGTTTTCAGCAAGCCGGTGAGATTGACAACCTCACTGTTAAGTTGGGGCAAAGTATTTTGATTGTGTTGTGTAGGTTCCATGTTGGCGCCGGAATCACTGGTGTTGCGCCGCACTACACTCCTCCACCAACAACCTTCACGTGGCCTTCATCTCCTACTGGTTCGATAAACCTTGGTTTCTTACTGAGGGAAAACTGCTGTGCTCATCATACCTTCCTCTTGGGGTTCCCAACGGACGTGTGTTGTACCGTCACAAGGAAGCTTCTACACGCTAGCAGTGTGCAATGGAGAACTACATGGGAGCAACTCTTGAGGTCACTATATGAAAGGATGATAGATCATTTGATACCAGTCATTGACATATACATACATACCTATGAAAATACATTTTCAACACCTCTATTTTATGTAAAATAAAAGGCTCTAGCACATGAGTGATCCCTGCTTCCCTCTGCGCAGGGTCTTTCTTTAACTTTTATGTTGAGTCTTCACCCTCTTACTTTATGCACTACTAAGAGAGAATAGTTGTCATTCTAAGTATAATGTGCATAGTCCCAAAATCTATTATTGATTTATTCATGATTATGACTATTGCTTGTTCTCAAATTATTTGTATCTAGTCACCTTCTAAATTTTAAAGGTGTCCTGGCATTTATGTTTTGCTACTTCATAAAGGACAAGCTGAATACCACTTTGCTATTTTGCTATGCCCATAAACAAACAGTTTCTTTCAATGCATTATTATTCATGATCTTGTGTGTCCGAGTTACTTCTCTTGCTATAACATAGTTGCTAAGTTCTATTGAATCATATCTATTATGTCTATGTTGTACTTTGATCCCAGCTCACAATGCTTTACAATAACTTGCTCAAGATTGTGTTGGCTTCATGTCACCTCAAAAGTTATTTTTGTTATCACTTACCTACTCGAGGACGAGCAGGAGTTAAGCTTGGGGATGCTTGATACATCGTAAATGTATCTATAATTTTTGATGCTCCATGCTTGTTTTACACCAATTGTTATATGATTTGTTTACACTTCGTGGCACTTTTATGCATTTTCCGGCACTAACCTATTGACAAGATTCTACAGTGTTTCCCTATTTTCTACTATTTTGTATATCAGAAAAGTTGTACATGGAATATTCTCGGAATTTGACGAAACAAAAGCTGAAGTTGCTATTTTACCGAAACGAAGACAAAGTACGGAGGAGAGATGAAGGGGCCCACAGGGTGGCCAGACCATGCCTTGGCGTGACCTGGCCCTGGCCTGCGCCTAGGGGTGGTCTGGGGCCACCAGGCCTCCACCGACCTCTCCCTTCCGCCTATAAGAAGCTTTCCGACGCGTGAACCCTAAATCAATCAGCCTCCGCCCACGAAAAGTTTCGTAGCTCCGCCACCGTTGCAGACAAGATCGAGGGGACAAAAGTCTCTGTTCCGGCACACTGCCGGGACGGGAATTGCCCCCGGAGCCATCTCCATCGACGGGGAATTTGTGTTTATTATCAAACCGGAGAGTAGTTCAGAGTAGCATAGTGAAGTGATAATATCTATGTATTCATTTATGGTATCATTGTTGAGAGTGTCCACTAGTGAAAGTATGATCCCTGGGCCTTGTTTCTAAGCATCGAAACACTGTTTACAACCAGTTCTGGTACATGTTTGATTGCTGCGATTTTTATTTCAGATTGCAATGACTACTTACATTCATCCATATTACTTGTATTTCACTATCTCATTGCCGAACTACTGCACCTATACACCTGGCAAGTGTATTGGGTGTGTTGAGGACACAAGAGACTTCTTGTATCGTAATTGCAGGGTTGCTTGAGAGGGATATCTTTGACCTCTACCTCCCTGAGTTCGATAAACCTTGGGTGATCCACTTAAGGGAAACTTGCTGGTGTTCTACAAACCTCTGCACTTGGAGTTCCAACACTGCCAACAAGAATAGAAGCGTGCGTAGATATCACGTGCCCTCCTTTACTGGGCGCGCCATCACATCTCGTTTGGGCCTCAGGCCCTCCCTTGTCAGGTCCAAGTGCTCCAGATGCTTCTCGTGATGAAAATTTGAAGTTCCCAAAATACTAGCTCAATTTGACTCCGTATAGGTCCCTGAAAGTGGAAAATACACAAAATAGGGTTTTCGTGTTCTGCAGAGTTATAACCCAAATAAAGGGTATCATTGGTAAATCCCCATAAATCAATATGTTGCAAATATGTGGGAATATATGTCAATAAAGTACAAAGTTAAAGTATGCATTTTACATGCATCAGTGACTGACTGCAACTTCATCATCAACACCTGGCGGTACATACGTGCATCACAAGGCTATTCGACAACCAGCCGTACACCAGCAAAATGGCCGGGGGGCTGGGTGCCCTCGTGACATGGCGACATTGATAGCTTCATCCACTACACTAACTTACTCATCCACGACCAATCTCTACAACAACTCGACCCTCGGGGACTGAACAACGACATTGCCCCTAATAATCCGCGGAATGGCAAACATGGCCATTTGTCCGCTACGCCGACTCCGCCGCGTTCCACTCCTCCGAGTCGACTGCATCCGCCGCGTCGAATGCGTCCGCCGCATGACCTGCTTACGCGTCGACTTTGACGCACCCAATAAAGCTAAGTGTTCCTCTACCAAGAGCCGATTATTATTTAGTTTTGCAGCACCCAACACTCGGAGGTTGCGCCATGCAAACTAACCATACATATTATCGAATTCAAGTGTCTGACATCTCACATGCGAAAGCTCGAGTAGCTTACTACCCCCGCCGAATCCTTGAAAACTCCAACCCAGTTGCAGCCCAACTGACAGGTTGGCAAGGCACAGAGACCTCGGGTGTCAGGCTAACGAAAAGGCTTAGCATACGGTGTCGAAGCGATGAGTCATGTCATCGCCAATAACATTACATGATGAAAACACGATGTTTCTCAAGTAATAAAATATTTCACAACTCTTCACATTTTGTACAGTTTATAATATTGGTGATTACTAGGATTCGACAACTTCATCAAGTCCTCCAACATGAGGAGACAACTTCTTTGAGTACTTCTTCGCGTGTCATGATAACTTGAATCTATGCACGGTTGCAAGCAGCCGAACATATGAAAGTGCATAGAGCCCCCATGTGTGGTTTTGGTAATTAATGACAATCCCTATGGACTAATGGTTGCATTGAGTTATATGTGTAGGATTTGTCCATAGGCAATTCTTGAACCATAAGTTGGCGTCAAGGTTGCAATACGAAGAAATGAGGTGCAAGTTCAAGATGAGTCAACTTGAAGAGCTCACATGCTTGGAGCTTGCCATTCATATGTGTCCATGGATATGTGAAGTTGCACCGAAGAAGAAGCTCATCCATAGTGGAGTATGGGGGAGCAATCCGCAAGACCTCATCTTCATCGAGCAAGCACAATCAAGAACGGTGTTTTATCTTGTTGCGATCAAGATCATCATCATCGAGCTAAAGTGGAAGGCACAATGTTAAGGTTTGCTCTTGATAGGGTTTCTTTCTTACCGGTCTCGTGGTTTAGTTGGGAGACCGTTAATAGGATAGTGGTCGTACTATCAAGGGGCTCTCGAGTGAGTAACTCGATTGTATCGTTCAGAGTGCGGTCAAACCTTTTCATCCTTGCATTATCTTTATTGGTTGTATTTGGATCTTATCCATGTGGTGTTTTAGAGCTTGTGGTTATTTCCATGAGAAGCTCTAGTTCATTAAAAATGGATTTCTGGTTTATCACTTGTTGCGTTTTCGATATCGGTGATTTTCCTGGTTTCTGGTATTGAGAGGTTTCACTCTAAAAATAATATAAAATCATCCCCAACTAGTTTCCATATTTTCTCTTTTTTTTGGGGTAGCTCTTGTCGTCCTCTTTCCAACAAAATTGGTTTCATGTCGATCGGAGTTTCCAAACTCTAGTTATTGATTTTATAAGTTTGCCCAAAGAGAGGAGTTTGGGCTGGCCGGTAGTACCGCCCGAGCACGACCGGTAGTACCGCCCGTGCACGGCCGGTAGTACCGCCCGAGGTACCGCCCAAGGTACCGGAAATATGGCCAAACTTACAGTACCCTCGCGACCGCGGGCGGTTGAAAGTGCATGGAGCCCCCATGTGTGGTTTTGGTAATTAATGACAATCCCTATGGACTAATGTTTGCATTGAGTTATATTTGTAGGAGTTGTCCATAGGCAATTCTTGAACCATATGTTGGCTTCAAGGTTGCAATAAGAAGAATTTGGTGAAGGATATCAAGTGTCAAGTATGTCTTGAAGATGAAGATGAAGTGAGCCCTCAAGTTACTTCAAGACATCAACATGATGAAGAATGAAGAAATGAAGTGCAAGTTCAAGATGAGCCATCTCGAAGAGGTCCTTTGCTTGAGTCTTGCCATCCATATGGTGATCATGGATATGTGAAGATGCCGAAGAAGAAGCTCTCCCATGGTGGATTATGGGGGAGCAATCCACATGGTGGTCATGGTTATGTGAAGATGCGCCGAAGAAGAAGCTCTCCCATGGTGGATTATGGGGAGCAATCCACAAGACTTCGTCAAGCAAACACAAGCAAGAAAGGCGTTCCATCTTGTTGAGGTCAAGATCGTCATCATCGAGCTCAAGTGGAATGCACAAGTATAAGGTTTGCTCTTGATAGGGTTTCTTTCTCACCGGCCTCATAGTGTAGTTGGAGACCGGTTTATAGTTTAGTTGCCGTACTATCAAGAAGGCTCTCGAGTGAGTAACTCGATCGTATCGTTCGGAGAGAGCTCAAACCTTTGCATCCTTTCATCATCTTTCTTGGTTGTTATTTGTACCTTATCCATGTGATGTTTTAGAGCTTGTGCTTATTCTCATGACAAGCTCTAGTTCATCAAAACGGATTTCGCATAGATCACTTGTTGCGTTTTCGAGTTTGGTTCATCATCTTTCTTGGTTTTATTTGGATCTTATCCATGTGATGTTTTAGAGCTTGTGCTTTTCTCATGACAAGCTCTAGTTCATTGAGAATGGTTTTTTCATCGGCAACTTGTTGCATTTTCAAGATTGGAGTTTTTTACCGGTATGTCTTTTTGAGATAGGTCAAACCTTTCATCATTTGTTTCTATCCTACTTTGCTGGACTATGATTTTTCTATGCATATTGTTGTAGAGCTCGTTGTTGTGATTTCAACGAGCCCAAGATCATCGAAATCGGAGTCCGGATACAAAAGTTATGCCCGTTTCTATTTGCTGTCTCTGCCAGTTTGGGGGGGGAAAATCCGGCCGGATTATCCGGGCCGGATATTTGAAATATCCCCCCCAAATCAGCTAAGGACTTTTGGCGATGTGGCTCAGTACTACCCCGGACATTTGCCCGGATATTGTCCCGGTTTTGTCCCAAGGCCGGATTATCCGGGCCGGATATTTCGGAAATATCCGGCCCCCTCGAAATTGGCTAAGGACCAGAAGAAAAGCGGCTCTGGACAGGGGCCGGACTTTTGGCCGGATTTTTACCTGGTTTTGTCCCTGAGGCCGGATTATCCGGGGGGCGGATTATCGGCCCTACTTAGGCCGGATTATCCGCCCTGTTTTGCCCAACGGCTCGATTTTCTTGGGGGTATAAATACCCCTTCTTCCTCCTTGGGTTGTTGCTTCTTCCACTCTCTCTCTCCTCCATTGTTGAACTAGAGAAGCTTGCACTATCTCTCAATCCCTCCATGATTCTTGCCCCCATTTGAGGGAAAAGAGAGAGGAGATCTAGATCTACATTTCTACCAATCAAATCCATCTCTTTGTGAGTGGAACTCTCTAGATCTTGATCTTGGTGTTCTTTGTGAATTCCTTTGTTCTTCCTCTCTTATTCCCTGATGGCGTGTAACTCACACGTTCGTTGGGAACCCCAAGAGGAAGGTATGATGCGCACAGTAGCAAGTTTTCCTCGTAAAGAAACCAAGGTTTAATCGAACCAGGAGGAGCCAAGAAGCACGTTGAAGGTTGATGGTGGCGAAATGTGATGCGGCGCAACAACAGGATTCCGCCAACGTAGAATCTGCACAACAAAACCAAAGTACTTTGCCCCAACGAAACATGAGGTTGTCAATCTCACCGGCTTGCTGTAACAAAGGATTAAGCGTATCGAGTGGAAGATGATTGTTTGCAAGAAAATAGTAAAACACAATTGGTAGATTGTATGCTATGTAAAGAATAGGACCGGGTCCACAGTTCACTAGAGGTGTCTCTCCCATAAGATAAAAGCATGTTGGGTGAACAAATTACACGGGCAATTGACAAATAGAGAAGGGCATAACAATGCATGTACATGATATGATAAATATAGTGAGATTTAATCCGGCATTACGACAAAGTACATAGACCGCCATCCAACGCATCTATGCCTAAAAAGTCCACCTTCAGGTTATCATCCGAACCCCATTCAGTATTAAGTTGCAAAGCAGACAATTGCATTAAGTATGGTGCGTAATATAATCGACAACTACATCCTTAGACATAGAATCAATGTTTTATCCCTAGTGGCGAGACATCACAACCTTAGAACTTTCTGTCACTGTCCCAGGTGTCAATGAAGGCATGAACCCACTATCGAGCATAAATACTCCCTCTTGGAGTTAGGAGTACAAACTTGGCCAGATCCTCTACTAATAACGGAGAGCATGCAAGATCATAAACAACACATAAACAATAGATTGATAATCACCATAACATAGTATTCTCTATCCATCGGATCCCGACAAACACAACATATAGAATTACATATAGATGATCTTGATCATGTTAGGCAGCTCACAAGATCCAACAATGAAGCACAATTAGGAGAAGACGACCATCTAGCTACTGCTATGGACCCATAGTCCGGTGAACTACTCACTCATCACTCCGAGGCGATCATGGCGATGAAGAGTCCTCCGGGAGATGAATCTCTCCGGCAGGGTGCCGAGGCGATCTCCGAATCCCGAGATGGGATTCGCGGCGGCGTCTCCGAAGGTTTTCCGTATCGTGGCTCTCGGTCGGCCGCGACGAGGCTTTAAGTAGGCGAAAGGGTAGGTCGGGGCTGACGAGGGGCCCACACCATAGTGCGGCGCGGCCCCCTCTCGGTCGCGCGGCCCTATGGTGGCGGCGCCTCGTCGCCCACTTCGTTATCTCTTCGGAAGCTCTCAAAATAGGACCCGGGCGTTGATTTCGTCCAATTCGAGAATATTTCCTTACTAGGATTTCTCGAAACCAAAAACAGCAACAGAACCGGCACTTCGGCATCTTGTTAATAGGTTAGAAAATGCACAAATATGACATAAAGTGTGCATAAAACATGTAGGTATCATCAATAAAGTAGCATGGAACATAAGAAATTATCGATACGTTGAAGACGTATCAGCATCCCAAGCTTAGTTCTGCTCGTCCCGAGCAGGTAAAATGATAACAAAGATAATTTCTGAAGTGACATGCCATCAAAATCTTGATCATACTATTTGTAAACATATGTAATGAATGCAGCGATCAAAACAATGGTAATGACATGAGTAAACAACTGAATCATAAAGCAAAGACTTTTCATGAATAGTACTTCAAGACAAGCATAAATAAGTCTTGCATAAGAGTTAACTCATAAAGCAATAATTTAAAGTATAGACATTGAAGCAACACAATGGAAGATAAAGTTTCAGCGGTTTCAACTTGTAACATGTATATCTCATGGATAGTTGTCAATGCAAAGTAATATAATAAGTGCAATATGCAAGTATGTAGGAATCAATGCACAGTTCACACAAGTGTTTGCTTCTTAAGGTGGAGGAGATAGGTAAACTGACTCAACAATAAAAGTAAAAGAAAGGTCCTTCAAAGAGGAAAGCATCGATTGCTGTATTTGTGCTAGAGCTTTTATTTTGAAAACATGAAACAATTTTGTCAACGGTAGTAATAAAGCATATGAGTTATGTAAATTATATCTTACAAGTTGCAAGCCTCATGCATAGTATACTAATAGTGCCCGCACCTTGTCCTACTTAGCTTGGACTACCGGATCTTTGCAATGCCATGTTTCAACCAAGTGTCACAAAGGGGTACCTCCATGCCGCCTGTACAAAGGTCTAAGGAGAAAGCTCGCATTTTGGATTTCTCGCTTTTGATTATTCTCAACTTAGACATCCATACCGGGACAACATGAACAACAGATAATGGACTCCTCTTAAATGCATAAGCATGTAGCAACAATTATTATTCTCATATGAGATTGAGGATATATGTCCAAAACTGAAACTTCAACCATGATTCATGGCTTTAGTTAGCGGCCCAATGTTCTTCTCTAACAATTTTGCATGCTCCAACCACTAAGGTGATAGATCCTTTAGACAAGACGAACATGCATAGCAACTCACATGATATTCAACAATAGTTGATGGCGTTCCCAGAAGCATGGTTATCGCACAACAAGCAACTTAATAAAATATAAAGTGCATAAGTACATATTCAATACTACGATAGTTTTTAAGGCTATTTTGTCCCATGAGCTATATATTGCAAAGGTGAATGATGGAATTTTAAAGGTAGCACTCAAGCAATTTACTTTGGAATGGCGGAGAAATACCATGTAGTAGGTAGGTATGGTGGACACAAATGGCATAGTGGTTGGCTCAAGGATTTTGGATGCATGAGAAGTATTCCCTCTCGATACAAGGTTTAGGCTAGCAAGGTTATTTGAAGCAAACTCAAGGATGAACCGGTGCAGCAAAACTCACATAAAAGACATATTGTAAACATTATAAGACTCTACACCGTCTTCCTTGTTGTTCAAAACTCAATACTAGATATTATCTAGACCTTAGAGAGACCAAATATGCAAATCAAATTTTAGCAAGCTCTATGTATTTCTTCATTAATGGGTGCAAAGTATATGATGCAAGAGCTTAAACATGAGCACAACAATTGCCAAGTATCACATTATCCAAGACATTTTAGAATTACCACATGTAGCATTTTCCAATTCCAACCATATAACAATTTAACAAAGAAGAAACTTCGCCTTGAACATTATGAGTAAAGCCTAAGGACATATGCAACAACGGAGCGTGTCTCTCTCCCACAAAGTGAATGCTAGGATCCATTTTTTTCAAACAAAAACAAACCGACGCTCCAAGTAAAGAACACGAGATGTGACTGAATAAAAATATAGTTTCGGGGAGGAACTGATGATGTTGTCGATGAAGAAGGGATGCCTGGGCATCCCCAAGCTTAGACGTTTGAGTCTTCTTAGAATATGCAGGGGTGAACCATCCCCAAGCTTAGAGCTTTCACTCCTCTTGATCATAGTATATCATACTCCTCTCTTGACCCTTGAAAACTTCCTTCACACCAAACTTCAAGCAAACTCATTAGAGGGTTAGTGCACAATTAATAATTCACATATTCAGAGGTGACACAATCATTCTTTACACTTCTGGACATTGCATAAAGCTACTGGACATTAATGGATCAAAGAAATGAATCCAACATAGTAAAAGAGGCAATGCGAAATAAAAGGCAGAATCTGTCAAAAAGAACAACCGTAAAGACGAATTTAAAGATGGCACCAGACTTGCTCAAATGGAAAAACTCAAAACTAATGAAAGTTGCGTACATATCTGAGGATCACGCTCGTAAATTGGCAGATTTTTTCGAATTTTCTACAGAGAACTGTGCCCAGATTCGTGACAGACAGCAATGCTGTTTCTGCGCAGCGATCCCAAATATAACATCAACTTTGACATAGAAACTTTACTTGGCACAAAAACATGATAAGGAGAGGTTGCTACAGTAGTAAACAACTTCCAAGACTCAACAAACAAAAATTGCTGTAGTAAAACATGGGTTGTCTCCCATAAGCTTCTTTCTTTAGCTAGCCAGAAAGTGCAAATCAATAACATCGAGAGTAGAAGCATCAACATTATTATTTTTCATGCAAACACAACTTGTTGCAGAGGGTACTTTAGGTGCTCCATTATCTAAATTCTCTATGGTGGTGCTAGGGGTTTTAGAAATTTTAGGCCTATAATAATTCTTTTGTTTAGGCACTTTAGAGGCGTACATGAATTTTTGCTCTTTACCCACATAAGCTTTCTCATTATACTTGAGAGAAGAAAAGGTTGAACCCAAGGTTCCCATAGCTTTTTCAAGTTCATCAATCCTATTAGTTTGATTATCATGGATAACACAAGTTCCTAGGACACTAATTCTTTCATCAATTCCTCCTAAGGATTTATCAAGTTCATAAGTTTTATCAAATAACATTTCCAATTTAGTTTCAACACTTGAAATTTTTTTCTCTATGGTTTCCAATTTTTTCATAACATCTTCAAGAGAGATTTCAATTTTAACTTCATTAACAGGTGGTATTCCAACTAGACTCTCAATGATGCAACTAGCTTCTAAAGCGGGAGTACCTAGGAAATTGCCTCCCGAAAGAGTATCAAGAACATACCTATTCCAACTAGATAAACCAACATAAAAGTTCCTAAGGATAATGGTGGAGTGTTTCTTAATGCACCTATGATGAGCATTACTAATTCTGTACCAAGCATCTTTAAAACTTTCTCCACCTTGTTGCTTAAAAGAACGAACTTCAACTTCAGGATTACTCATTTTAGTAGCAATAAAGTAAACTAGCAAAGACAAGTAACTAATTTTTTTTGTGTTTTTGATATGGAGAGCAAGACAGTAAATAAAGTAAAACTAGCAACTAATTTTTTGTGTTTTGTTTAGGTGCAGCAAACAAAGTAGTAAATAAAATAAAGCAAGACAAAAACAAAGTAAAGAGATTGAGAAGTGGAGACTCCCCTTGCAGCGTGTCTTGATCCCCGGCAACGGGCCAGAAAAGAGCTTGATGGCGTGTAACTCACACGTCGTTGGGAACCCCAAGAGGAAGGTATGATGCACGGTAGCAAGTTTTCCCTCGGAAAGAAACCAAGGTTTAATCGAACCAGGAGGAGCCAAGAAGCACGTTGAAGGTTGATGGTGGCGAAATGTGATGCGGCGCAACAAGGGATTCCGGCGCCAACGTGGAATCTGCTCAACAAAACCAAAGTACTTTGCCCCAACGAAACAGTGAGGTTGTCAATCTCACCGGCTTGCTGTAACAAAGGATTAAGCGTATCGAGTGGAAGATGATTGTTTGCAAGAAAATAGTAAAACACAATTGCAGTAGATTGCTATGTAAAGAATAGGACCGGGGTCCACAGTTCACTAGAGGTGTCTCTCCCATAAGATAAAAGCATGTTGGGTGAACAAATTACAGTTGGGCAATTGACAAATAGAGAAGGGCATAACAATGCATGTACATGATATGATAAATATAGTGAGATTTAATCCGGGCATTACGACAAAGTACATAGACCGCCATCCAATGCATCTATGCCTAAAAAGTCCACCTTCGGTTATCATCCGAACCCCATTCGTATTAAGTTTGCAAAGACAATTGCATTAAGTATGTAATGTAATCGACAACTACATCCTTAGACATAGAATCAATGTTTTATCCCTAGTGGCGCAGCACATCACAACCTTAGAACTGTCTGTCCCGGTGTCAATGAAGGCATGAACCCACTATCGAGCATAAATACTCCCTCTTGGAGTTAAGAGTACAAACTTGGCCAGAGCCTCTACTAATAACGGAGAGCATGCAAGATCATAAACAACACATAAACAATAGATTGATAATCACCATAACATAGTATTCTCTATCCATCGGATCCCGACAAACACAACATATAGAATTACATATAGATGATCTTGATCATGTTAGGCAGCTCACAAGATCCAACAATGAAGCACAATTAGGAGAAGACGACCATCTAGCTACTGCTATGGACCCATAGTCCAGGGGTGAACTACTCACTCATCACTCCGGAGGATCATGGCGATGAAGAGTCCTCCGGAGATGAATCCCCTCTCCGGCAGGGTGCCGAGGCGATCTCCTGAATCCCCCGAGATGGGATTCGCGGCGGCGGCGTCTCTGGAAGGTTTTCCGTATCGTGGCTCTCGATGGGGTTTCGCGACGGAGGCTTTAAGTAGGCGAAAGGGTAGGTCAGGAGGCGGGGGCCACACCATGGGCGGCGCGGCCCCCTCGCGCGCCCTATGGTGGCGCGCCTCGTCGCCCCACTTCGTTATCTCTTTCTTCTCGAAGCTCCGTGCAAAAATAGGACCCTGGGCGTTGATTTCGTCCAATTCCGAGAATATTTCCTTACTAGGATTTCTGAAACCAAAAAAAAAAGGAACTGGCACTTCGGCATCTTGTTAATAGGTTAGTTCCGGAAAATGCACAAATACATAAAGTGTGCATAAAACATGTAGGTATCATCAATAAAGTAGCATGGAACATAAGAAATTATCGATACGTTGGAGACGTATCATTCCCCCAATAGCTTTTGTAGATTTGTTAGAATTTGAGAGAGAAGGACTTGAGCATCTTTGTGGTGTTCTTGCCATTGCATTTGGTGCATCGGTTTGAGTTCTCCACGGTGATTCGTGGAAGTGAAAGCAAGAAAGTTGTTACTCTTGGGTTCTTGGAACCCTAGACGGATTTGAGGCCTTTGTGGAGATTTCTTGGGAGCCTCCAATTAAGTTGTGGATGCGTGCCCCAAGCTTTGTGTAAGGCCCGGTTTCCGCCTCGAAGGAAATCCCTTAGTGGAACCGTGACCTAGGCCTTTGTGGCGAGGGTCACCGGAGATTTAGGTGAGGCGCCTTCGTGGCGTTCGGTGTGTGGTGTGAGTACCGCATCTTGGGGTGAGGTCTTTGTGGAGTTGGTGTGCATCGAGCAACCACACCTCAAGGTGAGCCTCTTGTGGCGTTCGGGAGCACTAACAACCGCACCTCTCCACCGGAGATTAGCACTCGCAAGAGTGTGAACTCCGGGATAAATCATCGTCTCCCGCGTGCCTCGGTTATCTCTATACCCGAGCTCTTTACTTATGCACTTTGCCTTGTGATAGCCATCGTGCTTGAAGTTATATATATCTTGCTATCACATACTTGCTTGTATTGCTTAGCATAAGTTGTTGGTGCACATAGGTGAACTCTTGCTTAGAATAAGTTGTTGGTGCACATAGGTGAACCATAGTATATAGGCTTTGGGCTTGACAAAGTAAACGCTAGTTTTATTCCGCATTTGTTAAGCCCATCTCATAGAAGTTTTAAATCGCCTATTCACCCCCCCTCTAGGAGACATCCGTGTCCTTTCAATTGGTATCAGAGCAAGGTCTCTCATTCTTAGGCTTCACCGCCTTGAGAGTAAAGATGTCGGCTAGAGGATTAGTGCACGATGACACTCTTATATTAGATGGCACAAATTATGATGTTTGGAAAATTTACATGCTTAGTCATTTTCGGGACATTGACCCTCATATGGAGAAAATTGTAGATATAGGTTTTTCTCCTCCTATGGATTCACAAAATCTATCATTAGAGGATGAGAAAAATTTATATCTCAATTCTCAAGCTTCTTATGTTCTTATGAATGCTTTGAGAGATGTAGGTCTTTTTCCATACTTGCCTTTTTGGAGCGCTCATGAGTTATGGACAAAGATTCAAGATAAATATGATGTGTCCAATATTTTTAAGGATGATTGTATTGCTTCCACTTCCGGCCGTGATGAGGTCTCATCTTCTTCCACTTCACCAAAGTGTGTCAAGACACAAGGTAATGATATGGTGAGTGGTGATGAAAATTGCAATGTTGATATTGAGCTTACTATTGATGATTCTTCATCTCTATCTCATTGCAATGCTTCATCTACGGACTCAAACACATCTAGCACTAGAAATGATTTACATGCTTGTGTTGATAGTCATTGCATATCATGTGTAAGTTGCTTGAATAAATCTAATGATGATATGCTTGCATTGTCTTGTGGCCATGATAAAAATGCTTCTATTTCCTCTAGTTGTTGTGTGTCTAACAATGTAGAGGAAACCAAAGATTCTATTGGTCAAGACAAGATCTTGAAAGGAGCCTCAAGTAACTCCTCATCTTTATCTCACGGTCCTCATATATGCCTTATGGCCAAGGGTTCCACGGTACCTCCTACCATGGAACCTAATATGTCTCGTGGTGATAAGGATGAGGATGAATATGAAGAAGAGGATTGGGTTGTCTCTCTACGCGATAAGGGTAAGAGCGTATTCAAGGTTATTTGCAAAGATAAAATTGCTAGCACTCACTTCTTTGAAATCTTGACTACCGCTATTGAGAGCCAAAAACTTATTTGGATGCATGAGAACACCATTGATAAAAAGGGTGCTCTTGAACGAGAGTATGCCGATGATGTAGCATCATTAAAGAATGAACTTGAAGAAGAACAAACCATCAAGGAAGCTCTTGAGGAGACCTTTGCTCTAGAATTGTCTAGAGAAAAGGAAAACCATGATAGAGCTCTTGAGATGGCAAATGAACTAAAGCTAAAAAATGATAAGCTTGTGTTTGTTAATGCTAAACTCCTTGAGGATTTTGAGCAACTCAAAAAGGGCTCAAGGGTCATTGAGAGTGCGCTCGCCAAACTCACCGAGTCGCATGAGCAACTTAAAGCTTCTTATCTAAAAGAGCATGCCAACTTGCCTTCTCCTATTACTACTAATAATGATGCTTGTGCTACTAACTCTACTTCTTCTGAAGCATCTATCTTGAAGGAGAATGTTGAGCTAAGGGCTCAACTTGATTTGCTAACTTGCAATTATGGGAAATTGGAAGAAAATCATGGAAAGCTTTCTCGCTCCCATGAGGACCTTCTAGCCTCTCATGATAGGCTAAAGTTAGCTCATGAGGCTATCATATCTAAGGCAACACCTTGTGAGCCTCATGTGGATACTAGCACTACTACTCAAAATGCTATATTGCCATGTGCTAGTCCTAGTAATTCATCCACTCATAATATTGCTAAATCTTGTGATGAATTATCTTCCTTGCCTTGTTGCTCTAACAATGAAGATTCTACTTCCTCTAGTGCTTGTGTTGTTACTAACCATGTAGAGGAAATCAAAGAGCTCAAGGCCCAAGTCACTTCTTTGAAGAATGACTTTGCAAAGGGTCATGAAGGGAAATGCAAACTTGACACAATGTTGAGTATGCAACAATCCCCCAATGACAAGAGTGGACTTGGATTCAAATCCAACAACAAGAACAAGTCCATGAACAACAACAAGAAGAAGGGCCAAGTACAAGTCAAAGACCCGGCCAAGATTGTTTGCTTCAAGTGCAATATTGAAGGGCACCATGTTAGATCTTGCCCTTTGAAGAAGAAGCAAAAAGGGAAGCGGCCTCAAGCTCAAACTCATATTCAACCTCAAGTTGAAGAAATGCCACTTCCCAAGAAGAAACAAGCCAATGCTCCCATTGTGGAGAAACCTAGTGAGAAGAAGGAGAAGAAAAGAACTTGCTACATATGCCGTGAGAAGGGCCACATCTCCTCCTTGTGCACTATTGGTACCTCATCCAACTCTATCACCATTGATGATGTTTATTCTCTTCGTAAGGATGAGGGTGGCAATGTGTTTGCCAAATATGTTGGTGCTCAAAGTGGTGTCAAGAAAAGAACCATTTGGGTTGCCAAGCCTATTGTGACTAACCTCTTAGGACCCAACTTAGTTGGGGACCAACAATCCAAAATTTGATCAATAGGTGCTTGTTGGAGGGCATTGGAGACTTGGCTACATCATGAAGAATTAAGGGATCTTCATCATTTATATTATATCAAGCCAAGTCTTTTGATTATCTTGCTACTATCATATATCCAATGTTCCTCCTTGCGGTAACATGTTCTCAACTCATTTATATTGAAAGTTACTCGCCCCTTTGCATGTGTTAGTTTTGTTCCTAACATGTGTTTGTATATGTTGTGCTTCCTAATAGTTTTGCTTGAGAAATCAAGTCTATGCATGTTGGGTTGCACACCATGTATTTGTGTTTGTGTTGGAGCCTCTTTGGATCTTGTTGTATCTTATATGGCTCTTATGAGCGATTAATGGACAATCCCATTTTGGGGGAGTGATATTCCTTTGGGAATTTCATGATCCTAAACAATGTGTGTACATGAGGAATATCACTTAGAATTGATATTGCGAGATTATCTAGTCGCTATGTGGTATGTCATCTTCATGAGAAATTCAAATTCTAATGTCCATTAATATCTCTACTTGGATCTTATTTGCCTCTTGTGAAAATAAATTCCTTATCACATTATGGGGGGTAATAAGCTTTGTGCATATTACAAGCCTAGAAAATGTGAACATTTGAGGTTGTGTCACATAGAATTGATATCGTAAATTATCTCTCTCCTATGTGGCATGTTTGCTCAAACAAGCTCCAATTTTCTTAAATGGCTTCATTGCTAATATCTTTGTGGATATTATTTGTGAAAGTTTGTCTTGGCATGGTTTTTCACTACGTGTCCCTAAATACATTTTTGGAAAACCATGTGCTTCAAGTCATACTATTAATTGCTTTGCATGTTGGTATGAATACTACTAATTGCTTTGCATGTTGGTATGAATACTATTAATTGCCTTGCATGTTGGTATGACTAAATGAAGCTATCAAGAAACTATCTTTGCATGATGGTTAACTCTTATCTTTTACCATATGCTTTGTTCGTTGTATATATGATCTTATGTATACTTACAAACTACCACCGGGAAATATTTCCTAATACCTCTTGTCCTAGGACAATTGGTAATCAATTATGAGGTAGATATTTATTGATCATATCTACATTGGCTCTTGTATTTATATTGCCTTATTTTTTCCATGAATTTGTTGTGCTTTGACTCCCATGTGTCTTCCTTGCATCTTATGGATCTAAGTTGTCTATTCAAACTTTCTTAGCATTGTTAGAAGATATAGGTAGCGTGATGATCCTAGTTTTGTGCATTTTGTATTCATATAAAAAATCCTAGATAATGCACCAAACTTGGGGGAGCTCTTCTATATTATTAGAATGCTTAACATCTCTTGATCTTTATCAAAAAATTGGTTTTGGGAGACATAAATTTTCTTTTTGGTACTTTGTGCCATCATAAAAAGTTTCGAGGGTTTGGTTTACTTGTTGGAACCTTGCTCTCTTGGGAGTTGGTTATCTCATTCCTTTGTGTTTAGATTTAATTAGCTTCTTATAATGAGATAAGTCTTTGGAGTCAATCTTGTGTTGATTTGATTCTTTGATATAATTTGGACAACCATTGTCTCTTGGTTTATTTGGTGTTTTGTCCAAATTATATCTTCCTTTGGTTCTTGAAAGTATTGTGCATGCATATTTAATATATGTATATCTTATGGCATGTGTCACTTTCTTTGATCCAATATATAGGGTAAACTCCATCAAATCCTAATTTGGCTAAGATGTGCATGAAATTCAATTTCATATCTATATGCACATAGAATTGTGGAGTTTGTCCTATATGTTGTAGTGTGTCTAACTACTTCGGACCCAATTAGTTTGGGGACCATTTTGTACTTACCTTTGTGTTAGGTACAATGGATATGCATTAAATGCTTGTCTCACTCTTGGAAAGAAGTGGTGACTCAATGGTAACTTGAGGCAAGCTAGGATGGTCAACGAACACATATCTACTACATCCACACCAATGCTATCTTGGTAACAAGTATCTTCTCATGCATAGTTTTCTTGTATCCAACCTTATGGTTGCATCTTGGCATGAATCTCTTGATTTGCAAATATTGTGCTTCTTACAAAAGTCTTAACGAAACCTCTTTATTGCGAATGTGATTAATTTGAGATGAGTACATATGTTGGGAAGTATATAAAATCATGCTCATGATTCACCCATCCCATCTATGTCTATCTAGCAATTTTATTGCATATCAATTCCTCAAGCCTCTCACATGTGCAATATCGATTAAAGTGCAAATTGAGTTATTTCTTTTAGTATCCTCGTTTGTGATACTTGTTGCCTTTCTCAAATGCATCCCAACTATCTTCTATCCCTTGTTGATATTTGTGATGTATTTTAGATGTTTGTGGTTGAAGTTCATGAATGTACAATAAGACAAAATTGAGCCTTTTGCCATGCTATTAAGCAAAAATTCTTATTGGTATATTGCATGACTTCATTTTGGGATATCATACTATATTTCTTGAGTATCCATTTTGTGTGTGCATGTTTCTTTGTGGATAAATATCTTTGTGATATTGCTCACTTAGAGAAACTTATACACATAAGAGATGATACATCTCCATTTGATATCTTTTAATTATTTGTTGCATGTTGGTTGGTCATGCTAAGCAATATAATTCATTGAAGACTATGATGATGCTTTTTGCTCATCCTTGTAATAGTCTTATAATATGCTTTATCATGCCTTTCACATATCCTCTTGGTTGAGCCTTTTATTATGGTGCCTCCTACTTGTTGCTCAACCATTTGTTTGTTGCAAGTGTTAAGCTTAATTTTCTATCTATGATCTATTGAAAATGTTTGTGTTTTAAATGGTGTAAGGATTCCATGTTATGCATATTGTATTCAAATGCAACATTTTAATTTATGCATGTACCTTGGGGAGCTTCCTCATTCTATTTAAGGCACTATTTTGTGGTGATCATTAGAGTTTGATTCACTTGGTATCTTTTGTTTTGAATGATATTATGGGAGTGATGATTCCATGTTTGTGCACTTTATTCTCCAATGCAATTTGTCTAGTGGTGTGCACAAACCTTGGGGAGCTTCCTCATATTATTTAGAGTAATCTTCTTGATCTTATCATAATATCTATCTTTCTTTCGGTATCTTCCTTGTGGTTCATTTGGTTGCCTACTTCATTTGTTGAAGCTTCTTGACATTGTTATCTTTTTGCAATCTTTGATCCTATCTATAGTGTGATTCCTTCCGAATATTCGTCATTGGATATGTGCATTTGATTCCACTCAAATTATGAGAAATGCACACGCTATGGAGGAACTCTCACTATTTTGGCCTTCTAAATTTTTCACCCATTTCGGCAATTGGTGCCAATGGGGGAGAAGTTTGGAGGGTTTAAGGGAATTTGGTTATGTCTTTGCTTTGTGCTTAAGCATGTGCCTTTATTGCATTGCATCTTGTTGCTTTGCATAGTTGAATATTTAGAGGAAACTCCACTAGGCTTTGAATGCCATTATATGCAATGAAAGTCAAGATCATTCACACATGCATATATTATGGGGGAGTTTGCTCTATATATTCAACTTATTTGTTACTTAAATTCCTTATATAAACCCTCTCAAAGAGATTGTCATCAATTACCAAAATGGGGGAGATTGAAAGTGCATGGAGCCCCCATGTGTGGTTTTGGTAATTAATGACAATCCCTATGGACTAATGTTTGCATTGAGTTATATTTGTAGGAGTTGTCCATAGGCAATTCTTGAACCATATGTTGGCTTCAAGGTTGCAATAAGAAGAATTTGGTGAAGGATATCAAGTGTCAAGTATGTCTTGAAGATGAAGATGAAGTGAGCCCTCAAGTTACTTCAAGACATCAACATGATGAAGAATGAAGAAATGAAGTGCAAGTTCAAGATGAGCCATCTCGAAGAGGTCCTTTGCTTGAGTCTTGCCATCCATATGGTGATCATGGATATGTGAAGATGCGCCGAAGAAGAAGCTCTCCCATGGTGGATTATGGGGGAGCAATCCACATGGTGGTCATGGTTATGTGAAGATGCGCCGAAGAAGAAGCTCTCCCATGGTGGATTATGGGGGAGCAATCCACAAGACTTCGTCAAGCAAACACAAGCAAGAAAGGTGTTCCATCTTGTTGAGGTCAAGATCGTCATCATCGAGCTCAAGTGGAATGCGCAAGTATAAGGTTTGCTCTTGATAGGGTTTCTTTCTCACCGGTCTCATAGTGTAGTTGGAGACCGGTTTATAGTTTAGTTGCCGTACTATCAAGAGGGCTCTCGAGTGAGTAACTCGATCGTATCGTTCGGAGAGAGCTCAAACCTTTGCATCCTTTCATCATCTTTCTTGGTTGTTATTTGGACCTTATCCATGTGATGTTTTAGAGCTTGTGCTTATTCTCATGACAAGCTCTAGTTCATCGAAACGGATTTCGCATAGATCACTTGTTGCGTTTTCGAGTTTGGTTCATCATCTTTCTTGGTTTTATTTGGATCTTATCCATGTGATGTTTTATAGCTTGTGCTTTTCTCATGACAAGCTCTAGTTCATTGAGAATGGTTTTTTCATTGGCAACTTGTTGCATTTTCAAGATTGGAGGTTTTACCGGTATGTCTTTTTGAGATAGGTCAAACCTTTCATCATTTGTTTCTATCCTCCTTTGCTGGACTATGATGTTTCTATGCATATTGTTGTAGAGCTCGTTTTTGTGATTTCAACGAGCCCAAGATCATCGAAATCGGAGTCCGGATACAAAAGTTATGCCCGTTTCTATTTGCTGTCTCTGCCAGTTTTCAGGGGGGGCGGAAAATCCGGGCCGGATATTTCGGAAATATCCGGCCCCCCCCCCCAAAATCAGCTAAGGACTTTTGGCGATGTGGCTCAGTACTACCCCGGACATTTGCCCGGATATTGTCCCGGTTTTGTCCCAAGGCCGGATTATCCGGGCCGGATATTTCGGAAATATCCGGCCCCCTCGAAATTGGCTAAGGACCAGAAAAGCGGCTCTGGACAGGGGCCGGACTTTTGGCCGGATTTTTACCTGGTTTTGTCCCTGAGGCCGGATTATCCGGGGACGGATTATCCGGCCCTTACTTAGGCCGGATTATCCGGCCCTGGTTTTGCCCAACGGCTCGATTTTCTTGGGGGTATAAATACCCCCTTCTTCCTCCTTGGGCTGTTGCTTCTTCCACTCTCTCTCTCCTCCATTGTTGAACTAGAGAAGCTTGCACTATCTCTCAATCCCTCCATGATTCTTGCCCCCATTTGAGGGAAAAGAGAGAGGAGATCTAGATCTACATTTCTACCAATCAAATCCATCTCTTTGTGAGTGGAACTCTCTAGATCTTGATCTTGGTGTTCTTTGTGAATTCCTTTGTTCTTCCTCTCTTATTCCCCCAATAGCTTTTGTAGCTTTGTTGGAATTTGAGAGAGAAGGACTTGAGCATCTTTGTGGTGTTCTTGCCATTGCATTTGGTGCATCGGTTTGAGTTCTCCACGGTGATTCGTGGAAGTGAAAGCAAGAAAGTTGTTACTCTTGGGTTCTTGGAACCCTAGACGGATTTGAGGCCTTTGTGGCGATTTCTTGGGAGCCTCCAATTAAGTTGTGGATGCGTGCCCCAAGCTTTGTGTAAGGCCCGGTTTTCGCCTCGAAGGAAATCCCTTAGTGGAAGTGACCTAGGCCTTTGTGGCGAGGGTCACCGGAGATTTAGGTGAGGCGCCTTCGTGGCGTTCGGTGTGTGGTGTGAGTACCGCATCTTGGGGTGAGGCCTTTGTGGCGTTGGTGTGCATCGAGCAACCACACCTCAAGGTGAGCCTCTTGTGGCGTTCGGGAGCACTAAGCAACCGCACCTCTCCACCGGAGATTAGCACTCGCAAGAGTGTGAACTCCGGGATAAATCATCGTCTCCCGCGTGCCTCGGTTATCTCTATACCCGAGCTCTTTACTTATGCACTTTACCTTGTGATAGCCATCGTGCTTGAAGTTATATATATCTTGCTATCACATACTTGCTTGTATTGCTTAGCATAAGTTGTTGGTGCACATAGGTGAACTCTTGCTTAGAATAAGTTGTTGGTGCACATAGGTGAACCATAGTATATATAGGCTTTGGGCTTGACAAAGTAAACGCTAGTTTTATTCTGCATTTGTTAAGCCCATCTCGTATAAGTTTTAAATCGCCTATTCACCCCCTCTAGGCGACATCCGTGTCCTTTCAGCGGTACCACGGCCGGTACCGCGGCCGGTAGCACCGGACGGTCGCGATTTTGGCCCCAACAGGCAGAAATCTGAGACCCCTTTTAAGTCCTTCTTCCTCCTCTCTCTCCCCAGGTTTTTTTGGCCTTCTTCTTCCTCTCTCTCTCAAGCCTCTCTCTCCACCATTTTTGTTCATATTTGAGCTTGATATCTTTCTCCCCATCCCATGATTCTTGCATCTATTTGAGAGAAAGATTGAGGAGATCTAGATCCACACTTTGACCAAACCAAATCATCTCTTTGTGAGTAAAACTTTGGGATCTAGATCTTGGAGAATTTTGTGTTGTCCTCTTTGTTCTTCCTCTCTTATTCCCCTAATAGCTTTAGTAGCTTTGTTGGAATTTGAGAGTGAAGAATTGGATCATCTTTGTGGTGTTCTATCCATTGCATTTGGTGCATCTGTTTGACTTCTCCGCGGTGATACGTGGAGGTGAAAGTTCGTGAGATATTCACTTTGGGAGCTTGTTCCCGGAGCTTGTTCCTCTTGGTTCTTTGGATCCTAGACGGCTTAGTGGTCTTTGTTGTCTTTGTGGTGTTCTTGGGGACTCCAATTAAGTTGTGGAGATTCTTCAAGGACAAGGCCTTTGTGGCGATTTATTGGGAGCCTCCAATTAAGTTGTGGAGATAGCCCCAATCTTTGTGCGGGTTCGGTGACCACCCTAAGGTTCCATAGTGGATCGAGGACATCCCATTTGGTGGGAATTCTCGAGGAGAATACAGTGGCCTTCGCGCATTTGGAGTGACTTGTCCTCCACACCGCTCCAACGGAGAGTAGCACTCGCAAGAGTGTGAACTTCGGGATACATCGTTGTCTCCGCGTCACTTCGGTTATTCCTATACCCGAGCTCTTTACTTATGCACTTTACATTGTGATAGCCTTCGTGCTTGAAGTTATATATCTTGCTATCACATAGTTACTTGTATTGTTTAGCATAAGTCGTTGGTGCACATAGGTGAACCCTAGTTATATAGGTTTTGTGCTTGACAAATTAAACGCTAGTTTTATTCCGCATTTTTAAAGCCATATTCGTAATTTTTTTAAACCGCCTATTCACCCCCCTCTAGGCGGCATCTGTATCCTTTCAACATAGACTTAGGGGATACTCCCATCGGGAGCGCCGGTACCACACCCGAACATCCCAGCTTGTCCATTGTTATGACTTCATCCACAACGTCGACTCCTAACTACTGACAAGCTCCGCTCATTATATCAAGATTCTTCATCGAGAGGAGTTGACAGTTTCTATCTGCGCCCACAAACGCATGACACGAGTCGAATACTTCCTCGAGTGCTACAATAAATTGAGTATATGCACGGTCGTAAGCACTCGAACATAGACTTGGGGGCTACTCACATCGGGAACGCTGGTCGCGCACCCGATAGAAAGAAAATTTTGAGAAAGAATTGGACAAAGATATGAAGAAGAAGAAACTTCGAGCCTATGATCGGTGGTAAACACCCAAACATAGGCTCGTCATTTACTCCCATCGAGAGGGCGGATCGCACACCCGACATAAAATGTTGACAACAGACGAACAAAGAACCCAACAATTTCTGCTATTACATTGGCCAAACAAGGATATCGATGTAAACTAAAAATTCTCAGACCGCATCCAACGCGAAAACATGTCTGAATGTCGTGTTTTTCAGCATGAAGGTAAGACTCCAGGATTCGTCCCGTGCAACCTGGTATTGCACAAGCTGCATTCTGCTATAATATTATCCATATCGACGATATGATAAAAAAATCCCGACAGACTCGTTGGGTACCCTTAACATACAACTAGAATTTAGTACTTGTTAAGACCTCCATGGCCCGAGCTGAATTACGCCAGCAATCCGAATTCGAGTCCGGGGACTCGAATTTGAAGTAGGTTCCCGATATTGTTGCCCAAGAACAATTAACGGGTTCGTGATTCGTCAGATGCACCAGACTTGTTATACCAATATCCCCACGATAAAAGTAATGATCAAAGATAGTAAATGTTTACTCAAACAAAGTTTCGGGTTCATGTTGCAGGTACATGATTCAAGGTTTAGAGACTCAACCCAAGTTTGTGACTCGAGTAGAGTCTCGGGGGCTACTATCATGGGCATACCCTTTCGGGTACCCATTATGGAGATGGACTAGCACAAGGACTCAACAAGTTAGACCTTCATGTCATAACGACTTAGAGTATAAGAAAGATGACTCTCAGAAAGGCCCAAGAAGGCAACTCCAATACGTACTCTCGACTAGGACTCTTGTAAACCCTAGCCTGGTTGCATATATAAAGCCAAGCAGGACCCCGTATGGGATAAGGCAACATAGATGATAACACAACATAGATTAGTCAGACACAACTCCGCCTACTATGGCTCCATGTAACACAACTATTATCATATCCTGGATTGCTAGCAGGACGTAGCGACCCTCCATCGTGGGGACGTGAACCTAGATACGTCGAGTTCCTACTCTCACTCCCGGAATCTCCATCGTCGCCTTCTCCCTAAAACCCAAGTCCATGATTATGGGCATTGCCGAGGTTAACCCTCGTCACCATAGTTGGGGTGCAGCGCCTCTGTTTGTCCGCCGCCGCTGGAGGACGGAGCCAGCGATGCGACGAGGCATCGACAATGGCTGCTCTGTCCGAGGGTGGGGTAGGAGCTTCTCGGGGCTGGGGGCCAAATACACAATCAGGAAATAAGGCGGCCCACACGTAAGGGAGAGATGTATGGCTGGTCTGACATGTCTCCTGGCCCCACCCGTCAGCATGTAACTGTCAAGGCCTTTGACCTGACGGCAACCCTCCGTCCGAGCATTTGCGAGGGTTTGAGACTAGAGGGATGACAAAAGTGAGGAAAAGTTCAGCTGCTGTAGAAAACTGAGTACAACTAAGAAACCAAGGGTAGGAAAAAGTATATATACATAGGATATCACATTGCACAGAGTTACTAAGAACTTAAGCATGTGTTATAATATCACACACGTTTTACGATTCCTCTCACATGTTGTGTGCTTTGTTTGGTGGCCTGTCAGGGCCCATTTCGTGGAACTCTACCTTATGAAAGGGGACCATGCATCTCTAGATGACAACACTTCCCAAAACAGCTGCCACATCTCGAGGTCTTCGGAGAGAGGTAGAGGAAGGGTGCCGAAGGGAGGGAGATGATGGGGTATCAGAGAGAAGGGGAACTGGAGGATGGAAGAATGTGTTGAAGTGAAAGAGGATGAAGGAAAGAAGGTGGAGAAGGGGAAGAGGAGGAGAAAGTGAGTAAGGATAGAGAGGAGGTAAAAGTGAGAAAGTGTAACATATGTACATCTCGAAGGATTTTGATTTTTGATGTTTCAATCATTTTATTTTATTTTTTAAAAACCGAAAAGGGAATGCGGGGTGTGGGGGTGGGGGTTGCAGATTCTGCATGCACTTACCACCGGCGCACCACTATTGTAGGGCACGGCGATGATGTGGGCGAGGCTTACCCCTGGCACGCAAAATATTTGGTGCACCGACGGTATTTGGGCATCACCGGCGCACCAATATTTTGTGCACCAGCGGTAATATAGCACCAATGAACCTATTTTTTGGCGCGCCGGCGGTGACTCGGGGCCCATAACCCTTTTCCTAGTAGTGTATGTATTCCTGGAAAACCCTTCACCCCAAGAGATACCAAGATGCACTATCTTCCATATGCGGAAGAGAGGAAGGTTACAACATCATCTTCGCCGGCGCCATCATTAACTCATCCTCTACCGGCATGTCCTTGTTTTCCTCATGTAATGTGTGAGTAGTCCACAATAGGTACTTGTGGTGGATGGTAATTGGATGAAACCATGTAATGATGAATTACTATTATCGCTTATGGAACATAGTTCGATTATGTTCTTATTGTGATGTTGTGAAGCTTTGATGTTTGTAATCCTTGTTATTAGTGGCCAAGTCACATGATCTAAAATCTGAACCTTATATGTTTTGTCATATTTTTTTATTTTAGTTTGTATCCTCCTTTTTGCATCACCTATTATGGTTTGAAAAGAGACCCAGAGGGGGACATACCCGAATATCGATGGGGAAGGGTTGTAGATTTCCATTTCATCACAATATGCATTTATGCGCATGACTAGAAAATATTATCATTAATTATTAATCACCCTAAGTTCATTTATGTCCTAAGTGTCATGAGGGAGGGGGAGGGGACACTAGGATTATTTTATTATCCTTTGATGACTTAATGATATTAGGAACACATGACTATGATTGCTTATAGAACTAGAACTAGTCTTTACTGCCACATGTGTATATTCATGATCCTTATATGAACGGGTCCATCCCGGCAACATAGCATCTATCACCATGTTTCTACATTTTAAATATATTCTAGTTATCTAATTGTCACGTCTAGCTAGTTAGCTACTATAATTTGTTGTTATCACTTTTATTGCTTCCTCCAATACCTATCAAAGTCCACACGTTATCTTATACACACGTGTGACTGAGGGTGAAGCCTTATTTGTTGTATTCCCGTGCTCCCATATTTACTTCCCAACAAGCAACTATACTTGTGGGTAGCATTTGCTCGTAACACATAGATCTTAGGAAGCATCATATCGAGTGCATATCACCACATACGCAATTCATCTGATTGCCAAGGCAGACATAATAATCAGCACAATTATATGACTTTGACAATCACAGTCACATGACTCAGTCTTGCTAACACTAATACCATGTGGCATGGGAAAGAAGTCATTATTAGCCTCATTCATTTTAAAAATCCTCAACATCTTGTGAATTAATCTACTATGACACTAGATCATGATAGCGCGCCTTGCGGCGCCCGTCCATTTTAATGATATTTTGATAGTCATCTATGTGAGATCATATCATATATTTATGTCATAGCTTATGACCTGCATCACAATTGAGGAATTTAACTACAAATTAATTAGTATAGGACAGACAACTATATTTTCCAACCTTGAACATTACAAATTATACTTTATACATCAACTTTGATTATTACTTGTGCCCAATTTGAGCCCAGTACAAACACATACACAGTACAATTTGTCATATTTGAGAATTATGGCGAACATACAAAATAAGTACCTAAATTACACTTGTTAAAAATTGAGATCATGTGATCCTTTATTCCAAGTATTGGAGTATGAGAGATAAACAAAAGGATGCAACAAGCACACAGTAACTATGTCTTCTATATGCTGCTCTTCCAGTTCCGCAATACTACTTCAAGTTGTTCAAGTGTATATCATGGGTTTCCCACCTAGAAATCAAAGTTCCCACAACAAATCAAAGAGAAATTGTAGAATTCAAATCTTCACCAGAATGACTTACAAAACATGCACATCGAGTCAGTTAAATGCCACAGGTCTACTGCTAGATCTAACAAAAAATGCTTAGCTATGCAAAAACTAAGCCAAAAAAATGGTAAATAGCATAAACAAGCTTCACAAAAAAGCTATTACAAAAAAACCTATCCATACTCATATTTAAAATATTATCCATGGCATTTTTGGCATGATAATGAAAGCAAACCATATAGAATATGTTCAGGACATCTAATTGGAATATGTTTGGAATATTTAAACTGAAGGGTCCCTTGAAGTTTCAGAGAATATGAGTGCTATTGTCTATCTTGAAGGTACCATCATACTTCTTAATTGATGGAATATATTCACTGGTGAATGAATGATGTATGGAACTTCCTTATATGTTCATATTGAGTTCAGAAGCTATTTCCCAAAGCAAGAAGCTGAAAGCCCTTATAAGGAGTTCATGAAATAACTACACAGGATAGCTGAGTAAACATTGGTATGAAAGTGTTGTGATAAATAACATGTCATGCATTTTAGTCAAGGCAAAAGATCAGACACATGATGTGCACAGATTTTGTAAACCGCCAAAAACTTCAGCATGTGAAATTGTTACACGACAAACCAGGAATAAAAAATGCAAGGAACAATAGACCAATAAATTTGTAATATGATTGATTTTCGAGAGAGTGCGTGCCTTTTGTACATTTAGGGAAGATGCATGATAAATTAAACTGTGTACTTCTCGCCCATAACTGCAGACACCACAAAATGGCAGGCACGGGCATTACACAGCTCAACACAAAAACCAGATCAAACTTTTGGAAATAAAGAGACATATACCTTGCAGGCTTGCAGTAAGTAAAAAGACACAAACTGATGGATAACAATGAACCTCGAATATTTGAATAGCTAAGTTAAGCACTGTATAAATATCTCAATACAATTAAAACTCTGACAGGTGATATTCATTATCTCAATAAGAAAGATAGTTAATATTAAAATTAACTACACTTTGTGATACCAAACTATTCAAAACAACAATGGGAGTAGAAAATTTCTTACATATTCCTGCATCATTTCTATTTACTTGTAGTAGTCTTAGCATTCCAGCAAAAAAATCATGTAATAGAAATTTCTTGTATCTCCTTCCAATAAACGAAATTGTTCTCTCACCCCTTTTCTGGTGAGCTACCTGTCTAACCAAAAAAATGATATCAAAACAGGTCCACGGATGAACATATAACATAATGATTTTCAATTGTAAATATAGCATTTGCTAATAAACTTGCACCAAAATTTCAGACGATTCAACTCATAGGAGGAAAATGAGTAACTTAAATTCTTCTTTATGCATGATCAGCAATGCACACCAAGGCACTAAGGCATCTAAATATACGGTGTCAACTCAGATGTTGGGCAGGCTAGAATTTCAAGCAAGAAACAAGAACTAAAGGCAAGCACAAATCTCGAAGAACAGCCAAGAAACAAATGTAAGAACAATATGGTGATGAATCTAATCCTGAAAATATGACGACATATGTGCCCTATCAAATAGAGGCAACACATGTAATGTAACGACTAAAGGTATCAGCCAACTATCTTTTAAATGTGTACAAACTGAAAACAACTGTCCCATTGACCCATTGCATACACGCTTATACTTGCAACTCTTCTTCGACGGCCTTCTCTTTCCCTAGACCGAGTTGCCCAATTTCACACACGACCTAGATCACCAAAGGAACCAACAATAACACCCAACATATAATGGCAAAAGGTAGTACCATGAGTCCAGACACTTGAATGTACGGCATCGAAAAGATCAAGGCAAGACAAATGTTAGCACGAACAGTGTTTACACACAAATGATTTTTTTTCTAAATTTAAAAGCAAAGGAGGGCAGAGAGCCGCTGATACTGCCAAGAACAGGCAAGATTCTAGATCCACCAATAATTCAACAATATTGGAGACATTTGTACACTGGTCAAAGCTTGAAGCACTCAGATATTAAGTGAATAAGTATTTACCTTCTCGACATCATATTCTTACTAACCTGTATCATGAAAGAAATACTCCAAGTTTAAATGCAATAGTAATGTCAGATGCGTATCTTCAGATGCTATAATTCAGTCAAAATTTACATTAATTACCTTCCCAATGAATAAGAATAAATACGAACGAATTTCTAAACCAGCCATTGAAACAACAGTTTTATATCTAATCATTTAGATTGATTGCATAACATGTATTCCAGAGGTTGTACATAAGTCAAAATACAGCCGTTCTGCATACAAACATTGTCCAACTAAAAATATGGATCGGTTTCAACTGAACAACATTAGAAGTATTGTGCAATCTGTATGCAACCTCCCACCATGGTCTGTATACTAGAACTGATGTAGTTGCAGTTGTCTCTAGAGCTGAAGTGATGGAGAAAGGATGCCTAAACAAGAGATAAATCCCAATCATTACTCGGTGCACAATTATAACCCAGGAGCAGTCCTAGGCAAATGAGTAGATGAAAATCCATTTAAATGGATAACATGCTGAACACTGAAAAATGATAAAGCTTCGACATTCTTGTAAAGAAAGTATGACACAACATATGCAAGAAAATCAACCGGATCCAGAAGCATGGACCTTCAAGTAGTCGCAGATCACATGGACATTTTCCCAGTATTCTTCGAGCAGTCGAGGTGCGCGTGCTAAGTTAGGTTCGTGCTCGAGAACACTTTTTCATTATTTCTACAGAGGCATATCCTGTGATATATGCACGGATACACTGAGAACAGAAGCTAGGTTGTGCACATAGAAGGATGTACTTAGATGGAGATGTTTGATTAATTTTTAGAAAGTATGCATTAGCAGACATTATGAATCTAGTTTAAAGGAGAAGTAAGGAACAAATAATCTCAAAAGAATATGTCAGCAAATGTACCTGTCCAGCAGCCATTGTGAAATAGTAATAAATAAAGGTCACACTGGTGAGATGAGTCTGGGAATAATAATCTGGAAAATAGGATGATGACAATCCCTGGAAGAAGAAAGCAAGCAAGAATATGTTGGTTAGGTGCGTAATTTTCGCTATAGTGTAAGCAGATATGAAGAACATGCAATCAGGAAACCAGAAAACCCAACCTAAGCAAGAAGCATCTTGGATGAGTAATGGGACGTCGAATGTGAGATGGATGTAGCGAGGAAAGATCGTTGGCTGTGTCCACATATTTATACTTGAAAGAGAAGGGATAACTGATAGTAACGCTCGGATTAATGGTTCCAACTTACCAACGCCATGAATCGATCATTACAGCGTTACCAGCGTCATGAATCCATGATTACGGCGGCATGATGTACAATTAATCCGTGTAGAAGGAGAACCGGTTTTCCGATCCGGATGGGCTTGGTGCCGTTTTTGCGATTCCGGTGATCGGTGCCCACTGGACGGCCTGAAGCGGGAGGCAACCTTCGCCGGCGGCGAGGCCGGACAAATAAAATATTTGGTCAATGCTAATCTACAAATCCAGGTTAAATTAAACTGAAAAATTGTTTAATCTGCGTCTGAAGTTACAGCGCAAGATCGTGAATTTCGTACATACCGTCGCTCTTCATCTGCTCTGGTAGCATGCGTCGCAGGCGGAGGAAGAACGTAGGCGCACGTGGAGGACGATTTGGGGGAAGGAGGAGAAGAGGAGTGCAGGCGCAGGGGGAAGAGTTTTTTTTCTACCTCAACCGGTACGTTCGAAGCCCAAATGCATAGGCCCATAAACCGTTTCAGGGCCCAAGTTTTGTGCTAGTACCTAACTAAATTTTGGGAGTAGCAGCCCTAGAACAAAAATGGAACGCTACGCAGGGAGGCCTTTTAACGGGAAGAGACGCAGGTTGGGTTACGGGAAAGCCCGTTCGGATCGCTCAGGACGGTCTGGTCCGTCAGATTGGCCGATCGGATGGCTAGGAAACTCTAATCGTTGTGGAGAGGCCATACTGGTTCCATTGTACTGTTAACTAATATATAATCCAATAAGCATCCCTGATATATATCTACAAATTGTGATTCCTAAAATATAAGTTTCTTCTTCCACCTTCACCAAAAACATTTATGACTCTTTGAAATATTCAAGCATTGGAGCTCCGTTCTCAATCAATAGTAATACCATCCACATATTAGTTTATAAATACAACCGAGCTCCCACTAAGCCTGTTGGATACACAATGTATGGTTCTTTTTTCATTCTTAATCAAGCAAAACCCGTTGAATACCTCATAAAGATGAATGTTCTTCTTCTTCCTCTTCTTCTTCTTCTTCCTCTTCTTCTTCTTCTTCCTCTTCTTCTTCTTCTTCCTCTTCTTCTTCCTCTTCCTCTTCCTCTTCCTCTTCCTCTTCTTCTTCTTCTTCCTCTTCCTCTTCTCTTCCTCTTCCTCTTCCTCTTCCTCTTCCTCTTCCTCTTCCTCTTCCTCTTCCTCTTCCTCTTCCTCTTCCTCTTCCTCTTCCTCTTCCTCTTCCTCTTCCTCTTCCTCTTCCTCTTCCTCTTCCTCTTCCTCTTCCTCTTCCTCTTCCTCTTCCTCTTCCTCTTCTTCTTCTTCTTCTTCTTCTTCTTCTTCTTCTTCTTCTTCTTCTTCTTCTTCTTCTTCTTCTTCTTCTTCTTCTTCTTCTTCTTCTTCTTCTTCTTCTTCTTCTTCTTCTTCTTCTTCTTCTTCTTCTTCTTCTTCTTCTTCTTCTTCTTCTTCTTCTTCTTCTTCTTCGAGGAGCAAATTCCTAGGTTCTTCTTCCTCTTCTTCTTGTTCTTCTTCTTCTTCTTGTTACTAGCGTCTATAAATGAATACGAGGTACACAATCACCAAACAAATACTTAGGTACACTAGTAACCATAATGGTTCACACAAGATGACCTAATATCATGGGCAGGGGAGAGGGTGTGGTCATGTCTGGCGGCTAGCTAGTGGAGTGGCGCGTGCGCGTGCGAAAGGAGGGAGAGAGGGGAGGACGGTCGCGACGGGACGAGGCGGCGTACTGGCGCGTCCAGGGCGTGTCCTGGCGCGCTCTGGCATGGCCTGGGCGTGTCTGGGCACGTCTGGGCGCGTCGAGTTCTGGTCAGGGCATGCGTCTCCTCGGCCAAGGGCGGGTACAGGCGTGGGTAGAGGAGTGACGAGAGCTGGTTTGGCAAAGTGAGGGTGACCAGAGAGGGATGGAGGTGATGAGTGGCATGGTGATGCCAAAGGTGCTCGGCATGGCCATGTTTTGATCATTCCTTGCTTTGATCATTGTCTCCAAGGCCTGGAATTGTGTACTGGGTGTAAGAGGAAGTCAATGATGACAAGAGTAGGGTTGGTTTAGTCTAAATCCAGTGGGTATTAGAGAGTATGAAAAATCCAGAATTGTGCCCACCAGGTATTTGAGGAAATGGCCGAAAGAAACTTAATTTGGAATTTTGGCACAAAATTTTATGGGTATGTCTCAAATAATGTTTGGCACCTTGTGGTGGTGTTGGTTTGCAAATTGGAGTGGTTTTGTGAAAATCCAAATGTGGGGTGATCTTAAATCTGATTCAATGTTACAACTTTGCATCCTTATATTAAGGAATTGAGAATGAATTAGTCAAGGTGGTCAACATGAAAAGTGTTCGACTTGATGAGGTCTTGGATGAGGTGCAAAGAGTTGGGAGAGTTTGGTTTAAAAGTTTCTTAATACAGGGGCTCAAAGAGGGTAAGATGTTAAAATTGTCACATGTGACCATTATCACGTGTAACTTGGTTTTGATTTTTCTTTTGATTTGATTTGCATTTATTTGATTCAAAAGTGATTCTTATTAGTTTAGTAACATTTCCAAACCATTAACATAATTTAAAATGGCCTAGGTTAAAGATTTACAAAATGGCCATAAGCACACATGTGATGTTATTCTCATTTTGCTCATTTTCTTCTTTGCTTCTCTTTGATCCAAATGATCCTGGTTTTGGGTTGCTTGAGGGTTAGGTTTAGTTTCATAATGGTTCACCATCATTTTGGGTAAAGTGAAGAGGGCATAAACCAAGATTTGCAAATAGGGCTATTTGCTCACATAGGCTTTTTCTTTTATTTTGTTTCTTTTTATTTTGTTTCTTGTTGACTTCAAAGAGCAAGGTTTAGGGTTTTAGGAACATATTCATCACTTCAACAAACAATCATGGCAAAGATCACATCCTACATGCTTGAGCACTATGCACATAACTTAGTTTAATTAAAGTTTTTGTTGGTTCCAAAATTTGGAGTAAGTGAAATTCATTTTCTTTGTTTTGAAACTTTTGGGATGTTACAGGAAAGCCCTCGCGGTGGTCTGTGGCGTCCAGCATAGCGGGGCGGCGTGGCCGTGTCCACAACGGCGTGCATGCATGCTCGGCATTGGCATCATCATGTACGTTCGGCATTGGCTTCGGCGGTATCTCTGGTGTGTCAGTGATCGAATGAGGGGACGGGATTGAGGGTGCATCCCGACGGTGACCTAGCAGTGGCGGCGAGCATAGCCATTCTAACCATGCCGATATCGACATCGGCATCGTTTGGAGGTTGTGGTGCTCGAATCAAGGTGGGATTTGTTTCTTGTACGCCAAAATGAATTTGAAACAAGTTTCGTGTTGAAGGTTAGGTAACGAAAGTTTGTAACTAAAAATTATACTAGTGCTTGTGACGGTAAAGCACACGTCCGTTGGGAACCCCAAGAGGAAGGTGTGATGCGTACAACAGCAAGTTTTCCCTCAATAAGAAACCAAGGTTATCGAACCAGTAGGAGATGAAGGCCACGTGAAGGTTGTTGGTGAAGGAGTGTAGTGCGGCACAACACCAGGGATTCCGCCAACGTGGAACCTGCACAACACAATCACAATACTTTGCCCCAACTTAACAGTGAGGTTGTCAATCTCACCGGCTTGCTGTAAACAGAGGATTAAACGTATGGTGTGGAAAATGATGTTTGTTTGCAAAGAACAACAGAGAACAATGATTGCAGTAGGTTGTATTTCAGATGTAAAAGAATGGACCCGGGTCCACGGTTCACTAGTGGTGTCTCTCCAATAAGATAAATAGCATGTTGGGTGAACAAATTACAGTTGGGCAATTGACAAATAGAGATGCATATACATATCATGATGACTACTATGAGATTTACTTAGGGCATTACGACAAAGAACATAGACCGCTATCCAGCATGCATCTATGCTTAAAAAGTCCACCTTCGGGTTAGCATCCGCACCCCTTCCAGTATTAATTTGCAAACAACAGACAATTGCATTAAGTACTGTGCGTAATGTAATCAATACAAATATCCTTAGACAAAGCATTGATGTTTTATCCCTAGTGGCAACAGCACATCCATAACCTTAGAACTTTCTGTCACTGTCCCATATTCAATGGAGGCATGAACCCACTATCGAGCATAAATACGCCCTCTTGGAGTCACAATTAAGTATCAACTTGGCCAGAGCCTCTACTAGCAACGGAGAGCATGCAAGAACATAAATAACACATATATTCCATATTCATCGGATCCCAACAAACGCAACATGTAGCATTACAAATAGATGATCCTGATCATGATAGGTGATGGCGCGCGAAGCACACGTCCGTTGGGAACCCCAAGAGGAAGGTGTGATACGTATAGAAGCAAGTTTCCCTCAGTAAGAAACCAAGGTTATCGAACCAGTAGGAGATGAAGGCCACGTGAAGGTTGTTGGTGAAGGAGTGTAGTGCGGCGCAACACCGGTCCGGCGCCAACGTGGAACCTGCACAACACAATCACAATACTTTGCCCCAATTTAACGGTGAGGTTGTCAATCTCACCGGCTTGCTGAAAAAAAGGATTAAACGTATGGTGTGGAGAATGATGTTTGTTTGCGATGAACAACAGAACAGAGATTGCAGTAGATTGTATTTCAGATGTAAAAGAATGGACCGGGGTCCAAAGTTCACTAGTGGTGTCTTGATACGTCTCCAACGTATCGATAATTTCTTATGTTCCATGCTACATTATTGATGATATCTACATGTTTTATGCACATTATATGTCGTGTTTACGCATTTTCCGGCACTAACCTATTAACAAGATGCCGAAGAGCCAGTTGTTGTTTTCTGCTGTTTTTGGTTTCAGAAATCCTAGTAAGGAAATATTCTCGGAATTGGACGAAATCAACGCCCAGGGTCCTATTTTTGCACGAAGCTTCCGAAGACCGGAAAGGAAGTGGGGCCACGAGGTGCCGCCACACTAGGGCGGCGCGGCCCAGGCCCTGGCCGTGCCGGCCTAGCGTGTGGGGCCCTCGTGGCCCCCGCGTTGCCCTTCCGCCTACTTAAAGTCTTCATCGCGAAACCCTCTGCCGAGAGCCACGACACGGAAAACCCCAGACGCCGCCGCCGCGAATCCCATCTCGGGGATTCAGGAGATCGCCTCCGCACCCTGCAGAGAGGGGAATCATCTCCCGGAGGACTCTTCATCGCCATGATCGCCTCCGGAGTGATGAGTGAGTAGTTCACCCTGGACTATGGGTCCATAGCAGTAGCTAGATGGTCGTCTTCTCCTCATGTGCTTCATTGTTGGATCTTGTGAGCTGCCTAACATGATCAAGATCATCTATCTGTAATACTATATGTTGTGTTTGTCGGGATCCGATGGATAGAGAATACTATGTTATGGTGATTATCAATCTATTACCTATGTGTTGTTTATGATCTTGCATGCTCTCCGTTATTAGTAGAGGCTCTGGCCAAGTTTTTGGTCTTAACTCCAAGAGGGAGTATTTATGCTCGATAGTGGGTTCATGCCTCCATTAAATCCGGGACAGTGACAGAAAGTTCTAAGGTTGTGGATGTGTGTTGCCACTAGGGATAAAACATTGATGCTATGTCTAAGGATGTAGTTGTTGATTACATTACGCACCATACTTAATGCAATTGTCTGTTGCTTGCAACTTAATACTGGAAGGGGTTCGGATGATAACCTGAAGGTGGACTTTTTAGGCATAGATGCATGCTGGATGGCGGTCTATGTACTTTGTCGTAATGCCCTGATTAAATCTCACTATATTTATCATATCATGTATATGCATTGTTATGCCCTTTTCTATTTGTCAATTGCCCGACTGTAATTTGTTCACCCAACATGCTTTTATCTTATGGGAGACACCTCTAGTGAACTGTGGACCCCGATCCTATTCTTTACATCGCATACAATCTACTGCAATATTGTTTTACTGTTTCTTCGCAAACAATCATCTTCCACACAATACGGTTAATCCTTTGTTACAGCAAGCCGGTGAGATTGACAACCTCACTGTTTCGTTGGGGCAAAGTACTTTGTTGTGTTGTGCAGGTTCCACGTTGGCGCGGAATCCCGGTGTTGCGCCGCATCACATTTCGCCACCATCAACCTTCAACGTGCTTCTTGACTCCTACTGGTCCGATTAAACCTGGTTTCTTACTGAGGGAAACTTGCCACTGTGCGCATCATACCTTCCTCTTGGGGTTCCCAACGGACGTGTACATCTACGCGCATCAAGCAAATTTCTGGCGCCTCCGGAGATCAAGACACGCTGCAAGGGAGTCTCCACTTCCCAATCTCTTTACTTTGTTTTTGTATTGCTTTATTTTATTTACTATTTTGTTTGCTGCACCTAAACAAAACACAAAAAAATTAGTTGCTAGTTTTACTTTATTTACTGTCTTGTTCTCTATATCAAAACACAAAAAATTAGTTACTTGTCTTTGCTTAGTTTACTTTATTACTATTAAAATGAGTAATCCTGAAGTTGAAGTTCGTTCTTTTAAGCAACAAGGTGGAGAAAGTTTTAAAGATGCTTGGTACAGAATTAGTAATGCTCATCATAGGTGCATTAAGAAACACTCCACTACTATCCTTCTTAGGAACTTTTATGTTGGCTTATCTAGTTGGAATAGGTATGTTCTTGATACTCTTTCGGGAGGTAATTTCCTAGGTACTCCCGCTTTAGAAGCTAGTTGCATCATTGAAAGTCTAGTTGGAATACCACCTGTTAATGAAGTTAAAATTGAAATCTCTCTTGAGGATGTTATGAAAAAATTGGAAACCATAGAGAGAAATTTTCCAAGTATTGGAACTAAATTGGAAATGTTACTTGATAAAACTAATGAACTTGATAAATCCTTAGGAGGAATTGATGAAAGGATTAGTGTCCTAGGAACTTGTGTTGTCCAGGATAATCAAACCAATAGGATTGATGAACTTGAAAAAGCTATGGGAACCTTGGGTTCAACCTTTTCTTCTCTCAAGTATAATGAGAAAGCTTATGTGGGTAAAGAGCAAAAATTCATGTATGCCTCTAAAGTGCCTAAACAAAAGAATTATTATAGGCCTAAAATTGCTAAAACCCCTAGCACCACCATAGAAAATTTGGATAATGGAGCGCCTAAAGTACCCTCTGCAACAAGTTGTGTTTACAAGAAAAATAATGTTGATGCTTCTACTCTTGATGTTACTTGATTTGCACTTTCTGCGCCTAGCTGAAAGGCGTTAAAGAAAAGCGCTTATGGGAGACAACCCATGTTTTTACTACAGTACTTTGTTTTATATTTGAGTCTTGGAAGTTGTTTACTACTGTAGCAACCTCTCCTTATCATGTTTTTGTGCCAAGTAAAGTTTCTATGTTAAAGTTGATGTTATATTTGGGATCGCTGCGCAGAAACAGCATTGCTGTCTGTCACGAATTCTGGCATAAGTCTCTATAAACAATTTGAAAACATCTGCAAAATTACGAGCGTGATCCTCAGATATGTACGCAACTTTCATTAGTTTTGAGTTTTTCATTTGAGCAAGTCTAGTGCCCCTTTCAGGTTCGTCTTTACGGACTGTTCTGTTTTTGACAGATTCTGCCTTTTATTTCGCATTGCCGTATTTGCTATGTTGGATGAATTCCTTTGATCCATTAATGTCCAGTAGCTTTGTGCAATGTCCAGAAGTGTTAAGAATGATTGTGTCACCTCTAAATATGTGAATTTTTAATTGTGCACTAACCCTCTAATGAGTTTGCTGTGAAGGAAGTTTTCAAGGGTCAAGAGAGGAGTATGATATACTATGATCAAGAGGAGTGAAAGCTCTAAGCTTGGGGATGCCCCGTGGTTCATCCCTGCATATTTTAAGAAGACTCAAGTGTCTAAGCTTGGGATGCCCAAGGCATCCCCTTCTTCATCGACAACATCATCGGGTTCCTCCCCTGAAACTATATTTTTATTCAGTCACATCTTATGTTCTTTACTTGGAGCGTCGGTTTGTTTTGTTTTTGTTTTTGTTTGAATAAATTGGATCCTAGCATTCACTGTATGGGAGAGAGACACGCTCCGCTGTTGCATATGGACAAATATGTCCTTAGTCTTTACTCATAATGTTCAAGGCGAAGGTTGAAACTTCTTCGTTAAATTGTTATATGGTTGGAATCGGGAAATGCTACATGTAGTAATTCTAAAATGTATTGGATAATGTGATACTTGGAAATTGTTGTGCTCACGTTTAAGCTCTTGCATCATATACTTTGCACCCATTAATGAAGAAATACATAGAGCTTGCTAAAATTTGGTTTGCATATTTGGTCTCTCTAAGGTCTAGATAATTTCTAGTATTGAGTTTTGAACAACAAGGAAGACGGTGTAGAGTCTTATAATGTTTACAATATGTCTTTTATGTGAGTTTTGCTGCACCGGTTCATCCTTGAGTTTGCTTCAAATAACCTTGCTAGCCTAAACCTTGTATCGAGAGGGAATACTTCTCATGCATCCAAAATCCTTGAGCCAACCACTATGCCATTTGTGTCCACCATACCTACCTACTACATGGTATTTCTCCGCCATTCCAAAGTAAATTGCTTGAGTGCTACCTTTAAAATTCCATTATTCACCTTTGCAATATATAGCTCATGGGACAAAATAGCCTTAAAAACTATTGTGGTATTGAATATGTACTTATGCACTTTATCTCTTATTAAGTTGCTTGTTGTGCGATAACCATGCTTCTGGGGACGCCATCAACTATTCTTTGTTGAATATCATGTGAGTTGATATGCATGTCCGTCTTGTCTGAAGTAAGAGAGATCTACCACCTTAATGGTTGGAGCATGCATATTGTTAGAGAAGAACATTGGGCCGCTAACTAAAGCCATGAATCATGGTGGAAGTTTCTTTGGACGTATATCCTCAATCTCATATGAGAACATTAATGCCACATGCTTATGCATTAAAGAGGAGTCCATTATCTGTTGTCCATGTTGTCCCGGTATGGATGTCTAAGTTGAGAATAATCAAAAGCGAGAAATCCAAAATGCGAGCTTTCTCCTTAGACCTTTGTACAGGCGGCATGGAGGTACCCCTTTGTGACACTTGGTTGAAACATGTGTATTGCGATGATCCGGTAGTCCAAGCTGATTAGGACAAGGTGCGGCACTATTAGTATACTATGCATGAGGCTTGCAACTTGTAAGATATAATTTACATAACTCATATGCTTTATTACTACCGTTGACAAAATTGTTTCATGTTTTCAAAATAAAAGCTCTAGCACAAATATAGCAATCGATGCTTTCCTCTTTGAAGGACCTTTCTTTTACTTTTATGTTGAGTCAGTTTACCTATCTCTCTCCACCTCAAGAAGCAAACATTTGTGTGAACTGTGCATTGATTCCTACATACTTGCATATTGCACTTGTTATATTAATTTATATTGACACTATCCATGAGATATACATGTTATAAGTTGAAAGCAACCGCTGAAACTTAATCTTCCTTTGTGTTGCTTCAACACCTTTACTTTGATTTATTGCTTTATGAGTTAACTCTTATGCAAGACTTATTGATACTTGTCTTGAAGTACTATTCATGAAAAGTCTTTGCTTTATGATTCATTTGTTTACTCATGTCATTACCTTTGTTTTGATCGCTGCATTCATTACATATGTTTACAATAATATGATCAAGGTTATGATGGCATGTCACTCCAGAAATTACCCTTGTTATCGTTTACCTGCTCGGGACGAGCAGAACTAAGCTTGGGGATGCTGATACGTCTCCAACGTATCGATAATTTCTTATGTTCCATGCTACATTATTGATGATATCTACATGTTTTATGCACATTATATGTCGTGTTTACGCATTTTCCGGCACTAACCTATTAACAAGATGCCGAAGAGCCAGTTGCTGTTTTCCTGCTGTTTTTGGTTTCAGAAATCCTAGTAAGGAAATATTCTCGGAATTGGACGAAATCAACGCCCAGGGTCCTATTTTTGCACGAAGCTTCCGGAAGACCGAGGGGGAAAGGAAGTGGGGCCACGAGGCGCCGCCACACTAGGGCGGCGCGGCCCCTCCGGCCGCGGCCCTAGCGTGTGGGGCCCTCGTGTGGCCCCCGCGTTGCCCTTCCGCCTACTTAAAGTCTTCGTCGCGAAACCCTCCTGTACCGAGAGCCACGATACGGAAAACCTTCCGAGACGCCGCCGCCGCGAATCCCATCTCGGGGGATTCGGAGATCGCCTCGCACCCTGGAGAGGGGAATCATCTCCCGGAGGACTCTTCATCGCCATGATCGCCTCCGGAGTGATGAGTGAGTAGTTCACCCCCTGGACTATGGGTCCATAGCAGTAGCTAGATGGTCGTCTTCTCCTCATGTGCTTCATTGTTGGATCTTGTGAGCTGCCTAAGATGATCAAGATCATCTATCTGTAATACTATATGTTGTGTTTGTCGGGATCCAATGGATAGAGAATACTATGTTATGGTGATTATCAATCTATTACCTATGTGTTGTTTATGATCTTGCATGCTCTCCGTTATTAGTAGAGGCTCTGGCCAAGTTTTTGCTCTTAACTCAAGAGGGAGTATTTATGCTCGATAATGGGTTCATGCCTCCATTAAATCTGGGACAGTGACAGAAAGTTCTAAGGTTGTGGATGTGTTGCCACTAGGGATAAAACATTGATGCTATGTCTAAGGATGTAGTTGTTGATTACATTACGCACCATACTTAATGCAATTGTCTGTTGCTTGCAACTTAATACTGGAAGGGGTTCGGATGATAACTGAAGGTGGACTTTTTAGGCATAGATGCAGTTGGATGGCGGTCTATGTACTTTGTCGTAATGCCTGATTAAATCTCACTATATTTATCATATCATGTATATGCATTGTTATGCCCTTTTCTATTTGTCAATTGCCCGACTGTAATTTGTTCACCCAACATGCTTTTATCTTATGGGAGAGACACCTCTAGTGAACTGTGGACCCCGGTCCTATTCTTTACATCGCATACAATCTACTGCAATACTTTCTTTACTGTTTTCTTCGCAAACAATCATCTTCCACACAATACGGTTAATCCTTTGTTAGCAAGTTGGTGAGATTGACAACCTCTGTTTCGTTGGGGCAAAGTACTTTGGTTGTGTGGGTTCCACGTTGGCGCCGGAATCCCTGGTGTTGCGCCGCATCACATTTCGCCACCATCAACCTTCAACGTGCTTCTTGACTCCTACTGGTCCGATTAAACCTTGGTTTCTTACTGAGGGAAACTTGCCACTGTGCGCATCATACCTTCCTCTTGGGGTTCCCAACGGGCGTGTACATCTACGCGCATCATGTCTCTCCAATAAGATAAATAGCATGTTGGGTGAACAAATTACAGTTGGGCAATTGAAAAATAGAGATGCACATACATATATCATGATGACTACTATGAGATTTAATTAGGCATTACGACAAATAACATAGACCGCTATCCAGCATGCATCTATGCCTAAAAAGTCCACCTTCGGGTTAGCATCCGCACCCCTTCCAAGTTGCAAACAACAGACAATTGCATTAAGTATGCGCGTAATGTAATCAACACAAATATCCTTAGACAAAGCATTGATGTTTTATCCCTAGTGGCAACAGCTGACAAAGGATTAATTTGTCAATGCCTACAGATCGTAGACTAGGGTTTTGCTGGAAGTAGAGGGCAAGTAGATCTTGAAGGTTTCAGCCGAAAAGTACTCGCTGATTGTAAAAACTAGGGTTCCGTTGGCAATAGATTCGATCCTTTCTTTGTCCCTCGACTCCCCTTATATAGAGGGTGGAGCCGAGGGTTTCGTAATATACAAGTTACAGAATTCGGGAAGGTTTCATGTCCAACCCGTAAGATTACAAGTCTCTATGTTTTCTAATACAATTTATCTTTCCTTAACACTAAATGGGCTTCCGAATCTTCTTATTCTTCGAGTCCTGGGCCTTCAGTAAACCCCGGGTACCATCTTTGGCAGGCCCATTGGGGATGCCTATGTCAGTAGCCCCCGAGATTTTTCTTGAATCGAAGAATCAAGGAAAATCTCCAACTTTAATCATTCAATAATCTTGTCGAATTTAATGCATAACCTTTCGATATGCAAATATTATTTTGTACAGGGATAACGATAGTTGAGGCTAGTTCATCGACGGATCAGGTACTAGTTAACCTGCTCTAGTGGCAATCCGCAAAAACCTACTTCAAGATCACGTCCTGGACATGATCTCGGGATACTGGTGTAAACTTCGGCAGGTGCCGCTTAAGGTCTTACCATTCTGTCGAGTCCCAATCATATTTTATCGGGTACCTAACGCGTCGTTAGGATTTTTTCGTATCTGTTGATACGGAAAAAAGTAATCCGCCGTCGAGACGGTGCCACGCCGCTAACGGATCTGGGGTCTTACCTTCGCAAAGTTTTTGCGTCATTCAGAGATTTATTCGCGACTTCGAGCGCTCTGAGAATATATTGTCGAGTGCTTTTCGGCTGTTGGAATAGCACATTTTCTCGAGTCATACTTGATGACTTATTTTGTCTTCCCGATGGGAGTATATGTAGAGTTATCTGTATAACTCGAAATATACTCACTTCTTTTTCTTTCTTTTGATCGAAATTCATCGGGCACACGAACAACGTTCCCGATGGGAGTAGCCCCCGAGGCTACAGCCAAGAACTTGTGCTTGGGTGTAGGCTCCACAGATTAATATCCTCTGCCACTATATTGGTAATCCTTCTCGAGATTTTGTATATCTATCGGGTGTGCGACCAGTGCTCCCGATGGGAGTAGCCCCCGAGGCTATGGACAAATGCTTGAATTTGGTCATAGACTCTCGCCATTTCTATCTTGTCATATTCGAAGTTTTCTATTTTTCCAAAGTAGCCCCCGAGCATTTGGGCAAAAACTTGTATTTGATCAAAGGCTCTCAAAATAATCTTGCGTTGTCGATATTTTCACCAGGCTTCTTAGTCGAGTTTTCTTTTACCTCGGTGACGTCATTGCTGATGATAGCCACGATTACTGTATTGGAAACATGCGAAAACCGCTCATCTCACTGCTTCGTGGGTCCAAATTCCCTCTCCGATGGACACGTCGTGCAAGTGGGGGACACACGTCTTCCGCTTTTACTGGCACATGTACTGCAGGTCCTGTAATTTCTCGTCATAATGAAATTACCTTTTACCCATTGACTACGTGTACAACATCCGTCCAGAATTTCTTCATCCAACGGTGCGTTGTTTCACCGCACCTGCATATAAGGTCATCGTCTTCCTCAATCAACACTTTCACCTGCGCCGCACTTCTGTTCATCTGCAAAAATCCTCCATTGCGCTCATTGCTTTGCGCACTCCTCCAAGCTCGTGCTGTTCTGCTCCATTCTAGTGGAAATCATCACCCTCGCGACACACCCAGCACAGCGCTCCAACAATCCCCAATGGCCACCGAAGATTTGGAGTGGGAGAGATCCAAGATCTCCAACCAGGACATGAACCTGCTGAAGAGGCTGGGGTTCACCAAGAAGAAGGACGCACTGCGCTTCCCCCACGAGGAAAGCTACCCATCTCCTCCAATGGAGTACCGGGTTAGTTTCGTTGATCATCTCATCCGCGGTCTTTCCCCTCCTATTCATGAGTTTCTTCGCGGTCTTCTCTTTGTTTATGGGCTTCAGCTTCACCAGCTGACGCCCAATTCTATCTTGCACGTGTCGATTTTTATCACATTGTGCGAATGCTTCCTCGGAGTCCAACCTAATTGGGCTGTGGAAACGCATCTTCTGCCTCCGCCGTAATGGCTCCCACGGCGTCGCCTATAATATTGGCGGCATCGTTATCTGTGTTCGCTCCGACGTCGATTACTTCGACGTCAAATTCCTGATTCCGTCCAAGGGTGGCGCAAGAGGTGGCTGTATGTGCACGAAGAAAGCTCTGATTCAATGGAGTACATCATCGCCCCCTTTGAAAAAAATTCTTCGCCGCCGCTCCTGGGAAGCTACCGAAGAAGAGAAATTGGCGAGAGGCGCTGATGACTCGCATCCGCGAGCTTCAGGTACCCGGGCAAGGAGCTATCGGGTATCCAAATCATAGCCTACTTCCTTAGGATTAGAGTGCAGCCTCTGCAAGCTCGAAAAAATCCCCTTTGGATGTATGCTGGTGATGAAGACGTCGAGGCTCTCCACAGATCTTTCTGCAAAGGACTTGGAGAAGCTGATCCGAAGAATCTCCAAGCTTAGCAAGAAGGACACCGTTCCATCTTCTTGCAAAGTTAAGCCATTTTGCCAATCCTCTTCCTGAGGTAATTGATCTTTGCGATTATTATATTGTCTTGCCAGATTTTTCCTGTCGACCACTTTATTGATGACGAAATATAACTATTTTGTCGATATTTTTTATATTCCACAGGGTCATCTTGTTTTATCTTCTCTTCCTCCCCTTCCCGAAGGTGGGGAAGTCGAAGAACGGGCTGTTGTCACCGACGACAACCAGGGTGCTTCTCGTCCTGAAAGTGGAGTCGGGGGTTCCCAGAAATCCGCGGCTTCTCTTGAAAAAGAGAATGAAACAGAGGTTACTTCGTCGACACGCTCGTCTCTCCCTGCTGCTTCTCCAAAAGGCAAGAGGAAGAGGGATGAAACTATCGACTCTGGCGCCTCCAAAGCTGATACTTCCCGTGCTGAAAAGACTGCACCCAATGCCGGGGAGAAAACTTTGGATCTTTACGATGCTGCTCTCATCAGCTCGTAAGTTTTTTAATGCACTGTATTTTTTCCTTTGTCGATGCTTTTTGAAATTGCTATTTATCCTGTCGCTATATTTATTGCAGTGACGATGAAGAGGAAAATGCACCTATTGACGAGACTGCTCGAACGAGCACGTCTCGTACTTTAGTTGTCTCAGAAGCTCGTCCTAATGGCGACGAAACTTCACCTCCTCAACAAAACCCTGAACATCCAACACCAGCTGTGAGCCCCCAAGCTCCTTCCCCGAAGAGAGCCAGGGTAGAATCAACCGAGGAACCAACTATACTAGCTAGTTGTTCCTCGACTCCTTTGATGGAAGAAGTAAGTTATCTTCTTTGTTCTGCATTGGCTTCATTTTTCTGAACTTCCCTCCGTTTTTTCATGGTGTCGAAATTTTCCACTTCTTATATTGATCCTCTTTTTATGATCTTTAGCCTTTCATGAAGGAACTTATCCGTTTCGGTACCCAATTTATCGGGTACCGAGATTACGCCGGCAAACTTGAAGGTACCTCCTTTTTCTTTGTCCATCTTTCCTTGTCGAGTATATCCTGTCACTATTTTGTGTCGCAATGCTTATCTGTCTTATGTTGGCAGAAAAACTTGCGGAAGCCAACAGACGCGCTGACGCTCTTGCTACTGAGTTAGAGCAAAGCGAGACAGCACGTATGAAAGCCGAAGCTAAAGCTGCTACCGTCGAGGATCTTCAAAAAAGACTCGACGACGCAAAAAGGGCTCTGGAAGAAAATGTAGCTCAGCATTCTGCTCGCGAAGAAGAAATCCTTGGTCGACTGGAGTCGCAGAGTCGACGTTTTGTTAGTAAGTGTTCACACCCTTGCTTCTTTCTTGCGTCGTGTTTTGGCCTCTTTTTCCTTTTAGTAACTCTATTTTATGCTTTAAGCAGGGAGAACACACCAAGAGTACGAGCTGGAGAATCCTGAAGATGACGAGCTTCTTGACGCGCTTTCTCTCCTTGAAATCCATAGTACGGAAGCTCGTAACGGCCTAGCTGAAGCTGAAGCTGGCCTGTCGCGGCTTTTCCCTTATTTTTTCAAGAAAAAGGAAGAACCCGCAGTCTTTATTGATCTCGCCAAGTGCTTCACTTCCAATGAAGACCTTGGACTCCAACTTCGCCAAGAGGGACTAAAGGTTGGTGTCGAAGGTACGATGGCCTTGATTGCAGAGAGTCAACAACACGTCGACTGGTCGAGGGTTGGCAATACAGGGGAGATCAAGACGAAGAAATGGCAGTCGCTGATTAAAGCGGCGAAGCCCAGTTCGAAGAAAATCCTTGCCACCCTTGGATATAAACCAGCTCCTGCTCTAAGTTCTTCAAAGCCGTAGGTCAAGTAGACCACTTTGCTTTTTTCTTTTAGTTTTCTCTCTCTTTTGACGCTGTCGCCGTAGTGTTCTTGGTGATGGTTGCTCCAATAGTTGTCTAGAGGTCCTTCTTTTGTAATAGACATGTACATATTCTGAGAATGAATAGAAATCTATCTTTGCTCAATGATTGATGTCGAAATTTTTGTTTTCAGTTGATTTTTGACAACTATACTTCAACTCCTGGTCCTTCCGAGGTTTTTCCTTCATCTCGTTCGAAGAAAACACCTGTCGATGTCGAATTTATTGAAGATTCTTCGAGTAAAAACTCAACACAGGATTTGGAAGAACTTCGACAACAGCTGCAATCCACGAAGAAATAGTCACTTATGCTCATGGAACAATCTCGGAAATCTTCCGAGAGGGAAAAGGTTGCACTCCAACAAGCTCAAGATGCCATAGCTGAAAAGGACTCCGCCGTTGCTGAAGCTGCTGCAGCTACGTCTCGAGAGAATTTTATGCTTCAACTGCTGATAGATGCTAGCTTGGATATGGCAGGTGTGCTTCATTATCTTTGTCATGCTTTTATTTTTCTTTTTGCTTGTCTTCTCATTGCCCGCTGATTCTTTCAAAAATAGGTTCCTTCTTGGATGCTACTACCGAAGATGAACGTGTCGAAGCTCGATCCAATGCACTTCTCCGGCTTGCGCATGATCATGGTTCAAATTTTTGGGGTACGCCTGAACGGACTCGTCAGATCGTCAGGTTTCAGGATCGCGCGCTTCAGGTTCGCGATTATCTCGACTTTTGTACGAGGACATTGTCTTTGGTCTACGGCACCATGTTTCCTCGCAATAAGATGCCAGAGACTCTTCCTGCCTTAATGGACAAATTTCGGGATGCTCCTCGAATCCATGGCTTTGTGCGGGCCCAAATAGCTACCGGCGCAAGGTTTGCTATGATCATGATAAAAATCTGCTACCCGAAGTTAGACGTGGGTCAGATTGTTCCAAAGTGCCTGGCCAAGATGGCGAAGAGGAGGAAGAACTTCAGCAAATATGACGACGTTGTGACCCCTGTTGCCGAAGATATGATGGATGAACTTCTTCGGATGGACGCCGAATTCTTCGTGAAGGGCAGCTATGCTGAACATAGTACTCGCGCAATAAACAATGAACGTCTGACGATAGATAATATACTGGGTAATCCTTGAAGATTTGTTGCTCCAAGGATTGTATCTTGTGTATAGTGGACAGAACCTATATTGTAAAGTCACTATATTTCTGTTTTTCAATGCCAAGCCCCCGGGCGTTTTGATGGCGATGTTTTCTTTTTATAATGCGAGGTTGTCCCAAGGCAAGATAAATTATATTTGTGCACTATTTTTTGCGGGTACGAAAACCCCGAGCTTTATCTTGATCGCTACTTGGCGACATATTTTTGTTTTGGCGAGGTATTTTATACCAAGGCGAGATATTTTGCAGATTGTATTTGTCGACATTGTGTATATATATATGTATATCTTCTGAAGCCCCCGAGCCTGTCGAAAAGATATATAATTCCACTATCTTTATTATATTGCAGCACCGCGAGCCCGCCTCATTAAAAACCTTTCCCGGCCCCACTCGGTGCCCCGAAAAAGGAAAAGAGTGCGAAAACTACGCGGGCGTTTCAGTACATTGTATGTTTACAGAGACTATATTTCGGCATCTAAGCGTAGAAACGCCGAGCTGTGCCACGTTCCAAGGATTTGGCTCGGCAATCCCCGTCTTCTTGTCCTTGATTCGTATGCTCCTCCTTCGATTACTTCCGTGACGATGTAAGGTCCAAGCCACGGTGACTCGAGTTTTTCATGACTTTTTTGATTGAGTCGTAAAACCAAGTCCCCAACTTGAAAAGATCTTGGTAGCAATCGTCGACTGTGGTAGTTTTTCAGGTCATGTTGGTATTTGGCGACTCGTGAAAATACTTCATCTCGAGCCTCATCAAGTGCGTCGACATCATCCTCCAAAGCTCTTCTCGAAGTTTCTTCGTCATATTCTGTAACTCTTGGAGAATCATGCTCTATTTCTATCGGCAATACTGCTTCAGCTCCATGGACCAGGAAAAACGGCGTCTCCTGCGTCACCGTGTTTGGTGTTATTCGAATACTTGATGGCGTGTAACACACACGTTCGTTGGGAACCCCAAGAGGAAGGTATGATGCACACAGTAGCAAGTTTTCCCTCAGAAAGAAACCAAGGTTTATCGAACCAGGAGGAGCCAAGAAGCACGTTGAAGGTTGATGGTGGCGAAATATGATGCAGCGCAACACCAGGGATTCCGACGCCAACGTGGAACCTGCACAACACAACCAAAGTACTTTGCCCCAACGAAAGTGAGGTTGTTAATCTCACCGGCTTGTTGTAACAAAGGATTAACCGTATTGTGTGGAAGATGATTGTTTGCGAAGAAAACAGTAAAACAAGTATTGCAGTAGATTGTATGCTATGTAAAGAATAGGACCGGGGTCCACAGTTCACTAGAGGTGTCTCTCCCATAAGATAAAAGCATGTTGGGTGAACAAATTACAGTCGGGCAATTGACAAATAGAAAAGGGCATAACAATGCATATACATGATATGATAAATATAGTGAGATTTAATCAGGGCATTACGACAAAGTACATAGACCGCCATCCAGCATGCATCTATGCCTAAAAAGTCCACCTTCAGGTTATCATCCGAACCCCTTCCGGTATTAAGTTGCAAGCAACAGACAATTGCATTAAGTATGGTGCGCAATGTAATCAACAACTACATCCTTAGACATAGCATCAATGTTTTATCCCTAGTGGCAACAGCACATCCACAACCTTAGAACTTTCTGTCACTGTCCCAGGTATCAATGGAGGCATGAACCCACTATCGAGCATAAATACTCCCTCTTGGAGTTAAGAGCAAAAACTTGGCCAGAGCCTCTACTAATAACGGAGAGCATGCAAGATCATAAACAACACATAAATAATAGATTGATAATCACCATAACATAGTATTCTCTATCCATCGGATCCCGACAAACACAACATATAGTATTACAGATAGATGATCTTGATCATGTTAGGCAGCTCACAAGATCCAACAATGAAGCACATAAGGAGAAGACGACCATCTAGCTACTGCTATGGACCCATAGTCCGGGGGTGAACTACTCACTCATCACTCCGGAGGCGATCATGGCGATGAAGAGTCCTCGGGAGATGATTCCCCTCTCCGGCAGGGTGCCGGAGGCGATCTCCTGAATCCCCGAGATGGGATTCGGCGGCGGCGTCTGGAAGGTTTTCCGTATCGTGGCTCTCGGTGGGGGTTTCGCGACGAAGGCTTTAAGTAGGCGGAAGGGTGGAGTCGGGAGAGTCACGGGGCCCCACACGCTAGGGCCGCGCGGGCCCCTCTAGGCGCCGCCTAGTGTGGCGGCGCCCCGTGGCCCCATCGTCTCCCCTCCGGTCTTCCGGAGCTTCGTGCAAAAATAGGACCTCGGGCGTTGATTTCGTCCAGAGAATATTTCTTACTAGGATTTCGAACCAAAAAAGCAGCGAATCGGCTCTTCGGCATCTTGTTAATAGGTTAGTGCCGGAAAATGCGTAAATATGACATATAATGTGTATAAAACATGTAGATATCATCAATAATGTAGCATGGAACATAAGAAATTATCGATATGTCGGAGACGTATCAATACTCCACAACACGCTTGGTAGCTCCTTGATACGTCTCCGACGTATCGATAATTTCTTATGTTCCATGCTACTTTATTGATGATACCTACATGTTTTATGCACACTTTATGTCATATTCGTGCATTTTCTGGAACTAACCTATTAAAGACGCCGAGTGCGTTCTGTTTTCTGTTTTTGGTTTCAGAAACCCTAGTAACGAAATATTCTCGAATCGGACGAAATCAACGCCCAGTTCCTATTTTTCCCGGAACCATCCAGAACACCCGAGAGCCGCCAGAGGAAACCCCAGGGGCCCCACACCACACCCGGCGCGGCAGGGGGCCGCGCCGCCCTATGGTGTGGTGGCCCTGTGCCCCCTCCGAGGCTGCCCTTCCGCCTATTTAAAGCCTCCGTCGCGAAACCCTATTACGTTGGACGAAACCCACGTAAACCTTCCAGAGCCGCCGCCATCGCGAAGCCAAAATCTGGGACAGGAGTCTCTGTTCCGGCACCCTGCGGGGAAGTGCCCGGAAGGCTTCTCCATCGACACCGCTGCCATCTCCACCGCCATCTTCATCACGCTGCTCCCATGAGGAGGAGTAGTTCTCCATCGAGGCTCGGGGCTGTACGGTAGCTATGTGGTTCATCTCTCTCCTATGTACTTCAATACAATAATCTCATGAGCTGCCTTACATGATTGAGATTCATATGATGATGCTTGTAATCTAGATGTCATTATGCTAGTCAAGTGAGTTTTACTTATGTGATCTCCGGAGACTCCTTGTCCCACGTGTGTAAAGGTGACAGTGTGTGCACCGTGTGGGTCTCTTAGGCTATATTTCACAGAATACTTATTCACTGTTATGAATGGCGTAGTGAAGTGCTTATTCATATCTCTTTATGATTGCAATGTGTTTTGTATCACAATTTATCTATGTGCTACTCTAGTGATGTTATTAAAGTAGTTTTATTCCTCCTGCACGGTGTAATGGTGACAGTGTGTGCATCCGTGTTAGTACTTGGCGTAGGCTATGATTGTGATCTCTTGTAGATTATGAAGTTAACTATTGCTATGATGGTATTGATGTGATCTATTCCTCCTACATGGCGTGAAGGTGACAGTGTGCATGCTAAGTTAGTACTTGGTTTAGTCGTGTCGATCTTTCATGCAATCTAAGGTTATTTAAATATGAACATTGAATTGTGGAGCTTGTTAACTCCGGCATTGAGGGTTCGTGTAATCCTACGCAATGTGTTCATCATCCAACAAGAGAGTGTAGAGTATGCATTTATCTATTCTGTTATGTGATCAATGTTGAGAGTGTCCACTAGTGAAAGTCTATTCCCTAGGCCTTGTTCCTAAATACTGCTATCACTGCTTGTTTTTTACTGCGTTACTACTCTGCGTTACCGCTTGTTTACTTCCTACAATATTACTACCATCAACTGCACGCCAGCAAGCTATTTTCTGGCGCCGTACTACTGCTCATATTCATTCATACCACTTGTATTTCACTATCTCTTCGCCGAACTAGTGCACCTATTAGGTGTGTTGGGGACACAAGAGACTTCTTGCTTTGTGGTTGCAGGGTTGCTCGAGAGGGATATCTTTGACCTCTTCCTCCCTGAGTTCGATAAACCTTGGGTAATCCACTTAAGGGAAACTTGCTGCTGTTCTACAAACCTCTGCTCTTGGAGGCCCAACACTGTCTACAAGAATAGAAGCACCCGTAGACATCACTCCTCTAGCCAGGTATGCCGAGCTTTTTCCAATGGTCCCAACAGGCGCTTCTTGATACCTGCAGATGATGCCATTGGCTTTCTCGACTTGACCGTTGGTCTGTGGATGTGCGATAGACGCAAAACTCAATTTAATGCCCACTTCTGCGCAATACGCTTTGAACTCCTTGGATGTGAAATTACTGCCGTTGTCTGTGACTATGCTATGGGGAACTCCAAATCGAAAGACAATGCTTTTCACAAACTTGATTGCCGATGCGCCGTCCGGTGAATTTATCGGCTTTGCTTCTATCCACTTGGTAAATTTGTCGACAGCAACGAGCATGTACTCGTATCCTCCTGGCGAAGCTTTGTGTAGTTTTCCTACCATATCGAGACCCCATTGAGCAAAGGGCCAAGACAATGGGATTGGCATCAATTCTGCTGCCGGAGAGTGAGGCTTGGCGGCGAATCTCTGGCACGCGTCGCAAGTTCGCACTATTTCCTTCGCGTCCTCAATTGTTGTTAACCAATAGAATCCTGCTCTGAAGACTTTGGCCGCAATAGCTCGACTGCTTGCGTGATGCCCGCATATTCCTTCGTGTACATCTTTCAGGATTATCCTTCCTTCTTCGGGTGTGACGCACCTCTGTAACACACCCGAAATACTTCGCTTGTACAATTCCCCTTTTACCACAGTAAAAGCTTTAGATCGTCTAATTATTCGCCTTGCTTCAACTGGATCGTCGGGTATTGTTTTCCTTAGGATGTATGATATGTATGCCTGCATCCATGGAATTTGCACCATCATGACTAGCTCCTGTTCCTCTTCTTCTTCTTCTTCCAATGATTCTTTGGTGACGCTCGAAGTTTTTTCTTCCTTCTCCTTCTTCTTTGGTTTCATTGGCTTTGTTGATCTCTCGCTTATTTCTTCCCAAAACACGCCTGGAGGAATCGCGAGACATTGTGACCCGATGTTTGCAAGAACATCGGCTTCATCATTGCTCAACCTGCTGATGTGGTTTACCTCGCATCCATCAAACAATTTTTCCAGCTCATTATACATCTCCTTGTATGCTATCATACTCTCGTTGACTGCATCACATTGATTCATAACTTTGTGCCACCAACTGTGAGTCGCCGAAGATTTTCAGTCGGGTTGCGCCGCAAGCTTTCGCCATCTTCATCCCGTGTATGAGAGCTTCATATTCTGCTTCATTGTTAGACGCGTTTGGGAACGTCATCCGTAAGACATACTTCAACTTGTCGCCTTCAGGTGATACTAGTATCACGTTTGCTCCAGCGCCTTGTAACCTTTTGGACCCATCAAAGTTCATAGTCCAGGTTCTCGATAAATCTGGAGGCCCGTGTTTTGTAGCTCCATCCACTCTGCAATGAAATCTGGTAAGACCTGCGATTTTATTGCTTTTCTTTTCATACGTGATGTCCCGAGGGGAAAGCTCTATTCCCCAAAGGGAGACACAACCCGTAGCTTCTGGGTTGTTTAATATATTTGATAGAGGAGCTTCATTGACCACTATTATCGGGTGCGCCGAAAAGTAGTCTCGCAATTTTCTTGCTATCGTAAATACTCCGTATGCCAACTTCTGGTATTGGGGGTACCGTTGTTTGAAGGCGACAGTACTTCACTGATGAAATATACTGGCCTCTGTACTCCATGGAGCTTTCCTTCTTCCTCTCTCTCGACTACCAGAGCCGTGCTGACCACCTGAGGCGTGGCTGCAATGTATAGGAGGAGAGGTTCCTTCTCTTTAGGTGCCACCAAGATTGGTGGTGTCGAATTGTGCGCTTGACATTCTCTTAATCCCTATCTGCTTCCTCGTTCCATTGAAATTTCTCTCCTTGTTTGATCAACGCATAGAACGACATCGCTTTTTCTCCTAGCCTGGCGACAATGCTTAAAGCTGCGACTCGCCCTGTTTGTTGTATTTCTTTCAACTTTGTCGGCTTCCTCATAGTTACGATGGCCTGTATTTTTTGGATGGCTTCAATCCCTCTTGCTGATACTAAGAACCCGAGAAGTTCTCCCGCAGGAACGCCAAAAGAGCACTTTGTCGGGTTCAGCTTGAGGCAGAACTTGTCGAGGTTGTCGAAGGTTTCCTTCAAATCTTCGATCAGTGTTGTCCCCTTCTTTGATGTTATCACGACATCGTCAATGTAGACTTGTACATTTTTTCCAATCTGTGTTGCAAGACACTTCTGCATCATCTGCTGATATGTTGCTCCTGCGTTTTTTAAACCAAAGGGCATTGTTTTGTAGCAGAACACGCCGTAAGGTGTTATGAACGCTGTCTTGGCTTCATCATCTTCTTTTAATCTGATCTGGTTATAACCAGAGTACACCAAGAAGGAAAGACGTTCACATCCTGCCGTGGAGTCGATGATTTGATCGATCCTTGGGAGGGGAAAGTGATCCTTAGGACAGTGTTTATTGAGACACGTAAAGTCGACACACATGCGAAGGACTTTCGTGTTTTTCTTCGGCACCATCACTGGGTTAGCTACCCACGTGGCTTCTGTAGATATCTCTTTTATAAAACCAGCATCTTTGAATCGATCTATTTCTGATAGCATAACTTTGCGGTTTGGTTCCGAAAAACGCCGCAAAGGTTGTTTGATTGGTCTTGCGAGAGGATCCAAGTTGAGGTGGTGCTCGGCAAGTTCCCTGGGTACTCCTGGCATGTCAGCTGGACACCATGCGAAGATTTTCCAGTGCTCACGGAGGAACTCGACGAGCGCACTTTCCTATGCGAGATCCATGTTTGTTGCAATGGATGTCGTTTTCTTTGGGTCTGTCGGGTGGATCTGCACCTCTTTTGAATCCTTGGCAGTATTGAAGGTTGGTTCCTTGAGTGACCTCCCTGCATCTGGCAGCACATCATAATCAATGAGCCTTGGCGCCATATATTCTGCTTGCATCCCAAAAGTTTCTGACAGTCGATGAAAATCTTTGTCGCACTTATCAGCCAGCGCGAAACTTCCCTTAATTGTGATAGGTCCCTTGGGTCCAGGCAACCTCCACAATAGGTACGTATAATGAGGTACCGCCATAAACCTGGCATATGCTGGTCGTCCCAACAAAGCGTGATATTGCGACGGAAATCCACAACTTCAAACTCAGTTCTCTATCCTGTAGTTCTCTCGGGTCCCAAACTGAACGTCGATATTGATCTTGCCCAGCGGATAACTTGGCTTTTCTGGTGTGATTCCATGGAAACGTGTATCAGTTGGTTTTAGGTTTGCCAGGGATATGTTCATCTTCCTCAATTTATCTGCATACATAAGGTTTAAACTGCTGCCACCATCTATGAAAACTCTCGACACATCGAAGCCAGCAATTACTGCGGGTAAGATGAGTGCAGATTGTCCTGGTCGAGGAACTTGCTGTGGATGATCCGCAATTGTGAAGCCAATGTCTTGCCCCGACCAATTTGGGTACTCAACTGTTGGTGGAGGCATCTTCTGCCATGAACACTTGCCGCGAGATTACCTTCTGCGCCCTGTTAGATGGCCTAGCTTTCTAAATCATCGAGACCGCACCATTGGAGTTGGGGTCAACATATGGAGGTGGGTGTGGTGCTGCCGCTATTCTGAGCTGGTGCCGATTTTCGTCCGTAATTGCGGGAGGAGGTGGGAGGTGGATCTCACTCCTTGGCCCTGGGGGTTTCATTGCTTGGGCATTTGCAATTCCTGCGGCTCGCAACATTGCCTGAAAATTGCGGCGTCTTTTGGAGATGCCCTGACGCCTCTTTCCGTTCTGTCGAGATAAAAGTGCATCGACATGGTCCGTTCATCATCTCCTCGGGAGACACATAAGGTCTTTGAAACCTTGGTCCACTATTTTGCCTGTTACCACGGAAATCACCTCTATTTTCGCCTTGTTGCTCATTACTCCTTTGGTAGTCATCTCGACTATTCCCTCCAGAGTTTCCTCGGAAGCCAGCCGATATGTGGCCAGGAGCATCATTATTGTAGAACTGGCGAGAAAATCGCCTTCTATTTTGAAAATTTCGACCGCGATCCTCTTCTGGCGACCTATGTCGCTTGTTGTATATCGCATCTTCTCCATCTGCCCACTTGTTTGCTATCTCCATCAATGCTGATATTGTCTTAGGATTAGTTCTTCCTAAGTCTTCGACGAAATCTCCCCGTCGAATTCCTGCCACGAACGCGTCTATTGCTCTCTCGTCAGATATATCTTCCGCCGAGTTTTTAATAATGTTCCACCTTTGTATATATTTTCTCATTGATTCGTCGTGTTTCTGTCGACACGCCCTCAGCTCTTTCAATGACGCAGGTTTCTTGCAGGTGGATCGGAAATTCCTCACGAAGATATCCTCAAAACTATCCCAGCTGTCGATGGAACCTGGGGAAGTTTCTTTATCCAAGATCTTGCGGCACCACTCAAGTGAACTTGTATACTTTGCATGGCTGTTGCTCTGGTTCCTCCTACCAGCTTCACCATCTCGAGATAATCAACGAGCCAATCCTCGGGATCCTGCAGGCCGTCGAATTTCTTGAAATTTTCGGGTAACTTAAACCCTTTCGGGACGCGAGTCTTTCGAACTCATCTCGTAAAGCACGGGAGCCCGCACATATCTTCGTCGGCAACTTCGGTGATGCTGACGTTCTCTTCTTTCTTGTCGCGCTCTATCCACCCTTACTTGAGCTGCTGTGTCTCTTGCTCCACTTGTTCTTGGTGGATCTTGCACCGCTGCGGTGGGTCGTGGACTATTTTGCCTAGGAGTTTCTTCGGGAGGCGTGGCTGCGAACGCTGTTCCCATAACTCCAACTCCAGCCATTGCCATATTAAACAATGCTTCTCTCGGGTCCCCAGGGGGTGGTCTGGACGCAAGGATGTAAGCTTGCGTTGCCATGTATCGCTTCTGGCGTTCTCGGGATGATATTTCCCTCGTATCAATCGTCATGAAGGACATGTCGAGATTTTGAATTATGTTTCCTCTCTCTTCTTCAGGTATATTTTGCAGCCGAGATCTTGCTCTCCTCCGAGCATCTCTGTGACTGTCTGCCGAAGTTCCTGATTGTCGACGAGCTCTGCTCGACGCCTGCTTGACGCGGAGGCTGCCTCTTTTCTTCTATTCAGGGATGCTGTCTCTTTTTCCAGCTCCCTACTCACACGAGCAAGTCTATATTGATAGGCTTGTAATTCTTGTGCAGTAGCAGTAGTGGTCATTGGTTCTGAACCATCCATGGCTCTTGCGGCCCTATCCCACGCTGCTTGCGGGAGTTGAACTCTGTCGCGAGGTGTAGACCCGACATATTTAGTGCCTAGGCCTCTTCTGAGATCAGCGGGATCGACGTATGGATTTCCCAAATCATCGAAAGCCTCTGACGTCTCTGGTTCTGCTCGACTTGCCTCTTCAATTGCACAGATTTGATGATATTTTGAGTATTTATTTTTATCGGGATTGGTGACACCATCATAGAGATTGGTGAAGACCTTTCCAATGGCAGCGGATTTGTCGATGAAATTGAAGCTGTCGACGCTGTCGGAATCGCTGCTTATAAAGGAGTCCGCAGACGACTCGAAAGATGTGTCGCTGAAGATCTTGGCGAGCTTTCCGCTTGCCTTGGTGTCGATGAAGCGTGGCGACGAAAACTCCTCATCACTCGATGAAAAGCAAGAATCGATCGCTGAAAATTCCGACGAGATCGGAACTTCGATACGATAGGATCCTTCTTTGTTGACGCCAAATCGGAATTCTCCGAACGTCATGATGATGGGCCCCTCGAGATAGGCACATGCATCCATACGGGAGGGCGGGTGAGGAATAAAATCGACTAGATCAGTTTTTCCCGTTTACCTCGATCCATCGCATTGCTAGCCACCGACGAAGTCGACGATTCTGGACGTGCCATCGAGATCGGTTCCTTGCAACCTCTAATTCCCACAGACGGCGCCAATTGACAAAGGATTAATTTGTCAATGCCTACAGATGTAGACTAGGGTTTTGCGGAAGTAGAGGGCAAGTAGATCTCGAAGGTTTCAGCCGAAAAGTACTCGCGATTGTAAAAACTAGGGTTCTGTTGACAATAGATTCGATCCTTTCTTTGTCCCTCGACTCCCCCTTATAGAGGGTGGAGCCGAGGGTTTCGTAATACACAAGTTACAGAGTTCGGGAAGGTTTCATGTCCAACCCGTAAGATTACAAGTCTCTATGTTTCCTAATACAATCTATCTTTCCTTAACACTAAATGGGCTTCCGAATCTTCTTATTCTTCGAGTCCTGGGCCTTCAGTAAACCCCGGGTACCATATTTGGCAGGCCCATTGGGGATGCCTATGTCAACAGCACATCCACAACCTTAGAACTTTCTGTCACTGTCCCAGATTCAATGGAGGCATGAACCCACTATCGAGCATAAATACTCCCTCTTGGAGTTACAAGTATCAACTTGGCCAGAGCCTCTACTAGCAACGGAGAGCATGCAAGAACATAAATAACACATATATGATAGATCAATAATCAACTTGACATAGTATTCAATATTCATCGGATCCCAACAAACACAACATGTAGCATTACAAATAGACGATCTTGATCATGATAGGCAGCTCACAAGATCTAAACATGATAGCACAAGAGGAGCAGACAACCATCTAGCTACTGCTATGGACCCATAGTCCAAGGATGAACTACTCACGCATCGGTCCGGAGGCGGGCATGGTGATGTAGAGCCCTCCGGTGATGATTCCCCTCTCCGGCGGTGCGGAGGCGATCTCCTGAATCCCGAGATGGGATTGGCGGCGGCGCCACAACTTTTCTCGTATCGTGGCTCTCGGTAATAGGGTTTCGCGACGGAGAGAATATATAGGCGAAGGCGAGTCGGGAGACGCTCGAGGGGCCCACCCCATAGGGCGGCGCGCCCGAGAGGTGGGGCCGCGCCCCTAGGGTGTGGCCGCCTCGACGCCCCTCTTCGTCTCCTCTTCGGACTTGGAAGGCTCCGTGCAAAATAAGACCGTGTGCTTTTGTTTCGTCCAATTCCGAGAATATTTCTGTGTAGGCTTTCTGAAACCAAAAAGCAACAGGAACGGCGCTTCGGCATCTTGTTAATAGGTTAGTGCCGGAAAATGCATCAAAATGTTGTAAAGTGTATATAAAACATGTGAGTATTGTCATATAACTAGCATGGAACATAAGAAATTATAGATACGTTTGAGACGTATCAAGCATCCTTAGTTCCTACTCGCTCGAGTAGGTAACAAGGATAATTTCTGAAGTGACATGCTACTATCATAATCTTGATCAATACTATTGTAAAGCATATGAAGTGATTCAAAGCAATGGTAAAGATAATGACTAAACAACTGAATCATATAGCAAAGACTTTTCATGAATAGTACTTTCAAGACAAGCATCAATAAGTCTTGCATAAGAGTTAACTCATAAAGCAATAGATTCTTAATAGAAGGTTTTGAAGCAACACAAAGGATGATTAAGTTTCAACAATTGCTTTCAACTCGTAACATGTATATCTCATGGATAATTGTCAACATAAAGCAATATAACAAGTGCAATAAGTAAACATGTAAGAATCAATGCACACAGTTCACACAAGTGTTTGCTTCTAAGATAGAAAGAAGTAGGTAAACTGACTCAACATAAAGTAAAAGAGGCCCTTCGCAGAGGGAAGCAGGGATTACTCATGTGCTAGAGCTTTTTATTTTGAAAACATGGAAACAATTTTGTCAACGGTAGTAATAATTCATATGTGTTATGCATAAAACCTCTTATAAGTTGCAAGCCTCATGCATCGAATACCAATATTGCCCGCACCTTGTCCTAATTAGCTCGAATTTCCATGGATTATCATTGCATTACATATGTTTCAACCAAGTGTCACAAAGGGGTACCTCTATGTCACCTGTACAAAGTTCCAAGGAGATAGATCGCATTCGATTTCTCAGTTTTGATAGATCTCAACTTGAGGACATCCATACCGGGACAACATAGAAAATAGATAATGGACTCCTCTTTAATGCTTAAGCATTCAACAACAGATAATATTCTCATTAGAGATTGAGGATTAATGTCCAAGCTGAAAGTTCCATCATGATACATGGCTTTGGTTGGTGGCCCAATGTTCTTCTCTAACAATATGCATACTCAAACCATTTAATCATGATAAATCACCCTTACTTCAGACAAGACGAACATGCATAGCAACTCACATGATATTCAACAAAGGTGTAAAAAGTTGATGGCGTCCCAGAAACATGGTTACCGCTCAACAAGCAACTTATAAGAAATAAGATACATAAGCAACATATTCAATACCACAATAGTTTTTTAGCTATTTTCCCATGATCTATGTATTGCAAAGACAAGGAATGAAATTTTAAAGGTAGCACGCAAGAAATTTACTTTGGAATGGCAGAGAAATACCACATAGTAGGTAGTTATGGTGGACACAAATGGCATGGGTTTTGGCTCAAGGTTTTGGATGCACGAGAAGCATTCCCTCTCAGTACAAGGCTTTGGCTAGCAAGGTTGTTTGAAGCAAACACAAGTATGAACCGGTACAGCAAAACTTACATAAGAACATATTGCAAGCATTATAAGACTCTACACCGTCTGCTTGTTGCTCAAATACTTTTACTAGAAAATATCTAGACCTTAGAGAGATCAATCATGCAATCCAAATTTCAACAAGCTCTACAGTAGTTCTCTACTAATAGGTTTAAACTACATGATGCAAAAGCTTAAACATGATCTATGAGAGCTCAAAACAATTGCCAAGTATCAAATTATTCAAGACCATATACAAATTACCACATGAAGCATTTTCTGTTTCCAACCAAATAGCAATCAACGAAGCGGTTTTCAACCTTCGCCATGAACATTAAAGTAAAGCTAAGAACACCAGTGTTCATATGAAAAAGCGGAGCGTGTATCTCTCCAACACAAGGAATGCTAGGATCCGATTTTATTCAAACATAAACAAAAACAAAAACAAACAGACGCTCCAAGTAAAGCACATAAGATGTGACGGAATAAAAATATAGTTTCACTAGAAGTGACCTGATAAGTTATCGATGAAGAAGGGGATGCCTTGGGCATCCCCAAGCTTAGATGCTTGAGTCTTCTTGAAATATGCAGGGATGAACCACGGGGCATCCCCAAGCTTAGACTTTTCACTCTTCTTGACCATATTATATCATCCTCCTCTCTTGACCCTTTAAAACTTCCTCCACACCAAACTCAAAACAAACTCATTAGAGGGTTAGTGCATAATCAAAAATTCACATGTTCAGAGGGGACACAATCATTCTTAACACCTCTGGACATTGCCCAAAGCTACTGAAAGTTAATGGAACAAAGAAATCCACTCAACACAGTAAAAGAGGCAATGCGAAATAAAAGGCAGAATCTGTCAAAACAGAATAGTCCGTAAAGACGAATTTTTAGAGGCACTTAACAGGCTCAGATGAAAAAGCTCAAAACTAATGAAAGTTGAGTACATATCTGAGGATCATGCATGAAGTTTCGCAGATTTTTTTGATTCTTCTACAGAGAGATCTACTCAAATTCGTGACAGATAAGAAATCTGTTTCTGCGCAGAAATCCAAATCTAGTATCAACCTTCTATTAGAGACTTTACTTGGCACAACAATACATGATAAGGAGAGGTTGCTACAGTAGTAACAACTTCCAAGACAGAACGAAACAGTAGTAAAATAAAAACATGGGTTATCTCCCAAGAAGTGCTTTCTTTATAACCATTAAGATGGGCTCAATAATTTTAATGATGCTCTCGCAAGAAATAAGAGTTGAAGCAAAAGAGAGCATCAAAAGCAAATAAGAAACACTTTTAAGTCTAACCCACTTCCTATGAAAAGGAATCTTGTAAATAAACAAGTCATGTAAGCATAATGCAATAAACATAGGAAAACAAGACAAGCGCAACTTCAAGATTTTAAGCAAAAAGAGAGGTGTTTTAGTAACATGAAAATCCCTACAACCATATTGTCCTCTCTCATAAAGATTTTCAGTAGCATCATGAACAAACTCAACAATATAACTATCACATGAAACATTCTTATCATGAGCTACATGCATAAAATTATTAATCTCCACATAAGCATAGTCATTACTATTAATTGTAGTGGGAGAAAATTCAATAAGATAGCTATCATTATTATTCTCATCACCATAATCATCATATATAGGAGGATGTAAGATCCCAGGTATTGGGGTTACAAAAATAGAGGAAACAGATGTGTGCATTGCATTCATGCATAGAAAATCTGGGGAATTTTCGCGCTTTAAAGTAAAACAGTCACAGTAACTGAAGTTTCACTTGACCTTGGTGGAATTGAAGTAGCTCATCAAGTCAAGCGCTATAAACCTCAATGTGACTTTGTTAAAACCTTGTTTTGGGTAGAGATGATTTGATCTAAGGGATTGATCAAATGGAAATAATAATCAACACAACAACACTTTACTCAATGATAAATTGCTTGCTCTGATAAAAGATTATAATATGGTAATCCTTGTCCTAACATATGAACATCTATTCAAATTGAAATCAAGTAACAATAAACCAGAGAAACTATTCTTGCCTTATCTTTTCCATGTCTTAAACTAATCCTTGATCCTACCATGAACCTCATGGTATTCATTTTACTTCATTCTTGGAATCATGATAAGGAGATCAACCCTAGGAATATATATTCTTCTCTATTCCAAGTTATTATACATCTAACCTAGAGAGGTGGGAGTTCTATGTTATTTATTAGAGAAGCAATGACAAACCTTGAGGCAAACCTTGGATATACATATCCATATGATCACAACATCATCTTTAAGAAGAACCCTAGGATATTATTAAGACATTTCATATAGAGAGAAACCAGTTAGGTTAAACATAGAGATTGATGATCACATCATTCTCCATGAAACCTAACCTTAGTATGGTATTGAAATCCTTCTCAAATGAGAGAGACCACTCATACCAATCTTATCTTTACATATTTAAGAATCAAGAACAACCTTGAACTAAAGTATTAGGTTGCAAACCATTTCCTCTTGGAGTGGTGAGATAACCTAATATCAAGTGAAACAAGATTATATCCATGAATTGATAAAATAAGAATGAGACTAATCCAACTAAGTTAACCAAGTGGAAACTTAGCCTAGATACTTAAATAAATATTAGAAGTACACCATAAACCCTAGAATAAACCATTCCAATATGAGAAAACTCAAGCTATGGTGTTACACTCAAGAAAGTTAAGCCAACACTTGATTGTGAGGGAGAGAACTATCCATATACCCAAATGATTATATCAACATTGATTAAGTAGAACCCTAACATAATATCTCAGGCATTCTCCTGGGATATAAACTTAAGAGGCAACCATAGTAGTCCCATTCAAGAAAATAAATTAGAAGTGATATACTTAGTTAATCAAGACAATGCTTAATCTTGGGAGTGAGAAACCTGATTCTTGAGAGATAACTTAGGAAGCCAAACCTTGGTCATTATAAATTGAGTGATGATCATAAACCCTAAGAACTTGAGGTAGAGATGTTAAGAACAAGTTGATCATGCCTAATCCATGATCATGCTTTTGAAGTATGTGAGGATAAGTTAAACCCTAATAGGATAAGTAGATATGATTCACCACATGAAATCATAGGGGGGTAACTAGTAAGCAACCATAGGCTTATATCCCAACCTTAACTTGTGAATCACATGGTGATCATAAGTAGAATCCTACCACATTTACATTCCACCTATTCTTCACCTAAGAAACATAAGAAAACCTTAGAGTAAAACTCTATACTTTATATGGTGAGAAACCATACATCCATATGACTAAAGTTAACTATAAAAAGAACTATAACCAATATAGCTACTTTAATGATTAATTGAGGATAATAATTAGAAGATAAAACCAATTCTCAAATCCTTAGTAATTAAAGAAGCACATAAGATATGAAGTAAGTAACCATCTTATCTTGGTTAGGGGAGATTAAACCCTAGCCAATACACTGTGGTGTCACTCCATATCTACAACCTAGAATTATATCTCAACCTTAGTTTGTGCATCACTTGGGTGACCACACTCAAAACCTATGTCCTATGTGAGATTCAAGCCATGATCCATTAGGTGTATATGATTAGAACCTTAGAAATGCTCGTTAGCTAAATTCTATGCTTCACTAATTAACCCTAAGAAACATTTAGTGCTTAAACTCACAATTAAAACCATGTGTGGTTATCAACCATTTATTCTCAGAAACCAAAATCAAATCTTGATGGGAACAATACCTACCTTAGGTACTTTCTAAGATCAAGTTAGTAACAACCTTAATTAAAAAGGGGTTATAATAGAAATTATAGAACCCTAACAAAATACTCTTAGAGTCAAGAGAGGGATAAATTAAGTTGTCATCATTAAGAACCTATTTGAAAAGTTAGCCATATTTAAAATACAAGTGAACAACCAATATGGTTAAACAGGCAATCAAACCCTACTCATATTTCTACCATGAACAAGAAGGTAATTTCTAATAATTTAAACAGAATTGATTTCACAAGAATAAGGAACTTAAAATAAATACATAAATTCATGTCTATTTGATATTTTGAATAAATCACAAGTATGCAATCTAACCAAATATAAAAATATTGTTTCAAATAGAAAAGTAGTGGACTCATCATTGCACTACATATTAACCTCATAAGGAACCTGCAAGGTATAAACATGATTTAAATTTGAATTTAAAAGCAGAATTCAAAACAGAAAATAAGAAAGAAAACAGAAAACAAGATAAAGTAAAGAAGCTTACCTGGACGCAGGAGCCCAACAACGCAGCCCACCAAGCAGCCCGTCAACACCAGGCCAGCACGGCCCAACACCAACCCAACTTACCTCTTCGAACAAAAAAATCGGAGAGGAGGTCGTCCTCATCCTCTCCATGTGCTGGAGGCCACCGCGACGCCGTGCTCCCTTTCTCCCTCGCGCTGGCAGCTCCTCCTCGCTCGGCGTGGTGACGAGGCTCACTCCTGGCGCCGTATAAAGCCTCCCGACGAACCCTAGCCTCGGTTCCCTTCCTCCTCTGCTCAATTTCACCCTAGGCCGAAACCCTACCCGACCAGACTCCGGCTATCGCCGTCGATTGGGGAAGCCCCAGACCCCGCCGTGACCACCACTGTGATCGCCGTCCTCGACTTGGTCATGGTGCAAAAGGAATCGAGCTGTGGCAATCCGTAGAGTCTCCGTCGAGCTCGTTCCCTCCGACGGGCGGAGCCATGGATTCCGGCGACTCAGGTCATCTCCGGCCACGTCGTCAAGCCCGTCGTGCTCGCGGTGAGCCCCTCTACCGCATAGCATGCTCGCTTGGTTCCCTAGCCCGCCATAGCGTCGCCGCGCCGTTCAACCGTGCCCGCCGCCGCAGTATCATGCCGCCGGTCATGCTCCGGTGGCCATTTCCGAGCGGCGCCGCCACTATCGTGTTCGCCTCGGCGTGCTTGTTCCAGTGGGCACCTGCGTGACCCCGCGGGAACCCTGGACCGCCGCCGTCGATTCCGTCTGGCCGCCGGCCAGCAGCCTCGTTGCCACGGTGGCAATTTTGACCCAGTCAAATGCCCCGTGGCAGATGAGGTGGACAGACCCCACCAGTCATAGACTGTGGGTGGTATCTGTCCGGGTACGTTTAGTTATTTTTAGTTTTAATTCAAATTCACTAATTACTACAACTTTGCAAATTTATATAAAATTCTTTATAACTCAGAAAAATGTAAATAAGATATTAAAATTCTTAGAAAGGAAAAATCTATCCAATAAAAATATAAAGTGAAATTTTTATTTTTAATAAAAATTCAATTATTTTATACTTGTTATTTAAGTCTTTAATTTTAATTCTAATTCAATAAAAATTCAATAATAAGGAAAACTTGATAAAATAAATAAAAACCAATAAGTAAATAAGGAAAATATTAAAAATTATTTTCCTTTACTATTATATTATTAAAGCCTTATTAGGAGGATTAAAAACCCTAATTAATAATTACCTAATTATTAATTCTTGAAAAATAATAAAATACCAAATCCAATATTATTATTTCCAAGTTATTAATAACTTCAACTTTATTAATGAAGTTATTAACTTATGAACTAAATAGTAATTATGCAACCCTAGTTCCATAAGGAAGAAAACTAGGAACCCATTATTTCATGTGTAACCCTAAAACCCTAATGTCATTTAGACCTTAGATCTATTAATTCATTTGAACCTTAAATTGCTTCTAACATAAACCTTAGGTTAGAACATGTGATCATAATATTTTCTTTTCAACCATAGAACCACAATAGCAATTAAATACTTGCCATGTCCACAGAAAATGTAGGAGCCATATCACTAAGAATTTAGTACTTTAGATGTTCATCTTAATAAAACCCAGATGATCAAATAGTATCAACCCTAGTCCTTATTACCAAGAATCTCATCCTTATTTATCCATGTTTAGAATCACACTATTGTGATGAATCCTAATAGCAACTATACCCAATAATTTGCATTACATACCTATACTCCACTAAACCCTACAAGTACTTCATAATTATGAATCATCCTATTTAAGAACCAACCATTCCTTACTTAGGGGATCCAATAGCAAAACCTAGACAACCTCAACCTTAATTGTAATACTTCTTATTCCTCAAGAAGTATGTTCTTCAAAAGTTATTCTTTTGAAGAAAATAAAGAGTAGCCATCAAACCTGCCTGATAGGATCTATAAACCCTAGCTAGCCATCACCAACAAGGTATACCAACCTTGATAGAACCTATATATAATTAGTTGCTTAAAGATACCTATGATTAACTCAACCTTACAAGCCCTTGGTGTTGAGGAATCCAACATTGTTGTGATCCATCTAATACTTGCTCCAGCAGCTACTTGGAACCATAGTCAACCATAGAATCCCACCAACCTAATTATCATACTTATTCTTTATTAAAGAATATGTTCTTCAAAAGTTATTCTTTTGAAGTATATGACAAGTAATCATCAACCATGCACTATAGGACTTAAAATTGACAACTGCCCTTTACTTATTATACAACTACTATTCTTTGATATGTATGATTGATTACTATGCTTTATTTTGTAACTCGTACATAATACCAAGTAATCAAACCTTAATAAGAACCTTGTTTGTGAATCACTCTAAAAGTGCAACACACCCTAAACAAATCACTACAACTCACTAATCCTAAATCATCGGGGTTAGGTCACGCTTAGAGCGATTGCATCTCATACTTATGCATTATTGCATCCTTGCCAATCTTTTAAACATCGTCCTTACCGGACAATGATGCTATTTCAGAATTTGGAGTTATTGCGCACCGAAGACCTTGACTGCATAATCTTGCAGTCAAGAAAGGCAAGTTCATCGCTTGCTCATGTCATTTGAGTATTTTTACCAAATTACTTGCAAAGTACTATGTTTATCACTATTGCATAAAAAGCAAAACCACTATTTTCATAACTATGAATATGACTATGTGGTGGGCAATGGAACCATGGATTGTGTTGATATGGTGGAGGTTCCATTGCAAGGGTTTATATCCATCTAGGATTAAACAACAAATGTCGTCCAGTGATTCTTGTGCCGTAATAACCGTGTTAACCATAAGATCTGGAATGGGACGGTATAGTCAATTGTATTTCCACCTCTTGTACATCAACGGACGCGCTTTACCGTAGACACTTGTTATCCAAAGGTGCATTTGGTGGCTGGGGAAGCCTAAAGTCCCCACGGCATTGTCCGTAGACACTTGTAGCCCGAGGAGCATTTGGTGGTTGGGGAAGCCTAAAGTCCCCACGGTATTGCGGTCTATGATGGGTTGCATCTACCGGCGTAGGAATGTATGGTAGAGCCCTGCATTGTCGTCGTGGTCGGGGTCCACCCTGAAATATATGGGAATAATGGGACCGGCGTGGACCCAGGGTCGGGGTATGCAACAAAGGGTGGGTGTGCGAGGTAGCGGAGGAATATGATTGACTATGACCTTATACCGGGCCTCACACCAAAGGAAGTGTGGACGAGCTCGCGGCTCGGTTGGCACCAAGGTTAAGATCTCTTATGGGTAAAGCAACACACCTCTGCAGAGTGTAACGAACTGTGACCAGTCACTCCCTGTTCGGGATATGGAACTGCGAACGCTGCCGGAAAGGAACTCCATGAAGTTCTAGTCAACCGGTGAAGGCTGACGGACATAGCTCTTCAGAATAAAAGCAACCTTTTGAAGAAATGATTACAAAAACTTGCATGCCTATGACTTTCTGGTCTATGGCTGTAGCTAATGCATTAAACACCTCTTCCCTAAAATGAACTTGTTGAGTACGCTCGTACTCATCCCACTCTTAAATCCCCTGCTTAGGTATGGAGGCATCAAAGGAGAATCTACAGTGCAACTCGAAGGCCGAGGAGTCAACAACTACTTCAAGAGACAGGACCATGTCAGGAGAGTCAGATACCACATTCAACAAGGAGAAAACCTAGATTAGCAATAGAAAGGAACTAGCTTCCTAAACCTAGATCCTATTTAGCTAGAATCTATTCTTAGCTTCTATAGCTAGTTAAATACTCTACAATTAGAGTTCGTGACAGGATTAGACTACGAGTCGTTCTTCTGGAATTTATTTGCAGTTTTACCTCATTGTAAAGTAGGAGGGTCTGATCTTCAGAGTCGGAGTTGTAATTCTATAGACATGCCTTGGACCCGCATATGTTTGTTGTACCACTCTGAGCGATATAATACTAGTGGAACGGTGTTTCATTGGTGTTATATCAGACTTGCATACTACACCATGCGGTGGTATGCCGGGTCACCACAGTTGGTATCAGAGCAAATGCTTTGACCTAGGATTAAAACCCTTTAAAGGAGACCTATAGGATTGGTAGTGTCTATAGGAAGTTGTCTTAGCTAAACCAAAATTTTCTTATGACTTGAGATGGATATTCACTTGGGAATAATCCTGACACACTTGAGTCAAACCTTCTTATCTATCTTTCTTAAGTGAAGTTAGTTAGCTAATCCCAAATAGGTAGCACATCATTCAGTCCTTAAAACTATAGATGAGTAGACCATAGTTGGTATACAATACATGGTAGTCCAAAGAGAGGATACAACCATAAGGAAGATATCCTAGTGGAAGATGTATACCAATACATGTTATGTTTAAGTAAGAATTATCCAGACCTGTAATAGGAGTAATATCAAGTGATAAAGATAACTAAGATATCCTACTAGAAGCTGTATACCAAGACAAGTAATTGGTAAGTTATCCAAACTTGTGAAACAACTGATAGTAAGGGGTATATATGAGTTATATGAGCTAGTATAGACCATGATGAGTCAACCATGGGAAGTGTGCCAAGCACATCATGACCATAGTCTTATGATAGAAACACTTGGAAGTATAGGAGTTATATCCTAATAAATATGTGTTTAGAGTATCCATGTTAGAACCAAAAGATATCATGGGAGACATTCCTCAACAAAATAGAAGTGAAGCTAATACTTCCAAAGAACTTTAGGTCAACCACAACTATTCCAGACCACTTTGTTTCAAGTTTATCTCATTGCAATTGTGCAATTAAGGTAAATTTTGAGACAAATAGTAGAATGCCCTATATTCATGCTAAGTATCATGATATAAACCTATATTATGTGGTGTTATATACTACACATCAGAGCCTGATGTTTAGAGATGTCTTACTCAACTATTATATTCAGGCTTATGATGGTGTGTAATATAAGCACAAAGCTGAATCTTCTTGGATTTTTATTTGGATTTCCATTGATTGACTAGATCCATACATGAAGTTTGACTTTGATATGCAAATGCATGTTGCAATATCAAGTTCTTACTTGATGCTATAGATCTAGAGGGTAATGGTATTCGTGTGAGGAAGTGACGAATTCTAAAGATTCTGAAGAAAAGATGAAGGTTCATCAGAAGAAGGAAGCAAAATTGTGGGAAGAAACCACAAAACTCCGAAGGAAGTATCAACCAAAACTCATGCTTTGCCTCAACAGAGGAGTACTTTAGTACGAAAGAAGCATGAAGGTGAGAAATCTGGTGATTATGGTGAAGCTGAAGCAGATCCATAATTAATATAGATGAGGGAATGCATGGGAAATCACTTAAGATACTATACTCATAGTGTCAGCTAGTGGTTTTCTTGCAAAAATAAATCCTCAAAAAAAGGAAAATGACCTATGAAACCGTAACAGATATAAGAAGACCACAGTTGGTATCAGAAGACCACAGTTGGTATAGGACCAATACTGGAAGATAGAGTAGAAGATGTCTCGTCCAGTTAATCAAAACCTATAATAGAGTCCATTTTTAGATAACAAATAGCCACAGTGTTATCAAGTAGTCCATAATTGGATTCTTCATACCAAGAAGTTGTGAACAAATAAAATTTTGTCAACCAAATAGTAATGACCTATAATCATTTAGTCGAAGAATTAACATTGGATGTCCACAATTGAGTGGATGCACCACAGATATTCTTCACAAGACCTAGAAGAGTACAAACCATAAGCTAGACCTAGACCAATATTCTAACCATAAGTCCAATGGTTGGAAGAAAAGGAGTTGAAGACATAAGAAAACTCTAAGGGGTAGAGTAAAGATTGAGTTGGATGTACAGTAACTCAATACTTGAAGCTATATAGAAGCAGAAGGTCTGAACTGAGAGGAAGTTCGATCTTATTTTCATAAGATTGTTGAACACTACTTTCAGTATGTCAGACCAGAAGCCGAGGTTTATACCTCGAGGAAGTAAGAAGTGGACTATAACTTGAGAAAGTGAGTAGTATTTACTCAGAAGTACGATAGCTCAAGTGAGCTAAGTTTAATGAAGTTGGACGAAGGAAATACCGGAGACCAAATATAGCTAAAAAAAGTCAAAGACCTAAGAAGATTGAACATACCAAAACCAAATACTAATAGAAGATTCCTTTCATGGAACCTAAAGAACCCAAAATAGTTATAGGTACCAACTATAAATCACGATTGGATGGACTAACTGAGTCTAATCCATTCTTAGGGAAATAAACCATCACGATCAATTCCAAGGTAAGTACCTTACAAAGTACCATTATTGCAGTTTTGGTAGACCTATTTTACCAATTAGGAGTATGTTATCAAATTAGCCTCCAGTTAAGACTAACAACACTAGAAGAAGTCTCAATCATTGAATCTTCAATGAGAAAGGAAACAAGATTATGATATTGAAAGAAATCATGGAATTGAAGTAAGGAGCCATGGTTCAGAGACAGACACTAATGGATTCCAGGAAGAATCTGGACAAGGGATATATTCAAATATATCCAACAAGATCAATACGGAGTTCGAGAAAAGATATAGTCTGCACAAGTCAGATCCACACTCCGGAAACGTGAGAGAGATCAAACTTCGAGGACGAAGTTTAGTTTAAGGGGTAGATACTGTAAGATCCCAGGTATTGGGGTTACAAAAATAGAAAACAGATGTGTGCATTGCATTCATGCATAGAAAATCGGGGATTTTCGCTTTAAAGTAAAACAGTCACAGTAACTGAAGTTTCACTTGACCTTGGTGGAATTGAAGTAGCTCATCAAGTCAAGCGCTATAAACCTCAATGTGACTTTGTTAAAACCTTGTTTTGGGTAGAGATGATTTGATCTAAGGGGATTGATCAAATGGAAATAGTAATCAACACAACAACACTTTACTCAATGATAAATTGCTTGCTCTTATAAAAGATTATAATATGGTAATCCTTGTCCTAACATATGAACATCTATTCAAATTGAAATCAAGTAACAATAAACCAGAGAAACTATTCTTGCCTTATCTTTTCCATGTCTTAAACTAATCCTTGATCCTACCATGAACCTCATGGTATTCATTTTACTTCATTCTTGGAATCATGATAAGGAGATCAACCCTAGGAATATATATTCTTCTCTATTCCAAGTTATTATACATCTAACCTAGAGAGGTGAGAGTTCTATGTTATTTATTAGAGAAGCAATGACAAACCTTGAGGCAAACCTTGGATATACATATCCATATGATCACAACATCATCTTTAAGAAGAACCCTAGGATATTATTAAGACATTTCATATAGAGAGAAACCAGTTAGGTTAAACATAGAGATTGATGATCACATCATTCTCCATGAAACCTAACCTTAGTATGGTATTAAAATCCTTCTCAAATGAGAGAGACCACTCATACCAATCTTATCTTTACATATTTAAGAATCAAGAACAACCTTGAACTAAAGTATTAGGTTGCAAACCATTTCCTCTTGGAGTGGTGAGATAACCTAATATCAAGTGAAACAAGATTATATCCATGAATTGATAAAATAAGAATGAGACTAATCCAACTAAGTTAACCAAGTGGAAACTTAGCCTAGATACTTAAATAAATATTAGAAGTACACCATAAACCCTAGAATAAACCATTCCAATATGAGAAAACTCAAGCTATGGTGTTACACTCAAGAAAGTTAAGCCAACACTTGATTGTGAGGGAGAGAACTATCCATATACCCAAATGATTATATCAACATTGATTAAGTAGAACCCTAACATAATATCTCAGGCATTCTCCTGGGATATAAACTTAAGAGGCAACCATAGTAGTCCCATTCAAGAAAATAAATTAGAAGTGATATACTTAGTTAATCAAGACAATGCTTAATCTTGGGAGTGAGAAACCTGATTCTTGAGAGATAACTTAGGAAGCCAAACCTTGGTCATTATAAATTGAGTGATGATCATAAACCCTAAGAACTTGAGGTAGAGATGTTAAGAACAAGTTGATCATGCCTAATCCATGATCATGCTTTTGAAGTATGTGAGGATAAGTTAAACCCTAATAGGATAAGTAGATATGATTCACCACATGAAATCATAGGGGGGTAACTAGTAAGCAACCATAGGCTTATATCCCAACCTTAACTTGTGAATCACATGGTGATCATAAGTAGAATCCTACCACATTTACATTCCACCTATTCTTCACCTAAGAAACATAAGAAAACCTTAGAGTAAAACTCTATACTTTATATGGTGAGAAACCATACATCCATATGACCAAAGTTAACTATAAAAAGAACTATAACCAATATAGCTACTTTAATGATTAATTGAGGATAATAATTTGAAGATAAAACCAATTCTCAAATCCTTAGTTATTAAAGAAGCACATAAGATATGAAGTAAGTAACCATCTTATCTTGGTTAGGGGAGATTAAACCCTAGCCAATACACTGTGGTGTCACTCCATATCTACAACCTAGAATTATATCTCAACCTTAGTTTGTGCATCACTTGGGTGACCACACTCAAAACCTATGTCCTATGTGAGATTCAAGCCATGATCCATTAGGTGTATATGATTAGAACCTTAGAAATGCTCGTTAGCTAAATTCTATGCTTCACTAATTAACCCTAAGAAACATTTAGTGCTTAAACTCACAATTAAAACCATGTGTGGTTATCAACCATTTATTCTCAGAAACCAAAAACAAATCTTGATGGGAACAATACCTACCTCAGGTACTTTCTAAGATCAAGTTAGTAACAACCTTAATTAAAAAGGGGTTATAATAGAAATTATAGAACCCTAACAAAATACTCTTAGAGTCAAGAGAGGGATAAATTAAGTTGTCATCATTAAGAACCTATTTGAAAAGTTAGCCATATTTAAAATACAAGTGAACAACCAATATGGTTAAACAGGCAATCAAACCCTACTCATATTTCTACCATGAACAAGAAGGTAATTTCTAATAATTTAAACAGAATTGATTTCACAAGAATAAGGAACTTAAAATAAATACATAAATTCATGTCTATTTGATATTTTGAATAAATCACAAGTATGCAATCTAACCAAATATAAAAATATTGTTTCAAATAGAAAAGTAGTGGACTCATCATTGCACTACATATTAACCTCATAAGGAACCTGCAAGGTATAAACATGATTTAAATTTGAATTTAAAAGCAGAATTCAAAACAGAAAATAAGAAAGAAAACAGAAAACAAGATAAAGTAAAGAAGCTTACCTGGACGCAGGAGCCCAACAACGCAGCCCACCAAGCAGCCCGTCAACACCAGGCCAGCACGGCCCAACACCAACCCAACTTACCTCTTCGTACAAAAAAATCGGAGAGGAGGTCGTCCTCATCCTCTCCATGTGCTGGAGGCCACCGCGACGCCGTGCTCCCTTTCTCCCTCGCGCTGGCAGCTCCTCCTCGCTCGGCGTGGTGACGAGGCTCACTCCTGGCGCCGTATAAAGCCTCCCGACGAACCCTAGCCTCGGTTCCCTTCCTCCTCTGCTCAATTTCACCCTAGGCCGAAACCCTACCCGACCAGACTCCGGCTATCGCCGTCGATTGGGGAAGCCCCAGACCCCGCCGTGACCACCACTGTGATCGCCGTCCTCGACTTGGTCATGGTGCAAAAGGAATCGAGCTGTGGCAATCCGTAGAGTCTCCGTCGAGCTCGTTCCCTCCGACGGGCGGAGCCATGGATTCCGGCGACTCAGGTCATCTCCGGCCACGTCGTCAAGCCCGTCGTGCTCGCGGTGAGCCCCTCTACCGCATAGCATGCTCGCTTGGTTCCCTAGCCCGCCATAGCGTCGCCGCGCCGTTCAACCGTGCCCGCCGCCGCAGTATCATGCCGCCGGTCATGCTCCGGTGGCCATTTCCGAGCGGCGCCGCCACTATCGTGTTCGCCTCGGCGTGCTTGTTCCAGTGGGCACCTGCGTGACCCCGCGGGAACCCTGGACCGCCGCCGTCGATTCCGTCTGGCCGCCGGCCAGCAGCCTCGTTGCCACGGTGGCAATTTTGACCCAGTCAAATGCCCCGTGGCAGATGAGGTGGACAGACCCCACCAGTCATAGAATGTGGGTGGTATCTGTCCGGGTACGTTTAGTTATTTTTAGTTTTAATTCAAATTCACTAATTACTACAACTTTGCAAATTTATATAAAATTCTTTATAACTCAGAAAAATGTAAATAAGATATTAAAATTCTTAGAAAGGAAAAATCTATCCAATAAAAATATAAAGTGAAATTTTTATTTTTAATAAAAATTCAATTATTTTATACTTGTTATTTAAGTCTTTAATTTTAATTCTAATTCAATAAAAATTCAATAATAAGGAAAACTTGATAAAATAAATAAAAACCAATAAGTAAATAAGGAAAATATTAAAAATTATTTTCCTTTACTATTATATTATTAAAGCCTTATTAGGAGGATTAAAAACCCTAATTAATAATTACCTAATTATTAATTCTTGAAAAATAATAAAATACCAAATCCAATATTATTATTTCCAAGTTATTAATAACTTCAACTTTATTAATGAAGTTATTAACTTATGAACTAAATAGTAATTATGCAACCCTAGTTCCATAAGGAAGAAAACTAGGAACCCATTATTTCATGTGTAACCCTAAAACCCTAATGTCATTTAGACCTTAGATCTATTAATTCATTTGAACCTTAAATTGCTTCTAACATAAACCTTAGGTTAGAACATGTGATCATAATATTTTCTTTTCAACCATAGAACCACAATAGCAATTAAATACTTGCCATGTCCACAGAAAATGTAGGAGCCATATCACTAAGAATTTAGTACTTTAGATGTTCATCTTAATAAAACCCAGATGATCAAATAGTATCAACCCTAGTCCTTATTACCAAGAATCTCATCCTTATTTATCCATGTTTAGAATCACACTATTGTGATGAATCCTAATAGCAACTATACCCAATAATTTGCATTACATACCTATACTCCACTAAACCCTACAAGTACTTCATAATTATGAATCATCCTATTTAAGAACCAACCATTCCTTACTTAGGGGATCCAATAGCAAAACCTAGACAACCTCAACCTTAATTGTAATACTTCTTATTCCTCAAGAAGTATGTTCTTCAAAAGTTATTCTTTTGAAGAAAATAAAGAGTAGCCATCAAACCTGCCTGATAGGATCTATAAACCCTAGCTAGCCATCACCAACAAGGTATACCAACCTTGATAGAACCTATATATAATTAGTTGCTTAAAGATACCTATGATTAACTCAACCTTACAAGCCCTTGGTGTTGAGGAATCCAACATTGTTGTGATCCATCTAATACTTGCTCCAGCAGCTACTTGGAACCATAGTCAACCATAGAATCCCACCAACCTAATTATCATACTTATTCTTTATTAAAGAATATGTTCTTCAAAAGTTATTCTTTTGAAGTATATGACAAGTAATCATCAACCATGCACTATAGGACTTAAAATTGACAACTGCCCTTTACTTATTATACAACTACTATTCTTTGATATGTATGATTGATTACTATGCTTTATTTTGTAACTCGTACATAATACCAAGTAATCAAACCTTAATAAGAACCTTGTTTGTGAATCACTCTAAAAGTGCAACACACCCTAAACAAATCACTACAACTCACTAATCCTAAATCATCGGGGTTAGGTCACGCTTAGAGCGATTGCATCTCATACTTATGCATTATTGCATCCTTGCCAATCTTTTAAACATCGTCCTTACCGGACAATGATGCTATTTCAGAATTTGGAGTTATTGCGTATCGAAGACCTTGACTGCATAATCTTGCAGTCAAGAAAGGCAAGTTCATCGCTTGCTCATGTCATTTGAGTATTTTTACCAAATTACTTGCAAAGTACTATGTTTATCACTATTGCATAAAAAGCAAAACCACTATTTTCATAACTATGAATATGACTATGTGGTGGGCAATGGAACCATGGATTGTGTTGATATGGTGGAGGTTCCATTGCAAGGGTTTATATCCATCTAGGATTAAACAACAAATGTCGTCCAGTGATTCTTGTGCCGTAATAACCGTGTTAACCATAAGATCTGGAATGGGACGGTATAGTCAATTGTATTTCCACCTCTTGTACATCAACGGACGCGCTTTACCGTAGACACTTGTTATCCAAAGGTGCATTTGGTGGCTGGGGAAGCCTAAAGTCCCCACGGCATTGTCCGTAGACACTTGTAGCCCGAGGAGCATTTGGTGGTTGGGGAAGCCTAAAGTCCCCACGGTATTGCGGTCTATGATGGGTTGCATCTACCGGCGTAGGAATGTATGGTAGAGCCCTGCATTGTCGTCGTGGTCGGGGTCCACCCTGAAATATATGGGAATAATGGGACCGGCGTGGACCCAGGGTCGGGGTATGCAACAAAGGGTGGGTGTGCGAGGTAGCGGAGGAATATGATTGACTATGACCTTATACCGGGCCTCACACCAAAGGAAGTGTGGACGAGCTCGCGGCTCGGTTGGCACCAAGGTTAAGATCTCTTATGGGTAAAGCAACACACCTCTGCAGAGTGTAACGTGACCAGTCACTCCCTGTTCCGGGATATGGAACTGCGAACGCTGCCTGAAAGGAACTCCATGAAGTTCTAGTCAACCGGTGAAGGCTGACGGACATAGCTCTTCAGAATAAAAGCAACCTTTTGAAGAAATGATTACAAAAACTTGCATGCCTATGACTTTCTGGTCTATGGTTGTAGCTAGTGCATTAAACACCTCTTCCCTAAAATGAACTTGTTGAGTACGCTCGTACTCATCCCACTCTTAAATCCTGCTTAGGTATGGAGGCATCAAAGGAATCTACAGTGCAACTCGAAGGCCGAGGAGTCAACAACTACTTCAAGAGACAGGACCATGTCAGGAGAGTCAGATACCACATTCAACAAGGAGAAAACCTAGATTAGCAATAGAAAGGAACTAGCTTCCTAAACCTAGATCCTATTTAGCTGGAATCTATTCTTAGCTTCTATAGCTAGTTAAATACTCTACAATTAGAGTTCGTGACAGGATTAGACTACGAGTCGTTCTTCTGGAATTTATTTGCAGTTTTACCTCATTGTAAAGTAGGAGGCTGTGCTGATCTTCTGTAACAGAGTCGGAGTTGTAATTCTATAGACATGCCTTGGACCCGCATATGTTTCTGTTGTACCACTCTGAGCGATATAATACTAGTGGAACGGTGTTTCATTGGTGTTATATCAGACTTGCATACTACACCATGCAGTGGTATGCCGGGTCACCACAGAGGAATATTGTAATCATAATTAATTTTCTCCTCAATAGTAGGTGGACTGAAAATATGATAGTCATCATTGTAATCATCATATATAGAAGGTAAAGTATCATCAAAGTAAATTTTCTCCTCCATGCTCGAGGGACTAAAAATATCATGCTCCTCAAAACCAGCTTCCCCAAGCTTAAAATTTTCCATAGCATTAGCAACAATGGTGTTCAAAGCATTCATACTAATAACATTGCCATTAGCATGCATATAAAGTTCCATAGGTTTTTTAATTTTCTCTTCAAACACCTCATGTCCTAACTCAAGATAAATACTATAAAGATCTCTAATATTTTTGTTGTTTTCAATTAAGCCTAACTAGTGAAGTCACACAACTTAGTGTTCTCAGGAGTACTCATTTTAGCAGTAATAAAGATAAACTAAGCAACATAATTAAATAAAGTAAAACAAGTAACTAATTTTTTTGTGTTTTTGATATAAAGAAAGCAAACAAGACAGAAAATAAAGTAAAGTAAAGCAAGACCATAAACAAAGTAAAGAGATTGGATGTGAGAGACGCCCCTTGCAGCGTGTCTTGATCTCCCCGGCAACGGCGCCAGAAAAATGCTTGATGGCGCGTGAAGCACACGTCCGTTGGGAACCCCAAGAGGAAGGTGTGATGCGTACGGCAGCAAGTTTCCCTCAGTAAGAAACCAAGGTTATCGAACCAGTAGGAGATGAAGGCCACGTGAAGGTTGTTGGTGAAGGAGTGTAGTGCGGCGCAACACCGGGGATTTCGGCGCCAACGTGGAACCTGCACAACACAATCACAATACTTTGCCCCAACTTAACGGTGAGGTTGTCAATCTCACCGGCTTGCTGAAAACAAAGGATTAAACGTATGGTGTGGAGAATGATGTTTGTTTGCGATGAACAACAGAGAACAGAGATTGCAGTAGATTGTATTTCAGATGTAAAAGAATGGACCGGGGTCCACAGTTCACTAGTGGTGTCTCTTCAATAAGATAAATAGCATGTTGGGTGAACAAATTACAGTTGGGCAATTGACAAATAGAGATGCACATACATATATCATGATGAATACTATGAGATTTAATTAGGGCATTACGACAAATAACATAGACCGCTATCCCATGCATCTATGCCTAAAAAGTCCACCTTCGGGTTAGCATCCGCACCCTTCCAGTATTAAGTTGCAAACAACAGACAATTGCATTAAGTGCGTAATGTAATCAACACAAATATCTTTAGACAAAGCATTGATGTTTTATCCCTAGTGGAAACAACATATCCACAACCTTAGAACTTTCAGTCCCAGATTCAATGGAGGCATGAACCCACTATCGAGCATAAATACTCCCTCTTGGAGTTACAAGTATCAACTTGGCAGAGCCTCTACTAGCAACGGAGAGCATGCAAGAACATAAATAACACATATATGATAGATCAATAATCAACTTGACATAGTATTCAATATTCATCGGATCCCAACAAACACGACATGTAGCATTACAAATAGACGATCTTGATCATGATAGGCAGCTCACAAGATCTAAACAAGATAGCACAAGAGGAGAATACAACCATCTAGCTACTGCTATGGACCCATAGTCCAAGGATGAACTACTCACGCATTAGTCCGGAGGCGGGCATGGTGATGTAGAGCCCTCCCGTGATGATTCCCCTCTCCGGCAGGGTGCGGAGGCGATCTCCTGAATCCCCGAGATGGGATTGGCGGCGGCGTCACAGTAACTTTTCTCGTATCGTGGCTCTCGGTAATAGGGTTTCGCGACGGAGAGAATATATAGGCGAAGGGGCAGAGTCGGGAGACGCTCGAGGGGCCCACCCCACAGGGCGGCGTGCCCAGAGGTGGGGCCGCGCACCCCTAGGGTGTGGCCGCCTCGACGCCCCTCTTCGTCTCCTCTTCGGACTTCTGGAAGGCTCCGTGCAAAATAAGACCGTGGGTTTTTGTTTCGTCTAATTCCGAGAATATTTCTTGTGTAGGATTTCTGAAACCAAAAACAACAGAAAACAGGAACTGACGCTTCGGCATCTTGTTAATAGGTTAGTGATACGTCTCCAACGTATCGATAATTTCTTATGTTCCATGCTACTTTATTGATGATACCTACATGTTTTATGCACATTATATGTCATATTTATGCATTTTCTGGAACTAACCTATTAACAAGATGCCGAAGAGCCAGTTGCTGTTTTCTGCTGTTTTTGGTTTCAGAAATCCTAGTAAAGAAATATTCTCGGAATTGGACGAAACTTTCGGGGTCCTATTTTTGCACGAAGCTTCCGGAAGACCGAAGACCTAACGAAGTGGGGCCACGAGGTGGCCGAGGCTAGGCGGCGCGGCCCGGCCCTGGCCGCGCCGACCTGCCCCTGGGCCCTCGTGTGGCCCCCGCGTTGACCTTCCGCCTACTTAAAGCCTCCGTCGCGAAACCCCCCCGAGAGCCACGATACGGAAAACCTTACGAGACGCCGCCGCGAATCCCATCTCGGGGGATTCGGAGATCGCCTCCGGCACCCTGCCGGAGAGGGGATTCATCTCCCGGAGGACTCTTCATCGCCATGATCGCCTCCGGAGTGATGAGTGAGTAGTTCACCCCTGGACCATGGGTCCATAGCAGTAGCTAGATGGTCGTCTTCTCCTTGTTGTGCTTCATTGTTGGATCTTGTGAGCTGCCTAACATGATCAAGATCATCTATATGTAATTCTATATGTTGTGTTTGTCGGGATCCGATGGATAGAGAGTACTATGATTATGGTGATTATCAATCTATTGTTCATGTGTTGTTTATGATCTTGCATGCTCTCCGTTATTAGTAGAGGCTCTGGCCAAGTTTTTACTCTTAACTCCAAGAGGGAGTAATTATGCTCGATAGTGGGTTCATGCCTTCATTGATACATGGGACAGTGACAGAAAGTTCTAAGGTTGTGATGTGCTGTTGCCACTAGGGATAAAACATTGATGCTATGTCTAAGGATGTAGTTATTGATTACATTACGCACAATACTTAATGCAATTGTCTGTTGCTTTGCAACTTAATACTGGAGGGGTTCGGACGATAACCTGAAGGTGGACTTTTTAGGCATAGATGTTGGATGGCGGTCTATGTACTTTGTCGTAATGCCCAATTAAATTTCACTATATTTACCATGTCATGTATATGCATTATTATGCCTTTCTCTATTTGTCAATTGCCGACTGTAATTTGTTCACCCAACATGCTTTTATCTTATGGGAGAGACACCTCTAGTGAACTGTGGACCCCGGTCCTATTCTTTCCATAGCATACAATCTACTTGTTTTACTGTTTTCTTTGCAAACATCTTCCACTCGATACGTTTAATCCTTTGTTACAGCAAGCCGGTGAGATTGACAACCTCACTGTTTCGTTGGGGCAAAGTACTTTGGTTGTGTTGTGCAGGTTCCTAGTTGGCGCCGGAATCCCTGGTGTTGCGCCGCATCACATTTCGCGACCATCAACCTTCAACGTGCTTCTTGGCTCCTACTGGTTCGATTAAACCTTGGTTTCATACTGAGGGAAAACTTGCCACTGTGCGCATCATACCTTCCTCTTGGGGTTCCCAACGGACGTGTACATCTACGCGCATCAAGCACTTTTTGGCGCCGTTGCGGGGAGATCAAGACACGCTGCAAGGGGAGTCTCCACTTCTCAATCTCTTTACTTTGTTTTTGTCTTGCTTTATTTTATTTACTACTTTGTTTGCTGCACTAAATCAAAACACAAAAAAATTAGTTGCTAGTTTTACTTTATTTACTGTCTTGCTCTCTATATCAAAAACACAAAAAAATTAGTTACTCGCATTTACTTTATCTAGTTTGCTTTATTTACTGTTGCTAAAATGGCCAACCATGAAAATACTAAGTTGTGTGACTTCACAAATGCAAATAATAATGATTTCCTATGCACACCTATTGCTCCACCTGCTACTACAGCAGAATTCTTTGAAATTAAACCTGCTTTACTAAATCTGGTCATGAGAGAACAATTTTCTGGTGCTAGTTCTGATGATGCTGCTGCCCATCTCAATAATTTTGTTGAACTTTGTGAAATGCAAAAGTATAAAGATGTAGATGGTGATATTATTAAATTGAAAGTGTTTCCTTTCTCATTAAGAGGAAGAGCTAAAGATTGGTTGCTATCTTTGCCTAAGAATAGTATTGATTCATGGACTAAATGCAAGGATGCTTTTATTGGTAGATATTATCCTCCCGCTAAAATTATTTCTTTGAGAAGTAGCATAATGAATTTTAAACAATTTGATACTGAACATGTTGCTCAAGCTTGGGAGAGAATGAAAACTTTGGTAAAGAATTGCCCAACCCATGGACTGACTACTTGGATGATCATCCAAACCTTCTATGCAGGACTAAATTTTTCTTCGCGGAATTTATTGGATTCAGCTGCTGGAGGTACTTTTATGTCCATCACATTGGGGGCGGCTACAAAACTTCTTGATGATATGATGATAAATTACTCTGAATGGCACACGGAAAGAGCTCCACAAGGTAAGAAGGTAAATTCTGTTGAAGAAACCTCTTCCTTGAGTGATAAGATTGATGTGATTATGTCTATGCTTGTGAATGGTAGATCTAATGTTGATCCAAATAATGTTCCTTTAGCTTCATTGGTTGCTCAAGAAGAAAATGTTGATGTGAATTTCATTAAAAATAATAATTTCAACAACAATGCTTATAGGAACAACTCTGGTAATAACTATAGGCCATATCCTTCTGCTAATGGTAATGGTTATGGTAATTCTTATGGGAATTCTTACAACAATAATAGAAGTGTACCCTCTGGTCTTGAAGCCATGCTTAAAGAATTTATTAGTACACAAACTGCTTTTAACAAATCTGTTGAGGAAAAGCTTGATAAAATTGATACTATCGCTTCTAGAGTTGATAGGCTTGCCTCTGATGTTAATCTTTTAAAGTTGAAAGTTATGCCTAATAATGATCTTGATAATAAGATTACTACTACAGCAAATGCCATCCAAGTTAGAATTAATGAGAATATAAGATTAATGGCTGACTGCGTGCTAGGTGGGATAGAGAAGAAAATGAAAAACTAGCTAAAGAGAATAATGTAGCTAAAGTTTGGACTATTACCACCACTAGTAATGCTAATTCTTCACATGTTGCTGCACCTCCTACTATCAATGGTAATATAATTGGTGTTGGCAATGTTTCTACTCCTAGTGCAAAGCATACAAAACTGCCTGAAATTGCTAAAACTGCTGAAACTGCTTGTGATAAAACTGCTGAAATTTTTTCCAACCTTGGGAATAATGATCCCATTGCTGTAGCTCATAATGATTTAGATTTTGATGATTGCCACATCTCTGAAGTTATAAAGTTCTTGCAAAAACTTGCTAAAAGTCCTAATGCTAGTGCTATAAATTTAGCCTTTACAAAACATATTACAAATGCTCTCATAAAAGCTAGAGAAGAGAAACTAAAACTTGAAACTTCTATTCCTAGAAAGTTAGAAGATGGTTGGGAGCCCATCATTAAAATGAAATTCAATGACTTTGAATGTAATGCCTTATGTGATCTTGGTGCAAGTATTTCTGTTATGCCTAAAAAGATTTATGATATGCTTGACTTGCCACCATTGAAGAATTGTTATTTGGATGTTAATCTTGCCGATAATGTTAAAAAGAAACCTTTGGGGAGGATTGATAATGTGCATATTACGGTTAACAATAACCTTGTCCCCGTTGATTTTGTTGTCTTGGATATCGAATGCAATGCATCTTGTCCAATTGTGTTGGGAAGACCTTTTCTTCGAACTGTTGGTGCTGTTATTGATATGAGGGAAGGTAATATTAAATATCAATTTCCTCTCAAGAAAGGTATGGAACACTTCCCTAGAAAGAGAATGAAGTTGCCTTTTGATTCTATTATTAGAACAAGCTATGATGTTGATGCTTCTACTCTCGATGTTACTTGATTTGCACTTTCTGCGCCTAGCTGAAAGGCGTTAAAGAAAAGCGCTTATGGGAGACAACCCATGTTTTTACCTACAGCAATTTTTTGTTTTATTGAGTCTTGGAAGTTGTTTACTACTGTAGCAACCTCTCCTTATCAAGTTTTTGTGCCAAGTAAAGTTTCTATGTCAAAGTTGATGTTATATTTGGGATCGCTGCGCAGAAACAGCATTGCTGTCTGTCACGAATCTGGGCATAATTCTCTGTAGAAAATTCGAAAAAATCTGCCAATTTACGAGCGTGATCCTCAGATATATACGCAACTTTCATTAGTTTTGAGTTTTTCCATTTGAGCAAGTCTGGTGCCATTTATAAATTCGTCTTTACGGACTGTTCTGTTTTTGACAGATTCTGCCTTTTATTTCGCATTGCCTCTTTTGCTATGTTGGATTTATTTCTTTGATCCATTAATGTCCAGTAGCATTATGCAATGTCCAGAAGTGAAAAGAATGATTGTGTCACCTCTGAATGAGTGAATTATTAATGATGCACTAACCCTCTAATGAGTTTGCTTGAAGTTTGGTGTGAAGGAAGTTTTCAAGGGTCAAGAGAGGAGAATGATATACTAAGATCAAGAGGAGTGAAAGCTCTAAGCTTGGGGATGCCCCGTGGTTCATCCCTGCATATTTTAAGAAGACTCAAGCGTCTAAGCTTGGGGATGCCCAAGGCATCCCCTTCTTCATCGACAACATCATCAGGTTCCTCCCCTGAAACTATATTTTTATTCAGTCACATCTTGTGTTCTTTACTTGGAGCGTCGGTTTGTTTTCGTTTTTGTTTTTGTTTGAATAAGATGGATCCTAGCATTCACTTTGTGGGAGAGAGACACGCTCCGCTGTTGCATATGGACACATGTGTCCTTAGGCTTTACTCATAATGTTCAAGGCGAAGTTTCTTCTTCGTTAATTTGTTATATGGTTGGAATTGGAAAATGCTACATGTAGTAATTCTAAAATGTCTTGGATAATGTGATACTTGGCAATTGTTGTGCTCATGTTTAAGCTCTTGCATCATATGCTTTGCACCCATTAATAAAGAAATACATAGAGCTTGCTAAAATTTGATTTGCATATTTGGTTTCTCTAAGGTCTAGATAATATCTAGTATTGAGTTTTGAACAACAAGGAAGACAGTGTAGAGTCTTATAATGTTTACAATATGTCTTTTATGTGAGTTTTGCTGCACTTGTTCATCCTTGAGTTTGCTTCAAATAACCTTGCTAGCCTAAACCTTGTATCGAGAGGGAATACTTCTCATGCATCCAAAATCCTTGAGCCAACCACTATGCCATTTGTGTCCACCATACCTACCTACTACATGGTATTTACCCGCCATTCCAAAGTAAATTGCTTGAGTGCTACCTTTAAAATTCCATCATTCGCCTTTGCAATATATAGCTCATGGGACAAAATAGCCTTAAAAACTATCGTAGTATTGAATATGTACTTATGCACTTTATATTTTATTAAGTTGCTTGTTGTGCGATAACCATGCTTCTGGGGAACGCCATCAACTATTGTTGAATATCATGTGAGTTGCTATGCATGTCCGTCTTGTCGAAGGTCTATCATTTTAGTGGTTGGAGCATGCAAAATTGTTAGAGAAGAACATTGGGCCGCTAACTAAAGCCATGAATCATGGTGGAAGTTTCAGTTTTGGACATATATCCTCAATCTCATATGAGAATAATAACTTTGCTACATGCTTATGCATTTAAGAGGAGTCCATTATCTGTTGTCCATGTTGTCCCGGTATGGATGTCTAAGTTGAGAATAATCAAAAGCGAGAAATCCGAAATGCGAGCATTCTCCTTGGACCTTTGTACAGGCGGCATGGAGGTACCCCTTTGTGACACTTGGTTGAAACATGGCATGCGAAGACCCGGTAGTCCAAGTTAAGTAGGACGAGGTGCGGGCACTATTAGTATACTATGCGTGAGGCTTGCAACTTGTAAGATATAATTTACATAACTCATATGCTTTATTACTACCGTTGACAAAATTGTTTCATGTTTTCAAAATAAAAGCTCTAGCACAAATACAGCAATCGATGCTTTCCTCTGCGAAGGACCATTCTTTTACTTTTATTGTTGAGTCAGTTTACCTATCTCCTTCCACCTTAAGAAGCAAACACTTGTGTGAACTGTGCATTGATTCCTACATACTTGCATATTGCACTTGTTATATTACTTTATGTTGACAATATCCATGAGATATACATGTTATAAGTTGAAAGCAACCGCTGAAACTTAATCTTCCTATGTGTTGCTTCAACACCTTTACTTTGATTTATTGCTTTATGAGTTAACTCTTATGCAAGACTTATTGATGCTTGTCTTGAAGTACTATTCATGAAAAGTCTTTGTCATATGATTCATTTGTTTACTCATGTCATTACCTTTGTTTTGATCGCTGCATTCATTACATATGTTTACAAATAGTATGATCAAGATTATGATGGCATGTCACTTCAGAAATTATCTTTGTTATCGTTTTACCTGCTCGGGACGAGCAGAACTAAGCTTGGGGATGCTGATACGTCTCCAACGTATCGATAATTTCTTATGTTCCATGCTACTTTATTGATGATACCTACATGTTTTATGCACATTATATGTCATATTTATGCATTTTGGAACTAACCTATTAACAAGATGCCGAAGAGCCATTCTGTTTTCTGCTGTTTTTGGTTTCAGAAATCCTAGTAAAGAAATATTCTCGGAATTGGACGAAACTTTCGCCCAGGGTCCTATTTTGCACGAAGCTTCCAAGACCGAAGACCTAACGAAGTGGGGCCACGAGGTGGCCAGGCTAGGCCGGCGCGGCCCGGCCCTGGCCGCGCCGACCTGCCCCCTGGGCCCCTCGTGTGGCCCCCGCGTTGACCTTCCGCCTACTTAAAGCCTCCGTCGCGAAACCCCCAGTACCGAGAGCCACGATACGGAAAACCTTACAGAGACGCCGCCGCCGAATCCCATCTCGGGGGATTCGGAGATCGCCTCCGGCACCGAGAGGGGATTCATCTCCCGGAGGACTCTTCATCGCCATGATCGCCTCCGGAGTGATGAGTGAGTAGTTCACCCCTGGACCATGGGTCCATAGCAGTAGCTAGATGGTCGTCTTCTCCTTGTTGTGCTTCATTGTTGGATCTTGTGAGCTGCCTAACATGATCAAGATCATCTATATGTAATTCTATATGTTGTGTTTGTCGGGATCCGATGGATAGAGAGTACTATGATTATGGTGATTATCAATCTATTGTTCATGTGTTGTTTATGATCTTGCATGCTCTCCGTTATTAGTAGAGGCTCTGGCCAAGTTTTTACTCTTAACTCCAAGAGGGAGTAATTATGCTCGATAGTGGGTTCATGCCTTCATTGATACCTGGGACAGTGACAGAAAGTTCTAAGGTTGTGATGTGCTGTTGCCACTAGGGATAAAACATTGATGCTATGTCTAAGGATGTAGTTATTGATTACATTACGCACAATACTTAATGCAATTGTCTGTTGCTTTGCAACTTAATACTGGAGGGGGTTCGGACGATAACCTGAAGGTGGACTTTTTAGGCATAGATGCAGTTGGATGGCGGTCTATGTACTTTGTCGTAATGCCCAATTAAATTTCACTATATTTACCATGTCATGTATATGCATTATTATGCCTTTCTCTATTTGTCAATTGCCCGACTGTAATTTGTTCACCCAACATGCTTTTATCTTATGGGAGAGACACCTCTAGTGAACTGTGGACCCCGGTCCTATTCTTTCCATAGCATACAATCTACTTGTTTTACTGTTTTCTTTGCAAACATCTTCCACTCGATACGTTTAATCCTTTGTTACAGCAAGCCGGTGAGATTGACAACCTCACTGTTTCGTTGGGGCAAAGTACTTTGGTTGTGTTGTGCAGGTTCCTAGTTGGCGCCGGAATCCCTGGTGTTGCGCCGCATCACATTTCGCGACCATCAACCTTCAACGTGCTTCTTGGCTCCTACTGGTTCGATTAAACCTTGGTTTCATACTGAGGGAAAACTTGCCACTGTGCGCATCATACCTTCCTCTTGGGGTTCCCAACGGACGTGTACATCTACGCGCATCAGTTAGTACCGGAAAATGCATCAAAATGATGTAAATTGTATATAAAACATGTGAGTATTGTCATATAACTAGCATGGAACATAAGAAATTATATATACGTTTGAGACGTATCAATAGGCAGCTCACAAGATCTAAACATGATAGCACAAGAGGAGAAGACAACCATCTAGCTACTTCTATGGACCCATAGTCCAAGGATGAACTACTCATGCATCAGTACGGAGGCGGGCATGGTGATGCAGAGCCCTTCGATGAGGATTCCCCTCTCCGGCAGGGTGCCAGAGGCGATCTTCAGAACCCCCCGAGATGGGATTGGTGGCGGCGGCGTCTCAGTAACTTTTCTCTTATTGTGGCTCTCGATGATAGGGTTTTCGTGACGGAAGGAATAAATAGGCGAAGGGGCAGAGTCGGGGGCGCCCGAGGGGCCCACCCCATATGGCGGCGCGGCCAGGGGTGGGGCCGCTCCACCCTATGGTGTGGCCGCCTCGCGTCCCCTCTTCGTCTCCTCTTCGGTGTTCTGGAAGGCTTCGTGGAAAATAAGACCGTGGGCTTTTGTTTCGTCCAATTCCGAGAATATTTCCTGTGTAGATTTTCAAACCAAAAACAAAAACAGACGCTTCGGCATCTTGTTAATAGGTTAGTACCGGAAAATGCATCAAAATGATGTAAATTGTATATAAAACATGTGAGTATTGTCATAAAACTAGCATGGAACATAAGATATTATAGATACGTTTGAGATGTATCAACTAGCGCCATGGTGAGGTTCTTTTTGATAGAGCTATACGGTTGGGCAAACTTTTTTGACACTTTTTAGATAGGGTTCCTTGTTGTTACACGTATGGCATCATGTATGGCAAATTTGGGGTCATTTGGAGATGTTGGAAAAAATCACTTTGCTTAAACGCATGTCGTTTCGTCTCACTGAAACCAACTTTTCTAACAAGGTGATTTTTTCTACCTTCTCTAAATGACCTCAAATTTCATACAGCTGATATTCTATACATAGATAGATAGATTGTTTCGTTTGTATGTTTTTCAATTTTTTTTATTTCCCTTTATAATACCCAATTGATTTTCAGGTCAAAACCTCGAAAAACAGCATCATGCATGGCATCATTTTCGCCCTAAATTTCAAATTTTGTGAAACTTTCCCTTTTAGATTCCTTGTTGTTATAGGTATGGCATGATGTATGCCAAATTTGGTTAGGTCTCACTGAAACCAGCTTTTGTAACAAGTTAGGTTTTTTCGACCTTCTCAAAAGGGATTTTTTTCTACCTTCTCTAAATGACCTCAAAAATCATACATACGATCTTCTATACAAAGATAGGTAGATTGTTTCGTTTTTACATTTTTTTGAACTTTTATTTCCCTTTATAATACCCATTTTATTTTCAGGTCAAAACCTCGAAAGTTAACATAAGTAGATAGTGAACCCTTCCAAACTTCAAATACAAAGATAGATAGATTGTTTCGTTTATCATTTTTACCGTGAATAGTAATGGCTACAAGAAATCGGCGATGGTTTATCATGTTTTGCGTGAAAAGTAATGGATACAACAAATCGGTGATGGTTTATCATTTTTTGCGTGAAAATTAATGGCTACAACAAATCGGTGACGGTTTATCATTTTTTGCGTGAAAAGTAATGGCTACAACAAATCGGTGATGGTTTATCATTTTTTGCGTGAAAAGTAATGCCTAAAAGAGTTTATAATTTTTAGCGCGTGAAAAATAATACAGAAAACCACCCTTTAGCATACTTAGAGAGTGGAAGGTAACCGCCGACAGAGAGAGAGAGGGTTATCCTGGCCGTTAGATCATACGATCAACGGTCGACGGGCACGATCCGCGTGACATGGGCTAGACCAATTAGGACAATGTTGCACGTCTGCGAGAATTTATGGAGGGAGAGGGCAAAACTGAGTAGTATCAAGAAACCAAGGGCACCTGAGTAATAAACAGACTAAGGGATTCAAATATGAGATTTAAAAAATAAAAAATGCGTGTTTTGTACAATGAAACCCATCTTGGCCTACCTCAAACTATTTGCAATACAAATATACATGAGTGTGAGAATTGTGGCCTCATTTAGACAAAGTATGTTTTGGGAAAGCTATTTTGGGAAGGGCTTATTATGGAAAACCATGCACCTTCATAGCTACTAGGTGATTTGAGAAGTGACAATTTGTGGTAAAACTTGATTTATCTATGACTTATCTATGATTTGAGAAGTGGCAATTTGTGGTAAAGACTCCATGAGTAAGTGCCACTATTTTTTGGAATTTTTTGCACATTAAATGACTCATTTAACTAGTTAATTCCATTTGTTGACTCTCTGTTGACCAGCCACTTGAGGGTAAAACTGAGCATATTGCACTAGCCAGTATTAGCACTCAAGGGGAAAACTGAGCACACAAAAAATGCTAGTATAATACTCGAGGGTATACCTGAGTATATCTAAATTTCCAGGGTTAGACTCGAGGACGCGTGTTGCGGTGCAGAAATGGAAGACGTGCAATTGTTGACGCGTAGACGCGGGTCGCGGTGCAGATGTCGAATAGTCGAAGACGTGCAATCGTGGACGTGTGTCGCGTTGCAGAAGTCCAAGACGTGCAGACGTGCAACGGTGGACGCGTAGGACGCGGGTCGCATTAACCACCCCTCGCCTTTATAGACGCCTCCTCCCACTATCTCTGTCACTCTCACTCGCCCACACAACGCCGCCTCTCTCACGTCCCACCATCTTCTCCAAAGCAAAAAACCCTCTCCCTCTCCTCTGCCGGCGAGATGGACAAGGAGAATGCCAATCTCATCGTCCACGACGCCGTCGGCTCCAAGCGCGACGCTTTCCTCTTCGACACCGTCCCCTCAACGGACATCGCCGCCGTCCCCTCAACGGCCATCGCCACCTCCTCCGCCGGTGCATCGGAGGCTGCTGCCGCCGGTGGCGGTCAGATCCCGCCGGGATATGACCCCTACGAGGAGGTGCCGTACGTCCCGCCCCCGAACCCCTACGACACCTCCGTGGAGGACGCATGGAGCGAGGTAACTACGGTTTGCTTCCTTTTTTGTTCCCCATTCCTTTTTGAACCCTATTTTTGCTGGTGTAGATGGATCTGTAGATGGGTGAGTATTGCGCTAATATTTGCGCCGATTTTATTCCAGTTTTTTTATCCCTTCTTGAGTTCGTTTAAGATTTGGGGTTCGGCCGTTCGGTTAATTTATGCAAGTAATAATGGGATCTCAATTAGTTAATTTATGCAAGTAATCATGGGATCTCAATCAGTTATTTTATGCACGAATCAAAAGATATCAACCATTTAATTTTGCAAATAATCTGGAATGTGTTCAAGTTCAGATCTGGAATATGTTTCTTTGCCTATGATGAATCAGTGGGCACAAATTTTTACAGGGAGGGTTCAGCGAACCATTGTTGTGTACAAATCTGTTGTGCATGAGCTTTGGTTCGCTAACACTTTCCCTGTAGATATATAATGTGTCCACTCTAACTGAGGCTGCCTCTGTTTTTCCTAACTTTGTTATCATGCATGTTAGTCATCGTTGCAACTCATTCACTAATAGTTCCCGTTTGATATGGATCAGCTGTCTGGCAGCGACGCCGGCAGCAATGACGAGCACCATGACATCAAGACTCGCTAGGTGCTGCGGAGGCTGCAGGTCAGCCAGTACGTCTCCTACTTCGCCAAGGGTGTCTACAGGTGCCCCTTCTGCACTAGGAGGCTCAGAGGCACTGACTTCAACTGCCTCCTCATGCATGCCGAGAACATCGGCAACACCTTCCCCAAGGTCGGCGCGACGGTGAACCCCCACTCCTTCCGCGCCAAGCACAAGGCGCTCGACATGCACCTCCGCAGCTTCCAGCGGGTCAAGATCTCCGGCGGGCGCATGCCTCCGCTCAAGCCCAAGGCTCCCAAGGGGAGCAACAAGTGGAGGCAGAGGCAGATGGGGTAGGCGGAGTCCTGGACGTGTGCTGCTGCTGCCTCCTATTTTGTTGTTAGCTAGGGATCCCTTGTTGTTATGTTGTTAGTATGATGGTGCTGTGAAGAACCTCGAACCTATTACTATGTTTGGCTGCTGTATGCAGCTTATTATCTAGGGAGGGATCCCTATTATCTATCCCTATTCTACTATATGACTGTGTGAATTTATCGTACATTCCCTGTAGATTTGCTTCTAGATTTAACTACATACATATGGACCATATGGAGTACAAGATTTGCTGCCATATTGGGCAAACAACGAGGGCCAAAAGGCACAAATAATTGAAGAAAGACAGAAATGCAAACTTCTCTAGATTTGATACTAATTAGGTGAAAAAAGACAAAGAGAAGGAGGCGGAAAAGGTACTCTTAAAAGGGAAAATGCCAATTTGGGCCGAGAGAGACAAAACCCAGCTCCTGCTCATGTGCAACCAAACGCTATCTCGTCCTGTCCCACCCGCGCGGTCCCTTTCTACCAGCCCCACGCGACGCGGGCCCACACGACGCGGCCCCACACGTCAGCACAGAACGATCAACTAAACGGGAATCCTGCCGTCTGAGCTCCTTCTGTGGGTTTCAAACAAGGACTTGGGGAAAACTGAGGAAAAACTAAGAAGGTGGGGAAAACTGAGCACAACTAAGGACCCGAGGGCACAGAAATAGAAATCCCTATCTTTATTTAGTTTTCTAAAATCAATGCACATTCTATAACCAGTAACACTATGCTGAGCTACAAGTTCATTTTCATCATTTGGAACCACATTGATTCCAGCTTTCTTAGGTACACATTGAACATGACTTACCCATTTACTATCAGCTATAGGATAAATAATACATGCTTCAATGAGTTTAATTACCTCTTTCCTTACCACTTCTTTTAATTTTAGATGAAGACGGCGTTGGTAATCAATAACAGGCTTTGCATCTACTTCCAAATTAATCTATGCATGCATAAAGCGGAACTTATACCTTTTAAATCATCAAGTGAATAGCCAATAGGTGGCCTATGAGCATGCATCACCTCAAGTAATTTTGGTTCTTCTTCTCCTGAAAGATTAGCACTAATTAACATGATATATTTCCTTCTCATCAAGGAATGCATATTTCATACCTTCATGCAAAGGATTTAATTCAAAGCTAGGATCCTCTTTAGGTGGTGGTAATACTCATAGATTATTAGGTGGGATAGCAATTGCAATTGTGGTGGTTGTTGAGATAATATTTGTTCTAATTATTATCTTTCTTAATTATTAAATGGTCCCTCTTGATTAAGTACATATCGTTCCATCGTGTCCGATGAAGCGACTGCCATAGAACCAGGAGTTTCCACTATATCTTTTTGGAATTATTCTTTTTCTAAATGCTTATCAGTAAACTTTGAGAAGTTAAACTTTAATCTTTCACCAACACATTTTAATGAATACTTTCTCTTTTGGTAAATTAATTTCAGCACCCACCGTATGTAAGAAAGGTCTACCAAATATAATAGGACAAAATGTATCTTGGGAGCAACTAAGTACAATAAAATCAGCGAGGTACTTAATCTTTCCTACTAATATTTAAACATCTCTTACCATACCTAGATGACAAATATACTCTTTATTAGCAAGTTGAATAGTTATACATGTCTCTTCCATGTGTATGGGATCAATGTCAGGCTTGATTTCAACATATAGAGAATATGGTATCGCACTTATACTTGCTACAATATCACAAAGACCATGATATCATGAAGTTCCAATAGCACATGATATAATGGGTTTACCAACTTTAGTAGTATTACCTTGAATTACCTTAGTGTAATCTTCACATAAATAAATATCACAAGAAGTTTCTGCATTTAATTCCTTACTGGCCGAAATTTGATGCTTCATATCAATTTGTTCGTATGCATGGTTCATGACTCTCCTAGAACTCTTGTTTGCAACAGTGGTGAGTAAATTTTCCTTCACTCTGCTTGGATATGGAGGAGATTCCACATATTCTTCTATTATGACAGAGGATGCTTGTTTAACCTGCTTCTCAACTTTAGCAATATATGGAGAATTCTTAAGAGGTTCAACATAAACTTTAAATCCCTTCTTAGGAAAATTCAAGTGGTTAGCAAATATTTAATATCTTGTAACAATACATGAGGATCAGGGCCAAACATATTCTTTAATTATTCAAACAATATAGTAGTATAGAAATTCTCTACACATGCATGTTCGTATTCAAAGCGAGATTGGTTACCTTTATCAAGATCCCATGCAACAATATTATTAGCAATAGTATACAATAAATCCCTTGCTTCTTGTTGAGTTATATTAGTAAAACTCCCTTCAGATGAATTATCCAGAAAGTCCCTATGATGCTGGGGCAGCCTCACATAGAAATTGATCAATATAAGGTTATCAGGAATACCATGACAAGGATTTTTACGGACGAGTTCATTAAGCCTCCCCCAAGCTTGAGAAATATTTTCTTCAACATGAGGCCAAAAATTATAAATATGGTATCGATCATCATAAGTTTCTTTAGGATTATAGTATTTAAGATAGAAGGCTTTGCTCAAACGTTTCCTATCAAGACGACATTTATTATTCAGAGATCTAAACCATATGGCAGCATCACCAGAAAGAGATAGATATAATAATTTCCTCTTCACTTCATCATGATGAATACCAGATAATATGAGTAGAGATCATAGATCTTCAATAGTTTGTATATGTCCCGTAGCAATTTGATTTTTATCCCCTGTAAAAGTTAGTTTCATAGCTGTTTTGGCAATACCAATAGGAAGGTGATATGCCACTTTTCACGGGGTTTCTCAATACTCTTTAACGGACTGAACATATTCATATAAAGTTAAGCACATCTCATCACATCTTGAAGTACCCATGATGAGACAAATAGTTAATAGCAAAAACAGTAAAAGCTTTCTTACCAAACCACTTACCAATAGCGCTATGCTCCCCGGCAACAACACCAGAAAAGTGTCTTGATGGCTCCCAAGTGCATGAGATCAATTGTAGTACTTTTCAATAAGAAAGATTGTTAAACCCACGAGGAGCTGAAGGTATTGGTTAGCAGATTTGACAAGTAAACAATAATAATAATGCAATAGTTTTTGGTGTTTTGGGTGTATAGTTTGCAATAAAGTAAAATACAGAAAGTAAATAGAAATATGTAAATGATCTCAATGAGAGAAAGCCCAATCCTCTATGCAGCAAGAGGACAAGCTCAAGTGTGTGTGTTCTTATATGAGACAAGTGTTCCTGAAGGCGGCTTGGATTCACTAGCATTGAGAGTTCTACACAATATAGTAAATATTTTGTCAAGTTTGATTCCCTTAGGGGTAGAGCCTAAATTAGGTGCAACCATAGATATGAGAAAATGCACCCCTTATGATGGGTCCTAGAGCCATTCTTATGTGCAAGTATAGGAACCATTAAGACATAAATGTCCCACCGTAGCAATTAGTTCATTGGTCCCCGACATAAACCCCTCTAATGCAACTCAAAGTATTGGAAAACGATTTCTATCATTCGGTCCCTTCCAACACTCATTCATTAAATTAAAGTGTATCCCTATGAGCCCATATAGGTGAAATAATATGCAATCAACGTTCGCATAAAACCATCATATAACAATATAAAAGATAAAAACCTTGACCAAATACTCATAGCACATCGTATAGAATCATCGCCAGATCATCTATGCTCTCAGGAACGTGGGGAACTACTCACAAGTGTCATATGGACCAGAGGCATAATGATTACAACACAATCTGAAAGTATAATATCTCCACCAAATAATGACGAAGTGCCAATAAAAAATGCAACTAGCCCTTAAAATAATATCCGGGGTTCAATCAAGCACAAACTATGAGGGGGATGAAGTCGATCTCGTAGATGGTGATGGTGGTGATGATGGAGATGTTGGTGGAGATGCCTCCCCTACGCCGAGGAGGAGTGGTGATGACGATGGCGTCGATTTACCCTTCATCGGAGGCACCGGTGTGACATGATCTGCCCTCTCTCGGAGTAGGAGACGACTTTCGCCTCCGCCGCCGCCTCAATAAATCTCGGGAAAAATATGGCTTAGTTTTTTCGAGAAACGGAGGCGTTTGTATAAAAGGGGCCCCGAGGGGACGCTCCAGGGCGAAACGAGCATAGGTTGTATGCCCAGGCAGGGGGCGCGCCACCTGTCCTCTTTTCGCCCTCGTGGTTCCCCTTGCGTGATTCTTTGGCCCACGACCATTCTCTCGGTGAAAAACTGATTAGGTATTTTCCTTCGATTTTAAGGTGTCCAGAAGGTCCTTGAAACAGCAAAATACGAAAAGGAGGTTTTCTGCCTCCCAAAAATTAAATACCAATGAAAGAAACTCTGTAGGAAAGTCCCGTAAATGAACTAAAATGCATAAATAATGATAATGATGTATGATGACAAATATCAATGAAAACTAAACATATATGTAACAATATTGATGATGTAAAATGCATGTATCAACTACCACACGCGAGCCCTGACCCTCCACTGGTATCTGTAGTGGTAAGTTTTACTAGTCGTGTGTGGGCCTGGCACGCGCCAGTCAGGTCCGCTGCTAGTGTGATTTTTCCACAATTTTAAAAAGCTGGGACCATTGCCTAGCTGTCCATGTGATTTTACACAGAACACCCTAAAAACTAAAAGAAAGCAATTGAGTCCATGTTCTCTCTTTGTGGCGTTGACGAGAGGACATGGCTAGAAGGAGGTCGTTGGAGCAGGCATCGACGGTGACGGAGCATGACTTCAGAGCATGTTGTCGGCGGAGGCGGAGCAGGAGGCCGAATGTGGGCGGAGGAGCAGGTCGCCGTGTGTGGGCAAAGGAGCAGGGCGTCGGAGGTGCTCACCGTCATTGGAGAGGAGGTGGTTGCCGTCGCCGCAGAGGAGTTGGTCGCCGAAGGTGGTCATCATGTTTGGGGAGAAGGAGGAGAAGTGGGAAGAGGAGGAGAGACGGTGGAAGAGGAGGTGACAAGAAGGTGGAGAAGTGGAAGAGGAGGAGAGAAAAAGGTGGAGAAGTGGAAGAACATGGGTGGAGAAGGTGGGGAATATGAAGAGGATGAGGGGATGAGGTGGAAAAGGGGTAGACGAGGACGGAAAATTTTAAAACTAGAGAGAGAGATTTTTTTTTGGAATTTTTTAGACTTGAATGTTTTTGCGCTGAAATCTAAAACCTAAAAAAGTTTTGTTTTTCTTTTCGAATTTTGAGAATCTAAAAATTCGCTAAACGGCCGGAGCCTGTTGAAATCAGATGTAAAATTTTGCGTAGGTACATTTTCATATAGAATCTTTTTCATCGGAGATCATATGCAATCAGAAAAGCCGTTTTACCAAAACATGACACCATTTTGCATAATATATCAAAATTCATGTTTGTTAATTCTCAAAGTTTTTTTTAATTTTCTATCATTTTATTATTATTATTTTGAAAAATGAAAAGACGACACAGATGGGGGGTGCAAATCCTAGGAATTAGTAGTAGGGTGCCCAAAAAGGTACGGTACTACTAAGCTGGTTAGTAGTAGCGTGCCCAAAATGGGGCACACGACTAGTATTTTGGTTGATTCGCGTCTGTTAACCCAATATATTGGAAGTGGGTAGGCAAAGTGACATAAAATTTAGATCGGAGAAGTATATCTAGTGTAGAACCTTTCACGCTTGTTTCTGTAAAAAAACACCCGAGTGAAATAAAATATTTTATGTAAAAAAACTTCATAAAGAAAAGGAGAGCTTCGCCCTTTGCTTCATATTATTATTTAGAAAATTAAAATAATATCCGTAGTACTGCAAAGCAATATATTAGCATATCATTTACATTTATTTTCGTATATATTAATATTTTATCATAAATAGCTGGTTAAAGATTACAAAAATTGATTTTGACTTATACGGGGAGTAATAAATCTGACAGATGGGAGTAGATCGTCCGAAGCGCATCCAATAAGTCACAGCAAATGATGAACACATGAGGCCGTGTATTTGCGACGACGCGTTTCCTGTTGTTTGCAGTATCACCTTTCTGCTCGCATTTCTTTCTTAGTTTCGGCTCGGATGAACACCCTTCCATTTCTAGGTAGCCGCCGAGAGTATACATCATCTCCACGCCGGTAGACCCAAACCTAGCCGCAAAATGGAACCGGTTCCCCCCCTGGTCCCTCTGGCCGCCGCCGGGGCAGCCGCCGACCCTCGTGAAGCGGCGATTGGTCAGACTCGGACGTTCTTCGTTTTCATCACCGGCGCTGACGCCGGCGACCAAGAAAGGTCAGTATATTAGATATACGTAGTAGCTATCAGCCTATCACTTAGATATTAGATCTCGCTCTAGAATTTTTCCGGTTGCCTCACTGATCTAATCCAGCCAGCCAATTCCAATTCGTTCTCGCGTATATATATACTATATATCTTCCGGAGTTCCAATCTAAGTATGACTTTGAATGAATCTTTTTGCAGAGTATGCTTCTGTACGGAGGAGCGAGACTGGAGTAACCTCCCCGAGCTCGTCGTATCCAAGGTGGCCGGCATCGCGCTACGCTCGGACGTGACGGACTATATCCGGCTGAGAGCCGTCTGCAAGCCATGGAGAGTTGTCGCCAAAGCCGACCCTAGTTTCATGGGGATGGACCCGCGCTGCTTCCCACGAAACTGGGACATAGTCAAAGAGGATGTGCGTCGCGGAAAAACCAGGTTCCTACACGCTCTCACCTGCGCCTCCATTTGGCTCCAGATTCCTCCGGAACATGGAGAGGTCATTGCTAGCGCCGAGGGCTGCCTGATCCTCGCCTCGGTATCAGGGTGGAAAGGGAACAAACAGAAACTACGCCTGTTCAACCCGGTGACCAGAGCCGTCGCTCACCTGCCCACTATCCCTACCCTTATCAAGGTTAGATCTGCTGGATTTATCTACGATGGCGAGGCTGATGCCGATCCAACCGTGGTGCTCTGCGTGGTTGCTCCCGAGAAATTGATCATGTACTACAAGTCGGGCTACCCTGATTGGTTTATCGTCAACGACGATGAGCACGGCGAGCTGGAGCCGTACTCCGGGGGCGGTCTCTCCGTGCGCGGCAGGTTCTACGTTCCGACACCCACAGGGAACGTGCGCAAGCTGGAGCTTCGGCCGCGGCCTCATCTTCGGCCGCAGCCTCACATGGTGTACGTGGCCAGGCAGGATGCTCTCCACAGGTGCGATAGCTACTTCGGCGTGAGGTCCGTGCTAGAACAAGACGCCGACGACGGCGACGGCGGGATGCTGCTACTGCGTTACATCGCCGACGACATCGAGGTGTTCATGGTGGACTTCACGGATGACGAGGGGAGCCTTATCCTGGTGGAGGACCAAGAGCACTACGACAGGTGCTTTACCCCATTGTTAACGCTCGGCATCGGAAGTACATCCGGTGACAATTTACCAGCTCTCATAAGGAAGATGGGCAAGTTGTGTCTCACATAGGCCCAGATCTATTATATCATTTTCCTTATGTTTGAAAACAACCATTGGCATACAGTGGTGTTCCTTTAGTTTCTTATTGAAAAAATTTGCCATCAGTTTTTTATTCCTACATATTCATGTAAAACATTCAGCTTATCATGTCTGGAATATTCAGTTGAGTTTACTATTATATTTCTCAAACGGTGTGATCTAGCACGGAGATATATTTCAGTTAAATAGTACATTGTTTTAAGTATCTTTAGAACTGTCTGGAGCTGGTCGTTCTAAGTTTTGTGCATCTGTGGAATGTTAGATTTGTATACATTAGTTATCCGTAGGAATTCATTTGCTTTAAAAAATCCTTTGCAATTTCGGAATTTTTAATGGAATCCTCTTCAGAACTACTTCTAATTTTCCATAAGATAAATCAAACATAATTTCTGTTATCTTCAGATAACAGGAAAATATGTCCTGCTAATTATCCTATTTTTTCATTTTCGAATTCCACGAGTCAGAGTCCCAAAAGTATACATGCAATCCTTTGTACTCTATGTACTACTACAAAGCTAGCTAGCAAGACTATCCGGAAAGACACATAATTGAAGTCAACACTATTCCTATAGATTTTCCCCAAAATTTAAATTTGATATTAATTATAGTGCATGTTTTGTAAACTACTTATGTATAACGGTTTGTAGTATTTAGAATTTTTACCAAGACGGATTGTTTGATTTGAAATATTATAGTCCAAGCATGGGATTTTTATAAACATTAGGCCATAGCCCCGCCTTAAATTAATAAGGCCTTAACGGCAGGTACAAGATGCTGTGAACAGCTTACAACATCGCAAAAAAATTGCAAACAGAAGATAAAAACAAGAAAGAATAGCTAGAAGTCGACGATGCTCTCAGCCGCGAGAGGAGCACCAGGTTAGCGACGCTGCCAAACTTCGGGAGAAGCGGCCAGTGAGGTGAGAAGAGCCTACGTCTGTTCTAGGAGGCAAGTCATCGCCTGATCATCCTCTTCCATAGCCGAAAAGGACCCCAGCCCCCTTGCCCTGGCTCGGAGGGCGCCGAACCGTCGGCCATGGAGCCGCTCAACCTAGAGCAAAGAACATGAACCAGGACCAGGCTACCACACAAACCAGAAGCTAGCCTTGCCACTGCACTTCACCGCTCCCGAACAGATGCTTTGCCATGAACACGGAATCACCCACGATGAGAGAAGTTGTTTGGTGTCGTCGTTGATGAAGAAGCTGCGATGAAGAAGGGCCGCGCCAACGCCAAGACCCCAACTTCGGCGCTGAACAACCATAGCTGGAACAAACCCTCACCCCTCTCACCCAAAAACGGCACCTTCAGGAAGGTGACGACGCCCACGATGCTGCTGCCGCTCAATCCAGAGGATTTGGGATTTCTCCCGGGTATGTAGAGGAGCGGGAGGGATGGGAAGCGTACCTCAACAGCGCCTCCAGGGAGGGGAGCGGCGCCCACAAGCGTCGCCGCCGTCATGGCTGCCGAGACGAGCCAGGGATTTCTCCTGGTCCTTGTCCCCACCTCCAACACCTAGCTGGGTGATAGATCCGGCAGCAAGAAGCCACCGGGAGGCAGCACCAGCAGGCAGCGCCCGTCCAGGTAGGCGTCCGCTTCAGATCTGGAGCCGGAGCTGATGAGCAGCCCGAGCACCACGACCAGCACCCATTGTCTCCTCGCTGTCTCCACGGCCAAGGAGAAGGCCAGCACCTGCGCACGCTGCTTGCCGCAAAGTCAGCGCCGCCTCACCACCCAAGGTCGACGCCCCGACGTCCGAAGAGCCTGCAGAGCCACCACGCCGCCGCCAAGCGGCCGCGCCGGCACTCCCCCTGCCCAGCGTCACGCCTCGAAGCGCCGGTGCCGGCCGCGCCGCCATTACCGTGAGGAGGGGAGAGGACGCCCCGCCGCCGCCGACGCCACCCAGGCTTCGCCGGTGACGCCCTCTGGCGGCGGCGAGGCAGGGGAGGAGGATGGAGGTTGTTGGCGGCTCGATTTAGGGTTTCGCCCTGGGACTCGCGGGAGCCCAGGACAAAACGATCTTCCAAGCATGGGATTTTTCAGAACTCGTTTGCACTAAGTTCTCTATAATTCTTTTTTTTGTGGGGAAAAAAATATTTGCCACCATTCATTAAGTAAACAAAAGTGTCTTGAAAAGACAAAGGTCCGAGCCAAAAGAAAGTTCTAAGTGATTACTCTCCAATTATTAGAAAGCTCAAACACTTTGCTCCCGCGGTGATCCAAAGTTTTGCCTCGGATTTAATGATCTCAAGAAGGATGGTCGGGGGAGCGAACTTCTTGTTGAAAACTCTAGCATTCTGCTCCTTCCAAATAGTAAAAATATATGTTTCCCCAAAATTTAATTTCGATATTGATTATAGTGCGCCTTTTTGTAAACTACTTCTGTATAAAGGTTTGTAGTCTTTAGAATTGAAGCAAGACAGATTGTTTCATTTGATATTTCATAACTCTTTTGCACTAAGTTTGTTGTAAAACTATACTGACTAGCTCCAACTTATCTATCTATATCTTTTATAAAGCAAAACCTCACTATATGGTCATTTAAGTTGTCTATATTGACATACAGAGTGGCCACGTCGTCATAAAAATTGTAGCCGCCGTCTGATTTTCATATCCAATCGTACATTTCAATGTCTCTATCCTGATGTTGCCCAGGTAATACATAGTAAGGTTGCCTCATCCCACAAACTCCCTCAGCATTTTTGTTCATGCAAGTCTGCAACGTCATGACACTTTGCCTTCCACTACCGACCGTTATTATCTTTACTGGTGCCCTGGAGGAGGCAATAACTATTCTTAGGAAAAGAAAGCCATGCATCTTCTTTCAACAGTAATCGCCTTGGCTCCTTTTCTTCCCGGTTTGTCTTCTCCTCTCGCGGTTTAATTCTGGCATTGAATTTTTTAGCACCACCACTTCCTCTCCCTGTTACACTACCGCCCGTTTGGTTACTTCTCACAATTCTCAGTTTGGTTGCTCATCATATTCTTCCTCTTCGCCTCTGCTTCGGTGCTTCCTCTCTCCGTTCTTCGTCCACCTACTTCTATGATGTCTCCTGAGAAATGGCATGGCCAACCACGAGTTCTGGTGTGGAGGTGGCGTTCTATCGCTGAGAATTCTGTTTTCCGTTTTCTCACTAATTTGATCTTCTCCAACATCCTCTTAGAATTCGAAATTTGTTTTATGTTTTCTCACTGATTTAATCAACAGGGCTCGGCTAAATCTTTGCCAATTAATCGAGGCTCTTGTATTGCTGGAAAGTAAGGATGCAGTTCATCTCCAAAAGACCTCACATTGTGGCCTTGGTAAGTGTGAAGCCTGTGAAACAAATATGATACTCCGTCAGTACCTTTTTGTATAGTTGTGCAGATATACTTGGACGGAGGATAATTTTTTCTGCAGTTGTCCATGTCCGGAGAACGGATATCCAATTATCCAAGTCACTGCAATCCCATGACAAGTTGATCAGCTCAGGTATCCAAGTATTGTACTTCTGATTATTTATAGAGGTCTGCTTTACAATTTTCTTTGAAGATTTTTTGGTTAGATTTAGTATTAGGATTTTGCGAGTAAATTATCTTTTACCAACTAGTATATGAATTATGATATTAGCAGATGCATCATGATATTATGTAATGGACAAATAGTTAAGGCACTTGCTCCTACCAAAGAAGAAAAAATGCATCAAATATCTACTTTTGCCTTAATACCAAATGAAAATTATTTGTAAGATAGCGTATTGCAATGCTGACAACGATTTTGCGTTGATTAAATTTAGCATAACCACTATGTGACTAATTGAATTTGCGTATCACTACAACTACATTTCATGCATCTTATACCCTTCCATTCACACGATACGATTCTTATTGAGGTCCCCACTGAAACACATGTGCATCCTTCTAGTTATACATATTTCTATGTCTTTTCCATAGTTAACCAATCAGAAAGAAAATGAGAACGATACAGTGCTCTCAGTGGAGGAAGAGGAGGGGGTTGAGAAAGGGAAAATTCAGCTACAAGCTGCAGCTACGGTGGATACATGTGTTATGGAGCTTCTGTCTAAAACTGTCATGGCAGAGTCGGTTCAGGACGTTGATACACTAGTAGAAAACCTCTCATCCATCTAAGCCATAAATACCGGTTCCCTTACGAACCGGTACTAAAGGGTGTATTAGTACCGGTTGCATTGCTCAGACCTTTAGTACCGGTTCGTAAGGACCTTTAATACCGGTTCGTGACACGAACCGGTACTAAAGGGTTTGCGTCAGCTGAAAAACCTTTAGTACCGGTTCGTGACACGAACCGGTACTAAAGGGTAGACCTTTAGTACCGGTTCGTGTCACGAACCGGTACTAAAGGTTTTTCTGCTCCCACGCAGCTCCACCCCCCCCCGTGGATCGCCTTTTTGACACTGTAAAATAGAAAAAAAAATGATAGAAAATTCAAAAAATAAAATGTTTTCACATTCTTCTATGTTATGCAACCTACTATTAGGAAAAATTAAGAAATTCGAATTTTCACTTTTTTGCAAAAAAGTTTTGAAAAATGGTAAAACCGCAATAACTTTTGCATACGACGTCGAAAAAATACGTATAATATATCAAAAAAATCCTGGGAAAAAATGGTCCCTCTTGATTAAGTACATATCGTTCCATCGTGTCCGATGAAGCGACTGCCATAGAACCAGGAGTTTCCACTATATCTTTTTGGAATTATTCTTTTTCTAAATGCTTATCAGTAAACTTTGAGAAGTTAAACTTTAATCTTTCACCAACACATTTTAATGAATACTTTCTCTTTTGGTAAATTAATTTCAGCACCCACCGTATGTAAGAAAGGTCTACCAAATATAATAGGACAAAATGTATCTTGGGAGCAACTAAGTACAATAAAATCAGCGAGGTACTTAATCTTTCCTACTAATATTTAAACATCTCTTACCATACCTAGATGACAAATATACTCTTTATTAGCAAGTTGAATAGTTATACATGTCTCTTCCATGTGTATGGGATCAATGTCAGGCTTGATTTCAACATATATAGAATATGGTATCGCACTTATACTTGCTACAATATCACAAAGACCATGATATCATGAAGTTCCAATAGCACATGATATAATGGGTTTACCAACTTTAGTAGTATTACCTTGAATTACCTTAGTGTAATCTTCACATAAATAAATATCACAAGAAGTTTCTGCATTTAATTCCTTACTGGCCGAAATTTGATGCTTCATATCAATTTGTTCGTATGCATGGTTCATGACTCTCCTAGAACTCTTGTTTGCAACAGTGGTGAGTAAATTTTCCTTCACTCTGCTTGGATATGGAGGAGATTCCACATATTCTTCTATTATGACAGAGGATGCTTGTTTAACCTGCTTCTCAACTTTAGCAATATATGGAGAATTCTTAAGAGGTTCAACATAAACTTTAAATCCCTTCTTAGGAAAATTCAAGTGGTTAGCAAATATTTAATATCTTGTAACAATACATGAGGATCAGGGCCAAACATATTCTTTAATTATTCAAACAATATAGTAGTATAGAAATTCTCTACACATGCATGTTCGTATTCAAAGCGAGATTGGTTACCTTTATCAAGATCCCATGCAACAATATTATTAGCAATAGTATACAATAAATCCCTTGCTTCTTGTTGAGTTATATTAGTAAAACTCCCTTCAGATGAATTATCCAGAAAGTCCCTATGATGCTGGGGCAGCCTCACATAGAAATTGATCAATATAAGGTTATCAGGAATACCATGACAAGGATTTTTACGGACGAGTTCATTAAGCCTCCCCCAAGCTTGAGAAATATTTTCTTCAACATGAGGCCAAAAATTATAAATATGGTATCGATCATCATAAGTTTCTTTAGGATTATAGTATTTAAGATAGAAGGCTTTGCTCAAACGTTTCCTATCAAGACGACATTTATTATTCAGAGATCTAAACCATATGGCAGCATCACCAGAAAGAGATAGATATAATAATTTCCTCTTCACTTCATCATGATGAATACCAGATAATATGAGTAGAGATCATAGATCTTCAATAGTTTGTATATGTCCCGTAGCAATTTGATTTTTATCCCCTGTAAAAGTTAGTTTCATAGCTGTTTTGGCAATACCAATAGGAAGGTGATATGCCACTTTTCACGGGGTTTCTCAATACTCTTTAACGGACTGAACATATTCATATAAAGTTAAGCACATCTCATCACATCTTGAAGTACCCATGATGAGACAAATAGTTAATAGCAAAAACAGTAAAAGCTTTCTTACCAAACCACTTACCAATAGCGCTATGCTCCCCGGCAACAACACCAGAAAAGTGTCTTGATGGCTCCCAAGTGCATGAGATCAATTGTAGTACTTTTCAATAAGAAAGATTGTTAAACCCACGAGGAGCTGAAGGTATTGGTTAGCAGATTTGACAAGTAAACAATAATAATAATGCAATAGTTTTTGGTGTTTTGGGTGTATAGTTTGCAATAAAGTAAAATACAGAAAGTAAATAGAAATATGTAAATGATCTCAATGAGAGAAAGCCCAATCCTCTATGCAGCAAGAGGACAAGCTCAAGTGTGTGTGTTCTTATATGAGACAAGTGTTCCTGAAGGCGGCTTGGATTCACTAGCATTGAGAGTTCTACACAATATAGTAAATATTTTGTCAAGTTTGATTCCCTTAGGGGTAGAGCCTAAATTAGGTGCAACCATAGATATGAGAAAATGCACCCCTTATGATGGGTCCTAGAGCCATTCTTATGTGCAAGTATAGGAACCATTAAGACATAAATGTCCCACCGTAGCAATTAGTTCATTGGTCCCCGACATAAACCCCTCTAATGCAACTCAAAGTATTGGAAAACGATTTCTATCATTCGGTCCCTTCCAACACTCATTCATTAAATTAAAGTGTATCCCTATGAGCCCATATAGGTGAAATAATATGCAATCAACGTTCGCATAAAACCATCATATAACAATATAAAAGATAAAAACCTTGACCAAATACTCATAGCACATCGTATAGAATCATCGCCAGATCATCTATGCTCTCAGGAACGTGGGGAACTACTCACAAGTGTCATATGGACCAGAGGCATAATGATTACAACACAATCTGAAAGTATAATATCTCCACCAAATAATGACGAAGTGCCAATAAAAAATGCAACTAGCCCTTAAAATAATATCCGGGGTTCAATCAAGCACAAACTATGAGGGGGATGAAGTCGATCTCGTAGATGGTGATGGTGGTGATGATGGAGATGTTGGTGGAGATGCCTCCCCTACGCCGAGGAGGAGTGGTGATGACGATGGCGTCGATTTACCCTTCATCGGAGGCACCGGTGTGACATGATCTGCCCTCTCTCGGAGTAGGAGACGACTTTCGCCTCCGCCGCCGCCTCAATAAATCTCGGGAAAAATATGGCTTAGTTTTTTCGAGAAACGGAGGCGTTTGTATAAAAGGGGCCCCGAGGGGACGCTCCAGGGCGAAACGAGCATAGGTTGTATGCCCAGGCAGGGGGCGCGCCACCTGTCCTCTTTTCGCCCTCGTGGTTCCCCTTGCGTGATTCTTTGGCCCACGACCATTCTCTCGGTGAAAAACTGATTAGGTATTTTCCTTCGATTTTAAGGTGTCCAGAAGGTCCTTGAAACAGCAAAATACGAAAAGGAGGTTTTCTGCCTCCCAAAAATTAAATACCAATGAAAGAAACTCTGTAGGAAAGTCCCGTAAATGAACTAAAATGCATAAATAATGATAATGATGTATGATGACAAATATCAATGAAAACTAAACATATATGTAACAATATTGATGATGTAAAATGCATGTATCAACTACCACACGCGAGCCCTGACCCTCCACTGGTATCTGTAGTGGTAAGTTTTACTAGTCGTGTGTGGGCCTGGCACGCGCCAGTCAGGTCCGCTGCTAGTGTGATTTTTCCACAATTTTAAAAAGCTGGGACCATTGCCTAGCTGTCCATGTGATTTTACACAGAACACCCTAAAAACTAAAAGAAAGCAATTGAGTCCATGTTCTCTCTTTGTGGCGTTGACGAGAGGACATGGCTAGAAGGAGGTCGTTGGAGCAGGCATCGACGGTGACGGAGCATGACTTCAGAGCATGTTGTCGGCGGAGGCGGAGCAGGAGGCCGAATGTGGGCGGAGGAGCAGGTCGCCGTGTGTGGGCAAAGGAGCAGGGCGTCGGAGGTGCTCACCGTCATTGGAGAGGAGGTGGTTGCCGTCGCCGCAGAGGAGTTGGTCGCCGAAGGTGGTCATCATGTTTGGGGAGAAGGAGGAGAAGTGGGAAGAGGAGGAGAGACGGTGGAAGAGGAGGTGACAAGAAGGTGGAGAAGTGGAAGAGGAGGAGAGAAAAAGGTGGAGAAGTGGAAGAACATGGGTGGAGAAGGTGGGGAATATGAAGAGGATGAGGGGATGAGGTGGAAAAGGGGTAGACGAGGACGGAAAATTTTAAAACTAGAGAGAGAGATTTTTTTTTGGAATTTTTTAGACTTGAATGTTTTTGCGCTGAAATCTAAAACCTAAAAAAGCTTTGTTTTTCTTTTCGAATTTTGAGAATCTAAAAATTCGCTAAACGGCCGGAGCCTGTTGAAATCAGATGTAAAATTTTGCGTAGGTACATTTTCATATAGAATCTTTTTCATCGGAGATCATATGCAATCAGAAAAGCCGTTTTACCAAAACATGACACCATTTTGCATAATATATCAAAATTCATGTTTGTTAATTCTCAAAGTTTTTTTTAATTTTCTATCATTTTATTATTATTATTTTGAAAAATGAAAAGACGACACAGATGGGGGGTGCAAATCCTAGGAATTAGTAGTAGGGTGCCCAAAAAGGTACGGTACTACTAAGCTGGTTAGTAGTAGCGTGCCCAAAATGGGGCACACGACTAGTATTTTGGTTGATTCGCGTCTGTTAACCCAATATATTGGAAGTGGGTAGGCAAAGTGACATAAAATTTAGATCGGAGAAGTATATCTAGTGTAGAACCTTTCACGCTTGTTTCTGTAAAAAAACACCCGAGTGAAATAAAATATTTTATGTAAAAAAACTTCATAAAGAAAAGGAGAGCTTCGCCCTTTGCTTCATATTATTATTTAGAAAATTAAAATAATATCCGTAGTACTGCAAAGCAATATATTAGCATATCATTTACATTTATTTTCGTATATATTAATATTTTATCATAAATAGCTGGTTAAAGATTACAAAAATTGATTTTGACTTATACGGGGAGTAATAAATCTGACAGATGGGAGTAGATCGTCCGAAGCGCATCCAATAAGTCACAGCAAATGATGAACACATGAGGCCGTGTATTTGCGACGACGCGTTTCCTGTTGTTTGCAGTATCACCTTTCTGCTCGCATTTCTTTCTTAGTTTCGGCTCGGATGAACACCCTTCCATTTCTAGGTAGCCGCCGAGAGTATACATCATCTCCACGCCGGTAGACCCAAACCTAGCCGCAAAATGGAACCGGTTCCCCCCCTGGTCCCTCTGGCCGCCGCCGGGGCAGCCGCCGACCCTCGTGAAGCGGCGATTGGTCAGACTCGGACGTTCTTCGTTTTCATCACCGGCGCTGACGCCGGCGACCAAGAAAGGTCAGTATATTAGATATACGTAGTAGCTATCAGCCTATCACTTAGATATTAGATCTCGCTCTAGAATTTTTCCGGTTGCCTCACTGATCTAATCCAGCCAGCCAATTCCAATTCGTTCTCGCGTATATATATACTATATATCTTCCGGAGTTCCAATCTAAGTATGACTTTGAATGAATCTTTTTGCAGAGTATGCTTCTGTACGGAGGAGCGAGACTGGAGTAACCTCCCCGAGCTCGTCGTATCCAAGGTGGCCGGCATCGCGCTACGCTCGGACGTGACGGACTATATCCGGCTGAGAGCCGTCTGCAAGCCATGGAGAGTTGTCGCCAAAGCCGACCCTAGTTTCATGGGGATGGACCCGCGCTGCTTCCCACGAAACTGGGACATAGTCAAAGAGGATGTGCGTCGCGGAAAAACCAGGTTCCTACACGCTCTCACCTGCGCCTCCATTTGGCTCCAGATTCCTCCGGAACATGGAGAGGTCATTGCTAGCGCCGAGGGCTGCCTGATCCTCGCCTCGGTATCAGGGTGGAAAGGGAACAAACAGAAACTACGCCTGTTCAACCCGGTGACCAGAGCCGTCGCTCACCTGCCCACTATCCCTACCCTTATCAAGGTTAGATCTGCTGGATTTATCTACGATGGCGAGGCTGATGCCGATCCAACCGTGGTGCTCTGCGTGGTTGCTCCCGAGAAATTGATCATGTACTACAAGTCGGGCTACCCTGATTGGTTTATCGTCAACGACGATGAGCACGGCGAGCTGGAGCCGTACTCCGGGGGCGGTCTCTCCGTGCGCGGCAGGTTCTACGTTCCGACACCCACAGGGAACGTGCGCAAGCTGGAGCTTCGGCCGCGGCCTCACCTTCGGCCGCAGCCTCACATGGTGTACGTGGCCAGGCAGGATGCTCTCCACAGGTGCGATAGCTACTTCGGCGTGAGGTCCGTGCTAGAACAAGACGCCGACGACGGCGACGGCGGGATGCTGCTACTGCGTTACATCGCCGACGACATCGAGGTGTTCATGGTGGACTTCACGGATGACGAGGGGAGCCTTATCCTGGTGGAGGACCAAGAGCACTACGACAGGTGCTTTACCCCATTGTTAACGCTCGGCATCGGAAGTACATCCGGTGACAATTTACCAGCTCTCATAAGGAAGATGGGCAAGTTGTGTCTCACATAGGCCCAGATCTATTATATCATTTTCCTTATGTTTGAAAACAACCATTGGCATACAGTGGTGTTCCTTTAGTTTCTTATTGAAAAAATTTGCCATCAGTTTTTTATTCCTACATATTCATGTAAAACATTCAGCTTATCATGTCTGGAATATTCAGTTGAGTTTACTATTATATTTCTCAAACGGTGTGATCTAGCACGGAGATATATTTCAGTTAAATAGTACATTGTTTTAAGTATCTTTAGAACTGTCTGGAGCTGGTCGTTCTAAGTTTTGTGCATCTGTGGAATGTTAGATTTGTATACATTAGTTATCCGTAGGAATTCATTTGCTTTAAAAAATCCTTTGCAATTTCGGAATTTTTAATGGAATCCTCTTCAGAACTACTTCTAATTTTCCATAAGATAAATCAAACATAATTTCTGTTATCTTCAGATAACAGGAAAATATGTCCTGCTAATTATCCTATTTTTTCATTTTCGAATTCCACGAGTCAGAGTCCCAAAAGTATACATGCAATCCTTTGTACTCTATGTACTACTACAAAGCTAGCTAGCAAGACTATCCGGAAAGACACATAATTGAAGTCAACACTATTCCTATAGATTTTCCCCAAAATTTAAATTTGATATTAATTATAGTGCATGTTTTGTAAACTACTTATGTATAACGGTTTGTAGTATTTAGAATTTTTACCAAGACGGATTGTTTGATTTGAAATATTATAGTCCAAGCATGGGATTTTTATAAACATTAGGCCATAGCCCCGCCTTAAATTAATAAGGCCTTAACGGCAGGTACAAGATGCTGTGAACAGCTTACAACATCGCAAAAAAATTGCAAACAGAAGATAAAAACAAGAAAGAATAGCTAGAAGTCGACGATGCTCTCAGCCGCGAGAGGAGCACCAGGTTAGCGACGCTGCCAAACTTCGGGAGAAGCGGCCAGTGAGGTGAGAAGAGCCTACGTCTGTTCTAGGAGGCAAGTCATCGCCTGATCATCCTCTTCCATAGCCGAAAAGGACCCCAGCCCCCTTGCCCTGGCTCGGAGGGCGCCGAACCGTCGGCCATGGAGCCGCTCAACCTAGAGCAAAGAACATGAACCAGGACCAGGCTACCACACAAACCAGAAGCTAGCCTTGCCACTGCACTTCACCGCTCCCGAACAGATGCTTTGCCATGAACACGGAATCACCCACGATGAGAGAAGTTGTTTGGTGTCGTCGTTGATGAAGAAGCTGCGATGAAGAAGGGCCGCGCCAACGCCAAGACCCCAACTTCGGCGCTGAACAACCATAGCTGGAACAAACCCTCACCCCTCTCACCCAAAAACGGCACCTTCAGGAAGGTGACGACGCCCACGATGCTGCTGCCGCTCAATCCAGAGGATTTGGGATTTCTCCCGGGTATGTAGAGGAGCGGGAGGGATGGGAAGCGTACCTCAACAGCGCCTCCAGGGAGGGGAGCGGCGCCCACAAGCGTCGCCGCCGTCATGGCTGCCGAGACGAGCCAGGGATTTCTCCTGGTCCTTGTCCCCACCTCCAACACCTAGCTGGGTGATAGATCCGGCAGCAAGAAGCCACCGGGAGGCAGCACCAGCAGGCAGCGCCCGTCCAGGTAGGCGTCCGCTTCAGATCTGGAGCCGGAGCTGATGAGCAGCCCGAGCACCACGACCAGCACCCATTGTCTCCTCGCTGTCTCCACGGCCAAGGAGAAGGCCAGCACCTGCGCACGCTGCTTGCCGCAAAGTCAGCGCCGCCTCACCACCCAAGGTCGACGCCCCGACGTCCGAAGAGCCTGCAGAGCCACCACGCCGCCGCCAAGCGGCCGCGCCGGCACTCCCCCTGCCCAGCGTCACGCCTCGAAGCGCCGGTGCCGGCCGCGCCGCCATTACCGTGAGGAGGGGAGAGGACGCCCCGCCGCCGCCGACGCCACCCAGGCTTCGCCGGTGACGCCCTCTGGCGGCGGCGAGGCAGGGGAGGAGGATGGAGGTTGTTGGCGGCTCGATTTAGGGTTTCGCCCTGGGACTCGCGGGAGCCCAGGACAAAACGATCTTCCAAGCATGGGATTTTTCAGAACTCGTTTGCACTAAGTTCTCTATAATTCTTTTTTTTGTGGGGAAAAAAATATTTGCCACCATTCATTAAGTAAACAAAAGTGTCTTGAAAAGACAAAGGTCCGAGCCAAAAGAAAGTTCTAAGTGATTACTCTCCAATTATTAGAAAGCTCAAACACTTTGCTCCCGCGGTGATCCAAAGTTTTGCCTCGGATTTAATGATCTCAAGAAGGATGGTCGGGGGAGCGAACTTCTTGTTGAAAACTCTAGCATTCTGCTCCTTCCAAATAGTAAAAATATATGTTTCCCCAAAATTTAATTTCGATATTGATTATAGTGCGCCTTTTTGTAAACTACTTCTGTATAAAGGTTTGTAGTCTTTAGAATTGAAGCAAGACAGATTGTTTCATTTGATATTTCATAACTCTTTTGCACTAAGTTTGTTGTAAAACTATACTGACTAGCTCCAACTTATCTATCTATATCTTTTATAAAGCAAAACCTCACTATATGGTCATTTAAGTTGTCTATATTGACATACAGAGTGGCCACGTCGTCATAAAAATTGTAGCCGCCGTCTGATTTTCATATCCAATCGTACATTTCAATGTCTCTATCCTGATGTTGCCCAGGTAATACATAGTAAGGTTGCCTCATCCCACAAACTCCCTCAGCATTTTTGTTCATGCAAGTCTGCAACGTCATGACACTTTGCCTTCCACTACCGACCGTTATTATCTTTACTGGTGCCCTGGAGGAGGCAATAACTATTCTTAGGAAAAGAAAGCCATGCATCTTCTTTCAACAGTAATCGCCTTGGCTCCTTTTCTTCCCGGTTTGTCTTCTCCTCTCGCGGTTTAATTCTGGCATTGAATTTTTTAGCACCACCACTTCCTCTCCCTGTTACACTACCGCCCGTTTGGTTACTTCTCACAATTCTCAGTTTGGTTGCTCATCATATTCTTCCTCTTCGCCTCTGCTTCGGTGCTTCCTCTCTCCGTTCTTCGTCCACCTACTTCTATGATGTCTCCTGAGAAATGGCATGGCCAACCACGAGTTCTGGTGTGGAGGTGGCGTTCTATCGCTGAGAATTCTGTTTTCCGTTTTCTCACTAATTTGATCTTCTCCAACATCCTCTTAGAATTCGAAATTTGTTTTATGTTTTCTCACTGATTTAATCAACAGGGCTCGGCTAAATCTTTGCCAATTAATCGAGGCTCTTGTATTGCTGGAAAGTAAGGATGCAGTTCATCTCCAAAAGACCTCACATTGTGGCCTTGGTAAGTGTGAAGCCTGTGAAACAAATATGATACTCCGTCAGTACCTTTTTGTATAGTTGTGCAGATATACTTGGACGGAGGATAATTTTTTCTGCAGTTGTCCATGTCCGGAGAACGGATATCCAATTATCCAAGTCACTGCAATCCCATGACAAGTTGATCAGCTCAGGTATCCAAGTATTGTACTTCTGATTATTTATAGAGGTCTGCTTTACAATTTTCTTTGAAGATTTTTTGGTTAGATTTAGTATTAGGATTTTGCGAGTAAATTATCTTTTACCAACTAGTATATGAATTATGATATTAGCAGATGCATCATGATATTATGTAATGGACAAATAGTTAAGGCACTTGCTCCTACCAAAGAAGAAAAAATGCATCAAATATCTACTTTTGCCTTAATACCAAATGAAAATTATTTGTAAGATAGCGTATTGCAATGCTGACAACGATTTTGCGTTGATTAAATTTAGCATAACCACTATGTGACTAATTGAATTTGCGTATCACTACAACTACATTTCATGCATCTTATACCCTTCCATTCACACGATACGATTCTTATTGAGGTCCCCACTGAAACACATGTGCATCCTTCTAGTTATACATATTTCTATGTCTTTTCCATAGTTAACCAATCAGAAAGAAAATGAGAACGATACAGTGCTCTCAGTGGAGGAAGAGGAGGGGGTTGAGAAAGGGAAAATTCAGCTACAAGCTGCAGCTACGGTGGATACATGTGTTATGGAGCTTCTGTCTAAAACTGTCATGGCAGAGTCGGTTCAGGACGTTGATACACTAGTAGAAAACCTCTCATCCATCTAAGCCATAAATACCGGTTCCCTTACGAACCGGTACTAAAGGGTGTATTAGTACCGGTTGCATTGCTCAGACCTTTAGTACCGGTTCGTAAGGACCTTTAATACCGGTTCGTGACACGAACCGGTACTAAAGGGTTTGCGTCAGCTGAAAAACCTTTAGTACCGGTTCGTGACGAACCGGTACTAAAGGGTCTTTAGTACCGGTTCGTGTCACGACCGGTAAAAAGTCTCTCCCCACGCTCCACCCCCTTGGATTTTTTTTGACACTGTAAAATAGAAAAAAAAATGATAGAAAATTCAAAAAATAAAATGTTTTCACATTCTTCTATGTTATGCAACCTACTATTAGGAAAAATTAAGAAATTCGAATTTTCACTTTTTTTGCAAAAAAGTTTTGAAAAATGGTAAAACCGCAATAACTTTTGCATACGACGTCGAAAAAATACGTATAATATATCAAAAAAATCCTGGGAAAAAATGGTCCCTCTTGATTAAGTACATATCGTTCCATCGTGTCCGATGAAGCGACTGCCATAGAACCAGGAGTTTCCACTATATCTTTTTGGAATTATTCTTTTTCTAAATGCTTATCAGTAAACTTTGAGAAGTTAAACTTTAATCTTTCACCAACACATTTTAATGAATACTTTCTCTTTTGGTAAATTAATTTCAGCACCCACCGTATGTAAGAAAGGTCTACCAAATATAATAGGACAAAATGTATCTTGGGAGCAACTAAGTACAATAAAATCAGCGAGGTACTTAATCTTTCCTACTAATATTTAAACATCTCTTACCATACCTAGATGACAAATATACTCTTTATTAGCAAGTTGAATAGTTATACATGTCTCTTCCATGTGTATGGGATCAATGTCAGGCTTGATTTCAACATATAGAGAATATGGTATCGCACTTATACTTGCTACAATATCACAAAGACCATGATATCATGAAGTTCCAATAGCACATGATATAATGGGTTTACCAACTTTAGTAGTATTACCTTGAATTACCTTAGTGTAATCTTCACATAAATAAATATCACAAGAAGTTTCTGCATTTAATTCCTTACTGGCCGAAATTTGATGCTTCATATCAATTTGTTCGTATGCATGGTTCATGACTCTCCTAGAACTCTTGTTTGCAACAGTGGTGAGTAAATTTTCCTTCACTCTGCTTGGATATGGAGGAGATTCCACATATTCTTCTATTATGACAGAGGATGCTTGTTTAACCTGCTTCTCAACTTTAGCAATATATGGAGAATTCTTAAGAGGTTCAACATAAACTTTAAATCCCTTCTTAGGAAAATTCAAGTGGTTAGCAAATATTTAATATCTTGTAACAATACATGAGGATCAGGGCCAAACATATTCTTTAATTATTCAAACAATATAGTAGTATAGAAATTCTCTACACATGCATGTTCGTATTCAAAGCGAGATTGGTTACCTTTATCAAGATCCCATGCAACAATATTATTAGCAATAGTATACAATAAATCCCTTGCTTCTTGTTGAGTTATATTAGTAAAACTCCCTTCAGATGAATTATCCAGAAAGTCCCTATGATGCTGGGGCAGCCTCACATAGAAATTGATCAATATAAGGTTATCAGGAATACCATGACAAGGATTTTTACGGACGAGTTCATTAAGCCTCCCCCAAGCTTGAGAAATATTTTCTTCAACATGAGGCCAAAAATTATAAATATGGTATCGATCATCATAAGTTTCTTTAGGATTATAGTATTTAAGATAGAAGGCTTTGCTCAAACGTTTCCTATCAAGACGACATTTATTATTCAGAGATCTAAACCATATGGCAGCATCACCAGAAAGAGATAGATATAATAATTTCCTCTTCACTTCATCATGATGAATACCAGATAATATGAGTAGAGATCATAGATCTTCAATAGTTTGTATATGTCCCGTAGCAATTTGATTTTTATCCCCTGTAAAAGTTAGTTTCATAGCTGTTTTGGCAATACCAATAGGAAGGTGATATGCCACTTTTCACGGGGTTTCTCAATACTCTTTAACGGACTGAACATATTCATATAAAGTTAAGCACATCTCATCACATCTTGAAGTACCCATGATGAGACAAATAGTTAATAGCAAAAACAGTAAAAGCTTTCTTACCAAACCACTTACCAATAGCGCTATGCTCCCCGGCAACAACACCAGAAAAGTGTCTTGATGGCTCCCAAGTGCATGAGATCAATTGTAGTACTTTTCAATAAGAAAGATTGTTAAACCCACGAGGAGCTGAAGGTATTGGTTAGCAGATTTGACAAGTAAACAATAATAATAATGCAATAGTTTTTGGTGTTTTGGGTGTATAGTTTGCAATAAAGTAAAATACAGAAAGTAAATAGAAATATGTAAATGATCTCAATGAGAGAAAGCCCAATCCTCTATGCAGCAAGAGGACAAGCTCAAGTGTGTGTGTTCTTATATGAGACAAGTGTTCCTGAAGGCGGCTTGGATTCACTAGCATTGAGAGTTCTACACAATATAGTAAATATTTTGTCAAGTTTGATTCCCTTAGGGGTAGAGCCTAAATTAGGTGCAACCATAGATATGAGAAAATGCACCCCTTATGTTTTCTATCGCTGAGAATTCTGTTTTCCGTTTTCTCACTAATTTGATCTTCTCCAACATCCTCTTAGAATTCGAAATTTGTTTTATGTTTTCTCACTGATTTAATCAACAGGGCTCGGCTAAATCTTTGCCAATTAATCGAGGCTCTTGTATTGCTGGAAAGTAAGGATGCAGTTCATCTCCAAAAGACCTCACATTGTGGCCTTGGTAAGTGTGAAGCCTGTGAAACAAATATGATACTCCGTCAGTACCTTTTTGTATAGTTGTGCAGATATACTTGGACGGAGGATAATTTTTTCTGCAGTTGTCCATGTCCGGAGAACGGATATCCAATTATCCAAGTCACTGCAATCCCATGACAAGTTGATCAGCTCAGGTATCCAAGTATTGTACTTCTGATTATTTATAGAGGTCTGCTTTACAATTTTCTTTGAAGATTTTTTGGTTAGATTTAGTATTAGGATTTTGCGAGTAAATTATCTTTTACCAACTAGTATATGAATTATGATATTAGCAGATGCATCATGATATTATGTAATGGACAAATAGTTAAGGCACTTGCTCCTACCAAAGAAGAAAAAATGCATCAAATATCTACTTTTGCCTTAATACCAAATGAAAATTATTTGTAAGATAGCGTATTGCAATGCTGACAACGATTTTGCGTTGATTAAATTTAGCATAACCACTATGTGACTAATTGAATTTGCGTATCACTACAACTACATTTCATGCATCTTATACCCTTCCATTCACACGATACGATTCTTATTGAGGTCCCCACTGAAACACATGTGCATCCTTCTAGTTATACATATTTCTATGTCTTTTCCATAGTTAACCAATCAGAAAGAAAATGAGAACGATACAGTGCTCTCAGTGGAGGAAGAGGAGGGGGTTGAGAAAGGGAAAATTCAGCTACAAGCTGCAGCTACGGTGGATACATGTGTTATGGAGCTTCTGTCTAAAACTGTCATGGCAGAGTCGGTTCAGGACGTTGATACACTAGTAGAAAACCTCTCATCCATCTAAGCCATAAATACCGGTTCCCTTACGAACCGGTACTAAAGGGTGTATTAGTACCGGTTGCATTGCTCAGACCTTTAGTACCGGTTCGTAAGGACCTTTAATACCGGTTCGTGACACGAACCGGTACTAAAGGGTTTGCGTCAGCTGAAAAACCTTTAGTACCGGTTCGTGACACGAACCTAAAGGGTAACCTTTAGTACCGGTTCGTGTCACGAACTTCAAAGGTTTCTCTCCCAAACCCCCGTGGATCGCCTTTTTTGACACTGTAAAATAGAAAAAAAAAATGATAGAAAATTCAAAAAATAAAATGTTTTCACATTCTTCTATGTTATGCAACCTACTATTAGGAAAAATTAAGAAATTCGAATTTTCACTTTTTTTGCAAAAAAGTTTTGAAAAATGGTAAAACCGCAATAACTTTTGCATACGACGTCGAAAAAATACGTATAATATATCAAAAAAATCCTGGGAAAAAATGGTCCCTCTTGATTAAGTACATATCGTTCCATCGTGTCCGATGAAGCGACTGCCATAGAACCAGGAGTTTCCACTATATCTTTTTGGAATTATTCTTTTTCTAAATGCTTATCAGTAAACTTTGAGAAGTTAAACTTTAATCTTTCACCAACACATTTTAATGAATACTTTCTCTTTTGGTAAATTAATTTCAGCACCCACCGTATGTAAGAAAGGTCTACCAAATATAATAGGACAAAATGTATCTTGGGAGCAACTAAGTACAATAAAATCAGCGAGGTACTTAATCTTTCCTACTAATATTTAAACATCTCTTACCATACCTAGATGACAAATATACTCTTTATTAGCAAGTTGAATAGTTATACATGTCTCTTCCATGTGTATGGGATCAATGTCAGGCTTGATTTCAACATATAGAGAATATGGTATCGCACTTATACTTGCTACAATATCACAAAGACCATGATATCATGAAGTTCCAATAGCACATGATATAATGGGTTTACCAACTTTAGTAGTATTACCTTGAATTACCTTAGTGTAATCTTCACATAAATAAATATCACAAGAAGTTTCTGCATTTAATTCCTTACTGGCCGAAATTTGATGCTTCATATCAATTTGTTCGTATGCATGGTTCATGACTCTCCTAGAACTCTTGTTTGCAACAGTGGTGAGTAAATTTTCCTTCACTCTGCTTGGATATGGAGGAGATTCCACATATTCTTCTATTATGACAGAGGATGCTTGTTTAACCTGCTTCTCAACTTTAGCAATATATGGAGAATTCTTAAGAGGTTCAACATAAACTTTAAATCCCTTCTTAGGAAAATTCAAGTGGTTAGCAAATATTTAATATCTTGTAACAATACATGAGGATCAGGGCCAAACATATTCTTTAATTATTCAAACAATATAGTAGTATAGAAATTCTCTACACATGCATGTTCGTATTCAAAGCGAGATTGGTTACCTTTATCAAGATCCCATGCAACAATATTATTAGCAATAGTATACAATAAATCCCTTGCTTCTTGTTGAGTTATATTAGTAAAACTCCCTTCAGATGAATTATCCAGAAAGTCCCTATGATGCTGGGGCAGCCTCACATAGAAATTGATCAATATAAGGTTATCAGGAATACCATGACAAGGATTTTTACGGACGAGTTCATTAAGCCTCCCCCAAGCTTGAGAAATATTTTCTTCAACATGAGGCCAAAAATTATAAATATGGTATCGATCATCATAAGTTTCTTTAGGATTATAGTATTTAAGATAGAAGGCTTTGCTCAAACGTTTCCTATCAAGACGACATTTATTATTCAGAGATCTAAACCATATGGCAGCATCACCAGAAAGAGATAGATATAATAATTTCCTCTTCACTTCATCATGATGAATACCAGATAATATGAGTAGAGATCATAGATCTTCAATAGTTTGTATATGTCCCGTAGCAATTTGATTTTTATCCCCTGTAAAAGTTAGTTTCATAGCTGTTTTGGCAATACCAATAGGAAGGTGATATGCCACTTTTCACGGGGTTTCTCAATACTCTTTAACGGACTGAACATATTCATATAAAGTTAAGCACATCTCATCACATCTTGAAGTACCCATGATGAGACAAATAGTTAATAGCAAAAACAGTAAAAGCTTTCTTACCAAACCACTTACCAATAGCGCTATGCTCCCCGGCAACAACACCAGAAAAGTGTCTTGATGGCTCCCAAGTGCATGAGATCAATTGTAGTACTTTTCAATAAGAAAGATTGTTAAACCCACGAGGAGCTGAAGGTATTGGTTAGCAGATTTGACAAGTAAACAATAATAATAATGCAATAGTTTTTGGTGTTTTGGGTGTATAGTTTGCAATAAAGTAAAATACAGAAAGTAAATAGAAATATGTAAATGATCTCAATGAGAGAAAGCCCAATCCTCTATGCAGCAAGAGGACAAGCTCAAGTGTGTGTGTTCTTATATGAGACAAGTGTTCCTGAAGGCGGCTTGGATTCACTAGCATTGAGAGTTCTACACAATATAGTAAATATTTTGTCAAGTTTGATTCCCTTAGGGGTAGAGCCTAAATTAGGTGCAACCATAGATATGAGAAAATGCACCCCTTATGTTTTCTATCGCTGAGAATTCTGTTTTCCGTTTTCTCACTAATTTGATCTTCTCCAACATCCTCTTAGAATTCGAAATTTGTTTTATGTTTTCTCACTGATTTAATCAACAGGGCTCGGCTAAATCTTTGCCAATTAATCGAGGCTCTTGTATTGCTGGAAAGTAAGGATGCAGTTCATCTCCAAAAGACCTCACATTGTGGCCTTGGTAAGTGTGAAGCCTGTGAAACAAATATGATACTCCGTCAGTACCTTTTTGTATAGTTGTGCAGATATACTTGGACGGAGGATAATTTTTTCTGCAGTTGTCCATGTCCGGAGAACGGATATCCAATTATCCAAGTCACTGCAATCCCATGACAAGTTGATCAGCTCAGGTATCCAAGTATTGTACTTCTGATTATTTATAGAGGTCTGCTTTACAATTTTCTTTGAAGATTTTTTGGTTAGATTTAGTATTAGGATTTTGCGAGTAAATTATCTTTTACCAACTAGTATATGAATTATGATATTAGCAGATGCATCATGATATTATGTAATGGACAAATAGTTAAGGCACTTGCTCCTACCAAAGAAGAAAAAATGCATCAAATATCTACTTTTGCCTTAATACCAAATGAAAATTATTTGTAAGATAGCGTATTGCAATGCTGACAACGATTTTGCGTTGATTAAATTTAGCATAACCACTATGTGACTAATTGAATTTGCGTATCACTACAACTACATTTCATGCATCTTATACCCTTCCATTCACACGATACGATTCTTATTGAGGTCCCCACTGAAACACATGTGCATCCTTCTAGTTATACATATTTCTATGTCTTTTCCATAGTTAACCAATCAGAAAGAAAATGAGAACGATACAGTGCTCTCAGTGGAGGAAGAGGAGGGGGTTGAGAAAGGGAAAATTCAGCTACAAGCTGCAGCTACGGTGGATACATGTGTTATGGAGCTTCTGTCTAAAACTGTCATGGCAGAGTCGGTTCAGGACGTTGATACACTAGTAGAAAACCTCTCATCCATCTAAGCCATAAATACCGGTTCCCTTACGAACCGGTACTAAAGGGTGTATTAGTACCGGTTGCATTGCTCAGACCTTTAGTACCGGTTCGTAAGGACCTTTAATACCGGTTCGTGACACGAACCGGTACTAAAGGGTTTGCGTCAGCTGAAAAACCTTTAGTACCGGTTCGTGACACGAACCGGTACTAAAGGGTAGACCTTTAGTACCGGTTCGTGTCACGAACCGGTACTAAAGGTTTTTTTCCCACGCAGCTCCACCCCCCCCGTGATGATCGCCTTTTTGACACTGTAAAATAGAAAAAAAAATGATAGAAAATTCAAAAAATAAAATGTTTTCACATTCTTCTATGTTATGCAACCTACTATTAGGAAAAATTAAGAAATTCGAATTTTCACTTTTTTTGCAAAAAAGTTTTGAAAAATGGTAAAACCGCAATAACTTTTGCATACGACGTCGAAAAAATACGTATAATATATCAAAAAAATCCTGGGAAAAAATGGTCCCTCTTGATTAAGTACATATCGTTCCATCGTGTCCGATGAAGCGACTGCCATAGAACCAGGAGTTTCCACTATATCTTTTTGGAATTATTCTTTTTCTAAATGCTTATCAGTAAACTTTGAGAAGTTAAACTTTAATCTTTCACCAACACATTTTAATGAATACTTTCTCTTTTGGTAAATTAATTTCAGCACCCACCGTATGTAAGAAAGGTCTACCAAATATAATAGGACAAAATGTATCTTGGGAGCAACTAAGTACAATAAAATCAGCGAGGTACTTAATCTTTCCTACTAATATTTAAACATCTCTTACCATACCTAGATGACAAATATACTCTTTATTAGCAAGTTGAATAGTTATACATGTCTCTTCCATGTGTATGGGATCAATGTCAGGCTTGATTTCAACATATAGAGAATATGGTATCGCACTTATACTTGCTACAATATCACAAAGACCATGATATCATGAAGTTCCAATAGCACATGATATAATGGGTTTACCAACTTTAGTAGTATTACCTTGAATTACCTTAGTGTAATCTTCACATAAATAAATATCACAAGAAGTTTCTGCATTTAATTCCTTACTGGCCGAAATTTGATGCTTCATATCAATTTGTTCGTATGCATGGTTCATGACTCTCCTAGAACTCTTGTTTGCAACAGTGGTGAGTAAATTTTCCTTCACTCTGCTTGGATATGGAGGAGATTCCACATATTCTTCTATTATGACAGAGGATGCTTGTTTAACCTGCTTCTCAACTTTAGCAATATATGGAGAATTCTTAAGAGGTTCAACATAAACTTTAAATCCCTTCTTAGGAAAATTCAAGTGGTTAGCAAATATTTAATATCTTGTAACAATACATGAGGATCAGGGCCAAACATATTCTTTAATTATTCAAACAATATAGTAATATAGAAATTCTCTACACATGCATGTTCGTATTCAAAGCGAGATTGGTTACCTTTATCAAGATCCCATGCAACAATATTATTAGCAATAGTATACAATAAATCCCTTGCTTCTTGTTGAGTTATATTAGTAAAACTCCCTTCAGATGAATTATCCAGAAAGTCCCTATGATGCTGGGGCAGCCTCACATAGAAATTGATCAATATAAGGTTATCAGGAATACCATGACAAGGATTTTTACGGACGAGTTCATTAAGCCTCCCCCAAGCTTGAGAAATATTTTCTTCAACATGAGGCCAAAAATTATAAATATGGTATCGATCATCATAAGTTTCTTTAGGATTATAGTATTTAAGATAGAAGGCTTTGCTCAAACGTTTCCTATCAAGACGACATTTATTATTCAGAGATCTAAACCATATGGCAGCATCACCAGAAAGAGATAGATATAATAATTTCCTCTTCACTTCATCATGATGAATACCAGATAATATGAGTAGAGATCATAGATCTTCAATAGTTTGTATATGTCCCGTAGCAATTTGATTTTTATCCCCTGTAAAAGTTAGTTTCATAGCTGTTTTGGCAATACCAATAGGAAGGTGATATGCCACTTTTCACGGGGTTTCTCAATACTCTTTAACGGACTGAACATATTCATATAAAGTTAAGCACATCTCATCACATCTTGAAGTACCCATGATGAGACAAATAGTTAATAGCAAAAACAGTAAAAGCTTTCTTACCAAACCACTTACCAATAGCGCTATGCTCCCCGGCAACAACACCAGAAAAGTGTCTTGATGGCTCCCAAGTGCATGAGATCAATTGTAGTACTTTTCAATAAGAAAGATTGTTAAACCCACGAGGAGCTGAAGGTATTGGTTAGCAGATTTGACAAGTAAACAATAATAATAATGCAATAGTTTTTGGTGTTTTGGGTGTATAGTTTGCAATAAAGTAAAATACAGAAAGTAAATAGAAATATGTAAATGATCTCAATGAGAGAAAGCCCAATCCTCTATGCAGCAAGAGGACAAGCTCAAGTGTGTGTGTTCTTATATGAGACAAGTGTTCCTGAAGGCGGCTTGGATTCACTAGCATTGAGAGTTCTACACAATATAGTAAATATTTTGTCAAGTTTGATTCCCTTAGGGGTAGAGCCTAAATTAGGTGCAACCATAGATATGAGAAAATGCACCCCTTATGTTTTCTATCGCTGAGAATTCTGTTTTCCGTTTTCTCACTAATTTGATCTTCTCCAACATCCTCTTAGAATTCGAAATTTGTTTTATGTTTTCTCACTGATTTAATCAACAGGGCTCGGCTAAATCTTTGCCAATTAATCGAGGCTCTTGTATTGCTGGAAAGTAAGGATGCAGTTCATCTCCAAAAGACCTCACATTGTGGCCTTGGTAAGTGTGAAGCCTGTGAAACAAATATGATACTCCGTCAGTACCTTTTTGTATAGTTGTGCAGATATACTTGGACGGAGGATAATTTTTTCTGCAGTTGTCCATGTCCGGAGAACGGATATCCAATTATCCAAGTCACTGCAATCCCATGACAAGTTGATCAGCTCAGGTATCCAAGTATTGTACTTCTGATTATTTATAGAGGTCTGCTTTACAATTTTCTTTGAAGATTTTTTGGTTAGATTTAGTATTAGGATTTTGCGAGTAAATTATCTTTTACCAACTAGTATATGAATTATGATATTAGCAGATGCATCATGATATTATGTAATGGACAAATAGTTAAGGCACTTGCTCCTACCAAAGAAGAAAAAATGCATCAAATATCTACTTTTGCCTTAATACCAAATGAAAATTATTTGTAAGATAGCGTATTGCAATGCTGACAACGATTTTGCGTTGATTAAATTTAGCATAACCACTATGTGACTAATTGAATTTGCGTATCACTACAACTACATTTCATGCATCTTATACCCTTCCATTCACACGATACGATTCTTATTGAGGTCCCCACTGAAACACATGTGCATCCTTCTAGTTATACATATTTCTATGTCTTTTCCATAGTTAACCAATCAGAAAGAAAATGAGAACGATACAGTGCTCTCAGTGGAGGAAGAGGAGGGGGTTGAGAAAGGGAAAATTCAGCTACAAGCTGCAGCTACGGTGGATACATGTGTTATGGAGCTTCTGTCTAAAACTGTCATGGCAGAGTCGGTTCAGGACGTTGATACACTAGTAGAAAACCTCTCATCCATCTAAGCCATAAATACCGGTTCCCTTACGAACCGGTACTAAAGGGTGTATTAGTACCGGTTGCATTGCTCAGACCTTTAGTACCGGTTCGTAAGGACCTTTAATACCGGTTCGTGACACGAACCGGTACTAAAGGGTTTGCGTCAGCTGAAAAACCTTTAGTACCGGTTCGTGACACAACCGTACTAAAAGGTAGACCTTTAGTACCGGTTCGTGTCACGAACCGGTACTAAAGGTTTTTTCCCCACGCGCTCCCCCCCGTGGATCGCCTTTTTGACACTGTAAAATAGAAAAAAATGATAGAAAATTCAAAAAATAAAATGTTTTCACATTCTTCTATGTTATGCAACCTACTATTAGGAAAAATTAAGAAATTCGAATTTTCACTTTTTTTGCAAAAAAGTTTTGAAAAATGGTAAAACCGCAATAACTTTTGCATACGACGTCGAAAAAATACGTATAATATATCAAAAAAATCCTGGGAAAAAATGGTCCCTCTTGATTAAGTACATATCGTTCCATCGTGTCCGATGAAGCGACTGCCATAGAACCAGGAGTTTCCACTATATCTTTTTGGAATTATTCTTTTTCTAAATGCTTATCAGTAAACTTTGAGAAGTTAAACTTTAATCTTTCACCAACACATTTTAATGAATACTTTCTCTTTTGGTAAATTAATTTCAGCACCCACCGTATGTAAGAAAGGTCTACCAAATATAATAGGACAAAATGTATCTTGGGAGCAACTAAGTACAATAAAATCAGCGAGGTACTTAATCTTTCCTACTAATATTTAAACATCTCTTACCATACCTAGATGACAAATATACTCTTTATTAGCAAGTTGAATAGTTATACATGTCTCTTCCATGTGTATGGGATCAATGTCAGGCTTGATTTCAACATATAGAGAATATGGTATCGCACTTATACTTGCTACAATATCACAAAGACCATGATATCATGAAGTTCCAATAGCACATGATATAATGGGTTTACCAACTTTAGTAGTATTACCTTGAATTACCTTAGTGTAATCTTCACATAAATAAATATCACAAGAAGTTTCTGCATTTAATTCCTTACTGGCCGAAATTTGATGCTTCATATCAATTTGTTCGTATGCATGGTTCATGACTCTCCTAGAACTCTTGTTTGCAACAGTGGTGAGTAAATTTTCCTTCACTCTGCTTGGATATGGAGGAGATTCCACATATTCTTCTATTATGACAGAGGATGCTTGTTTAACCTGCTTCTCAACTTTAGCAATATATGGAGAATTCTTAAGAGGTTCAACATAAACTTTAAATCCCTTCTTAGGAAAATTCAAGTGGTTAGCAAATATTTAATATCTTGTAACAATACATGAGGATCAGGGCCAAACATATTCTTTAATTATTCAAACAATATAGTAGTATAGAAATTCTCTACACATGCATGTTCGTATTCAAAGCGAGATTGGTTACCTTTATCAAGATCCCATGCAACAATATTATTAGCAATAGTATACAATAAATCCCTTGCTTCTTGTTGAGTTATATTAGTAAAACTCCCTTCAGATGAATTATCCAGAAAGTCCCTATGATGCTGGGGCAGCCTCACATAGAAATTGATCAATATAAGGTTATCAGGAATACCATGACAAGGATTTTTACGGACGAGTTCATTAAGCCTCCCCCAAGCTTGAGAAATATTTTCTTCAACATGAGGCCAAAAATTATAAATATGGTATCGATCATCATAAGTTTCTTTAGGATTATAGTATTTAAGATAGAAGGCTTTGCTCAAACGTTTCCTATCAAGACGACATTTATTATTCAGAGATCTAAACCATATGGCAGCATCACCAGAAAGAGATAGATATAATAATTTCCTCTTCACTTCATCATGATGAATACCAGATAATATGAGTAGAGATCATAGATCTTCAATAGTTTGTATATGTCCCGTAGCAATTTGATTTTTATCCCCTGTAAAAGTTAGTTTCATAGCTGTTTTGGCAATACCAATAGGAAGGTGATATGCCACTTTTCACGGGGTTTCTCAATACTCTTTAACGGACTGAACATATTCATATAAAGTTAAGCACATCTCATCACATCTTGAAGTACCCATGATGAGACAAATAGTTAATAGCAAAAACAGTAAAAGCTTTCTTACCAAACCACTTACCAATAGCGCTATGCTCCCCGGCAACAACACCAGAAAAGTGTCTTGATGGCTCCCAAGTGCATGAGATCAATTGTAGTACTTTTCAATAAGAAAGATTGTTAAACCCACGAGGAGCTGAAGGTATTGGTTAGCAGATTTGACAAGTAAACAATAATAATAATGCAATAGTTTTTGGTGTTTTGGGTGTATAGTTTGCAATAAAGTAAAATACAGAAAGTAAATAGAAATATGTAAATGATCTCAATGAGAGAAAGCCCAATCCTCTATGCAGCAAGAGGACAAGCTCAAGTGTGTGTGTTCTTATATGAGACAAGTGTTCCTGAAGGCGGCTTGGATTCACTAGCATTGAGAGTTCTACACAATATAGTAAATATTTTGTCAAGTTTGATTCCCTTAGGGGTAGAGCCTAAATTAGGTGCAACCATAGATATGAGAAAATGCACCCCTTATGTTTTCTATCGCTGAGAATTCTGTTTTCCGTTTTCTCACTAATTTGATCTTCTCCAACATCCTCTTAGAATTCGAAATTTGTTTTATGTTTTCTCACTGATTTAATCAACAGGGCTCGGCTAAATCTTTGCCAATTAATCGAGGCTCTTGTATTGCTGGAAAGTAAGGATGCAGTTCATCTCCAAAAGACCTCACATTGTGGCCTTGGTAAGTGTGAAGCCTGTGAAACAAATATGATACTCCGTCAGTACCTTTTTGTATAGTTGTGCAGATATACTTGGACGGAGGATAATTTTTTCTGCAGTTGTCCATGTCCGGAGAACGGATATCCAATTATCCAAGTCACTGCAATCCCATGACAAGTTGATCAGCTCAGGTATCCAAGTATTGTACTTCTGATTATTTATAGAGGTCTGCTTTACAATTTTCTTTGAAGATTTTTTGGTTAGATTTAGTATTAGGATTTTGCGAGTAAATTATCTTTTACCAACTAGTATATGAATTATGATATTAGCAGATGCATCATGATATTATGTAATGGACAAATAGTTAAGGCACTTGCTCCTACCAAAGAAGAAAAAATGCATCAAATATCTACTTTTGCCTTAATACCAAATGAAAATTATTTGTAAGATAGCGTATTGCAATGCTGACAACGATTTTGCGTTGATTAAATTTAGCATAACCACTATGTGACTAATTGAATTTGCGTATCACTACAACTACATTTCATGCATCTTATACCCTTCCATTCACACGATACGATTCTTATTGAGGTCCCCACTGAAACACATGTGCATCCTTCTAGTTATACATATTTCTATGTCTTTTCCATAGTTAACCAATCAGAAAGAAAATGAGAACGATACAGTGCTCTCAGTGGAGGAAGAGGAGGGGGTTGAGAAAGGGAAAATTCAGCTACAAGCTGCAGCTACGGTGGATACATGTGTTATGGAGCTTCTGTCTAAAACTGTCATGGCAGAGTCGGTTCAGGACGTTGATACACTAGTAGAAAACCTCTCATCCATCTAAGCCATAAATACCGGTTCCCTTACGAACCGGTACTAAAGGGTGTATTAGTACCGGTTGCATTGCTCAGACCTTTAGTACCGGTTCGTAAGGACCTTTAATACCGGTTCGTGACACGAACCGGTACTAAAGGGTTTGCGTCAGCTGAAAAACCTTTAGTACCGGTTCGTGACACGAACCGGTACTAAAGGGTAGACCTTTAGTACCGGTTCGTGTCACGAACCGGTACTAAAGGTTTTTCTGCTCCCCACCCCTGGATCGCCTTTTGATAAAATAGAAAAAAAAAAATGATAGAAAATTCAAAAAATAAAATGTTTTCACATTCTTCTATGTTATGCAACCTACTATTAGGAAAAATTAAGAAATTCGAATTTTCACTTTTTTTGCAAAAAAGTTTTGAAAAATGGTAAAACCGCAATAACTTTTGCATACGACGTCGAAAAAATACGTATAATATATCAAAAAAATCCTGGGAAAAAATGGTCCCTCTTGATTAAGTACATATCGTTCCATCGTGTCCGATGAAGCGACTGCCATAGAACCAGGAGTTTCCACTATATCTTTTTGGAATTATTCTTTTTCTAAATGCTTATCAGTAAACTTTGAGAAGTTAAACTTTAATCTTTCACCAACACATTTTAATGAATACTTTCTCTTTTGGTAAATTAATTTCAGCACCCACCGTATGTAAGAAAGGTCTACCAAATATAATAGGACAAAATGTATCTTGGGAGCAACTAAGTACAATAAAATCAGCGAGGTACTTAATCTTTCCTACTAATATTTAAACATCTCTTACCATACCTAGATGACAAATATACTCTTTATTAGCAAGTTGAATAGTTATACATGTCTCTTCCATGTGTATGGGATCAATGTCAGGCTTGATTTCAACATATAGAGAATATGGTATCGCACTTATACTTGCTACAATATCACAAAGACCATGATATCATGAAGTTCCAATAGCACATGATATAATGGGTTTACCAACTTTAGTAGTATTACCTTGAATTACCTTAGTGTAATCTTCACATAAATAAATATCACAAGAAGTTTCTGCATTTAATTCCTTACTGGCCGAAATTTGATGCTTCATATCAATTTGTTCGTATGCATGGTTCATGACTCTCCTAGAACTCTTGTTTGCAACAGTGGTGAGTAAATTTTCCTTCACTCTGCTTGGATATGGAGGAGATTCCACATATTCTTCTATTATGACAGAGGATGCTTGTTTAACCTGCTTCTCAACTTTAGCAATATATGGAGAATTCTTAAGAGGTTCAACATAAACTTTAAATCCCTTCTTAGGAAAATTCAAGTGGTTAGCAAATATTTAATATCTTGTAACAATACATGAGGATCAGGGCCAAACATATTCTTTAATTATTCAAACAATATAGTAGTATAGAAATTCTCTACACATGCATGTTCGTATTCAAAGCGAGATTGGTTACCTTTATCAAGATCCCATGCAACAATATTATTAGCAATAGTATACAATAAATCCCTTGCTTCTTGTTGAGTTATATTAGTAAAACTCCCTTCAGATGAATTATCCAGAAAGTCCCTATGATGCTGGGGCAGCCTCACATAGAAATTGATCAATATAAGGTTATCAGGAATACCATGACAAGGATTTTTACGGACGAGTTCATTAAGCCTCCCCCAAGCTTGAGAAATATTTTCTTCAACATGAGGCCAAAAATTATAAATATGGTATCGATCATCATAAGTTTCTTTAGGATTATAGTATTTAAGATAGAAGGCTTTGCTCAAACGTTTCCTATCAAGACGACATTTATTATTCAGAGATCTAAACCATATGGCAGCATCACCAGAAAGAGATAGATATAATAATTTCCTCTTCACTTCATCATGATGAATACCAGATAATATGAGTAGAGATCATAGATCTTCAATAGTTTGTATATGTCCCGTAGCAATTTGATTTTTATCCCCTGTAAAAGTTAGTTTCATAGCTGTTTTGGCAATACCAATAGGAAGGTGATATGCCACTTTTCACGGGGTTTCTCAATACTCTTTAACGGACTGAACATATTCATATAAAGTTAAGCACATCTCATCACATCTTGAAGTACCCATGATGAGACAAATAGTTAATAGCAAAAACAGTAAAAGCTTTCTTACCAAACCACTTACCAATAGCGCTATGCTCCCCGGCAACAACACCAGAAAAGTGTCTTGATGGCTCCCAAGTGCATGAGATCAATTGTAGTACTTTTCAATAAGAAAGATTGTTAAACCCACGAGGAGCTGAAGGTATTGGTTAGCAGATTTGACAAGTAAACAATAATAATAATGCAATAGTTTTTGGTGTTTTGGGTGTATAGTTTGCAATAAAGTAAAATACAGAAAGTAAATAGAAATATGTAAATGATCTCAATGAGAGAAAGCCCAATCCTCTATGCAGCAAGAGGACAAGCTCAAGTGTGTGTGTTCTTATATGAGACAAGTGTTCCTGAAGGCGGCTTGGATTCACTAGCATTGAGAGTTCTACACAATATAGTAAATATTTTGTCAAGTTTGATTCCCTTAGGGGTAGAGCCTAAATTAGGTGCAACCATAGATATGAGAAAATGCACCCCTTATGTTTTCTATCGCTGAGAATTCTGTTTTCCGTTTTCTCACTAATTTGATCTTCTCCAACATCCTCTTAGAATTCGAAATTTGTTTTATGTTTTCTCACTGATTTAATCAACAGGGCTCGGCTAAATCTTTGCCAATTAATCGAGGCTCTTGTATTGCTGGAAAGTAAGGATGCAGTTCATCTCCAAAAGACCTCACATTGTGGCCTTGGTAAGTGTGAAGCCTGTGAAACAAATATGATACTCCGTCAGTACCTTTTTGTATAGTTGTGCAGATATACTTGGACGGAGGATAATTTTTTCTGCAGTTGTCCATGTCCGGAGAACGGATATCCAATTATCCAAGTCACTGCAATCCCATGACAAGTTGATCAGCTCAGGTATCCAAGTATTGTACTTCTGATTATTTATAGAGGTCTGCTTTACAATTTTCTTTGAAGATTTTTTGGTTAGATTTAGTATTAGGATTTTGCGAGTAAATTATCTTTTACCAACTAGTATATGAATTATGATATTAGCAGATGCATCATGATATTATGTAATGGACAAATAGTTAAGGCACTTGCTCCTACCAAAGAAGAAAAAATGCATCAAATATCTACTTTTGCCTTAATACCAAATGAAAATTATTTGTAAGATAGCGTATTGCAATGCTGACAACGATTTTGCGTTGATTAAATTTAGCATAACCACTATGTGACTAATTGAATTTGCGTATCACTACAACTACATTTCATGCATCTTATACCCTTCCATTCACACGATACGATTCTTATTGAGGTCCCCACTGAAACACATGTGCATCCTTCTAGTTATACATATTTCTATGTCTTTTCCATAGTTAACCAATCAGAAAGAAAATGAGAACGATACAGTGCTCTCAGTGGAGGAAGAGGAGGGGGTTGAGAAAGGGAAAATTCAGCTACAAGCTGCAGCTACGGTGGATACATGTGTTATGGAGCTTCTGTCTAAAACTGTCATGGCAGAGTCGGTTCAGGACGTTGATACACTAGTAGAAAACCTCTCATCCATCTAAGCCATAAATACCGGTTCCCTTACGAACCGGTACTAAAGGGTGTATTAGTACCGGTTGCATTGCTCAGACCTTTAGTACCGGTTCGTAAGGACCTTTAATACCGGTTCGTGACACGAACCGGTACTAAAGGTTTGCGTCAGCTGAAAAACCTTTAGTACCGGTTCGTGACACGAACCGGTACTAAAGGTAGACCTTTAGTACCGGTTCGTGTCACGAACCGGTACTAAAGGTTTTCTTCCCCACGCAGCTCCACCCCCGTGGATCGCCTTTTTGACATGTAAAATAGAAAAAAATGATAGAAAATTCAAAAAATAAAATGTTTTCACATTCTTCTATGTTATGCAACCTACTATTAGGAAAAATTAAGAAATTCGAATTTTCACTTTTTTTGCAAAAAAGTTTTGAAAAATGGTAAAACCGCAATAACTTTTGCATACGACGTCGAAAAAATACGTATAATATATCAAAAAAATCCTGGGAAAAAATGGTCCCTCTTGATTAAGTACATATCGTTCCATCGTGTCCGATGAAGCGACTGCCATAGAACCAGGAGTTTCCACTATATCTTTTTGGAATTATTCTTTTTCTAAATGCTTATCAGTAAACTTTGAGAAGTTAAACTTTAATCTTTCACCAACACATTTTAATGAATACTTTCTCTTTTGGTAAATTAATTTCAGCACCCACCGTATGTAAGAAAGGTCTACCAAATATAATAGGACAAAATGTATCTTGGGAGCAACTAAGTACAATAAAATCAGCGAGGTACTTAATCTTTCCTACTAATATTTAAACATCTCTTACCATACCTAGATGACAAATATACTCTTTATTAGCAAGTTGAATAGTTATACATGTCTCTTCCATGTGTATGGGATCAATGTCAGGCTTGATTTCAACATATAGAGAATATGGTATCGCACTTATACTTGCTACAATATCACAAAGACCATGATATCATGAAGTTCCAATAGCACATGATATAATGGGTTTACCAACTTTAGTAGTATTACCTTGAATTACCTTAGTGTAATCTTCACATAAATAAATATCACAAGAAGTTTCTGCATTTAATTCCTTACTGGCCGAAATTTGATGCTTCATATCAATTTGTTCGTATGCATGGTTCATGACTCTCCTAGAACTCTTGTTTGCAACAGTGGTGAGTAAATTTTCCTTCACTCTGCTTGGATATGGAGGAGATTCCACATATTCTTCTATTATGACAGAGGATGCTTGTTTAACCTGCTTCTCAACTTTAGCAATATATGGAGAATTCTTAAGAGGTTCAACATAAACTTTAAATCCCTTCTTAGGAAAATTCAAGTGGTTAGCAAATATTTAATATCTTGTAACAATACATGAGGATCAGGGCCAAACATATTCTTTAATTATTCAAACAATATAGTAGTATAGAAATTCTCTACACATGCATGTTCGTATTCAAAGCGAGATTGGTTACCTTTATCAAGATCCCATGCAACAATATTATTAGCAATAGTATACAATAAATCCCTTGCTTCTTGTTGAGTTATATTAGTAAAACTCCCTTCAGATGAATTATCCAGAAAGTCCCTATGATGCTGGGGCAGCCTCACATAGAAATTGATCAATATAAGGTTATCAGGAATACCATGACAAGGATTTTTACGGACGAGTTCATTAAGCCTCCCCCAAGCTTGAGAAATATTTTCTTCAACATGAGGCCAAAAATTATAAATATGGTATCGATCATCATAAGTTTCTTTAGGATTATAGTATTTAAGATAGAAGGCTTTGCTCAAACGTTTCCTATCAAGACGACATTTATTATTCAGAGATCTAAACCATATGGCAGCATCACCAGAAAGAGATAGATATAATAATTTCCTCTTCACTTCATCATGATGAATACCAGATAATATGAGTAGAGATCATAGATCTTCAATAGTTTGTATATGTCCCGTAGCAATTTGATTTTTATCCCCTGTAAAAGTTAGTTTCATAGCTGTTTTGGCAATACCAATAGGAAGGTGATATGCCACTTTTCACGGGGTTTCTCAATACTCTTTAACGGACTGAACATATTCATATAAAGTTAAGCACATCTCATCACATCTTGAAGTACCCATGATGAGACAAATAGTTAATAGCAAAAACAGTAAAAGCTTTCTTACCAAACCACTTACCAATAGCGCTATGCTCCCCGGCAACAACACCAGAAAAGTGTCTTGATGGCTCCCAAGTGCATGAGATCAATTGTAGTACTTTTCAATAAGAAAGATTGTTAAACCCACGAGGAGCTGAAGGTATTGGTTAGCAGATTTGACAAGTAAACAATAATAATAATGCAATAGTTTTTGGTGTTTTGGGTGTATAGTTTGCAATAAAGTAAAATACAGAAAGTAAATAGAAATATGTAAATGATCTCAATGAGAGAAAGCCCAATCCTCTATGCAGCAAGAGGACAAGCTCAAGTGTGTGTGTTCTTATATGAGACAAGTGTTCCTGAAGGCGGCTTGGATTCACTAGCATTGAGAGTTCTACACAATATAGTAAATATTTTGTCAAGTTTGATTCCCTTAGGGGTAGAGCCTAAATTAGGTGCAACCATAGATATGAGAAAATGCACCCCTTATGTTTTCTATCGCTGAGAATTCTGTTTTCCGTTTTCTCACTAATTTGATCTTCTCCAACATCCTCTTAGAATTCGAAATTTGTTTTATGTTTTCTCACTGATTTAATCAACAGGGCTCGGCTAAATCTTTGCCAATTAATCGAGGCTCTTGTATTGCTGGAAAGTAAGGATGCAGTTCATCTCCAAAAGACCTCACATTGTGGCCTTGGTAAGTGTGAAGCCTGTGAAACAAATATGATACTCCGTCAGTACCTTTTTGTATAGTTGTGCAGATATACTTGGACGGAGGATAATTTTTTCTGCAGTTGTCCATGTCCGGAGAACGGATATCCAATTATCCAAGTCACTGCAATCCCATGACAAGTTGATCAGCTCAGGTATCCAAGTATTGTACTTCTGATTATTTATAGAGGTCTGCTTTACAATTTTCTTTGAAGATTTTTTGGTTAGATTTAGTATTAGGATTTTGCGAGTAAATTATCTTTTACCAACTAGTATATGAATTATGATATTAGCAGATGCATCATGATATTATGTAATGGACAAATAGTTAAGGCACTTGCTCCTACCAAAGAAGAAAAAATGCATCAAATATCTACTTTTGCCTTAATACCAAATGAAAATTATTTGTAAGATAGCGTATTGCAATGCTGACAACGATTTTGCGTTGATTAAATTTAGCATAACCACTATGTGACTAATTGAATTTGCGTATCACTACAACTACATTTCATGCATCTTATACCCTTCCATTCACACGATACGATTCTTATTGAGGTCCCCACTGAAACACATGTGCATCCTTCTAGTTATACATATTTCTATGTCTTTTCCATAGTTAACCAATCAGAAAGAAAATGAGAACGATACAGTGCTCTCAGTGGAGGAAGAGGAGGGGGTTGAGAAAGGGAAAATTCAGCTACAAGCTGCAGCTACGGTGGATACATGTGTTATGGAGCTTCTGTCTAAAACTGTCATGGCAGAGTCGGTTCAGGACGTTGATACACTAGTAGAAAACCTCTCATCCATCTAAGCCATAAATACCGGTTCCCTTACGAACCGGTACTAAAGGGTGTATTAGTACCGGTTGCATTGCTCAGACCTTTAGTACCGGTTCGTAAGGACCTTTAATACCGGTTCGTGACACGAACCGGTACTAAAGGGTTTGCGTCAGCTGAAAAACCTTTAGTACCGGTTCGTGACACGAACCGGTACTAAAGGGTAGACCTTTAGTACCGGTTCGTGTCACGAACCGGTACTAAAGGTTTTTCTGCTCCCCCACGCACCCCCCCGTGGATCGCCTTTTTGACACTGTAAAATAGAAAAAAAATGATAGAAAATTCAAAAAATAAAATGTTTTCACATTCTTCTATGTTATGCAACCTACTATTAGGAAAAATTAAGAAATTCGAATTTTCACTTTTTTTGCAAAAAAGTTTTGAAAAATGGTAAAACCGCAATAACTTTTGCATACGACGTCGAAAAAATACGTATAATATATCAAAAAAATCCTGGGAAAAAATGGTCCCTCTTGATTAAGTACATATCGTTCCATCGTGTCCGATGAAGCGACTGCCATAGAACCAGGAGTTTCCACTATATCTTTTTGGAATTATTCTTTTTCTAAATGCTTATCAGTAAACTTTGAGAAGTTAAACTTTAATCTTTCACCAACACATTTTAATGAATACTTTCTCTTTTGGTAAATTAATTTCAGCACCCACCGTATGTAAGAAAGGTCTACCAAATATAATAGGACAAAATGTATCTTGGGAGCAACTAAGTACAATAAAATCAGCGAGGTACTTAATCTTTCCTACTAATATTTAAACATCTCTTACCATACCTAGATGACAAATATACTCTTTATTAGCAAGTTGAATAGTTATACATGTCTCTTCCATGTGTATGGGATCAATGTCAGGCTTGATTTCAACATATAGAGAATATGGTATCGCACTTATACTTGCTACAATATCACAAAGACCATGATATCATGAAGTTCCAATAGCACATGATATAATGGGTTTACCAACTTTAGTAGTATTACCTTGAATTACCTTAGTGTAATCTTCACATAAATAAATATCACAAGAAGTTTCTGCATTTAATTCCTTACTGGCCGAAATTTGATGCTTCATATCAATTTGTTCGTATGCATGGTTCATGACTCTCCTAGAACTCTTGTTTGCAACAGTGGTGAGTAAATTTTCCTTCACTCTGCTTGGATATGGAGGAGATTCCACATATTCTTCTATTATGACAGAGGATGCTTGTTTAACCTGCTTCTCAACTTTAGCAATATATGGAGAATTCTTAAGAGGTTCAACATAAACTTTAAATCCCTTCTTAGGAAAATTCAAGTGGTTAGCAAATATTTAATATCTTGTAACAATACATGAGGATCAGGGCCAAACATATTCTTTAATTATTCAAACAATATAGTAGTATAGAAATTCTCTACACATGCATGTTCGTATTCAAAGCGAGATTGGTTACCTTTATCAAGATCCCATGCAACAATATTATTAGCAATAGTATACAATAAATCCCTTGCTTCTTGTTGAGTTATATTAGTAAAACTCCCTTCAGATGAATTATCCAGAAAGTCCCTATGATGCTGGGGCAGCCTCACATAGAAATTGATCAATATAAGGTTATCAGGAATACCATGACAAGGATTTTTACGGACGAGTTCATTAAGCCTCCCCCAAGCTTGAGAAATATTTTCTTCAACATGAGGCCAAAAATTATAAATATGGTATCGATCATCATAAGTTTCTTTAGGATTATAGTATTTAAGATAGAAGGCTTTGCTCAAACGTTTCCTATCAAGACGACATTTATTATTCAGAGATCTAAACCATATGGCAGCATCACCAGAAAGAGATAGATATAATAATTTCCTCTTCACTTCATCATGATGAATACCAGATAATATGAGTAGAGATCATAGATCTTCAATAGTTTGTATATGTCCCGTAGCAATTTGATTTTTATCCCCTGTAAAAGTTAGTTTCATAGCTGTTTTGGCAATACCAATAGGAAGGTGATATGCCACTTTTCACGGGGTTTCTCAATACTCTTTAACGGACTGAACATATTCATATAAAGTTAAGCACATCTCATCACATCTTGAAGTACCCATGATGAGACAAATAGTTAATAGCAAAAACAGTAAAAGCTTTCTTACCAAACCACTTACCAATAGCGCTATGCTCCCCGGCAACAACACCAGAAAAGTGTCTTGATGGCTCCCAAGTGCATGAGATCAATTGTAGTACTTTTCAATAAGAAAGATTGTTAAACCCACGAGGAGCTGAAGGTATTGGTTAGCAGATTTGACAAGTAAACAATAATAATAATGCAATAGTTTTTGGTGTTTTGGGTGTATAGTTTGCAATAAAGTAAAATACAGAAAGTAAATAGAAATATGTAAATGATCTCAATGAGAGAAAGCCCAATCCTCTATGCAGCAAGAGGACAAGCTCAAGTGTGTGTGTTCTTATATGAGACAAGTGTTCCTGAAGGCGGCTTGGATTCACTAGCATTGAGAGTTCTACACAATATAGTAAATATTTTGTCAAGTTTGATTCCCTTAGGGGTAGAGCCTAAATTAGGTGCAACCATAGATATGAGAAAATGCACCCCTTATGTTTTCTATCGCTGAGAATTCTGTTTTCCGTTTTCTCACTAATTTGATCTTCTCCAACATCCTCTTAGAATTCGAAATTTGTTTTATGTTTTCTCACTGATTTAATCAACAGGGCTCGGCTAAATCTTTGCCAATTAATCGAGGCTCTTGTATTGCTGGAAAGTAAGGATGCAGTTCATCTCCAAAAGACCTCACATTGTGGCCTTGGTAAGTGTGAAGCCTGTGAAACAAATATGATACTCCGTCAGTACCTTTTTGTATAGTTGTGCAGATATACTTGGACGGAGGATAATTTTTTCTGCAGTTGTCCATGTCCGGAGAACGGATATCCAATTATCCAAGTCACTGCAATCCCATGACAAGTTGATCAGCTCAGGTATCCAAGTATTGTACTTCTGATTATTTATAGAGGTCTGCTTTACAATTTTCTTTGAAGATTTTTTGGTTAGATTTAGTATTAGGATTTTGCGAGTAAATTATCTTTTACCAACTAGTATATGAATTATGATATTAGCAGATGCATCATGATATTATGTAATGGACAAATAGTTAAGGCACTTGCTCCTACCAAAGAAGAAAAAATGCATCAAATATCTACTTTTGCCTTAATACCAAATGAAAATTATTTGTAAGATAGCGTATTGCAATGCTGACAACGATTTTGCGTTGATTAAATTTAGCATAACCACTATGTGACTAATTGAATTTGCGTATCACTACAACTACATTTCATGCATCTTATACCCTTCCATTCACACGATACGATTCTTATTGAGGTCCCCACTGAAACACATGTGCATCCTTCTAGTTATACATATTTCTATGTCTTTTCCATAGTTAACCAATCAGAAAGAAAATGAGAACGATACAGTGCTCTCAGTGGAGGAAGAGGAGGGGGTTGAGAAAGGGAAAATTCAGCTACAAGCTGCAGCTACGGTGGATACATGTGTTATGGAGCTTCTGTCTAAAACTGTCATGGCAGAGTCGGTTCAGGACGTTGATACACTAGTAGAAAACCTCTCATCCATCTAAGCCATAAATACCGGTTCCCTTACGAACCGGTACTAAAGGGTGTATTAGTACCGGTTGCATTGCTCAGACCTTTAGTACCGGTTCGTAAGGACCTTTAATACCGGTTCGTGACACGAACCGGTACTAAAGGGTTTGCGTCAGCTGAAAAACCTTTAGTACCGGTTCGTGACACGAACCGGTACTAAAGTAGACTTTAGTACGGTTCGTGTCACGAACCGGTACTAAAGGTTTTGCTCCCCACGCAGCTCCACCCCCCCCCCGTGGATCGCCTTTTTGACATTGTAAAATAGAAAAAAAAATGATAGAAAATTCAAAAAATAAAATGTTTTCACATTCTTCTATGTTATGCAACCTACTATTAGGAAAAATTAAGAAATTCGAATTTTCACTTTTTTTGCAAAAAAGTTTTGAAAAATGGTAAAACCGCAATAACTTTTGCATACGACGTCGAAAAAATACGTATAATATATCAAAAAAATCCTGGGAAAAAATGGTCCCTCTTGATTAAGTACATATCGTTCCATCGTGTCCGATGAAGCGACTGCCATAGAACCAGGAGTTTCCACTATATCTTTTTGGAATTATTCTTTTTCTAAATGCTTATCAGTAAACTTTGAGAAGTTAAACTTTAATCTTTCACCAACACATTTTAATGAATACTTTCTCTTTTGGTAAATTAATTTCAGCACCCACCGTATGTAAGAAAGGTCTACCAAATATAATAGGACAAAATGTATCTTGGGAGCAACTAAGTACAATAAAATCAGCGAGGTACTTAATCTTTCCTACTAATATTTAAACATCTCTTACCATACCTAGATGACAAATATACTCTTTATTAGCAAGTTGAATAGTTATACATGTCTCTTCCATGTGTATGGGATCAATGTCAGGCTTGATTTCAACATATAGAGAATATGGTATCGCACTTATACTTGCTACAATATCACAAAGACCATGATATCATGAAGTTCCAATAGCACATGATATAATGGGTTTACCAACTTTAGTAGTATTACCTTGAATTACCTTAGTGTAATCTTCACATAAATAAATATCACAAGAAGTTTCTGCATTTAATTCCTTACTGGCCGAAATTTGATGCTTCATATCAATTTGTTCGTATGCATGGTTCATGACTCTCCTAGAACTCTTGTTTGCAACAGTGGTGAGTAAATTTTCCTTCACTCTGCTTGGATATGGAGGAGATTCCACATATTCTTCTATTATGACAGAGGATGCTTGTTTAACCTGCTTCTCAACTTTAGCAATATATGGAGAATTCTTAAGAGGTTCAACATAAACTTTAAATCCCTTCTTAGGAAAATTCAAGTGGTTAGCAAATATTTAATATCTTGTAACAATACATGAGGATCAGGGCCAAACATATTCTTTAATTATTCAAACAATATAGTAGTATAGAAATTCTCTACACATGCATGTTCGTATTCAAAGCGAGATTGGTTACCTTTATCAAGATCCCATGCAACAATATTATTAGCAATAGTATACAATAAATCCCTTGCTTCTTGTTGAGTTATATTAGTAAAACTCCCTTCAGATGAATTATCCAGAAAGTCCCTATGATGCTGGGGCAGCCTCACATAGAAATTGATCAATATAAGGTTATCAGGAATACCATGACAAGGATTTTTACGGACGAGTTCATTAAGCCTCCCCCAAGCTTGAGAAATATTTTCTTCAACATGAGGCCAAAAATTATAAATATGGTATCGATCATCATAAGTTTCTTTAGGATTATAGTATTTAAGATAGAAGGCTTTGCTCAAACGTTTCCTATCAAGACGACATTTATTATTCAGAGATCTAAACCATATGGCAGCATCACCAGAAAGAGATAGATATAATAATTTCCTCTTCACTTCATCATGATGAATACCAGATAATATGAGTAGAGATCATAGATCTTCAATAGTTTGTATATGTCCCGTAGCAATTTGATTTTTATCCCCTGTAAAAGTTAGTTTCATAGCTGTTTTGGCAATACCAATAGGAAGGTGATATGCCACTTTTCACGGGGTTTCTCAATACTCTTTAACGGACTGAACATATTCATATAAAGTTAAGCACATCTCATCACATCTTGAAGTACCCATGATGAGACAAATAGTTAATAGCAAAAACAGTAAAAGCTTTCTTACCAAACCACTTACCAATAGCGCTATGCTCCCCGGCAACAACACCAGAAAAGTGTCTTGATGGCTCCCAAGTGCATGAGATCAATTGTAGTACTTTTCAATAAGAAAGATTGTTAAACCCACGAGGAGCTGAAGGTATTGGTTAGCAGATTTGACAAGTAAACAATAATAATAATGCAATAGTTTTTGGTGTTTTGGGTGTATAGTTTGCAATAAAGTAAAATACAGAAAGTAAATAGAAATATGTAAATGATCTCAATGAGAGAAAGCCCAATCCTCTATGCAGCAAGAGGACAAGCTCAAGTGTGTGTGTTCTTATATGAGACAAGTGTTCCTGAAGGCGGCTTGGATTCACTAGCATTGAGAGTTCTACACAATATAGTAAATATTTTGTCAAGTTTGATTCCCTTAGGGGTAGAGCCTAAATTAGGTGCAACCATAGATATGAGAAAATGCACCCCTTATGTTTTCTATCGCTGAGAATTCTGTTTTCCGTTTTCTCACTAATTTGATCTTCTCCAACATCCTCTTAGAATTCGAAATTTGTTTTATGTTTTCTCACTGATTTAATCAACAGGGCTCGGCTAAATCTTTGCCAATTAATCGAGGCTCTTGTATTGCTGGAAAGTAAGGATGCAGTTCATCTCCAAAAGACCTCACATTGTGGCCTTGGTAAGTGTGAAGCCTGTGAAACAAATATGATACTCCGTCAGTACCTTTTTGTATAGTTGTGCAGATATACTTGGACGGAGGATAATTTTTTCTGCAGTTGTCCATGTCCGGAGAACGGATATCCAATTATCCAAGTCACTGCAATCCCATGACAAGTTGATCAGCTCAGGTATCCAAGTATTGTACTTCTGATTATTTATAGAGGTCTGCTTTACAATTTTCTTTGAAGATTTTTTGGTTAGATTTAGTATTAGGATTTTGCGAGTAAATTATCTTTTACCAACTAGTATATGAATTATGATATTAGCAGATGCATCATGATATTATGTAATGGACAAATAGTTAAGGCACTTGCTCCTACCAAAGAAGAAAAAATGCATCAAATATCTACTTTTGCCTTAATACCAAATGAAAATTATTTGTAAGATAGCGTATTGCAATGCTGACAACGATTTTGCGTTGATTAAATTTAGCATAACCACTATGTGACTAATTGAATTTGCGTATCACTACAACTACATTTCATGCATCTTATACCCTTCCATTCACACGATACGATTCTTATTGAGGTCCCCACTGAAACACATGTGCATCCTTCTAGTTATACATATTTCTATGTCTTTTCCATAGTTAACCAATCAGAAAGAAAATGAGAACGATACAGTGCTCTCAGTGGAGGAAGAGGAGGGGGTTGAGAAAGGGAAAATTCAGCTACAAGCTGCAGCTACGGTGGATACATGTGTTATGGAGCTTCTGTCTAAAACTGTCATGGCAGAGTCGGTTCAGGACGTTGATACACTAGTAGAAAACCTCTCATCCATCTAAGCCATAAATACCGGTTCCCTTACGAACCGGTACTAAAGGGTGTATTAGTACCGGTTGCATTGCTCAGACCTTTAGTACCGGTTCGTAAGGACCTTTAATACCGGTTCGTGACACGAACCGGTACTAAAGGGTTTGCGTCAGCTGAAAAACCTTTAGTACCGGTTCGTGACACGAACTGGTACTAAAGTAGACCTTTAGTACCGGTTCGTGTCACGAACCGGTACTAAAGGTTTTCTGCTCCCCACGCACCTCCACCCCCCCGTGGATCGCCTTTTTTGACACTGTAAAATAGAAAAAAATGATAGAAAATTCAAAAAATAAAATGTTTTCACATTCTTCTATGTTATGCAACCTACTATTAGGAAAAATTAAGAAATTCGAATTTTCACTTTTTTGCAAAAAAGTTTTGAAAAATGGTAAAACCGCAATAACTTTTGCATACGACGTCGAAAAAATACGTATAATATATCAAAAAAATCCTGGGAAAAAATGGTCCCTCTTGATTAAGTACATATCGTTCCATCGTGTCCGATGAAGCGACTGCCATAGAACCAGGAGTTTCCACTATATCTTTTTGGAATTATTCTTTTTCTAAATGCTTATCAGTAAACTTTGAGAAGTTAAACTTTAATCTTTCACCAACACATTTTAATGAATACTTTCTCTTTTGGTAAATTAATTTCAGCACCCACCGTATGTAAGAAAGGTCTACCAAATATAATAGGACAAAATGTATCTTGGGAGCAACTAAGTACAATAAAATCAGCGAGGTACTTAATCTTTCCTACTAATATTTAAACATCTCTTACCATACCTAGATGACAAATATACTCTTTATTAGCAAGTTGAATAGTTATACATGTCTCTTCCATGTGTATGGGATCAATGTCAGGCTTGATTTCAACATATAGAGAATATGGTATCGCACTTATACTTGCTACAATATCACAAAGACCATGATATCATGAAGTTCCAATAGCACATGATATAATGGGTTTACCAACTTTAGTAGTATTACCTTGAATTACCTTAGTGTAATCTTCACATAAATAAATATCACAAGAAGTTTCTGCATTTAATTCCTTACTGGCCGAAATTTGATGCTTCATATCAATTTGTTCGTATGCATGGTTCATGACTCTCCTAGAACTCTTGTTTGCAACAGTGGTGAGTAAATTTTCCTTCACTCTGCTTGGATATGGAGGAGATTCCACATATTCTTCTATTATGACAGAGGATGCTTGTTTAACCTGCTTCTCAACTTTAGCAATATATGGAGAATTCTTAAGAGGTTCAACATAAACTTTAAATCCCTTCTTAGGAAAATTCAAGTGGTTAGCAAATATTTAATATCTTGTAACAATACATGAGGATCAGGGCCAAACATATTCTTTAATTATTCAAACAATATAGTAGTATAGAAATTCTCTACACATGCATGTTCGTATTCAAAGCGAGATTGGTTACCTTTATCAAGATCCCATGCAACAATATTATTAGCAATAGTATACAATAAATCCCTTGCTTCTTGTTGAGTTATATTAGTAAAACTCCCTTCAGATGAATTATCCAGAAAGTCCCTATGATGCTGGGGCAGCCTCACATAGAAATTGATCAATATAAGGTTATCAGGAATACCATGACAAGGATTTTTACGGACGAGTTCATTAAGCCTCCCCCAAGCTTGAGAAATATTTTCTTCAACATGAGGCCAAAAATTATAAATATGGTATCGATCATCATAAGTTTCTTTAGGATTATAGTATTTAAGATAGAAGGCTTTGCTCAAACGTTTCCTATCAAGACGACATTTATTATTCAGAGATCTAAACCATATGGCAGCATCACCAGAAAGAGATAGATATAATAATTTCCTCTTCACTTCATCATGATGAATACCAGATAATATGAGTAGAGATCATAGATCTTCAATAGTTTGTATATGTCCCGTAGCAATTTGATTTTTATCCCCTGTAAAAGTTAGTTTCATAGCTGTTTTGGCAATACCAATAGGAAGGTGATATGCCACTTTTCACGGGGTTTCTCAATACTCTTTAACGGACTGAACATATTCATATAAAGTTAAGCACATCTCATCACATCTTGAAGTACCCATGATGAGACAAATAGTTAATAGCAAAAACAGTAAAAGCTTTCTTACCAAACCACTTACCAATAGCGCTATGCTCCCCGGCAACAACACCAGAAAAGTGTCTTGATGGCTCCCAAGTGCATGAGATCAATTGTAGTACTTTTCAATAAGAAAGATTGTTAAACCCACGAGGAGCTGAAGGTATTGGTTAGCAGATTTGACAAGTAAACAATAATAATAATGCAATAGTTTTTGGTGTTTTGGGTGTATAGTTTGCAATAAAGTAAAATACAGAAAGTAAATAGAAATATGTAAATGATCTCAATGAGAGAAAGCCCAATCCTCTATGCAGCAAGAGGACAAGCTCAAGTGTGTGTGTTCTTATATGAGACAAGTGTTCCTGAAGGCGGCTTGGATTCACTAGCATTGAGAGTTCTACACAATATAGTAAATATTTTGTCAAGTTTGATTCCCTTAGGGGTAGAGCCTAAATTAGGTGCAACCATAGATATGAGAAAATGCACCCCTTATGTTTTCTATCGCTGAGAATTCTGTTTTCCGTTTTCTCACTAATTTGATCTTCTCCAACATCCTCTTAGAATTCGAAATTTGTTTTATGTTTTCTCACTGATTTAATCAACAGGGCTCGGCTAAATCTTTGCCAATTAATCGAGGCTCTTGTATTGCTGGAAAGTAAGGATGCAGTTCATCTCCAAAAGACCTCACATTGTGGCCTTGGTAAGTGTGAAGCCTGTGAAACAAATATGATACTCCGTCAGTACCTTTTTGTATAGTTGTGCAGATATACTTGGACGGAGGATAATTTTTTCTGCAGTTGTCCATGTCCGGAGAACGGATATCCAATTATCCAAGTCACTGCAATCCCATGACAAGTTGATCAGCTCAGGTATCCAAGTATTGTACTTCTGATTATTTATAGAGGTCTGCTTTACAATTTTCTTTGAAGATTTTTTGGTTAGATTTAGTATTAGGATTTTGCGAGTAAATTATCTTTTACCAACTAGTATATGAATTATGATATTAGCAGATGCATCATGATATTATGTAATGGACAAATAGTTAAGGCACTTGCTCCTACCAAAGAAGAAAAAATGCATCAAATATCTACTTTTGCCTTAATACCAAATGAAAATTATTTGTAAGATAGCGTATTGCAATGCTGACAACGATTTTGCGTTGATTAAATTTAGCATAACCACTATGTGACTAATTGAATTTGCGTATCACTACAACTACATTTCATGCATCTTATACCCTTCCATTCACACGATACGATTCTTATTGAGGTCCCCACTGAAACACATGTGCATCCTTCTAGTTATACATATTTCTATGTCTTTTCCATAGTTAACCAATCAGAAAGAAAATGAGAACGATACAGTGCTCTCAGTGGAGGAAGAGGAGGGGGTTGAGAAAGGGAAAATTCAGCTACAAGCTGCAGCTACGGTGGATACATGTGTTATGGAGCTTCTGTCTAAAACTGTCATGGCAGAGTCGGTTCAGGACGTTGATACACTAGTAGAAAACCTCTCATCCATCTAAGCCATAAATACCGGTTCCCTTACGAACCGGTACTAAAGGGTGTATTAGTACCGGTTGCATTGCTCAGACCTTTAGTACCGGTTCGTAAGGACCTTTAATACCGGTTCGTGACACGAACCGGTACTAAAGGGTTTGCGTCAGCTGAAAAACCTTTAGTACCGGTTCGTGACGGTACTAAAGGGTAGACCTTTAGTACCGGTTCGTGTCAACCGTGCTACTTTCGCTCCCAGCTCACAGTGGATCGCCTTTTTTGACACGTAAAATAGAAAAAAATGATAGAAAATTCAAAAAATAAAATGTTTTCACATTCTTCTATGTTATGCAACCTACTATTAGGAAAAATTAAGAAATTCGAATTTTCACTTTTTTTGCAAAAAAGTTTTGAAAAATGGTAAAACCGCAATAACTTTTGCATACGACGTCGAAAAAATACGTATAATATATCAAAAAAATCCTGGGAAAAGTTACATCCGAATTCACCAGGGTTTACCCGGTTAGCCAATTTTTAGATTCTCAAAATTCCAAATGAAAATATGAAAGCAGGAAGATTTTAGTTTTTTTCCAGAAATTTAAAATTTTATATATTTTTATTTTTTTAAAATTAAAATATTAATTGTAAGATTTTTTGAGTCCTAACATATTACTATTACTTTTATCAAATTATAAGATTTTCAATTTTTCAAGTTTTAGGTTTTGCAAAAAATATTAAATTTTTAAAAATAATTAAAAATAATAAAAATTAAAAAAGTTAATTTTATTTATTTATTCAACATTATTATTACATCATTACTTTTATTTATTAAAACAATTATTTGGAATTCAAACGATAAAAAGTGTGACATCGACCAACATGTTAATAGGATTGATATGATACTATTATCACATACATGCGCGCGAAGCACTTGGAAGTGGAACGGGATGGAACTTGGAAGTTAAGCGTGCTAGTGCGGGAGTAGTGTGAGGATGGGTGACCGACCGGGAAGTTTGACTACGGGTAAGTAATTTGACTAGAGATTAAGTGTAGTTAGAGACTAACGGAAATACTAGTAATTCTGAAAAAATAAAAAAAAGAGGCCGTGAAAAAAAGGTGTGAAAAATAATTAGAAAAAATGGAAAAAAAAATTTAAACGAAATAGGCTTTAATACCGGTTCGTGTTACGAACCGGTACCAAAGGTCTTTAGCCCCACGGGTTCCTCCGTGCCCACGTGGAGGCACCTTTAGTACCGGTTCGTAAGCAACGTCGAAAGGGGAGCCTTTAGTGCCGGATAATTAGTACCGGTTGCTCAACCGGTACTAATGCCCCTATGGAACCGGTACAGATGAGCGTTTTTCTACTAGTGATAGACAATGCCTGTCTCCGTCGCAGCGCTCGTCTGATGATGGTCTGCAAGGTTTGGATGCTAATGGTTCGTATATGCAATCAGTTGAAAGCCAGGAGCTGGCTTCGGAGGTTGCTGACACGCTTGTTTCCGATAAAATCATAGAGGTGGCATCGGAGAAAGAGGGTCATGCAGAGACGCCGACGTCGACGGTCTCTCCTTTACGACCAACTGTGGCTCATCAGAGAGATTCACTGAAGGATCAAGATGGCGCTCACACGATCAAGCCTACACTCGAGCAGCTTGTGGCGTTTGGTGGAATTGCTGAACCCTCGAGCAATGGTGTTCGAACTAGTGGGCGCATCAGGGCACAGCCGAATGCCGACATGCCCCAGCTGGAGCGGGCGGTGCACTTGGCGCAGCGCCGAAACGAGCAACTCCTCACAGGTACATCTAACACAGCAAACCCATCTATTATTCATATGTCTTCTGATCAGATAGTTTCTAGAGCAAATAAACTTGGTATTTCTCTAGGTAATTCTACTGAGCAAGTCTTAAAATCAGTGCAAAAAATTAAATCGTTAGAATCTGATCGTCATGTTACTTTCTTGAAAAATAATCTTAATACTGTTGATCCTAGTGTCTCACCTAGTCTGGTAATTAGTAGAGCTTCTAGTTTGAGTGAGGACTTGGTTGATGATGACACTGAGAGTATAATGGATCATTCGGATGCATTGTCTCTGAGGTTAGTTGATAACATCGTGGGACGAAGAAAAAGAAAGGATAAGGAGGTTAAACTGGCGGTTCGAAAAAGTGCAAGAATTCTGAAACTAAAAAGTAAACAAAGATGAAAGGCTTTATTTGGAATAGTGATGGGTTAGGGGATACTGCAAAACATTGCACGATTCATGAAGCTGTTCGAGAACATAAACTACACTTTGTAGTTATTTCAGAAACGGGACGTGACAATTTTTCTACTCCTTTTTTGAAGCATTTGGCTGGTGGTTTGGACTTCAGCTGGTTTTGCTTACCTCCACACGGACGCTCTGGGGGCATCTTAGTGGGGATAAATAATGAGACTTTAGGAGTGACAAATATTGTGACTGGGGATTTTTGTGTAAAACTATATGTCACCTGTAAGAAGGATGGTTTCGAATGGGCTCTTGTGGCTGTATATGGTGCAGCTCAAGATGTCCATAAAGCAGCCTTTTTAGCGGAATTGGCCAGGATTTGTGATGACGAATCATTACCTATTATGGTGGGTGGTGATTTTAATATAATTCGTAGACAAGAAGAAAAGAATAACACAAATTTTAATGCTAGATGGCCATTTGTGTTTAATGCTATTATAGAAAGTTTGAACCTACGAGAGATTGTTCTGTCAGGTCGTCAATATACTTGGGCCAGTAGACGTGAGAATCCAACTTTTGAGAAGTTGGACAGGGTTCTGGTGACTTCTGAATGGGAACATAAGTTTCCATTGGTGACGGTCCGGGCTATGACTAGAACTAGCTCGGATCACACGCCTTTGCTGATTGATTCTGGATGTCCTTCTCATTTAGGAAAAAATAATCACTTTTCGTTTGAATTATCTTGGTTGCGCCAAGATGGTTTTTACGATCTTATTAAAAAAGAATGGTTGTCCATTAACACTGGTACGTCGCCGGTGGAGAGATGGCAACACAAGGTGCGCCATCTAAGACAATTCCTACGTGGGTGGGCAAGAAATCTTAGCGGTGTCTACAAGAAAGAGAGGGATAGACTTTTGCATATTATAGATGTGCTCGATTTAAAAGCGGAAACTATACCATTGACTGCGGTAGAAAGAGCTAATAAAAAACAAGCGGATGAGGAGCTTGCCAAACTTAGGCGTGATGAGGAATCCAAGTGGGCTCAGCGCGCCAAGGTTCGGCATGTGCAGGAGGGTGGAAATAATACGAGATATTTCCACCTCATTGCAAATGGAAAACACCGTAAGAAAAAGATATTTCAATTAGAACAGGATGAGGGCACTATAGTTGGACAAGCTAACTTAAAGCTCTTTATCACTGAATTTTATAAAAAACTATTTGGGGCATCGGAACCAAATTTCTTTAATTTGAATGAGGAACAAATTCATGATATTCCTCAATTATCTCAAGAGGAAAAAATTATTTTAACATCTGAATTCTCTGAGAAGGAGGTGTTAGAAGCCATAATGCAAATGGAACGAAATAAATCACCCGGGCCCGATGGCTTGCCTGCGGAGTTTTATAAGACGTTTTGGGATGTTATAAAGGAGGATCTTATGGCAATGTTTAAGCAATTACAGACCGGAGACTTACCGCTTTATAAACTAAATTTTGGGATCATCACACTTCTACCTAAAAAAGAAGATGCTAGTCGAATTGAGCAATATAGACCGATTTGCCTATTGAATGTAAGTTTCAATTTTTTTTACTAAGGTTGGAACAAATAGAGCGACTGAGATTGCACAAAAGGTGGTGCGACCAACTCAGTCAGCCTTTATTCCAGGACGGAATATTTTAGAGGGAGTCGTGGTTCTCCATGAAACTATCCATGAGCTTCATAGGAAGAAAATGGATGGGGTTCTTTTTAAAATTGACTTTGAAAAGGCATACGACAAAGTTAAATGGTCTTTTTTGCAACAAGCTTTGCGGATGAAAGGTTTCCCGCCTTTGTGGTGTGACTGGATTGCAAGGTTTGTACAGGGGGGCAGTGTTGGTATTCGAGTGAATGATGATATAGGACATTATTTTCAAACTTTAAAAGGCCTAAGACAGGGTGATCCGCTATCCCCCATTTTATTTAACATTGTAGCGGATATGTTGGCAATCCTTATTGCAAGGGCAAAAGAGGATGGCCAAGTTGGTGGATTGGTACCCCATCTAGTAGAGGGAGGGGTATCAATTCTTCAATATGCCGACGACACTATCTTGTTCTTGGAACATGATATTGCAAAAGCGGTAAATATGAAACTTATTCTCTGTTTGTTTGAACAACTGTCGGGTCTAAAAATTAACTTTCATAAGAGTGAGGTATATTGTTTTGGGAGAGCAAAAGAGCAAGAAAATGAATACAAACATATTTTTGGGTGTGAAATTGGGGCTTTACCTTTTAAATACTTGGGGATACCTATTCATTATAGAAGGTTGCTAAATAAGGAATGGAAACCAGCCGAGGACCGATTTGAACGCAAATTGGGTTGCTGGGCAGGGAAGTTGCTCTCATATGGAGATCGACTAGTGCTAATTAATTCCGTTCTTAGTAGCTTGCCAATGTTCCTTCTATCCTTTTTCTTAATACCAAAAGGGGTGAGAAAAAGACTAGATTTTTATCGATCACGGTTTTTTTGGCAAAGTGATCAAAAAAAGAGGAAGTATCGCCTAACTAAATGGAATATTATATGTAGACCTAAGGACCAAGGAGGTCTGGGTATTGAGGTTTTAGATATTAAGAATAGATGTTTGATTAGCAAATGGCTATTTAAATTACTCAATGAAGAAGGGGTGTGGCAGGAGCTGTTACACAATAAGTATCTTAATACTAAAACTCTTTCGGAGGTTCAGGTAAATGCAAATGACTCACCCTTTTGGAAGGGTTTAATGAGTGTCAAAAATGAATTTTTCAAACGCGGTTCGTTTGTCATTGGTGATGGACAAAAAACTAGATTTTGGGAAGATACTTGGCTAGGCACACAACCTCTCGCTGACCAGTATGAGTCATTATATAACATTAGAAGAATTAAGAATGCTACTGTAGCTGAGGTTATGGGTACTGTACCACTGAATATTAGTTTCAGAAGAACATTATCTCATGACAAATGGACATCTTGGCTAAATTTGCTACAGCGCCTAATTGAGGTGCAATTGTCGGAGGATCCAGACAAATTCATTTGGCGGCTTACTACAAATGGAGAGTTTTCGGTAAAATCGCTGTATGTTGATTTCATGAATGACCATACTGTTTTCCTGAAGAAATACATATGGAGGTTAAAGGTTCCACTAAAGATCCGGATTTTTATGTGGTTCTTAAATAAAAAAGTTTTGCTTACTAAGGATAATTTAACTAAACGGAATTGGACAGGATCGAAGAAATGTGCTTTTTGTACTGCTGATGAATCCATTGAGCATCTCTTTATTAAGTGCCCTTTTGCAAGATTAATTTGGAGAGTTGTTCATTTTACCTTCAATATTTCACCACCTGCGAATATCAAGAACTTATTTGGTAATTGGCTTAATGGGATAGATAAGAAAACAAAAGCTCGAATTCGTGTAGGAGTTTGTGCTTTATTATGGGCAATTTGGAATTGTCGTAATGAGATTGTCTTTAACAGAGCGGAAGGTGTCTTCTTTTTGCAGGTTATTCACAGGGCTACTTACTGGATTCACATGTGGTCGTACCTGCAGTCGGAGGACCAGCGTATACCTATGGAGTCTGGATGCACTCGATTGATGGCGGTCGTTCGGGCTATCTTCAGCCAGGGTGGTTGGCAGCGTGCTGATAGGATACAGTATACATAGGAGTATCATGTATTCTAAGTTTGTTTCACTCTTTCGCTGGCTTATTTTCGTGAGCACCTTATGTGATCGTTGAGGTTGAGCTTGTAAGAATTTTAAGACTTCTAGACTTGAATTTGATCAATAAATGGCTGTGTGCATCTATTTGATGCAGAGGCCGGGTGATACCCATTTCTAAAAAAAAATGTCTTTTCCATAGTCGTTCTATAGGAGCCAAGATGACGCTGGAGAGCAATATTTGTTTTAATCTATTCTTGTGATTTTTGGGATGATACAATTTAAAAAGGCACCACCGTGATAAATCACTCCAGTTCTATAAAGCATGAAATCCTATAAAGTTCAATATCAAACTTTGGCAAGTTCGAGTACCAATTCCCAGATTTTTTTTGAAACAGAGGTAAAAGATTTGCCTAAATGTATTAATTAAGAAGATAACTGCCCAATTAGGGGAAAACCAGGTGCCATTACAACGAAACCATATGCTCCCTAAGGAGGCACACCAACAAATTCTCCCGACCTTCTATAACTGCAAACTCTTGACACATTGATAAGCACTGGAAAACAAGGATCTCGAACCCGAAAGAAGAGAACCATCCATCAACCAGTTACGGGCGGCTTCCATGGGGCACCACTCTCCTTTCTATTGCTTTTGAGATAATCCTTCACCTTCTTGATTTTGCCCATCGTAGCCTTCTCCGAAAGGAGGCTAGCAATATCCTTGCTAGATCCAGGGCAAGCCGCCACCAAGCTGACAAGTAGGTTGCAAAGCTCTTTTGAAAACAACGTCTTAGATTTAGGTGCCAAATCGGCCGTCTCATTAACCTTGTCACCATGGTCAACAAAATCAAGCGGCTAGCCGAAATCCACGGGGGGTGTCATGGGATGCCACCCCAGAGGCCCCAAGCAAGACTACCCTGCAGCTGCACTATTGATAGATGAGGAGAGGGCGAGGGATCCCACACAACTCTTGAAGCTCAGGTATGATCTACAACATTGGAGCCATGATTACATCGATATCCTCGCATTCAGACACATCCGGCATAGCGGGCTGCTGAGACAAGCAAGGCCTGGTACGAGGAGAGTAACAACAAAAGATGTAGTCTTCCCCAACCACACACGAATCCTCTGCAGTGGCAGAGCCCAGACAATAACTTTGTGTAGTCAGTTCAAAGCTGTGTAGTTAAATATATGTATTTATATGATTTTTTCGTAATTATTTTGCATTGTTTATGCCTATGTTCATAAAAAGTTGTGTAGTAGATTGACTACAGATCTATACTATGGCTCCGCCACTGATCCAGGGGAGGATCAGTGGCAGAGCCACACTATAGTCCAACGATAATTATTTGGTCTGGCAGCCCAGGGCTTTAATCCAAACACACCCTTAGTCTCAACCTCCACCACCTCCAGGCGCTAACGTAATCGGAAGCCGTTGAAGACATGGCCAAGAGCAAAAAGCCGGGGCGACCTCCTGACAGCAGGGGCACCACATGATGTTGCTGCATGAGGTGAGACATGATTAAGCAGTAATTAATATATTACCCTCTTGACCCCTCAAAAAAATTCCATCTTGTTCTTTGGCTCCTAAGAAAATCAATTAGTTATAACCGTTTGATCTAATATATACTACATACTAAAATGTGTAGTATGATTCACCATAAAATTCCCCCAATTAATTAACTTGAAAGGTCAGAGCATCAATATATCCTATATAACTAAGAAGTTCATCCCCACTATAAACTTTTCTCTCAACATGCAAGGTGTCCACCTCATCAAGTATCTTTGACCTATCTTAGGCTGCCACATCATCTTGATCCCACTAACTTATTTATCTCATGAACAAATATGCCACATCAGCCTCTTATTGTTTTTCATCTAATAATGGGAACCTCTTCCGGTTCATTGCTCCACTCTTCGGTTTCTTTAAGAACTGTGGAAGACTCTCATTTTCATCCACCTTGATTAAGGGAGACGGCCGGGCGAAGGATCACCTGATTTTCCAATCCCCCGTTCTATATATTGTGCATTGGCAAATGATTCGGTTCTCATTGGCACCAGAGACATTTGCTCTGTCTGAGAACCCCCGCACTTCAATCCAGGGATGCTGCAGCCCCCCTTCGTAGCTACTTCCTCAGTTCCTCTCCTCTGTCTCTCACATTGGGAGTTTCCCCATGTCTAGACCTCTCTCTAAAAAAATTGTTTTGCAGGCACTGCACACAGAATCGGATGATCAGTGTGATCGTCCTGCAATTGGCTTCTCAACGGTAGTCCCATGTTTCATATTTGTCCTGATAGTTTTTGGTTTCTTATTTTTCCGGACAGATGCTAATATTTGACTCCTGCATGTTTGCCTTTAACTTTGCTGCTGCTTTGTTGAGATGCTAGGCTGCAATTCTTAGTACAGAAGTTGTTTTTCGATTCCATCTATTGATGATACAGAGGAATCCTCTTATTAACTTCAGTGCCTTTTCTTTTTTGCTTTTTCTTCTACAGATGTCCAACCGAACGAACGCTTAATTCGCCTGAAAGCGATCCACATCCGTTCTATGGATGCACATAGTGAGATGGCGGCAACTCAAGAACCAATAGGAAGCTAAAGAGAGAATGTGGTGGAATCTGAGGAGAGGATCCCATGACCTATGTGGTGATCTCCACAAGAAGGTCTAATGGATCAATCAGGTGAGACGATGTCCATTGCTGCCTTTGTATTGCTTGATTTTTTTTTGCATACGTCCATCCTCTTCTACTCATAATTTTTTGTGTGTGATCGATCAGTCATGAATAAAAGCAGTACCAGATGGTAAAGATTATGAGATACAACCTTTTTCATTGACTTTTCATTGCTCGACGGATGTTAACATATTGTTTGCCGAGATAACTAGCGAGCTTATTTTCTAAGGAAATCTACAATAAATATCATACAACAACTAAATATATTGTAGGAGTTGCTCTAATCATAGTTGTGCTTTCCTTCTGCAAATTAGCGGGGAATGAGCCAGACCTGCTTATTTTCTAAACAACAGCTATAGTAAATATCATACTGATCGATATACCCTAGCAGTGTCCCTTTTGCAGATTAATGAGAATCAAGGCCACGACAAGAAAATCAATGGTTTCGAGTATCTGCCCCATACCATTTTCTCTAAAAATTAATTTGTTTGGTCCATGCATGCATGAAATGTCTGACAAAATATACACTCTAATAGTTTTGAACATTAGTCTGGATATGGTCAGAAACCACATGTATACTTCACTTCGCAATGAAATGATAAACTAATCTCTATTTCTGTCGATGAGAAACTTTCTTAACCTGATTTGTGATATGACTCATACTTGTGTCAAGTTTTATTATAGTGAAACATTTTGCTACTATTTCCGCTGCAATGCGCGGGAAATCATCTAGTATCCTCAACAGTAGAACCCAAGGTTACTAGAAACGGTCAGTTGATTTCAACGATAGCTAATATATAGCTTACCTAGGGGCTAGGGCATTCCAAGATGTCATCCGCACTCATTTTCTGGTGTATACATACTTGTGAGCGAGTAGAGGAGCCTAGTCCCTCATTAATTTCTCTTCATGATTTTGTTAGCATTTCAAGTTTTGTGTATTCAAAAGATTTTGTTAGATTTGTAGGATATACAATGCATTTACATTAGTATTTCTTAAGAATTCATTTGCAAAAAAAATCTTTGCAATTTCAGAAGTTTACACCGAACCCTTTCTAGAACACGACTTCTATATTTTCCATGCGATAAACCAAACATGATTTCTCTTATCTAGGATTGTAAGATAACAAGGAAATATATCATGCTAATTTTCATATTCTTTCATTTTCGAATTCCACGAGTTCGAGTCTCAGAATTATACATGCATTCCTTTGTACCCTCCAGAAAGACCGATAATTAAAGTCCAACACTATTCCTATAAATGTTTCCCTAATATTTAAATTTGATATTTATTAACCTACAAGCTTTACTCAACGTTCAGAAGTATTCAGACTCAAAAGTACCGGACGATACCTGAGTACCATCCCAATCACCATAAAAGAGCTCTACTTCTGTAATGGTTTGTAGTCTTCAGAATTTTTACTACGACATATTGTTTGATTTGAAATATTATAGTCCATGCATGGGATTTTTTAGAACTCGTTTGCTATAAGTTTGCTGTAAACCTTTATTTACTCCCAACTTATTGGAAATATTTTTCTCTCTCTTACCCGTTGTCATTCTATAGGAGCCAAGATGACACAGTAGTTCAATGTTTTTATCTTCTGTTGTCATTTTTTTTGGGATGATATGATTCAAAGAGGCCACCACTTTGATCAATCCTTTTTACTCACTCCAGTTCTATAAAGCATGAAATCTTGTAAAGTTTGATGTCAAACTTAAGTTTCGAGTACTAAGACCCAGAAATTTAATAATGTCATGCACCACACAGAAATTAACTTGGAGGGTCAGAACATCAACTGTAGGACCCAATGTTTTACTAGAAACGGGCAGTGGGAAACGGTAATGTCAACCATGCTCAATCTGGTGTATACTTGCTTGTCAGAGAGTAGCTAGAGAGTGCCTAGGCCTTCATTACTTTCCCATCTTGATTGTGTTAGAATTTGATGTCCAGTGACAAGGGGGTTTTACCCTTGTGTGGAGGACAAGGAAGGACCTCGACAACTGCTTTCTCCCATTGTTAATTCGGCAGCTAGTCCAGTGACAAGTACCAAGCTCCCACAAAGAAGATCGGATGATGTGTCTCACATGCGCCGAGATCTATTTTCTATTTTCCTTTACTTTTAAAACAACCATTGGCATACAGTTGTGTTCTTTCAGTTTGCTATAAAATAATTTGCCTGCAGTTAATCTATATATTCCTGTAAAACATACAACTTATGATCATATCTGGAATATTCAGCTGAGTCGACTACTATATCTCTTCAAACGGTGTGATCTAGCAGAGAGATTATTCTTAAGAGCATTGTTTTATGTCTCTTTAAAGGTTGTGGCTGATCAATCCATTTTTTTTGCATATATAGCTCATAAGAATTCTTTTGCAAGAAATCCTTCGCAATTTCATACCAAAGATCACACTGTTTTGTGATGTGCAGTGAAATGACTGTTAATGAGTGGGTTGAGCCGGTGCGTTGGCTAGACGGTTCCAATTCTCAGCATGGATCCTTTTGGTTTTATCGTACACAATTTGTTCTTGGCGGTGACGATGCTTCTGCCTGTAAAACATGGTTTATCTTCCTCCATTGTGTGTGACAGTGTGCATCTTATATGGTTTGGTTTTGTATAGTGTCACATCTTAGGTTTTCCTGCTGGCCCTGTCAGTGGCTTAGTGTGCTTCACGCGCACGGTGATCTATGATGTTATGCGAGTAGTGTTGGTTTTGTGCAAGGTTATCACATGACCTGTAACCATTGCCTCTTTTTTTCGTGGCTTTATGGTCCACTATAGGGAGAGCCGTGCGAGGCGCTCCGGCTTATATGTGCACATGTACTGTGTGCATTGCTGGCTATAGTGTCGGCTTTACCACCAACTGGTCGCTCGGTGTTGAATGCAGATGTGACAGGAAAACTTGTTTTTTCTGTCCGAGAGTCGACAATGCTTATCTGTATATTTTGAATATCTTCGCTATGTGTGCAATAGTTAGGTGGCTCGGGCTTGATTGCGCAGAGGCTAAGAACTCGGTAGTTCATGGTGGTTTTGCAGCATGTGTGCTCTAAGGGTCATGCGACTCATAGTGTAGTAGCCAACAAACCGTGCAACCAGCCTTGGGTATTTTCTGTAAGCCTAGCTGGGAGGTTCTTGTGTTAGTAATCCCCGCGGTATACAGACCGCGTGCCATCGTAGATTTTTCCCTGTTGGCTTCTCAGCGGTTTAGTTGTGGTTGGCAGGAAAGGTGCACATGTCCATCTTTAGGCCATCTTGTTGGAGATATGCCCAAGAGGCAATAATAAATGGTTATTATATATCTCTATGTTTATGATAATGTTTACATACCATGCTATAATTGTATTAACCGAAACATTGATACATGTGTGATATGTAAACAACAAAGAGTCCCTAGTAAGCCTCTTAACTAGCTTGTTGATTAATAGATGATTAGTTTCATAATCATGAACATTGGATGTTATTAATAACAAGGTTATATCATTATATGAATGATGTAATGGACACACCCAATTAAGCGTAGCATAAGATCACGTCATTAAGTTATTTGCTATAAGCTTTCGATACATAGTTACCTAGTCCTTATGACCATGAGATCATGTAAATCACTTATACCGGAAAGGTACTTTGATTACATCAAACGCCACTGCGTAAATGGGTGGTTATAAAGGTGGGATTAAGTATCCGGAAAGTATGAGTTGAGGCATATGGATCAACAGTGGGATTTGTCCATCCCGATGACGGATAGATATACTCTGGGCCCTCTCGGTGGAATGTCGTCTAATGTCTTGCAAGCATATGAATAAGTTCATAAGAGACCACATACCACGGTACGAGTAAAGAGTACTTGTCAAGAGACGAGGTTGAACAAGGTATAGAGTGATACCGATGATCAAATCTCGGACAAGTAAAATATCGCGTGACAAAGGGAATTGGTATCGTATGTGAATGGTTCATTCGATCACTAAGTCATCGTTGAATATGTGGGAGCCATTATGGATCTCCAGATCCCGCTATTGGTTATTGGTCGGAGAGAGGTCTCAACCATGTCTACATAGTTCACGAACCGTAGGGTGACACACTTAAGGTTTGATGTCGTTTAAGTAGATATGGAATAAGGAATGGAGTTCGAAGTTTTGTTCGGAGTCTCGGATGGGATCCAGGACATCACGAGGAGGTCCTGAATGGTCCGGAGAATAAGATTCATATATAGGAAGTCATATTGCAAGTTTGGAAATGATCCGGTGCATTTATGGCAGGTTCTAGAAGGTTCTAGAAAAGTCCGGAAGAAATCACCATGGAAAGTGGAGTCCCGGAGGGACTCCACCTTGCATGGCCTGCCAACCCTAAAGGGGAGGAGTCCCAGGTGGACTCCCTAGGGTGGCCGGCCAACCCCCCAAGGAAGGGGTGGGAGTCCCACCTTGAGTGGGATTCCCCCTTGGGTAGGTTTTGTCCCTTTGGTAGGTTTTGGTTTCGGGTCTTATTCGAAGACTTGGATACCAACACTTGGGTATTTCCACCTATATAATGAGGAGGAGAGGGAGGGGGGCAGCCACTCTTGGCCGCACCACCTAGGGCTGCCCATGGCCGGCGCCCTAGCCACCCCCTCTCCCAAACCCTAGCCTCTCCTCCTCCACCACTTCTCCCGCATACGCTTAGGCGAAGCCCTGCCGGAGTTCTCCACCACCACCACCACCACGCCGTCGTGCTGTCGGGATTCCGAGGAGAATCTACTACTTCCGCTGCCCGCTGGAACGGGGAGGTGGACGTCGTCTTCATCAACAACCGAACGTGTGACCGAGTACGGAGGTGCTGCCCGTTCGTGGCGCCGGAAGCGATCGTGATCAAGATCTTCTACGCGCTTTTGCAAGCGGCAAGTGAACGTCTACCGCAGCAACAAGAGCCTCATCTTGTAGGCTTTGGAATCTCTTCAAGGGTGAGACTCGATACCCCCTCGTTGCTACCGTCTTCTAGATTGCATCTTGGCTTGGATTGCGTGTTCGCGGTAGGAAATTTTTGTTTTCTATGCAACGAATCCCTACAGTGGTATCAGAGCCGTGTCTATGCATAGATGGTTGCACGAGTAGAACACAATGGTTTTGTGGGCGTTGATGCTTATGTTGTCTTTAGTTTGAGTACTTTGCATCTTTGTGGCATAGTGGGATGAAGCGGCTCGGGCTAACTTTACATGACCGCGTTCATGAGATTTGCTCCACGCTCAACATGCAACTTGTATTGCATAAGTGGCTTTGCGGGTGTCTCTCCTACTATAGTGAAGATTTAATTTACTCTTCTATTGACAACACTAGTATCACCGTTGTGGTTCATGTTCGTAGGTAGATTAGATCTCACTCGAAAACCCTAAACCACGTAAAATACGCAAACCAAATTAGAGACGTCTAACTTGTTTTTGCAGGGTTTGGTGATGTGATATGGCCATGATGTGATGATGAATATGTATGAGATGATCATTATTGTATTGTGGCAAGGAGCCTTATGGTTGTCTTTAAATTTCATGTTGAGTAGTATTTCAAAGTAGTTGTAATAGTTGCTACATGAGGTGAACAACCATGAAGACGGCGCCATGGACCTTGACGCTACGCCGACGATGATGGAGATCATGCCCGTTGATGATGGAGATCATGCCGTGCTTTGGAGATGAAGATCGAAGGCGCAAAGACTAAAGGGCCATATCATATCACATATGAATTGCATGTGATGTTAATCCTTTATGCATCTTATTTTGCTTAGATCGCGACGGTAGCATTATAAGATGATCCCTCACATTAATATCAAGATAATAAAGTGTTCTCCCCTCGTATGCACCGTTGATATAGTTCGTCGTTTCGAAGCATCTCGTGATGATCGGATGTGATAGACTCAACGTTCACATACAACGGGTGTAAGCCATGTTGCACACGCGGAATACTTGGGTTTGATTGACGAGCCTAGCATGTACAGACATGGCCTCGACGGAAACCGAAAGGTTGAACACGAGTCATATGGATGATATGATCAACATGTTGATGTTCACCATTGAAGCTACATCATCTCACGTGATGATCGGTTTTGGTGTAGTGGATCTGGATCGTGTACCACTTAACAACTATGAGGGATGTTGTATTAAGTGGGAGTTCATTAGTAATTAGATTAAAACATGAACTAATTATCATAAACATAGTCTGAGTAGTATTTTGAATTAATTTGTAGTATTGGCATCCGTTTTTCTACCAAGCGCTAGTCTTGTTATTGAGATAGAAATACTGTTAAAATCTGAAAATAAACTTTACGAACTGGTACCGTATTGTTAAAGAATCAAGAAATGATTAACTCCTATTGCAAACTTTTAGTAAACCTCACATTGTTGATTCAAAGAGCTATGGTTTCAATTAGTACCTAAAGTTATCTTGTCTCCGTGAAACTTGAAGTTCAAATCTGTTTGAAAAGTAAGGAGCTGAAAATTATTTTTCAGAAATAATCAAGGTATGAGATATATGTGATATCTAAGACCTTGTTGCAAGGTGATAGAATATAATTTGGTGAGACTACATAAACTCATAAGTTTTATGGGAATGTACGAAGGTTGAAGACGCAAGGCGTCCCAATCCTCCAACTATTGGGGCACTAACGATATTCGTATATCCATGAAGTGATCGTTCTTAGTATGCACCGTTGCTAAGACTCATAGTTTCGAATACTAAGGTATAGATTCTATGTGTGCATACAACGGGTGCAAGCCAGATTTGCACACACGAATACTAAGGTTAAACTTTACGAGCCTAGCATGTACATACATGGTCTCGAAAAGTCGTCATGATATGATGGATAAAATTATGAGTGAAATTGTTCATCATATTAAAAGGTTACTAATAGTGAAATCCGGAACACTTGTCATATGATGATCAACTTCAAAGAACCTCAAGGTTATTGGTATTTGATCAACAAACCTAGAAGTTATTGATGTTGAAGTGTTTTTCTGAATAATGAGGAAAGCTAAAAGAGAAACTACAAAAGATTATTGGCAGAAAGAAAAGAAAAGACTAGAAAGTCTAGCTCATGTGTATATAAATGATATACATGTTATGGATGTATTCCTCGTTTGGTCATACAATAAAATTCTTGGGTATTTGTACCATATTGGTTGGTATAAAGTGTCATACAAAACAACACAATACAAGAATACAATGGCCTAAGTGACTGACAAGGAATATGATAGGTATGCACGTCTGGAACAAAAATAAAGTGTTATTATGTTCATCGTTGGCATTCTATCTAGCCCTTAGAATTTATAATAAAGAACTTAATAATTGTTATTTTGCTCTGGTCAAATGAAAACAATGAGTTGTTCAAATTGTGACATTACTCCATGTACAATGGATAAGTTATTATAAATCTTAATGGTGAAACACACACACACATAATACTGACGCTAAAATGCCATAAGGCAAATGATTTGAATTCCACTTATTTGTGGAACCGCCATTTAGGTCATGTTAGAAAGGAACGCATGAAGGAACTCCATGCAAATGGATTTTTGGAGTCATTTGATTTTTGAATCGTTTGGCGCTTGCAAATCTTTTCTAAAAGAGAATGACTGAAATACCGTTCATAGGCCAAGAGTTGAACGGGCAACTAACTTAGTGGAAACATACATGATGATATATGTGGTTCACTGGGCATAGTTGTGTGCGGGAGATTCTTCTACTTTATGAAAACTTCCAACAATGAATTGAGTATATATGTAGATATATTCGATAAGGAAGAAGTTTGAAACATTTGAATGGATTCAAATAAATTTCAGCATGAAGTGGAAATCATCGTAATAGAAAAGTCAAATATCTATGATTAGATCATAGTGGAAATATTTGAATTACGAGTTTTAGCGAACATCTAAGAGAGTTATGAAGTTGTTCTACAACTCACGTTTCTTGGAGTATCATAGTGATGATGGAGTATCCGAGAGATGTATCCAAACCTTGTTGGATCAATGATGAGATAAAATATTGATGCCATTATATTTTTGTGGATTATGCTTTAGAGACTACCGCTTTTACACTGAATAGAGCATCATCATGATCCGTTGAAATGACACCATACGAGTTATGGAATGGGTATGAACCCTAATAGTCCTTTCTTAAATTTTGGTATGCATAACATAAGGTGAACCAAAATCGGATGAATGTCTTTAGGGATTTCTATTTTCGTGCCCCTGGTTCGTTAGTTGTACTCAGTTTTCCCCAGCCCCTTAGTTTTTCCTCAGTTTTCCCCTCCCTCTAGTTTGAAACCCGTCGCAGACGCTCAGACGGGAGGGTTGCCGTCTGGTCAGAGGCCTTCACCGTTACCGGTGACGGCTAGGGAGCCGCGTTGGTGTTGAATTGACCGTTTCTTTCGAACTATGTTGACTGTTGACTCGAGGAGCTCACCCAAAGCTTTCCACTCCGCCCGATACTGGAGGAGCTCACACACCGCCCCTCCGCCGCCACGCCGTCCTGCCCTCCTACCTTATGGCGTCGTCCGCCGCCGAGCCGCCCCCGCCCCCACCACCACCCCCGGGAGGCGGAGAGGGATCCGCCTCCACCAGATCTAGATCTACCCCTGTCGCGGTAGAGTTTGTATATCCGTCTGATGTACCGACTCTTCCCGTCAGCCGCGGAGAAGATTGGGAATCGGAGGGATCTAACGCATGGATTCCATCTGGGTAAGCATCGTCTGCCTATGTGAATTAACAGTAGGCAGTTTTTGAGCGCCAATCGTTGTTGCTCAACTAACTGCGTTGCTTTTCGAATAGGATTGATCCAGCGCTGGCTTTTCGGCTGGTGGTTAGGCTGGATTCTAGCTTTACGCGTGATTCTAAACGCGAAATGAATGGGTTTTACTTCCCTGCGGTGGTTGCAACCACCATCTCGTTGAGGGATTTGAAAGCTAACATCTTCGATAAGTACCCCTGGAGCCCTCGCGATGCAGTTCATTTCGAATATTTCAACAGCACGGAGCGAAGATTGGTTCCACTAATTTCCGACGATGATCTGGGAATTCTTTTTGCTTTGAATGCTTCTTGCCATTTCGGTAAAATTCGTGTCCATGTGGACAGGGGCCAGGCATCATCAGGTGGTCGGGCATCATCAGGTGGTCGGGCATCATGTCTCTCTACTGCTGCTGCCTCTGCTAATAGTGTGCGCCGCGGTGATCCTTGTAGGTCCACAGCAGCACCATCTGTCCCCAGTGCGAGTGGTAGCCAGATCGTTCCTGTGGTCAATGTGGAGGACGATGCAGAGATTGGGGATCAGTCTCCTGAAGATGATGAGGATGAGTTAATGTTTCCTGAATTGGTAGATCGATGCAGTAAGCAGGCAATGGAGGATCAATACATGGAAGATATTGCTTTTGGTGCCAGATTTGATGAGACTGATGATGAAGAGAAGAATGAGAACGATGACAGCCTCGTTTTAGCCGATTACGAAGGTGAAGACTTGCCAACAATTGAGTGGAACAGGGAGGATCCTCAGCTTGCAAAAGGCACCGTGTTTCAAACGATGATGGACTGCCGTAATGCAATTACTACATATCACATTCTCACTAAGAATAATTATGAGGTTATTAAAAGTGAGCCAGGTAGGTTCACAATTAAATGCCCATACCCAAGGTGTAGGTTTAGGCTGCATGCATCCACAATGCGCAGAAGCAGCTTGGTTCAGGTACTACGCCAACCAGTTGTGTATTTAGATCACGGTGTAAAATTTGTTATCTATTACTGACATCCCTTATCATTATGTTTCAGATAAAGGTTAATAAGGAGATCCATAGGTGTCCACCTCTAGGGGGAGAGCCAGACCTGAAAACAAAGCTAGCGAAGACTAGGTGGTTGGCAGATATAATCCTAGATTGGCTGAGAGAAACTCCTTCACTTGGTCCAACGGCACTCCAGAAAAAGGTGGCTGAGAAGTATAAAGGGATGAAAGTACCTTACATGAGGATGTTCTATGCAAAGGAAATGGCTCTTGACAAGATCAATGGTCCATGGAATGAAAGCTTTCAGTTGCTTTACACTTTCAAAGCTGAAGTGGAGATGGCTAGTCCAGGCAGTGTTGTAGCAATAGACAAGCATACAGTTCCCTACAAATTGAAAAGCGGGAAGGTAATGCACAAGGAATGTTTTAGAAGGGCTTTTGTTTGTTTCAAAGCTTGCTGGAAAGGCTTTTTGGACGGTTGCAGGCCTTATTTGGCCGTGGATGCATCAGCTCTTCATGGTAGGTTTAAAGGACAGCTAGTTGCTGCTACTGCAGTTGATGGACATAATTGGATGTTCCCTGTTGCTTATGGAGTTTTGGAGGTTGAGTCAGAGGAAAGTTGGACTTGGTTTCTGCAGAACTTGCGCGACCTTATAGGTCATCCACCAGGACTTGTTATCCACACAGACGCTTGCAAAGGTTTGGAGAGTGCGGTAGAAGCAGTATTCCCTGGAGTGGAGCATAGGGAATGTATGCGACACTTGGTACAGAATTTTACAAAGAAATTCAAGGGTAAAGTTTTTACTGACAACCTATGGCCAGCTTCATACACATGCAGCTCTAGGAAGCATAAGTTTCATTTGGATGTGTTGTATAAACAAAAACCTGGGGTGAAGGAGTACTTGGATGAACATCATGGTAGGGTGTGGTCAAGAAGCCAATTCAATGAAATTTGCAAGGTAGACTATGTAACAAGTAACCTTGCGGAGAGTTTCAACTCAAAGGTCAAGTCATTGAAAGGGCTTATGCTGTGGCAAATATTTGATAAGATTAGGCAGATGATCATGATAAAGATCGATCTGCGTCAAAGAATTGCATCCACAAATTATGTTGGCCATCTCATGCTCCCATCTTTGATTAAGTCTTTGCATGAGAGGGCAAAACAATTGAGGATGCAATGCGTCAGAAAAGGAATGGAGGCTGAGGTAACCTACACTGACAGTAAAAACATGCAGTGGAGGTATCCAGTGAGTTTGGTTGATAGGACATGCCATTGTAGGGGATGGCAGATCCGTGGGATACCCTGCATACACGCATTGTTTTTCATGAGTGTTATAGGGGGTGAAGATGGTGAAGTTGATCAGTATGTGTCAGAGTATTTCTCTGTTGCAAAATTTAGGGCTGCATATGCTATGAATGTTCCTACCTTGTTGGGAAAAGACCAATGGATGAAAGTCGATCCAGGCTTCAAACTGTACTCTCCAGTATTGACTAGACCGGCAGGTAGGCCGAGGAAGAATAGGATCAGAGCTAGTGCAGAGGGTGGTGCACCGATTCGAAAACGTAAGTGCAAACGTTGTGGAATCCCTGGACACATTGCTAGGCTTTGTAAAAATGGAGTTGATCCGGCTTTTGGAATGGAAGATCAGGCGGGAGCAGAAAATGCAGAGGAGAATGAAGCAGCAATTCAACTTGAGATTGAAGCAGCAGTTCAACATGAGGAGATTGAAGCAGCAAATGCAGAGGAGATTGAAGCAGCAGTTCAACATGAGGAGATTGAAGCAGCAAATGCAGAGGAGATTGAAGCAGCAGTTCAACATGAGGAGATTGAACCGATGGATCGAGAGCAGAGGGAACAGATGGATGTAGAAAGGCTTCAACCGATGAGTCCAGAGGAGAGTGAACAGTATTATCGAGATTGCCTCGATAGTTGTAAGGCCATGTGTGATGCACACTTCGAAGAGCTCATGGCAGAAGAAAAAGCAGAAGCTTCGCAGAAGAAGAAGAACAAGAAAGAGGGCAAAAGGAAGGTAGACACCGGTAATATCCCTGGTAGGGTTACCCGGAGTAAGGTGGTGGTGATGACCCACAAGTATAGGGGATCGCAACAGTCTTCGAGGGAAGTATTACCCAATTTATTGATTCGACACAGGGGAGACAAAGAATACTTGTAAGCCTTAACGGAGTTGTCAATTCAGCTGCACCTGGAAACAGACTTGCTCGCAAGAGTTTATCAGTAGTAACAGTTTTATGGCAGTGGAAATAGTGAAATAACAGCAGCGGTGAAATAAAGACAGCAGTAGTGATTATAGTAAACAGCAGGATTAAAATACGTAGGCACAGGGACGGATTTAACGGGCGTTGCATGGATGAGAGAAACTCATATAACAGTCAAAGCATGGGCATTTGCAGATAATAATAAAACGGTATCCAAGTACTAATCAATCAATAGGCATGTGTTCCATATTTAGTCGTACGTGCTCGCAATGAGAAACTTGCACAACATCTTCTGTCCTACCAGCCGGTGGCAGCCGGGCCTCTAGGGAAACTACTGGATATTAAGGTACTCCTTTTAATAGAGTACCGGAGCAAAGCATTAACACTCCGTGAACACATGTGATCCTCACATCACTACCATTCCCTCCGGTTGTCCCTTTGTCACTTCGGGGCCATTGGTTCCGGACAGCGACATGTGTATACAACTTGCAGGTAAGATCATAAACAACGAATATCTTCATGAATCAATAACATGTTCAGATCTGAGATCATGGCACTCGGGCCCTAGTGACAAGCATTAAGCATAACAAGTTGCAACAATATCATAAAAGTGACATCTACGGATACTAGGCACTATGCCCTAACAATCTTATGACTATTACATGACCAATCTCATCCAATCCCTACCATCCCCTTCAGCCTACAGCGGGGGAATTACTCACACATGGATGGGGGAAACATTGCTGGTTGATGGAGAGCGTTGGCGGTGATGGCGGTGAAGATCTCCTCCAATTCCCCGTCCCGGAGTGCCGAACGGAGACTTCTGGCTCCCGCGACGGAGTTTCGCGATGTGGCGGCTCTCTGGAGGGTTTCTGGCGATGTCGACTTCTCTCCGTGCGTTTTTAGGTCGAGGCGAATAAGTAGTCCGAGGGGGCGTCGGAGGCCGGGGCCACACCATAGGGCGGGCCCCCCCGGGCCGCGCCGCCTTATGGTGTGGGGCCCTCGGGCCTCCACCTCCTTCGCCCTTCTGGCTCCGTCAATATTTTGGTAAAATAGGGCCATCTGAAGAAATTCCGAGGATTTTCCGAAAGTTGGATTTGCACAAAACGAGACACGAGCGTTCTGCTGAAAACAGCGTTAGTCCGTGTTAGTTGTATCCAAAATACACAAATTAGAGGCAAAACAATAGCAAAAGTGTTCGGGAAAGTAGATACGTTTTGGACGTATCAACTCCCCCAAGCTTAGCTTATTGCTTGTCCTCAAGCAATTCAGTTAACAACTGAGCGATAAAAGAACTTTCACGAACACATTTGCTCATATGATGTATATATTCTCATGCTATGGCTAATACTTAAGCAGTTCATAATGAGATATATGCAAATAAGATCATCCAACAGCTATGTCAATCATGGAGAAGTACCAACAATTAATAATAAGCACCATGAATCATGTATATAAGCAGGATTGCAATGTTCATAAGAGAATATGATAAAGTGGTATCTCGCTTGCCTGTATTTGATCGGCAAAACATAAATGCCGAGGCACCTCTTGAGTTCATAGAAAGACTAGAAGTAGTGATTGTCAAAGATAAAAGCATCAAAGTTATACCACAATCAATCATATTTTGAGACAAGCATATTATACTAAGAATGACAGTTGTGCTCTCAAGATAGTGCTCAAAGAAAGAATGGAGACACAACATAAAAGTAAAAGATTGACCCTTCGCAGAGGGAAGCAGGGATTAACATGCGCTAGAGCTTTTCATTTGTAAAGCAGGAGTAAAATTATTTGAGAGGTGTTTGTTGTTGTCAACGAATGGTAATGGGTACACTAACTACCTCATCAACCGGACTCACAAGAGCGGCTCCCATTTATTATTTTTGGTTGGCACTCCTTCCAACCTTTCTTTCACAAACCATGGCTAACCGAATCCTCGGGTGCCTGCCAACAATCACATACCATGAAGGAGTGCCTTTTTATTTAAGTTTTATTATGATGATGACACTCCCCCCAACCTTTGCTTACACAAGCCATGGCTAACCGAATCCTTCGGGTGCCGTCCAACAATCACAAACCATGGAGGAGTGTCTATTTAAGTTAATTAATTTGGGACTGGGAATCCCATTGCCAGCTCTTTTTGCAAAATTATTGGATAAGCGGATGTGCCACTAGTCCATATGAGAGTCCGTCAAAAGTAAATGACAAGGTTGAAAGCTAAACACCACATACTTCCTCATGAGCTATGAAACATTAACACAAATTGAGAAACATTTTGAAAGTTTTAAAGGTAGCGCATGAGAATTTACTTGGAATGGTTTGAAATGCCATGCATAGGTATTTATGGTGGACACTTTTGGAACAACTTGGTTTTCAGGTGTTTGGAAGCACGAGCGGCGTTCCCGCTCAGTACAAGTGAAGGCTAGCAAAAGATTAGGGAACGACAAATCAAGAGAGCAGTAACTGTCATAATCATGCTTGCGGCAAAATAAATTAACGGAGGCATAAAAGTGATACAAGAACTCTGAAGCAATATAAATCATCGAGGCTTAATTGACTTTTTGTTCAGTCATATGCATGCGTGAGCATGTGCCAAGTCGATATAAATGAATTATTCAGAGGAGGATACCACAATGCCATACTTACTTATGAATAAAACAATGCAAGCAAACATCCATGACATGCTACTCATATTAATAAATTGGAACTAAACATGAGAGATCATGAACTACTAGACTTTCTCAAATAACATATACCTCACATGAACCAACTAAGCATGCTCATATGGATGAGTATATGTACAAAAATGAAAACAAATAGAGTTCATACCAGCCTCTCACCACAATCAGATTGTCGTAGATCGTCATTATTGCCTTTTCACTTGTGTAGCTTGGATAATATGAAATGAAAACCACGCTCCAGCCACCGAAGACCATTGAACTCATGATGAACTTTACAAACCAAAGAAGAACAGCAAATATTTTTGGTGTTTTCGAATTAGAAACAAGAACGAAAGAAAACAAGCAAACAAAGCAAAATCTTTTTGGGTTTTCTCATAGCAAACTAACGATAGCAAATAAAGCAAACTAAGAGCAAGGTACCAAATAAATAAATGGTGAAGAGAAACAACAGAAATATTTTTGGTCTTTTTGTGTTTTAGGAAAGAAACAAAGTGAAAACAAAAGAATGCAAACTAACAGAAACACAGAAAAGCAGGATGACAGAAATCTGCCAAATCCTGACAGCAGTACAGAAATCGAATTTAACAAAAATCTTCCATTGCTCAGACCAAAAAGTGTTCAACTAATGAAAGTTAGATAACAACCTGGGGAACATGCTCAAAAATTGGCAACTCAAAATAACGTTCTGGCTGTGCGTACGAATTTTTTGGTAACAGCACAGAATCTGTTTTTGGACAGCACTTCCCCAAATATCATCTCCCCCTCATTAGAAAACCACTCTAGAGACTAAACAAGTATGTACAAGTATCCAGCAACCATAATATGCAAAGAATGAGTGATGCCGGTATACCTCCCCCCAAGCTTAGGCTTTTGGCCTAAGTGGAGTTCATTCCCAACGAGGGTCGGGGTTCCACGCCGGTGGATCATACATGGAGTGGTAATAAGGCCCCTGTGCAGAAGAATATCGTGGAGGCTCCACGTGACCATGATGTTGATATGAGGAGCTTGCTGCATCGGATGAAGAGTCGGGATGCTCCTCGGTCTCCTCCACATCTTCCCTCGCACGACGGCTTTCTCTTTCTATGTATGCATTTAGCTCATTTTCTGTGATCGACCACCCGTCCCTGGCATCAAGGTTAAACAAAGCAGGTGCAGGCAATCGTACTAGTTTTTCAATTTTCTTAGTTACACTCCATTTTTTCTTATATAAAGTTATCCTATAATGCAGGTTGTTCAAGTTAGATGCATCTGAAATAAACTCATGTCTAATCATGGAAACCACATCAAGCTTCTCTATAGAAAGCGGAATATCTAAATGGTGAGGTTCTACACCATGCATAGCTAATAAGCGAGAGGCGATAAGACCTCCACAAATTCCTCCTTTCTCACGGTTAGTAGCAAGTCTACAAGCTATTAAAGCACCCAAATTATAAGTCCTATCCTGTTGCAAAGCAGCAGCTAAGAAAGCCAAGTCTGGGACAGATAATTTACCTCCGGTCCTTCTTGCAAGGACGCACTTTGTAATGAAATAGGCAAAGTAGCGGATGGCTGGATGTTGAATGCTACTAATCTTACCATCATCATTGGAGAGGCTCCTCCCATTACAAATCCTTGTATAAAGATCTGAGAGCTCCCGCGGTGTTCCCCTGATCTTCTCGCAGGATCCCCATTGCGGTACTCCAATTGCTGCACAAAAAACACTAAATGGCAAGTTGACAGCTTTATTGTAAATTTTATACTGGACCATGGGGTCAGACCGCGACCAATTGAACTTGAAGTCCTGCACAAAAGACATAGTTAATTTTACATATTGTCTTGGCTCTCCTTCAACAAAACCACTCAGCCCTGCACGAGAGATTAGAGTTTGCACATCTTGTAAAATCCCCGCACTTCTCATAAAGTCCACGCATGGGTAGTAAGAGGGGTATACTCCCTCCTCACGATTGACTCTTGAAACTTGCTGGACTTCCAATTCTTCTTGGTTCAATTGGGGCACACCTTCCATTTTCTGAAATTTTCAACAATCATTATAAAATTTGATTTCAAGGTGTGTAATTGAAGGGAACCACTATAGGAACTTGCTAGAGTGCTAAACATGCATCAAAACTAATTTCTACCACTTAGAACAAGCATGCAAGCTCACTAAACATGTTACATACAGCAGCAAAATATTCAAGATATACTCAACCAAATGAAATTCTAATTGGACAATCAAAGGAGTCACATACCAAGGAGTAAATGTGCCAAATTTCAGACAGAAATCTGGGCTGAGCAAGGAGATCGAAAAATCGCGAGTTCTTGAGCAGAAACACGAGTGAGAGAAACTTGGTACGAGTTTTTTCGGGAGAGAGAAGGTGCTGGGAGGAAGAGATGGTGTAGTGGGGCAAGGGGTGGCCCACACCACATGGTGGCGCGGCCCCCTTGCTGGCCGCGCCGCCCTATGGTGTGGCACCCCCTGGTGCCCCACAGGTCATCCTCTGGTGCTCCCAGGTGCCTCGTCGAAAAATAGGACCAACGGTGTAATTTTTGTAATTTTTAGAGAACTTTGAAAAATGCACATTTCTGGGTATTAAATTAATGATTACTGCGCAGGAAAATGATTTCTAAAATCTTAAATGATCTAAGCATATTGCAAAACAAAAGTGCTACAGCAAATAAAATAAGTGGAGGGAGAAAGAAAGAAAGAAGTGTTGTTTAGCTCTCCTATGCAATAAAATATACTTGTTAACAAGGTTGATCAAGTCTTGCTACCAAATAAATTTTATATGACATAAGAAGAAATAAACCTCAAATCAATCATGTTACCTTATATTGAATTGATATGGATCCAATCACAAGAGTTTGATATTCTTCTTTAGGCTCATATAGGACAATCAATGGATCCCACTTTGATAGTTTTCACATTAAAAATTGTATTGACTCCACATACTTTATCAATCCTCTTGGGAAAATAGACAGTGTGTTCCTTATTATCAACATTAAAAGTAACCATGCCTTTATTGAAATCAATAACAGCCCCTGCAGTATTAAGAAAGGGTCTTCCAAGAATAATGGACATATTATCATCTTCAGGCATTTCCAACACAACGAAATCAGTTAATATCAAGCAATGCTGAGTAACTTGAACAGGAACATTTTCACATAAACCAACAGGAATAGCAGTAGATTTATCAGCCATTTGCAAAGATATATCAGTAGGTATCAATTTATCTAAATCAAGTCTCTTATAAAGAGAAAAAGGCATCACACTCACACCTGCTCCCAAATCACATAGAGCAGTTCTAACATAATTATTCTTGATGGAACAAGGAATAGTCGGTATACCTGGATCTCCAAGCTTCTTTGGAATCTTACCATTGAAGGAGTAATTAGCAAGCATAGTGGAAATTTCCTCATTGGGGACTTTCCTTTTGTTAGTAACAATATCTTTCATATACTTTGAATAAGGAGGCAATTTAATAGCATCAGTCAAAGGAATTTGCAGAAATAAAGGTTTCATCCAATCACAAAATTTATTATAATGTTCCTCCTCCTTTGATTTTAGTTTCTTAGCAGGAAAAGGCATTTGCTTTTGAACCCAAGGTTCTCTTTCATTACCATGTTTCTCAGTAATAAAATCTTCTTTAGTGTACTTTTTATTTTTAGCATGCTTTTCAGGTTCTTTTTCAATTTCTTCTTTATCAGGAGTATCATTCTTATCATTATCTTTATCATGTTCATTACCACTTTCAGTTTCAGCATCAGAAATAGAAATACTATTAGGATCATTAACAGGTTCAGAGGATTCTACAACATTCTTATGTTTCTTTTTCTTTTTCTTAGATGGAGCACTAGTTTTAATTGGTTGAGAATCTTGTTCAATTCTTTTGGGATGCCCTTCAGGATATAGAGGATCCTGGGTAGAAGCACCACCTCTAGTTGTTACTTCATAAGCATGTTTTTCTTTAGAATTATTTCCTAACAAGTCATTTTGCACTTTAGTAAGTTGATCAATTTGAGTTTGAACCATTTGAAAATGTTTAACAAGTATCTTAACATCATTGGAGGTTCTCTCCACAATACCATGCAATTCACTAATAGCTCGGGAATTTTCCATTAAATGATTCTCTATTCTCATATTAAAATTTTCTTGCTTAACAATATAATTATCAAATTCATCTAAACATTGAGCAGGAGATTTTGAATACGGAATATCTTCCCTAGTAAAGTGTTGAAGCGAGTGTACCTCAATCATGGATGAAGGGGGAATTGTCTCACATATATCTTCTATAGGAGGTAAATTCTTCACATCTTCAGGTTTAATACCCTTCTCCTTAAGAGACTTCTTGGCTTCCCTCATATCTTCATCATTCAATTTAATCATACCCCTCTTCTTCACTATCGGTGTCGGGGTTGGTTCAGGTGTAGACCAATCATCATGATTCCGGCCTATTTTAGCCAATAATTCTTCAGCGTCTTCTGGAGTTCTTTTCCTGAAAACACAACCAGCACAACTATCCAGGTATGCCCTAGACTCAATGGTTAGTCCACTATAAAATATATCAAGTAAATCATTCTTTTCCAAATCATGGTCAGGCTGAGCTCTAATAAGAGAACAAAATCTAGCCCAAGCCTCAGGCAATTTCTCTCCATCTTCCTGGTCAAAATTATAAATTCTCTGCAAAGCAGCATGTTGAGCACTAGCAGGAAAGTATTTCCGAAAGAAAATATCACGCAAATCAGTTGGACTTTTAATAGAACCAGGAGGCAAATTATTATACCAAGTTTTAGCATCATCCTTTAATGAGAACGGAAAAATTTTAGCAACAAAATAAGTACGCATCTTGACATCATCAGAAAACACACCACTAAGAGTAGATAACTCAGTCAAGTGTTCAACAGCACTTTCTTTTTCAGTACCACAAAAGGGTGTTTTCTCAACAATAGCTATATGAGATAGATCAAGAGAAAAATCATAATCTTTATCCCTAATGTTTATAGGAGATGTGGCAAATTTAGGATCAGGAGATGGTTTATATCTAACAGCATGTTCTGCAAGCAACTTTTTAATTTTTCTTGCATCAGTAGTAGCCTTGCATTTTTCAATAAAATCATTATCAAGCTCTACATAATCCTCATCAAGATCATCACTAGAATATTCAACAGACTCAGGTGAATTAACAGGTGTAGCAGCATTAGGAGTTTCAGTATTTTCAATTTGTCTAGACTTAGCAATTGTAGCATCTAGAAAAGATCCCAATGAACCACTATCATCAAGCACAGCAGAAACATTATCAATATTATGAGAATTTTCAGATTCAGCAGAAGTACCAGCACGCGAAGCATGTGGCGGTGAAACAAGTTTATCAATCACAGATGGTGAATCAAGAGCGCAGAGGTACTCAGAGTTGTACCTTTTCTTGTAGTGGATGGTAATATGGCGATCTTAGTATCGCGAGGTTTACCCATAATGGAGAATTTGCAGCGAACAATATCAATCCAAGTGAACTTACAAATAAAGCTATGCTCCCCGGCACGGCGCCAGAAAATAGTCTTGATGACCCACAAGTATAGGGGATCGCAACAGTCTTCGAGGGAAGTATTACCCAATTTATTGATTCGACACAAGGGGAGACAAAGAATACTTGTAAGCCTTAACAGCGGAGTTGTCAGCTGCACCTGGAAACAGACTTGCTCGCAAGAGTTTATCGTAGTAACAGTTTTATGGCAGTGGAAATAGTGAAATAACAGAGCAGTGAAATAAAGACAGCAGAGTGATTATAGTAAACGAGGATTAAAATACGTAGGCACGGGGACGGATTTAACGGGCGTTGCATGGATGAGAGAAACTCATATAACAGTCAAAGCATGGGCATTTGCAGATAATAATAAAACGGTATCCAAGTACTAATCAATCAATAGGCATGTGTTCCATATTTAGTCGTACGTGCTCGCAATGAGAAACTTGCACAACATCTTGTCCTACCAGCCGGTGGCAAGGGCCTCTAGGGAAACTACTGGATATTAAGGTACTCCTTTTAATAGAGTACCGGAGCAAAGCATTAACACTCCGTGAACACATGTGATCCTCACATCACTACCACTCCCTCCGGTTGTCCCGATTTCTGTCACTTCGGGGCCATTGGTTCCGGACAGCGACATGTGTATACAACTTGCAGGTAAGATCATAAACAACGAATATCTTCATGAATCAATAACATGTTCAGATCTGAGATCATGGCACTCGGGCCCTAGTGACAAGCATTAAGCATAACAAGTTGCAACAATATCATAAAAGTGACATCTACGGATACTAGGCACTATGCCCTAACAATCTTATGACTATTACATGACCAATCTCATCCAATCCCTACCATCCCCTTCAGCCTACAGCGGGGGAATTACTCACACATGGATGGGGGAAACATTGCTGGTTGATGGAGAGGCGTTGGCGGTGATGGCGGTGAAGATCTCCTCCAATTCCCCGTCCGGCGGAGTGCAGAACGGAGACTTCTGGCTCCCGCGACGGAGTTTCGCGATGTGGCGGCTCTCTGGAGGGTTTCTGGCGATGTCGACTTCTCTCCGTGCGTTTTTAGGTCGAGGCGAATAAGTAGTCCGAAGGGGGGCGTCGGAGGCCGGCCGAGGGGGCCACACCATAGGGCCGCGCGGGCCCCCCTGGGCCGCGCCGCCTTATGGTGTGGGGCCCTCGGGCCTCCACCTCCTTCGCCCTTCTGGCTCCGTCAATATTTTGGTAAAATAGGGCCATCTGAAGAAATTCCGAGGATTTTCCCGAAAGTTGGATTTCTGCACAAAAACGAGACACCAGAGCAGTTCTGCTGAAAACAGCGTTAGTCCGTGTTAGTTGTATCCAAAATACACAAATTAGAGGCAAAACAATAGCAAAAGTGTTAGGGTTACCCGGAGTAAGGTGGTGGCCCCGGCGAGTCACACCAGGAGCAAGAGAAAGATTTTATTCTGAACAACTAATTTGAATTTGTATGAACAATTTGTATTGGGGTTCCCTTTGTATTGGGGATCCCTTTGTGTTGAACAATTTGTATTGGGGATGCCTTTGTGTTGAACAATTTGAATTTGTATGAACAATTTGTATTGTGGTTCCCTTTGTATTGGGGATCCCTTTGTGTTGAACAATTTGTATTGGGGATGCCTTTGTGTTGAACAATTTGAATTTGTATGAACAATTTGTATTGTGGTTCCCTTTGTATTGGGGATCCCTTTGTGTTGAACAATTTGTATTGGGGATGCCTTTGTGTTGAACAATTTGAATTTGTATGAACAATTTGTATGCCACATTTAAGCCACATTTATCATTTTAGGGTTTTAGGGTTTTAGGGTTTTAGGGTTTTAACATTTTAGGGTTCAATTCAAAATAATTCAAAACATGGTGGAACCTTCCCATGGAGCCTTGTTATGTTACCTACAACCTAGAGAAATAATAATGGAAAAGGAAATATAGAGATATGAAGTTTTTATGCCAAAAGCTTCAAAACCACTTCCTAGTCCATGAGCTACTAGATATGAAGATGCAGGGCTTTCTGCTCAATACACCTCCCAAATACCCACTATGCTTACAAACTTTGTCCAAATGAGTCCAAATTCGTCACACTTGTGTATCTTTGAGTTGCAAACAATATCTAGTCGGCCAAAATGTAATATATTGTTCAAATAACACAATTTTACAATTTTTATGCCAAAAGCTTCAATTTCCCTTAGTCCGTTTATTATTTGGGTGCCCCTGTTTTACTTAGTGTTACTCAGTTTTCCCCTCCGGGCCCACTTGTCTTACTCAGTCATACTCAGTTTTGCCCTTCCGATAAACATTTCCTCACTTTTCCCCCTCTCAGTTCTACTCAGTTTTCCTAACTTGTACTCACTGGCTGATCTCTGATTGGTCGAGATGTATGTCACACGGATCTTGGTTGGATGAAAGCTCAACGAACGCTTGCACCGTTCGATCATTTATGATCGGACGGCCTGTATCTATGGACCACGATGGACGCATACGGAGACAAGAGCAGAGCACATACCTACCAACCCTGGCAGTCGCATATTCCAGTCGCATCCTCCTCTCTCTAACCGTGCGTGCGGCGGCGCAGATCTAACCGTGCGTGCGGCGGCGCGGCGCGCGATCTAACGGTGGCGTGCGGCGGCGCGGATCTAACCGTGCGTGCGGCGGCGCGGATCTAACCGTGCGTGCGGCGGCGCGGATCTAACCGTGCGTGCGGCGGCGCGGATCTAACCGTGCGTGCGGCGGCGTGCGGCGGCGCAGATCTAACCGTGCGTGCGGCGGCGTGCGGCGGCGCGGATCTAACCGTGCGTGCGGCGGCGTGCATCTAACCGTGCGTGCGCCGTGGATCTAAGAGTGCCGGTGAGGATCTAACCGTCAGAAATAGTTGAAATGTCTCTCTCTGTCTCACTTTCGATTCTATTCTCAGATCTGTTGAATGATGAAGAACACCAAGACGGCGGCCGTGCCGACAGTGGTCATCGATGCCACGAACATTGAAGCCATCGCCTACAACATCGCTTCGACGGCGCAGACCCAGCCTGTTGATGTCTCACTTCCGGTGCCGAGAGTGCGAATCGATGCCAAGACGATTGAAGCCATCGTCTACAACCGCGCTGCAAAGCCGCCGATCCAGCCCTCCGCAGATCCGTCGCTGATGAAGTACACCAAGACAGCGGCGGTTCCGACACTGGTCATCGATGCCACGAACATTGAAGCCATCGCCGATAACATCGCTTCAACGTTTGATGGCGCAGATGACCACCCCTCAGCCGCCCGTCGTCCCGGCCTTTCTTGCCCATCGCTGCGCGGCCGTGTTCGACGCCGCAAATTGGGATAAATTATTATAAATTTGTATTTTTCAATTTCCAAATGGGATAAAATTGTTCGAACTACTACCTCCGTCTCAAAAAAAGCTTCTTCACGTTCTTGATGTGTCCATGTACATCCGTATGTATGATTTGAATTCTATCCCAACTTGATTGGGAAGATATTGATATGTATTTGATCCGGAGGCTGGTACATGCATTCACTTTTGGGATCCCTTCACTTTTATAAAATGTTCATGCATGCTAAAATTATCGTGCGCATTACTTAGCACAAGTAGGAAATTGTACACCGAAATACAGTGCTTAGAGCCACAACAAAATACAGTGGTTAGAGCCATCTACTGAATAACAATTCTATACTAAATCGTCTACCAGAACCACATAACTGCTAGGACAGGGATGACACCTAATAAAACTGCACAGATGAATCTACTTTTCTCCTCTCCCATCACTTTAAGTTCATGTTCTAGATTTTCTACCACTTGATCAAATACGGCAAGATCTGTCTCAACTCTCAACTTCTCCTTGCGAATAAGCTCTGAATTCTTCTTTTCTTCCTCCACAATACGCTTCAGCTCGAATATCATCAGGTTTTTACGGGCCAATTCATCACCTAAATTGGCCACCTTCTCCTCCAAATCCATCCTCTGGCTACACCACTGGGTTGATTCATCTTGGTATGCAATGTACCATGGATCATCGGCTTGCCTGGCTAACTGTAACAATAATGGAAAAAAGAACAACTGAAATCACCCCAACAAGCCATGGCGGAACTTCAAATTCAACGGTAGTACAGAGAGCTGAAGCTATATACCTGCACTTCCGACGAGGTAGGAGAAGTAGAACGTGGCCACGACATGATCGAATCCCCACCCTCGCCGGTGTACCCGCTACGACGAGACATTGAGGACTATTTCGTACCTGCAAACTCCAATAAATTACGGGAACCGAATCGATTAGGGGGCGGGGGAGGCAGAAGCGGAGGTCTTACCAAGCTATGCCAATTGGTGCGCGGAACAAATCCCGGTCGTCGTGGGCGGCGGATCTGCTTGCGGCGGACTTTCCTGCGGTGGGTACAATGCGTGCGGACGAAACAAGTGCTGGAGCCGTGGTTGACGTGCAGCGCCGCAGTTCGTCCGACGCCGCCGGGGGACAGAGCCGGCGGCGCGACGAGGCGCCGGCGATGGCTGCTCCGTCCGACGGTGGGGAACGAGCTGCCAGCGCTTCTCCGGTCTAGCTTAAGAATAATTAATTAGCGAACTTGTTGCTTCTCTCTATGATATTCTCTAAAGACATATATCAGAGCGGCAATATATGATTTTTTCTCTCTAAATAAATAGACGACCCCACTGGTCATTGGCTGCGGCAGCCCCACAGAGCGGCAATATATGTCTTTTCCTGAAAAATAGACGACCCCACTGGTCATTGGCTGCGGAGGCCCCACAGAGCGGCAATATATGAGTTTCTCTAAATAAATAGACGACCCCACTGGTCATTGGCTGCGGCAGCCCCACAGAGCGGCAATATATGTCTTTTCCTGAAAAATAGACGACCCCACTGGTCATTGGCTGCGGAGGCCCCACAGAGCGGCAATATATGAGTTTCTCTTAATAAATAGACGACCCCACTGGTCAATTGCTGCGGCAGCCCCACAGAGCGGCAATATATGTCTTTTACTGAAAAATATACGACCCCACTGGTCATTGGCTGCGGCAGCCCCACAGAGCGGCAATATATGTCTTTTACTGAAAAATATACGACCCCACTGGTCATTGGCTGCGGCAGCCCTATAGAGCGGCCCCATTTGTCATTGGCAGCACCGCATATAAAATCATGAAAAATAAAACGGCCCACACGTCAGCGATAAATGGATGGCTGCTCCGACGTGTCTCCTGACCCTACCCGTCAGCACGAGACGGTCAGGGAGGAGCTGCCCCTGTGCGGCCCCACCCGGTCAGACTAACGGTCAAGGCCTCTGACCTGACGGCTACCGGCCGTTCCAGCACTTGTGCGTGTTTCAAACTAGAGGAGGGGAAAACTGAGGAAAAACTAAGGGACTGGGGAAAACTGAGTACAACTAACGAACCAGGGGCACGAAAATAGAAATCCCATGTCTTTATGGGTTATCCCAAAGAATTAATTGGGAATTCTTTCCACTATGGAGACAAAGATAAAAGTGTTTGTCGATGTTTCTTACTTATTTCCAAGAAATTGTTTTTAGCGAAGTATTTGAGTGGGAGGACAATAGAACTTGATAAGGTTTATGAACCTGAGCATAATGATCAGAGTAGCAGCATCGGGTTCCGGAAGCGGCCACGACGATCATGGCTCCCATGTCTACAAAATGTTATAGTCATGGAGATCAAAGTACTTATTGAACCTTGTAGGTATGATTTACTTTGTGATCAAATAAATGATTTGTGAACAAAGGATTGTTTTTGAACAATGATAAACCAACTACAAACAAAGAAGTTATGATGGGCCCTGACTCCGTTAAAATGGCTATACGCCATGAAATCCAAGATAGATGAATACTTTTTGAAAGTAAATGGATCTATAAAATTGATGAACTTGGATGGAATATCCTTGAATAAGCTCGACTTATCGAAAAGTTGTTTACGACAAAGTTCAAAGAGTTGACTACGATAAGATTAGATCTTTCGTAGTAATGCTTATAGTCTATGTGGATTATTCTAGTAATCGCTACATATTTCTTTCATGAGATATGATAGTAGGATGGCAAAATACATTACTTAACAGAAGTGTGTATTAAAGGTGTATACAAGATACAACCAATTGTTTTGCTAGTCCGTGGAATACTAGATAGGTATACGAACTTCAATTGGATGAAGTGAGTATCGCGGAGTTGGAATCTTCACCGGATGAAATAGTCAAAGAGTTTTGGATTTCATCAGAAACGATGAAGATGCTTGCATTTGCAAGAAATTAAGTGGGAGCGCTGAGACATATTTGTAATACTTTATGTAGCTGACATATCGTTGATTATAAATAGTGTAATTATATAATTGATTAAAAGGTTTCATTGAGAATTAGCTTCAATGAAAGGATATGGACTAAAACATATTTAGTGTCAAGATCTATGAAGATAGATTGAAACACATAATAAGTTTAAGTTAAAGTACATAGAATGAATATTGAAGTAGTTCAATATAAAGAAGGTGTTCTTTTCATGTGAAGGATTAACAAGACTTGAGTGTATATGACACTCAATGAGTTGAAACACATGAGTGATTATAGATCACGTATAATATGTACATAATCAGATGTCCTATGCTCTAAAGTGTTATGAGCATATACCAGAATGATTCATGTGATGATCATTGGACGACAGTAAGAATATCCTTGAGTACTTTAGAAGAATCAAGGATATATAAATATATTTTTGTATGGGGTAATGACAAACAAATCGCTGTAAAGTGTTGCACCGATATTAGTTTGGTCACATATAAAAATAAATTTCAAATCTCAATTAGGCTAAGTGTTGTTTAAAAGGTAGCACAATGCTAGATTTAGAAGAGTTCTAAATATTGTGACGGATTCTACAAAAGAAGGCAGAGTATGTCATTGTTTTGACAATGATTGAGGATGTTAAGTCAAGAAGTTCTTTGAGAACTTGGTGTAGTTCCGATAGTGTCAGAACTTTGAAGCTATATTGTGTGTGACAATATTAGTGACATATTTCAGACCGCGGAATTAAGGTTCCACCAGAAGACCAAACATATTTAATGCCGACTCATTTGGAAAATGAGTGATGCGTGAAGACGCAAATGAATTGCAAAATACATACGTTTCTGAGTGTGTCAGAACCGTTGACTAAAACCTCTCCCGTGAGCAAAACATGATAAAGCACCAGAAGGCCAAGGTGTTATATCTTTACATATGTAAACTAGATTATTGACTCTAGTGCAAGTGGGAGACTGTTGGAGATATGCCCAAGAGGCAATAATAAATGGTTATTATATATCTTTATGTTTATGATAATGTTTACATACCATGCTATAATTGTATTAACCGAAACATTGATACATGTGTGATATGTAAACAACAAAGAGTCCCTAGTAAGCCTCTTAACTAGCTTGTTGATTAATAGATGATTAGTTTCATAATCATGAACATTGGATATTATTAATAACAAGGTTATATCATTATATGAATGATGTAATGGACACACCCAATTAAGCGTAGCATAAGATCACGTCATTAAGTTATTTGCTATAAGCTTTCGATACATAGTTACCTAGTCCTTATGACCATGAGATCATGTAAATCACTTATACCGGAAAGGTACTTTGATTACATCAAACGCCACTGCGTAAATGGGTGGTTATAAAGGTGGGATTAAGTATCCGGAAAGTATGAGTTGAGGCATATGGATCAACAGTGGGATTTGTCCATCCCGATGACGGATAGATATACTCTGGGCCCTCTCGGTGGAATGTCGTCTAATGTCTTGCAAGCATATGAATAAGTTCATAAGAGACCACATACCACGGTACGAGTAAAGAGTACTTGTCAGAGACGAGGTTGAACAAGGTATAGAGTGATACCGATGATCAAACCTCGGACAAGTAAAATATCGCGTGACAAAGGGAATTGGTATCGTATGTGAATGGTTCATTCGATCACTAAGTCATCGTTGAATATGTGGGAGCCATTATGGATCTCCAGATCCCGCTATTGGTTATTGGTCGGAGAGAGGTCTCAACCATGTCTACATAGTTCACGAACCGTAGGGTGACACACTTAAGGTTTGATGTCGTTTAAGTAGATATGGAATAAGGAATGGAGTTCGAAGTTTTGTTCGGAGTCTCGGATGGGATCCAGGACATCACGAGGAGGTCCGGAATGGTCCGGAGAATAAGATTCATATATAGGAAGTCATATTCCAAGTTTGGAAATGATCCGGTGCATTTATGGCAGGTTCTAGAAGGTTCTAGAAAAGTCCGGAAGAAATCACCATGGAAAGTGGAGTCCCGGAGGGACTCCACCTTGCATGGCCTGCCAACCCTAAAGGGGAGGAGTCCAAGGTGGACTCCCCAAGGGTGGCCGGCCAACCCCCCAAGGAAGGGGTGGGAGTCCCACCTTGAGTGGGATTCCCCCCTTGGGTAGGTTTTGTCCCTTTGGTAGGTTTTGGTTTCGGGTCTTATTCGAAGACTTGGATACCAACACTTGGGGATTTCCACCTATATAATGAGGAGGAGAGGGAGGGGGCAGCCACTCTTGGCCGCACCACCTAGGGCTGCCCATGGCCGGCGCCCTAGCCACCCCCTCTCCCAAACCCTAGCCTCTCCTCCTCCACCACTTCTCCCGCATACGCTTAGGCGAAGCCCTGCCGGAGTTCTCCACCACCACCGCCACCACGCCGTCGTGCTGTCGGGATTCCGAGGAGGATCTACTACTTCCGCTGCCCGCTGGAAAGGGGAGGTGGACGTCGTCTTCATCAACAACCGAACGTGTGACCGAGTACGGAGGTGCTGCCCGTTCGTGGCGCCGGAAGCGATCGTGATCAAGATCTTCTACGCGCTTTTGCAAGCGGCAAGTGAACGTCTACCGCAGCAACAAGAGCCTCATCTTGTAGGCTTTGGAATCTCTTCAAGGGTGAGACTCGATACCCCCTCGTTGCTACCGTCTTCTAGATTGCATCTTGGCTTGGATTGCGTGTTCGCGGTAGGAAATTTTTTGTTTTCTATGCAACGAATCCCTACACATCTTGTCCCATTTTTTTGGGGGAAGTGACATAGGCATCCCAAATGGGCCTGCCGAAGATAGTACCCGGGGTTTACTGAAGGCCCACTACCCGAAGAATAAGAAGATTCGAGAGCCCAAGATATATTAAGGAAAGTTAGAGTTGTAATAGGAAGTGTTATTTGTAATCTGGCGGGATGAGTTAGAAACCGTCCCGGACTCTGTAACTTGTACAAAACGAAACCCTCGGCTCCACCTCCTATATAAGGGGGAGTCGAGGGACAAAGAAAGGATCGAATCTACTGTCAACATAACCCTAGTTTTCGTAATCGTCGAGTACTTTTCGCCTAAACCTTCGAGATCTACTTGCCCTCTACTTCTAGCAAAACCCTAGTCTACAATCTGTAGGCATTGACAAGTTAATCCTTTGTCAATTGGCGCCGTCTGTGGGAATTAGAGGTTGCAAGGAGCTGATCTCGATGGCACGTTCAAGATCTTCGACTTCATCGACAGCAAGTAACGCGATGGATCGAGGTAACAAGGAAAAAACTGATCTATTCAATTTTATTCCTCACCCGCCCTCCCGTATGGATGCATGTGCCTATCTGGAGGAGCCCATCATCATGACGTTCGGAGAATTCCGATTTGGCGTCAACAAGGAAGGATCCTACCGTCTCGAAGTTCCGATCTCGTCGGAATTTTCAGCGGTCGATTCTAACTTTTCGTCGAGTGACGAGGAGTTTTCGTCGCCACGCTTCGTCGACAGCAAGGCAAGCGGAAAGCTCGCCAAGATCTTCAGCAACACATCCTTCGAGTCGTCTGCGGACTCCTTTATAAGCAGCGACTCCGAAAGCGTCGACAGCTTCAACTTCATCGACAAATCTGTCGCCATCGGAAAGGTCTTCACCACTCTATATGATGGTGTCACCAACCTTGAGAAAAATCAATACACAAAATACCACCAGATCTGTGCGATAGAAGAAGCGGGTACATCAGAACCACAAACGTCAGAGGCTTTCGACGATTTGGGAAATCCATACGTCGATCCCGCTGATCTCAGACAGGCCTAGGCACTAAATATGCCGGATCTTCAACTCGCGCAAAAGTCCAACTCCCGCAAGCTGCGTGGGATAGGGCTGCGAGAGCCATGGATGGATCAGAACCAATGAATACTACTGCTACCGTACAAGAGTTACAAGCATATCAATATAGACTTGCTCGGGTAAGCAGAGAGTTGGAAAAACAGACAGCATCCCTGAATAGGAGGAAAGAAGCAGCTTCTGCATCAAGCAGACGCCGAGCAGAGTTAAGTCGCCTTTCAGGAACTTCGGGAGATAGTCACAGAGAAGCTCGGAGGAGAGCAATGTCTCGGCTCCAAAACATACCTGAAGCAGAAAGAGGAAGCATAATCCAAAATCTCGACATGTCCTTTATGTCGATTGATGAAAGAGGAAATATCATCCCAAAAACTCCAGAAGCAGGTTACATGGCAACACAAGCTTACATCCTTGCGTCTAGACCACCTCCTGGGGACCCGAGAGAACCATTGTTCAATATGGCGATGGCTGGAGTAGGAGTAATGGGAACAGCGTTTGCAACAACGCCTCCCGAAGAAAATCCTAGGCGAAACAGTCCACGACCCAACACAGCAGTTCAAGACCCCCCAAGAACAAGTGGAGCAAGAGACACAGTCCAAGTAAGGGTAGACAGAGCGCGACAAGAAAGAAGGGAGCGTCGGCACTCACCAGAGCTTGCCGACGAAGATATGTGTGGGCTCCGTGCTTTACGAGAAGAGTTCGAAAAACTCGAGTACCGAAAGGGTTTAAGTTACCCGAGAATTTCAAGAAATTCGACGGTCTGCAAGATCCCGAGGATTGGCTCGTGGATTATCTCGAGATGGTGAAACTAGTAGGGGAACCAGAGCAACAGCTATGCAAAGTATCCAAGCACTACAAGAAAAGTTCTGATAGACAACGTCTCAAAATCGTCCGCTAAGGGGTATTTTTCGTCGCCTATGGGCCTAACCCGACGATATGGGTTCCGTTGTGGCTGCGTCAGGCAAAGTCCAACGACGATTTTTTCGGTCCGTCGCGCTTGGGCGCCCTTCCGCCACGGAAAATCGGACCGTTGCGAAGTGTTTTTCGGGAGCCCGTTGACTGCCGACGTCATGCAAGTGACACGTGGCAGACGCCGTTAACTGCCAGGTAACGGCGTTAACCGGCTGAAACCCCGTGGTAGATGGTAGGCCCACACGAGGCCTGCCACGTCTTAAGCGGGCCGGGCCAGATGACATAGTTTGACCGGTCAACTATATAGCTGGGCGGTCCATTAGTTACGTGGGCCGGGCCTAACCTCTAAGGTTGACTGGTCAAAACTTAAATGGGCCGGCCCATTTAACATGTGGGGTCCACCTTACAAGGGCCGGCCCATTTAGTGTGTGGGGTCCACCGTATAGCAAGTGGGCGGCCCAACAAGCTAGTGGGCGGGCCAAAAACACAGTGGGTCCCACTTTCCGGTTAAAGGGTCGGCCCATTTGGTTTGTGGGGTCCACCATATAGCAAGTGGCGGCCCAACAAAATAGTGGGCGGGCCAAAAACAGTGGGTCCCACTATCCGTTAAAGGGTCGGCCCATTTAGTTTGTGGGGTCCACCATATAGCAAGTGGGCGGCCCAACAAAATAGTGGGCGGGCCAAAAACACAGTGGGTCCCACTTTCCTGTTAAAGGGCCGGCCCATTTAGTGCGTGGGGTCCACCATATAGCAAGTGGGCTGGCCCGCAAGATAGTGGGCGGGCCAAAAACACGAGTGGGTCCCACTTTCTGGTAAAGGGCCGGCCCAATTAGTATGTGGGGTCCACCATATAGCGAGTGGGCCGGCCCAACAAGATAGTGGGCCGGCCAAAACACAGGTGGGTCCCACTTTCCTCTTAAAGGGCCGGCCCATTTAGTATGTGGGGTCCACCACAAAAGCAAATGGGCTGGCCCAACAAATTAGTGGGCCGGGCCAAAAGCACAGGTGGGTCCCACTTTCTGTTAAAGGGCGGCCCAATTAGTATGTGGGGTCCACCATATAGCAGGTGGGCCGGCCCAATTAGTTTGTGGGGTCCACCATATAGCAGGTGGGCCGGCCCAACAAGATAGTGGGCCTGGCCAAAAACACAGGCGGGTCCCACTTTCCTCTTAAAGGGCCGGCCCATTTAGTATGTGGGGTCCACCACAAAAGCAATTGGGCTGGCCCAACTAAGTAGTGGGTGGGGTCCACCTTAAAGCAAGTGGGCCAGCCCAACTAGAGTGTGGGGTCCACCGTCAATCAAATGGGCTGGCCCAATAAGTAAGTGGGCCAGCCCAATAAGTAAGTGGGCCAGCCCGTTTAGTTGCTGTTTATATGCTGGCATAATATGGGCTTTAGGAATTTGCGGGCAGGCACATATGTGATTTCGCTTAAATGGGCCGTTTAAGGGATGGGAATTCGTGATTTAGATACTGAGAATATTTACGCAGCATTGATTTCTGTCGGATAGCCTCACTTACCACAAGCACCAAAGAAAAAATGCGCGAAAGAACTATAAAAACTAACTAAATATTACATCAGCTGCAAGGCATTGAAAAAATATTACAGAACCCAGAGAAATTGAATGGTAATTAAACCTAGCAATACAATGAAGCGATCCGGCAATCTTTTAAGTTGTCCATGCAGCACCTATATCTGAAACAAAGACATTACAAGTTAAGACAGCAACAATGGAAAGGCAAAGACACTACAATATTGTTTGCCAAAGAATTTGGAACTCATCATTTCGTCGTTATAACAAGATCATTGTAATGCGCACAATAAGCAAACAAAGAGTGCATGCCGCATACCAACAGCCAATATAACAGAGCATGTTAGAATGAAACAGCAGACTTACTACTGTCGAGTCCCATGCAAACCAACATGTTCAGGGAGTACAAAATTGGCATGAACAACAGAGTAGCAGGCTATAAATTTTGTAACAACGACTGAGCAAGATGAAGTTATGATGGCTACATCTACAGAGCAGGGAATGTAAACCAAAAAATAGAAGTTACGATGGCAAAAGCTAAAGAGGAGGGAATGTGAACCAACATGTGCCAAGTGCAATTACTTCATTTTGGCCGTGAACTAAATAATACTCCTGAACTTATAGTGAAGGGGATGCAAATCAAGATGTTTCGGGATATAAACTTGTAATGAGCAACACATAGAGGATAGTTGATGCTGGAGCTTAGGATGGACCAGATACAGAATATAGTGGGATCACCTGTGAACTTGTATAAGAGGGAATGCAAACCAATATGTTCAGCTTTCCATATGTGAGCGTCATGCCAAGTCAGAGAAACAAGTCAATAATGCAGCTTTTGAAGAACAAGATGGCACGCAAAATTATTATCTAGTAGTATGACAAGTTTATTTGTACTACAGGCTAGATAGCAGAGTGATAGCATGCCAAACTAAGTCCTTACTTTGTTAGCTTACAATGAACTAGATACAAAACAATGGCATCACCTGTAGTACAGGGAATGCAAGCCAACATGTTCATGGAGTAAAAAATTGGCACAAACAACATAGTAGCAGGCCATAATTTTTGTAACAACGACTGAGCAAGATAAAGTTATGATGGCTAGATCTACAGAGCAGGGAATGTAAACCAAATATAGAAGTTACGATGCCAAAAGCTATAGAGCAGGGAATGCGAACCAACATGTGCAATTACTTAAAATTGGCCATGAACTAAATAATAGCAGGATGTTACTATAATACCTACAGTATAATTTTTGTAACAACGACTGAGCAAGATAGAAGTTATGATGGCTACATCTACAGAGCAGGGAATGCAAACCAAAATGTTCAATCGCTTAAAGTTAGCAATGAAGTAGAAAATAGGAACGTGTTACGGTCATAGCTAGGAATGAACTAAAAGAGCTTCAGACAAACAAGCATCTGAACCCAGAACATGGCGCTAAAACAAGGGACTTACATTAGGAGAAGCACTCTGTGGGAGTCACAGCAGATCTTCCTGGGGTTGATAGATCCGGTGATGAAGTACGCTACATGTGCTACTTGGGGTTGGAGAGACGGCCATTACACTTCATGGTTACTCATCTCATCTGCAAAAACGTAACGGCGCGTCGTTAGCACAAACAGGTTCCCCCAAGATTAAACAAGAACTTGCAGGCAAGCAATAGAAAAGCGACAGTAGAAGAGTTTAGATCATGCACGGCGCCGGTGAAGCAGATCCGGTTCATGCACAGCGGTGTCGGTGAGCAAGATACGATGCGGTGGACGACGGATCCGGCGAAGCGGCTCCGGTGGGGTGGACGATACCGCAGCTGAAGCGACTGCGGTAGACTGCTGGATGAGCATATGGTTTCGAGGTTCGGCGGGGATGATCCGGTCCGGTTGATGACGGCGTCGATGAAGCGGCTCCGGCAGGCAGCCGGATGACGAGGATCGCGAGGGCTCGGGTAGGCCAGGGAAGTCCGGCGGGGATGTTCCGGTGCGGTGGTCGTGGAGGTGGTAGAGAGAGGGACTTGAGAAGTTCCGGTGGGTGGTCTCAGATGAGAGACTGAGGGAAATGAATTTTTTTGGGAGGGTATCCGGGGCTAGGGAGGTGGTGATCCAAAAAATGACGGCCAGACCCCCCCACCAACCGACTTTGCTGTCATCTCCACAGGGGTAGAATCGGAATTTGGAAGCGTGTGAAATTTTTGTATTTTGTGGGCGGGAAGTTTTGCCGCTATGAGATTTTGAATTTCGCTAAGGTACAAGTATAATGATAAAAAATTGTGAGACCGTACTAGTACCTCTGTTCAAGGCCGACTGTAAAATCAAATCATCATCAAGTTGAACATCGGTTACTACCATGATCATCATCGGACACAGATCTGGTGACATGCACCTGAAATTGGTGCATTCGTTGCAAAGTATAATGCTAAAAAAATTAGTGACCGTACTAGTACTTCTGTTCAAGCCCGAGTGCAACATCAAATCATCATCACGTTGAAAATTTGTTACCACGATCATGATCTATCTCTAAATTTGGCGCATCCGCTAAATCTGGCAAACTATAATGATAAAGAAATTGTGAGACAGTAGTAGTACTTCTGTTCATGGTCGAGTGCAACATCAAATCATCATCACGTTTAAAATTTGTTACCATGATCATGATCTACCTCTGAAAATGGGCGCATCCTCTAAAACTTGCAAAGTATAATGATACAAAATTGTGAGACCGTACTAGGACTTATGTTCAAGGTCGAGTGCAACATCAAATCATCATTACATTGAAAAGTGTGTTACCATGATCATGATCTATCTTCTAATTTGGCGCATCCGCTAAATCTCGCAAAGTATAATGATAAAAAATTGTGAGAATGTACTAGTACTTATGTTCAAGGCCGAGTGCAGGATCAAATCATCATCACGTTGAAATTCGTTACAACGATCATGACATATCTCTAAAATTGGTGCATCCGCTAAATCTCGCAAAGTATAATGATAAAAAAAATTGTGAGACTGTACTAGTACTTGTGTTCAAGGCCGAGTGCAGGATCAAATCATCATCACGGTGAAATTTATTACAACGATCATGACATATCTCTTAAATTGGCGCATCCGCTAAATCTTGCATGTGGCGCATCTCAGTGCGGAGCAACAGGCCGGTGCTATCAAGGTTGAGGCGTCAGTAGCGTCATCGGGCTCTCCTTTTTTGATAGATCTTCTACATGGCGTGGCGCACCGCCCGTCGAGAAGCAGTCACATGTGATACCGAGGTGGAGACGTCGCCGGCATCCTCGAGGCGCGGCCGCCCTTCTATGAGCCAGCGTCGACTCAAGGTATATATGAATCCATGCGTTGTCGCGCCCCTTCTTCCGATGAAGTGGGGTGCCTTAGATTTATTGTTCTTCTCTTACGATTATTTCGAGCCGAACATGTGTGCTCTTTCTCTGAATATATTGCTTGAAAAGCTAACCAAGTTAATTAAATTCACTTCATTCTTAATCTTGCGTGCTAATTCTGTTATTTTTGCTGGCAGTGGTGCGTGCAAGGAGATTTATTTGTGGGTGTGCTGAGCTGTTAGGCCTAAGTCATCCTCAGCTTAACGAGGCCTCAGCTTAACACATAAAAAAGGTGTTCAATCTCGCCCACAATGTCCTTTTCTTTCCTCTTCCTTTATTGGAACTTGTTTTGCACACAAGGAAAGTGGCACGTGTAATGTGAGTAAAACCCTCTTAGCCAAAATCAGCTACAAGCAAGATTTTCTGTATTGTAGATGCCCCAATTGACTCTAATCCCCAATGTAGTCTTTTTTTATGTCAGTATAGACTTCTTTACATGGCATGCATTTGCCTAATGAGCAGCATTGTATTGCCATTCTAGCCAACCTGATCGATATGTCAAGCTTCATGCACGAGATGCCATGTTTAATTTACTCCCTCACTCCGATCCATATTTCTTGGTGTAAAATGAATGTGAATCGAAGGGAGTACTTTTCTTAGATACTAGTAGTACTATACCATTTCAAAAAAAAATACTAGTACTACTACATCACAAATGCATCAAAAGAGTACTACCATCACAAGACCACCACGGTTGTACTAGTAGAGTTTAATGCTGAACTTCCAAAGGGAATAAGATTACACATATGAACTTTAAACAGGACCAGGAGCATGAGGGCCAGCAGCAGGGGCGTTGACTGGGAACAAGCCAGGCAAGACGTAATTCTGGAGGAAGAGGCCATATGCTGCGTGCTTGGCCTTGGTTGCAGGGCGGTGCTTCCCCGATGTACTTAGGCCTACACCCGTCGCATGCTGGATCAGGCTGCGGATGTCCTTCTGGAGGATTTTGCCACAGAATGGGCAAAATAGCTCCCCGCGCTTGCGGAAACGAATTTCACCACCCTTCAGCCGCTTCAGAACGTAGCGGCTCTTCTGGTCCCTGCGCTCCTTGTTGTCGTCCATGTCGTCAGAATATTCCTGTGAATTATAAAGTACATAATAATCAGGTGCTTAATGACAGATCGAATAAATACTGCACTATCATAAGCAAACCTTAGAAACCCTAAAATTAAATGTGTAGAACAAGTAAATGGCAGAAGAAATCATACTAAATCACGAGAAAACCCTATGAACAGCAATGAACATAAGCCACAACAATTGCAAGTCCACTAAGTATGAACACATAAATTAATTATATGACAAATCAAGCCAACTACATGGCAGATTAGTCGAAATTAAACTAGAATCTGACCGTACGAACCGTAGAATCAAGTACGTCTACAAGAACAAGGTAGGAGATCAAATCAATCAAGAACCAGGTTCGTGCAAACCACGTGAACAGTAATATGACACAAAAAGGATCGGGACAGTTTCGGTAAAAGAGCAGTACCTCCTCGTCGTCACCCTCGACATCCTCCTGGAACTGAACGTTTGGGCCGAAATCGTCGAAGGGGTCGAGGTCCGCGTCCAGCACCGGGTCGAGGAAGACCTCGCCGTGGTGGCCTGCAACGCCTTGCAGATCTTCGGCGGGAGCAACGGCGTTGCTATCCACCTTCTCCTCGACGGCCAGGACGCCCGTTTCGACCGAGGTCGAAGAATCAGACAAGCAGAGGAGACGAGCGGCCTGGGTACCCGGTGAAGCCTCACCCGCCGCGACGGCCACTACCGCAGAGGCATCCTCTGCGCGAGCGGCCGCCGATTGCTCCGCCTCGTACGCAAGACCTGTCTTCATGCTGCTGCGGTTGGAAACGAGGAAGTCGATGCCTCGGAGGTGCGGTGAGTTGATGGGAGGGGAGAGGACGAGCTCGCGAGAGACGATGAGGCCGATTATTTTATAGCCTCTGACTCTCTGTATCAGAATGGCATTAGTTGTGGACGCGAGAGACGATGAGGCCGATTAGTTGTGGACGCGTGAAGTCGTGCATGTACTCGATTCTCACGTATACCAATACTTCCAAACGTCATAAGTAATTCACAATCATTCAGAATAATATGAGACCTTAACATTTTATTGTTTGTGTCAGATATTGTCCATGAAAAATAACATCCTTCAAAAAATAAATCCCCTATGCCAATCCGGTCATGCCCGTCTACTCCAACTAGCTTCCTCGAGTAATTTGTCACCTTACATTCTTAAAATGAACCAAAATTTGGCACAGGGGCATCACATGGAAAATGATGTTACCATTCTCTCTTCCCATTTTTGTTTGAATTTTTCAAAATTGTCATGCCCTAACGGAAAAAATGTATGTTCCTTCTATGAAGCATGTATCAGAATGGCATTACCAAAACCTGGGGGTGGCGGGGCACATGGTGGTGTGATGATACATCACATTTGGACCACACAACACAATTTGGACCAACCAAAAAAATTCAACAACCCTACACAAACCCTGGTCAAAACTAATTTGACCAATATTACAAAAGTTGTACATAATTCAGAAACAGTCAGAAATATACGAAGCATTCAGGAGTCAATACTGAAGACAAAGCAATTATGCCAAAAGACAAAGGCAGAGGAGGAACAGGTCTTGCTATATTGCACAACAAAGCCAAATTCAACTTTTCATCGATTCCAAAATTCTGGCTGCAATTAGCACACCCTGGTCTCCTGATGTCGCAATAGTTGGCTGCTGGGAGCGGAGACACTCGACTTCCTTCTTCAACTTATCGCACTCTGTGCGAACTTTCAAGTACTTCGTCTCGAAATATTGCGCATGTTCAGCATGCAACTCCACTTCCTGTTGAAAACTTTCACAGTCACAGTTGCAATCACACTGACCAGCCTTGTCAGTGACCACACTCATCGGTGGCTGGGCGCGTAGTTCCTCGACTTCCTTCTTCAACTTCTCACACTCCACGAGAACGTCTGAGTACCGTTTATCAAAAGAAGATTGCATGGAACGGGCATTCTCCTTCGATATGGCACGATTTAAAATGCACCTGCCCACGAGGTGGCGGATTTTCTTATGAAGGATGATGTTGTGGCCCTTGATCTGGTCCAGTTTCGCGGAGAATCGTGTTATCACATCCTGCATTGCAAATTCAACAGCAATGAAGTATGCAGAGTGCAGATGAGGGGGGAGAAATAAACAAATGGAGTGCCAACCTCTTCAATATGCCTGAGAGCTGCAAAGTCCTTGTCCATAGGAACCTCTTCAACGATGGAACCGCCATCCCTGGAAGAAAGACATTTAAGTAGTTGGATCTGGCAGCCAGCAAGGAGGCGATGAAACTGCGGCACGGCAATGGAAACATACACGGCCGAAGATGCACACACGCGCACTGGCTGCTCCTCTCCCGGAGACTGGGCATTCGTCTCTGATTCTGCATTCATGATACCAAACCTATGCAAGAGTTTGAGGTTTCTGTTCTGAAGGGTGGTGTTGTGGCCCTTTAATCTCATAATCCCTTCCTGCATGGAAAAATTCACCAGGAACGAATCAGGGATCCTTTTTCATTCACAGGATATGAAAATCATAAGATTAGGAAAAGCATAGGATTTTGTATACATTACAGAGGGTGTATGCGCTATTTTATGGGCTATTTGGAATGTACAAAATGAAGTCGAGTTTAATAAACCCAAATCTCATCCCTTCTTGCAGGTTATCCCTATGATTATTCACTAGATCCGTATGTTTCTTATCTCCAGCCCGAGGATCAGCAGGATATCATGGAGTCTGGGTGCAACTGACTAGAGACAGCCGCACGGGATTTTTACAGCCAGGGTGGCTGGCAGTTTCCTCATAGAATTACTTACTGATGTGTTTTTGCCTTTTTGGCACCCGCTGTTTTCTATGTTTCGTTGGTGGATCTTTGTGTCGACTCTAGCTGATCCGTGAGAAGTTGTCATAATTTGTGTATGAACTGAAGAAAGCAATAAAGCAGCCATATACATCATTTTGATGCAGAGGCTGTGATATGTCCCCCATTTCGAAAAAAGGAACAAACATAGGATATATTTCTATAAATCAAACAACTAATGTAGGAAAAAAAACCATAGGATCTAAATGCTACACAATTCTTATAGAAGTCCTACGAATTAAAGAAGCCCTCATGCAGTACGGAGATGAAGAGGAAGAAAAAAAAGCAATGGATATATATTATATAGTGCATACATTATTAATGCTCTTGAGAGCTAACAAGTGCTCATCAAACAACGGGTCCTCGATAGCTAAGTACGAAGTGGATCCTGCGGTAGAAAGCACGAGCCTGGAACCGTCGGCCCTGGAAGATGATAGCCGGTTTAGTTGGCACCGCCTGCCAGCAAGGACTCAACGAAAATCCGGCATGGCGATGGAAACATACCCAGGAGCTTCGTACCCACCAGGTTGGCGAGAAACGAGCGATTTCTCAACTTGGGTAGGAATGGCGCTGAAACCAGCCGCCATGGAAGAAAGACGGTTAAATTGTTTGATCCGCTAGCCAGCCAGAAGGCAGAGAAACTTCGGCATGGCGATGGAAACATACCGGGGAGCTTCGTACCCACCATCTTGGCGAAACACGGTCGATTTCTCGGCATCGGTAGGAAGGGCGACACTTGAACGGGCGGCCCTGGAAGAAAGACGGTCAAATAGCTGGTTCTCCCGGGTAAAAAAATAGTTGGATCTGTTTGCCTTGCTGTAATCTGCGTTCATGGGGGCAAAGAAAGCACATGGCGATAAAAACCTACCAGGACTCTTGCTGGATTACTCTGCCCTGACCCAACAAGCCCGAAGCAGACTGAGCTTGCGATGGAAGCGCAGACATGCCTGTCCGCCGGCGCCGCTGGTAGACTTTCAAAGTCGGAGTTTGCAGGACTTTCAGCGGGATGGATTTCACCGCGGATTTAGTCTCAGACAACAACGCCTCCTTCCTCTTCTTACACTTCTTCATGTTCTTCTTAGACAACTTGTTGAACGATGGATGAATCGCTGGAGGAAGAAGGAAGGGACAAGCAGGTGGGGATAGAAGGGGTCGGTGTAGAGCTCTCCGGGGAGGGTTCCCCGGGGAGGAGGATGAAAACTGGAACGAACAGGACAGGGATGGGACTGGGCAATCTTGTCCGTCCATCCAAAATCAAAGGGCGGGAGCACATAAGACTTTGGGCCATTGACAGGCTGGTCCTGCCACAGGCGGACCCCAAGTTTCAGCGATTCAATGTCAGTGAAAAGATGGGCAATGTAAAAGAATCTTGTTCGGGGTCGGCCGCGGAAGCCAAATCTCTGTGTCCCAAAGTCTACTAGTAGTCTACTCCTATATAGGTATAGCTGCATAGCCATCATACCATTGCATTGATCGAGCTGTACGCCTTTACCACTCTGATTCAGGTACAAAATATTAGTGTTCTCTTGTCAAATCAAAGGCCATGTCAGTTTAACGAAATGGACGTTCTTTAACTCACAAACTACTCCAAGGACATCATTTACGGACTACTGAAGCCATGTACATAATTTCTGGATCGATTTAGTAATTTGCTACAACTGTAATATTATTTCCAATTTTCAGCAATTTATTTGAATTTTAGGATTTTACTTATAAATTTCGCTAATTGACATGTGTAGGAAAGATAGAAAACAACTAGTGTATGCATGACCAATTAATCTGACTAAATAAATCTTATAGTGGCCACTTTGCATCACTCAAACTGAGAGGGCATGTTAGATTCATATGATAGAATAATGGAGAATCGCTATGACATATGCCTCCTTGAATCCTACGGGAAAGAAATCTACATGAATTGGTAGAGCTAGGTGTGTGATGGTATCATCGGAAAGACAAAGGAAATTTCTATAGAGATTGAGAGTGCATAGCATAGTTGTCACAGATGCATATGAACTTTTCCAAGAGGTCTAACCTCTTATTAGAAATCCTATAGGGTTGTACTAGTATAAGAAAACAATACATAGAAATTTTGGAGGATTCAATTCTTCAAATCAAACAAGCTATATAGGGGGAAAATCATATCCTTTGATTCGTACAATTTGTATAGGAGTTATGTAGGATTTGACTATAGGAGTTATGTAGGATTTGACTATAGGATTTGAATATTTGTACGGTTGTGTAATATTTTTACCCAGATCAATTCACATACCACCGGTTATGTATTTTTTTGGGCTATAAAAATAGGAGGTGTGGTATATTTGATGTGTGTAGAGATAATCTCACCATCTTATAGCCACCCCTAACATTTCGAGCAAACAAAAAAAATCTATACCACTACCCACCTCTCGTCCTACACTCAATTCCTACACAACCAAACAACAAAAATTGGCTATCCTAGCCAGGTGGTTGGGGATACTCTCATCCCATAAACCTATCCCCTAAACCAAACAACCCCTAATATGGAGGGAAGGAAAACCTAGATCTGATACTGTACAAAAACACATAAAGCAATCTGGAACCGTCCACATAGAATCAACGGGCCAGAGCAGATGCCTTCTTTGGGAAGGGTCTTGCGCGGAAGCCAAGGAATCCTCTGCGTCGACAATCTGGTGTAGCAGTAAAATAGACCATCATAGCGGAACATTGATGGAGTCACTACAATGCGTCCGAATCCGGGTATAGTCTTGTCATATCAATGGCCATGTCAGTTTCTCCAGATATAATCTATCCGTTAGCTAGTACTACTACTCTAGAGGCTGACGCCACATGCAGAAGTTGTACAGTACTACGACTACTATCGAGTATCGACTAGTCCGATCACGTCCAGGTCGCAACTACTCAAAAATGGCCGTAAAGAAAATGCAGAAGTAGGATGGGGCCACGACAAAAGACATACATCTATTTATGGACAGAGGTAGTATCATATCAGCATGCATTAGCATCTCATTTGCAACTAGTTGCACTCGCATCCTATTATCGGATATCACACTTCTGCACTTTTAAAAAATATGAAGAAAAACAAAACTGGGACACATATTATGTTGTGTATTGCTCCACAGGTCACAGATGAGTATGTAAAAAAAATTCTAGCTTGCACAAAAAAGACAAATGATATGTGAATAGTTAAGGAATATTATTCACATTGGTCTTTTCTTTTTTCCACAGCTCACATATGGTCACCTTTTGAAACAAATGTTTAGATGTGCGAAAGATACAACATAACCCGTGACTATGATTTGAATTTACATTTTTTTACAAACTCGAAATGTGACATCCGACAATAAGATGAGGGATCAACTAGTTGCGAAATGTTTGCACTCCTGACCATGCATCTGAATCTATCTACTAGACTACTACAACAACATACAAAATGCACCAGTTTTGAACTAGAGATGTAACAGCAGTACTAACCGTTGGTTTCCAAAATCTAACGCTTGTGATTAGAGGGATTCGCGTCAAGAGATACCACAACAGCATACACTTCTTTCTAGAACCATCATGTAGCCATTATGTAGAAGAAGAAAAAAGCAGGGTCACACCAATATCACACGTCCCACTCGATAGTAAGAAAGGTTCCAAGTTATTGTTCCCATTTCTCAACTGGTCATACCTATTTCGATGGTGTAACCTACGTAGTATAAGTTATATATTAGTTGTATGGAAAGTTTGAGCAACATTTAGAACACAATTTTGTACTCCTAATTGGTCCAACATGCATGCTAAGATTGGGGTCTTCACCTTGAAACGGCGAGCGCCGAAAAGCGGGTCAAAATCGCCCAGATCCTCGAAGATATCTACAGGCGCAGCCGCTGTATGAGAGACGGAGTGGGAAACGAGTGGGGCGATGTATGAGAGACGGAGTGGGGGTGTAGTATGTACTATAGTAAGACGGCGAGACGGCGAGGTCAGAGTGATTAAGACTAGTCACAATGGGAAGTACGTAGTACGTAGTATCATACACTACTAGTTTGTGATACTACCTCCACAATGCATAGTATCATAATATGGTTCATACTTATGTCATATTTAAAGTTTTGTAGAATCTCAATGCAAATGTGTGTACATGATGTATTTGTCATGAAGTTTTCTAAGTTTTCTAGGTTTATGTGTTATAATACTACTCTCATATCTCACCTCATAATTGATGTGACACATTAGATTTTTGCCAACATGGCATGTATGATACTACTTACGAGCCTTAAAAGCACTTTTTTGTGATGTTGATCAAATTGTACTCTAAAATTGTCACTGGACAACAGGTCGGCCTATTGCAAACTTGTTTGAATGAGCTAAAATAGTTAGAAATCTAGAAAATTTGTCACTTCAATGAATTTTCATCCTATAACGTTTACTTAATTTGAAAAACGAATGGGGACGTTTGCCATAATGGGACGATCATTTCTACAAAAAAGAATAAGATGGAAAGTCTCGCAATGTTATTTATCATGACAACATTGACAATGTCACAACCGTGGGGTGATTAGGGAATCCACTCCGCTAGAAAAAACAAACTTATATAAGGCATGTGTGGCAATGCAGTTTGTCTACCTTATACACATATCTAGATGTGTAGCTATATATGGATTTTATTTTCCAACTTTAGATGATCAGTTTATAGTTCACCATTTAATTAGAATTCATAATTTTTGGGAATAAAATACTTGGAGGTACCCTGCAAGTGTGGTACCACAAACTAAGCCAAAACATGGGTCCCAATAGTACAACATAGCGCGCATAGGAAGTTTGAGCAAATTTGAAACCAACCAAATGAGGTAGAAACAAATCAGAAAAAAGTTGTGAAACATGTGCATGGAGCCATCACATGACATGTACTTACTACTAACAAGTAAAAAATATAAAACCCTATCATACATAGAGGTTTGGGGTGAAGAGTTATTATTCACACACATATAGAATAAATATGGACTGCTTTTGGCTTTCTACCCATTAATTTGAGCAAGCTTCATGCAGTGTCCACTTCAAACTTGACAACATTGGAACCATAGCTGCTTGAGTTCGCCTCGCTAGCCTCTTCCCATATGTAAGCTTAATTAATTGGTTACACTACGAAAACCACAATCAACTTCTGAATAATGCATGCATTGCCCCCCTTTTGCACATATGCAACTTTGCAAAGTAGGGATTTTTGGTTTACCACACATTAGTGTGTTGTTTTCTTTTTATTAGGACCCATGTTTGGTAGCCACATTTTTCCAAAGCCAAAGTGTGGTTAGCCAAAAAAAAAGCTAGTATGGCTAGCCACCAAATTGTGGCTTAAAATATTAAAGCCAAACTTTGTCAAAACTTTGTAAAAAAAAGTTGAGTCTATGACAAATGGACCATATATACATGCAATGAAGTGTGATAAGCCAAATTGTGGCAAAAACCAAACACATGCCAAATAAACTATATGCATGCATGGCTGCCAAATTTTGGCTTCTTGACAAATTGTGGCTAGGAACCAAACATGCCCTTGCTGGCCAAAGGGGTCCGAATATGTGTTTTGTTTATTCGCTATCATGTGCAGTACGTGTGTGCACAATACCGCAAATCAAAATTTCACGGGTAGGCCAAACATGCATGCATGGTAGGCGAATCGCCATTTCGAAGGCTAATTTGTCAAACTAGCTTACCATGAAACCATCATGTGTACTCCAATTAATTAAGTTCGGATATGAATGGTGGTCATCAACCAAACTAAAAAGAATTCAAAATTTGGGATGATATAGGGATGTGCCCTATTGTTGTGGAATCAGAAAACATTAGCCAACGAAAATGTGGGTTGCATCCAAGTATAGTAGCTCACAAAGTCGATTGCCAAGAAGTTTTTGCCTAAATTTGAAATAAAGCCAAAATGAGGTTCAAACTTATTGAAATCAGCAAGCAAGGCAATCACGAAGTCACCAATTACTACTTTTATCTAGGAAAAATAACAAACATGATGGCATGCAAATATTCTTGAGAAGCAGAATCATTCTGTAAATATATATTTTTGGAACCATGCATGTTGGACATTGATTCGCTTCTTGCCACATGGGTGAGCTAGCTTGGTTACCGCAAGAACCATGCATGGCGAACTTTCGAATCATGACCCCTTTTTTAAGAGATCAATGAAAAACTTCTTATTTTCGACTATACTTTGCCAAATAAAGTTTTTTTGGTTTTCCACATAAAGTCTTTTCATTTTTATTGGCCGAATTAAGGGGGGCAAAATTAAAAGGATGTATTTGTGAAGTGGCTACCGCGTGTATTGCGCACACTACCACCTATACAATTTTCACAAGAGGGTGACATGGTTGGATGGCCATGCATTTCCATGGTTTGTTGGATTATCTCATCATGTAGTATATAATAAATTAATTTTGTAAATATTTTTCAATTCAAGTATTAACGATGGTTATATTACAACTCAAATAAATTGGGAAAATACTGGGGTTCGCCTCCCTAGAATCAATCTTGCCCGTCCATTTCCTATCAACTGACTATAGGGAGTACTAGATTTAAATGGCGGTTGGAGTTAATTCCTCAACCTCATCGCAGTATTATTCCCATCTGTCCCCACTAAACAACCCCTGGCGGTTCGTTCTCCCCTGCATTTCGGCAAGTTCCAAAAAACCCCATTGTTTGCAGTTGCTCTCCCTCCCTCCCCCTCAATCCCTCCGATCAGTTCGACGTGCTTCAGCGCTGCCATGGCCGACGGCGGCCTGTTTACGCTAAAGAGGAGCGTCGTTCCCCATGGGACGACCAAGGTGAACGTGGTCTACACGAATGACCCTTCCGTTCTCGAGCACACCCTCAAGATGTACGAACAAAAGCTACTAGAGGACAGGTCCAGGTTCGTCGGCCTCGACCTAGAATACACTGCGGACCAAGTAAGTACCGCCGTCGTTCAGTTGGCCATGGACGACCACGTCCTGGTGTACCATTTCTGCAGGTATGTTCTTCACATGCCTTCCTTTATCCTTTTGTTTTTTAATATAGAAACTCTTCCTTTATCTTGGATCTGCTTTTTTATTTCGACATAGACTAGGTTCTAACTTGTATGAAAACACGAACAAACTAACTTGTATGAAAAATGTGGTCTGGAACGTAATATCCAACATATACTTGTATAATTTTTTTGGATTGACCACGATATCTAGTTTCATGATTTTGGTACTCAAAATTTGCACAAATTTCATGTACTCATACTCACCGATAATCGGCATGGATGTCAAGATATTAACATATAGTAACTGAATCTTAACTTGATGACACTTAAATAATTAGATCATATAGTCGCAACAATAATTCATGTTATTTTGATGTGTATCACTGATGCAAAATCATTGTTTCACTGCAACAAGTATACAGTTTACTGGAAGAAAAATATGTGTACTATTTCAGCATATACGATCTTACAAGATTGATTTGTGTTAACATGCAGGAGTCCTGATAATCTGGCACTGCAAGAATTCCTTCAACATAAAGGAATTTGTTTCACAACTGTTGACATCAGGGGTGACTCTAGCAGGTTTGCTAGAGATGGCATTAAAATTCCTAAACATAATTGGATTGACATTCAGGATATGATCAATTTCAATGGTCCTGGCAATAGGACTGGCATGGGTGATTTGGCAGCCGCCATCATTGACCCATCTTACAAAGACATGAAGACCAAGTTCCCTACTAGCAGCCACGATCAATGGGAGTGCATGCCATTGCCTGAAGTAAACTTGAGGTATGCTGCGATTGATGGGTATGTCAGTTTTGAGTTGTACAGGCGACTCAAAAAAATCAATGATGGGCAGCGTCAAGCACAACCAATTCCAAGGGAAGTGGTTTGCCCGGATTGCAAGGAAGCGGCTAGGTTGGCCGCTCTTCCCCCTGCCTGGCGCGACGAGAAGAAGCAGTGTGTCGGGACAACCTACTGGGAATTTGTATCTTATTGCTTTAGGCACAACATACCATTTGATCCGAAGAAAATGCCACCATGGATAAAGGACTCGTGCGAGCCTACTTCGGGGTCTCCGTGGGATGGCGGTTCACACGGTGAGCAAGCTAGGGCAACGGCTGGATGTGGTGAGCTAGCAAGGGCAGGGCCTGTATCTGGTTGGGAAGCTCCAACAAGGATTCCCGACACACGAAGTGCGAACGAGTGCAGAACTTGGACTGCCAACCCGTGGGAGGCAGGTACAAGCGGCACCGGCAAGCGCATCAAGAGGGATGATGATAATTGGTGAACTAGGCTGGCGTTATATGTTTCCAAGATTGTACATAAGTTTAGAATTATGAACTGGTAGTATTGTTTAGGTGATGTAATTACTTTTGCAACAATGTGTATGAGGTTTCAGAATCACGCATCCTTATTTAAACATGTTTAAAACATGGAAATGAAAAGGTAAGCCTGCATCCTTCTTAGTCACTCCAAAATTAAGCTTTTGGGAAGGTATTTGAAATTTCCATGTTTGAAACCCAAAACGACTTCTCTTCGTGATTGACTTCATAAGACAAAGTTCAGGCTTAGGGGTAGATACATGATTTTTCTGGTTTGAATATGACTAGACCTTGTTTATCAACTTGAGTGCTTACTACTACCTCCGTCCCAAGGAATAAGGCGCACGCGTATTCCAAGACGAACTTTGACCATAAAAATTGAGCAACACAATCTTGATTATATTATATGTAATTAGTATCGTTGGATTCGTATTGAAAAGCACTTTGTAATGATGCTAATTTCATACAAACAATCTTTATATATTTGAAGTAATTCTTGGTCAAACAAAAAACACGTAAAACGAGGGCGCCTTATTCCTTGAACCGGAGGTAGTATATGACATAAGAAGGCTATGTGCTTTGGTTTTTCATTTTTTTTTGAATCTTGGTCAATTCCTAGGTACGGTTTGACCAAGATTTGAACAAGTTTAAAATATGAAAATAAAATGTAAGCCCGGTCTGGATCCTTCTTAGTCACTCTGAAATGAAGCTTTTGGGAGGTTTTTGAAATTTCCATGTGTTTGAAACCCAAAACCACTTCTCTTCATGCTTGACTTCGTAAGATAGATTTTAGGGTTAGGGGTAGATACGTACATGATTTTTCTAATTATTTTTATGCCCATTTGAATCTTGGTCAAATCATAGGTTTGACCAAGATTTAAACATGTTTAAAATATGAAAATGAAAAGCTAAGCCTGCATCCTTCTTAGTCACTCCAAAATGAAGTTTTTGGGAAGGTTTTTGAAATTTCCATGATTGAAACCCAAAAACGACTTCTCTTCGTGCTTGACTTCATAAGACAAAGTTTAGGGTTAGGGGTAGATACATGATTTTTCTGGTTTGAATATGTCTAGACCTTGTTTATCAACTTGAGTGCTTATTATATGACATAAGAAGGCTATGTGCTTTGATTTTTCATTTTTTTATACCCATTTGAATCTTGGTCAAATCCTAGGTTTGACCAAGATTTGAACAAGTTTAAAACATAAAAATAAAAGGTATAAGCTCGACCTGGATCCTTCTTAGTCACTCTAAATTGAAGCTTTTGGGGGGTTCTTGAAATTTCCATGTTTGAAACCCAAAACCACGTCTCTTCATGCTTGACTTCATAAGACAGAGTTTAGGGTTAGGGTAGATACATGATTTGTCTGGTTTGAATATGTCTTGACCTTGTTTATCAACTTGAATGCTTAATATATGACATAAGAATACTATGTGCTTTGGTTTTCATTTTTTGATTTTTTCTGAATTTTTATGCCCATTTGATCTTGGTCAAATCCTAGGTTTAACCAAGGTTTAAACAAGTTTAAAACATGAAAATGAAAAGGTAAGCCTGCATCCTTCTTAGTCACTCCAAAATGAGGCTTTTGGGAAGGTTTTTGAAATTTCCATGTTTGAAATCCAAAACGACTTCTCTTCGTGCTTGACTTCATAAGACAAAGTTTAGGGTTAGGGGTAGATACAAGATTTTTCTGGTTTGAATATCTCTAGACCTTGTTTACCAACTTGAGTGCTTACTATATATGACATAAGAAGGCTATGTGCTTTGGTTTTTCAGTTTTTTTGAATTTTTATACCCATTTGAATCTTGGTCAAATCCTAGGTACGGTTTGACCAAGATTTGAACATGTTTAAAACATGAAAATAAAAGGTAAGCATGGATCCTTCTTAGTAACTCTAAAATGAAGCTTTTGGGAGGTTTTTGAAATTTCCATGTTTGAAACCCAAAACCACTTCTCTTCATGCTTGATCGACTTCATAAGACAGAATTTAGGGTTAGTGGGTAGATACATGATTTGTCTGGTTTGAATATGTTTAGACCTTGTTTATCAACTTGAATGCTTACTATATGACATAAGAATACTATGTGCTTTAGTTTTCATTTTTTTGATTTTTTCTGATTTTTTTGCACATTTGATCTTGGTCAAATCCTAGGTTTAACCAAGATTTAAACATGTTTAAGACATGAAAATGAAAAGGTAAGTCTGCATCCTTCTTAGTCACTCCAAAATGAAGCTTTTGGGAAGGTTTTTGAAATTTCCATGTTTGAAACCCAAAACCAGTTCTCTTCATGCTTTACTTCATAAGACAGAGTTTAGGGTTAGGGGTAGATATACGTGATTTGTCTAGTTTGAATATGTCTAGACCTTGTTTTATCAACTTGAATTCTTACTATATGACATAAAAAAAACTATGTGGTTTGGTTTGATAGTTCATTGTTCATAATTCATAGTTGATCATACATACGGATCATACATACAGAATTGCGCGATCCTTATCGCGACTTCTAACCTATCTAGTCGTCGAGGAAGATGATGGTCGCGTTCTCCTCCGCATCCCGCGCCTCCTTCTCCTTCACGGCGGCGATGGCCGCCGCCTTGTCTTCTTCCTCCGCCCTCTTCTTGTCGGCATCGTCCTTGAGGGACGCGGCCAGCGCCTTCAAGAAGAGGGGGTCTTCCCCTTCCTCCGCCTCCTCCGCCTCCTCGCCGGCTGGCGGCGCGAATCCGCCGCTGGTGCTCGCCTCCCACGCCGCCTTCGACCGGCGGTTCCTCTCCCGGTCGGCGCGCCATTTGTTGAAGACGGGGCCGCTCATCGGTTTGAGCGGCGGATCCGCCTTGTACCAGAGCCCGCCCGGGGCGAACTCGCGGAGCGACGACGGCATGTACAGGGAGCCTCTGTACCTGCACGCCGCGCGCCGACTCCCGGCGGCGGACTGCTTGCACTGGAGCCGCCACGCCTCCTCGAGCGTGTCCGGCGCGCGGGATCGCTTCGATCCGCTCGCGGGCGACGCGGAACTGGTACGGCGTGAATACATGGCGAGCGGCGAAGAATCACCACCCTGCAATCAAGGCCAAGCACGCAGCATATGGCCTCTTCCTTACGTCTTTTGCCTGGTTTGTTGCCGGTCAACGCCCCTGCTGCTGGCCCTGATGCTCCTGGTCCTGTTTAAAGTTCAGCATTAAACTCTATATACTATACAACTGTCGTGGTCTTGTGATGTACAGTAGTACTCTTTTGATGCATTTGTGATGTAGTAGTACTGTACTTTTTTTTGAACTGATATAGTACTATCTAAGAAAAGTACTCCCTCCGATTCACATTCTTTTTAGCACCAAGAAATATGGATCGGATCACCGGAGCGAGGGAGTAAATTACCCTTTTGTTGTGGCTTATTTTGACTTTGGCAAAAGCCAAAAAAAAAGCACCTAAATAGGTGCTTTTTGGGCTTTTGGATTTTGGAAGCCAAAAGAATAGAATCTTTGTTCTTGGCTTCCAAAATCCAAAAGCCCAAAAAAGCACCTATTTACGTGCTTTTTTTGGCTTTTGCCAAAGCCAAAAGCCAAAAAAAGCCACAACAAAAGGGCCATAAACATGGCATCTCGTGCATGAAGCTTGACAGATTGATCGGGTTGGCTAGAACGGCTAAACAATGCTGCTCATTAGGCAAATGCATGCCATGTACGATAGTATACATCTAGTAAAGAAGTCTATACTGACATAAAAAAGACTACATTGGGGATGAGAGTCAATTGGGGCATCTACAATACAGAAAATCTTGCTCGTAGTTGATTTTGGCTAAGAGGGTTTTGTGCCCATATTTGTATCTTGGTATAATCCTAGGTTTGACAATGATTTAAACAAGTTTAAAATATGAAAATGAAAAGGTAAGCATGGATACTTCTTAGTCACTCTAAAATGAAGCTTTTGGGAGGTTTTTGATATTTCCATGTTTGAAACCAAGAACCACTTCTCTTCATGCTTGGCTTCATAAGATAAAGTTTAGGGGTTAGGGGGTAGATACATGATTTGTTTGGTTTGAATATGTCTAGACCTTGTTTATCAGCTTGAATGCTTACTATATGACATAAGAAGACTATGTACTTTGGTTTTTCATTTTTTTTTAAATTTTATGCCCATTTGAATCTTGGTCAAATACACTAGCTATGACCAAGATGTAAACAAGTTTAAAACATGAAAATGAAAAGGTAAGCATGGATCCTTCTTAGTCACTATAAAATGAAGCTTTTGGGGGGTTCTTGAAATTTCCAAGTTTGAAACCCAAAACCACTTCTCTTCATGCTTGACTTCATAAGACAGAGTTTAGGGTTAGGGGGTAAATACATGATTTGTCTAGTTTGTTGTTTAGACCTTGTTTACCAACTACTAGTTCGATTTTGGGCTACTAATATAAAATTAAAATAAGTTGAACTAGTATTCCTCTAAAAAATCATTTTGGTATGCATTGTTTGATACTTTTCATAGCTATAGTGCATCACAAATTTATGATTTCATGCTTTGCTTTGCCAATTTCGATTTTTTCTAACCACCTTCTCTTTGATTTCAAATTTAGGTCAAACTATCGATGCCTACTATGTGTTCTACTTGAATTGGATGCAGCGTGCGCACATGTTTTGCCATTGTTCTGGGCTTCCACACATCTTTGGGGCATCCAAGTATTTAAGTTACCTTGTTTTTTGAATTGTAATTCATACCCTTCCTCCCAATTTTTATGCACATTTGAATCTTGGTCAAATCCTAAGTTTGACCAAGATTTGAACAAGTTTAAAACATGAAAATGAAAAGGTAAGCCTGAATCCTTCTTAGTCACTCAAAAATGAGAAGCTTTTGGGAGTTTTTTGAAATTTCCATGTTTGAAACCCAAAACCACTTCTCTTCATGCTTGACTTCATAAGACAGAGTTTAGGGTTAGGGGGTAGATACATGATTTGTCTAGTTTGTTGTTTAGACCTTGTTTATCAACTTGAATGCTTACTATATGACATAATAATACTATGTGCTTTGGTTTTCATTTTTTTGATTTTTTCTGAATTTTTATGCCCATTTGATCTTGGTCAAATCCTAGGCTTAACCAATATTTAAACAAGTTTAAAACATGAAAATGAAAAGGTAAGCCTGTATCCTTCTTAGTCACTCCAAAATGAAGCTTTTGGGAAGGATTTTGAAATTTCCATGTTTGAAATCCAAAACGACTTCGATCTCTTCGTGCTTGACTTCATAAGACAAAGTTTAGGGATAGGGGTAGAAACATGATTTTTCTGGTTTGAATATGTCTAGACCTTGTTTACCAACTTGATCGAGTGCTTACTATATGACATAAGAAGGCTATATGCTTTGGTTTTTCATTTTTTTTGAAATTTTATGCCCATTTGAATCTTGATCAAATCCTAGGTACAGTTTGACCAAGATTTGAACAATTTTAAAACATGAAAATAAAAGGTAAGCCCGACCTGGATCCTTTAGTCACTCTAAAATGAAGCTTTTGGGGGTTCTTGAAATTTCCAAGTTTGAAACCCAAAACCACTTCTCTTCATGCTTGACTACACATAAGACAGAGTTTAGGGTTAGGGGTAGATACATGATTTTTCTTGTTTGAATATATCTAGACCTTGTTTATATCAACTTTAATGCTAACTATATATGACATAAGAAAACTATGTGCTTTGGTTTTTAATTTTTCTGATTTTTTTATTTTGATAGATGCACATTTGAATCTTTGTCAAATCCTAGGTTTGGCCAAGATTTAAACAAGTATAAAACATGAAAATGAAAAGGGGAAGCCTGTATCCTTTCTTAGTCACTCTAAAATGAAGTTTTTGGGATGTTCTTGAAATTTTCATGTTTGAAACCCAAAACCACTTCTCTTCATGCTTGACTTCATAAGATAGAGTTTAGGGGCTAGCTAGGGGATAGATACATGATTTGCCTAGGTTTGAATATGCATGTCCAAACCTAGCTTGTTTATCAACTTGAATGCTTACTATATGACATAAGAAGACTATATGCTTTTGTTTTTCATTTTTCTGATTTTTTTAAAATTTTATGCCCATTTGAATCTTTTGGTCAAATCCTTGGTTTAATTTGACACGGATTTAAACAAGTTTAAAATATGAAAATGAAAAGGTGGTAAGCAGGCATGTATCCTTCTTATATATATTAGTCACTCTAAAATGAAGCTTTTGGGAGGTTTTTGAAATTTCCATGTTTGAAACCCAAAACCACTTCTCTTCATGTTGTTGACTTCATAAGATAGAGTTTAGGGGTTAGGGGTATATATACATGACTTGTCTTGTTTGAATATGTGTCTAGACCTTGTTTATCAACTTTAATGCTTACTATATGACATAAGAACACTATGCGCTTTAATTTGGTTTTTAATTTTTTTAAATTTTGATGCACATTTTGAATCTTGGTCAAATCCTAGGTTTGACCGAGATTTGAACAAGTTTAAAACAAGAAAATAAAAGGTAAGCCCGCCAGACTGGATCCTTTCTTAGTCACTCTATAATGAAGCTTTTAGGGGGGTTGTTGAAAATGTAAGCATGTATCCTTCTTAGTACGTCACACCACAATGAAGCTTTTGGGAGGGTTTTTGAAATGTCCATGTTTGAAACCCAAAACGACTTCTCTTCGTGCTTGACTTCATAATTAAGACAAAGTTTAGGGTTAGGGGTATATAGATACATGATTTTTCTGGTTTGAATATGTCTAGACTTTGTTTATCAACTAGCTTGAGTGCTTACTATATGGCATATATAAGAAGCTAGGCTATGTGCTTTGGTTTTTCATTTTTTTTGAATTTTTATGCCCATTTGAATCTTGGTCAAATCCTAGGTACGTACGGTTTGACCAAGATTTGAACATGTTTAAAACATGAAAATAAAAGGTAAGCATGGATCCTTCTTAGTCACTCTAAAATGAAGCTTTTGGGAGGTTTTTGAAATTTCCATGTTTGAAACCCAAAACCACTTCTCTTCATGCTTGGCTTCGTAAGATAGAGTTTAGGGTTTGGGGTAGATACGTACATGATTTTTCTAAGTATTTTTACACCCATTTGAATCTTCGTCAAATCCTAAGTTTGACCAAGATTTGAACAAGTTTAAAAACATGAAAATGAAAAGGGTAAGCCTGGATCCTTGTTTACGGTTAGGGGGTAGATACGTACATGATTTTTCTAAGTATTTTTACGCCCATATGAATCTTCGTCAAATCCTAAGTTTGACCAAGATTTGAACAAGTTTAAAAACATGAAAATGAAAAGGGTGTAAGCCTGGATCCTTGTTTAGGGTTAGGGGGTAGATACAAGATTTTTGTGGTTTGAATATGGCAGACCTTGTTTATCACCTTGATATATGACATAGGAAGACGGTGTGCTTTTGTTTTTCTTTTTTTTGAATTTTTATGCCCATTTGAATCTTGGTCAAGTCATAGGTTTGACCAAGATTTAAACATGTTTAAAACATGAAAATGAAAAAGTAAGCCTGGATCCTTCTTAGTCACTCCAAAATGTACCAATTGATAAATGAGTTAACTTGGCTTCATGGAAAAAATAATGTCATGTAAATGATTTAACTTGGCTTTCGTACCCTTGAATCCATAGGAAACTTTGTATAAATGTAGTAGTATAATAATCAACCGAGTTTTTACATCAACAGGTCTGTCACTTACGTGTGGTGCCCATGCGTGAGGTCCCACACTTCAGTGAGCACAAGTCACGTGCAATAGGTACGCAAACTCCCAGCCATTTTCTTTGTCAAGAGAAGACGCATCAGGATGCGTATTGGAAGTATGTGGGTCCTTCTGGATCCTTCGGTTGTCCCTCTCACAAAAAAAAAAACAAATCTCTCTCATTCTCGGCCTCGCTCGACTCGCTCGCTCGCTCGCTCGCTCGCACCTCCTGCTCACTGACAAACCCTGCACAAAAGTCAACATCATCACCCGAAAAAGGGGAGACACCATAATTCTCTCCCTTCTTCTCTCCTTCCGAGTGATCCCTTCTTCCTCCGAGTTTCACTCGACGGGCAAACACACATGTGCTGCATAGTAATAATAAAAAAGTAGAAAAATCGACCTACGAATCTATGATTAAATAGGTTAAACTAGGGTTTTGCCCACTACTACAGATCAAGTTCAGAAATATCCAACTACTAGTTCGATTTTGGGCTACTAATATAAAATTAAAATAAGTTGAACTAGTATTCCTCTAAAAAATCATTTTGGTATGCATTGTTTGATACTTTTCATAGCTATAGTGCATCACAAATTTATGATTTCATGCTTTGCTTTGCCAATTTCGATTTTTTCTAACCACCTTCTCTTTGATTTCAAATTTAGGTCAAACTATCGATGCCTACTATGTGTTCTACTTGAATTGGATGCAGCGTGCGCACATGTTTTGCCATCGTTCTGGGCTTCCACACATCTTTGGGGCATCCAAGTATTTAAGTTACCTTGTTTTTTTGAATTGTAATTCATACCCTTCCTCCCAATTTTTATGCACATTTGAATCTTGGTCAAATCCTAAGTTTGACCAAGATTTGAACAAGTTTAAAACATGAAAATGAAAAGGTAAGCCTGAATCCTTCTTAGTCACTCAAAAATGAGAAGCTTTTGGGAGTTTTTTGAAATTTCCATGTTTGAAACCCAAAACCACTTCTCTTCATGCTTGACTTCATAAGACAGAGTTTAGGGTTAGGGGGTAGATACATGATTTGTCTAGTTTGTTGTTTAGACCTTGTTTATCAACTTGAATGCTTACTATATGACATAATAATACTATGTGCTATGGTTTTCATTTTTTTTGACTTTTTCTGAATTTTTATGCCCATTTGATCTTGGTCAAATCCTAGGCTTAACCAATATTTAAACAAGTTTAAAACATGAAAATGAAAAGGTAAGCCTGTATCCTTCTTAGTCACTCCAAAATGAAGCTTTTGGGAAGGATTTTGAAATTTCCATGTTTGAAATCCAAAACGACTTCGATCTCTTCGTGCTTGACTTCATAAGACAAAGTTTAGGGCTAGGGGTAGAAACATGATTTTTCTGGTTTGAATATGTCTAGACCTTGTTTACCAACTTGATCGAGTGCTTACTATATGACATAAGAAGGCTATATGCTTTGGTTTTTCATTTTTTTTGAAATTTTATGCCCATTTGAATCTTGATCAAATCCTAGGTACAGTTTGACCAAGATTTGAACAATTTTAAAACATGAAAATAAAAGGTAAGCCCGACCTGGATCCTTTAGTCACTCTAAAATGAAGCTTTTGGGGGTTCTTGAAATTTCCAAGTTTGAAACCCAAAACCACTTCTCTTCATGCTTGACTACACATAAGACAGAGTTTAGGGTTAGGGGTAGATACATGATTTTTCTTGTTTGAATATATCTAGACCTTGTTTATATCAACTTTAATGCTAACTATATATGACATAAGAAAACTATGTGCTTTGGTTTTTAATTTTTCTGTTTTTTTATTTTGATAGATGCACATTTGAATCTTTGTCAAATCCTAGGTTTGGCCAAGATTTAAACAAGTATAAAACATGAAAATGAAAAGGGGAAGCCTGTATCCTTTCTTAGTCACTCTAAAATGAAGTTTTTGGGATGTTCTTGAAATTTTCATGTTTGAAACCCAAAACCACTTCTCTTCATGCTTGACTTCATAAGATAGAGTTTAGGGGCTAGCTAGGGGATAGATACATGATTTGCCTAGGTTTGAATATGCATGTCCAAACCTAGCTTGTTTATCAACTTGAATGCTTACTATATGACATAAGAAGACTATATGCTTTTGTTTTTCATTTTTCTGATTTTTTTAAAATTTTATGCCCATTTGAATCTTTTGGTCAAATCCTTGGTTTAATTTGACACGGATTTAAACAAGTTTAAAATATGAAAATGAAAAGGTGGTAAGCAGGCATGTATCCTTCTTATATATATTAGTCACTCTAAAATGAAGCTTTTGGGAGGTTTTTGAAATTTCCATGTTTGAAACCCAAAACCACTTCTCTTCATGTTGTTGACTTCATAAGATAGAGTTTAGGGGTTAGGGGTATATATACATGACTTGTCTTGTTTGAATATGTGTCTAGACCTTGTTTATCAACTTTAATGCTTACTATATGACATAAGAACACTATGCGCTTTAATTTGGTTTTTAATTTTTTTAAATTTTGATGCACATTTTGAATCTTGGTCAAATCCTAGGTTTGACCGAGATTTGAACAAGTTTAAAACAAGAAAATAAAAGGTAAGCCCGCCAGACTGGATCCTTTCTTAGTCACTCTATAATGAAGCTTTTAGGGGGGTTGTTGAAAATGTAAGCATGTATCCTTCTTAGTACGTCACACCACAATGAAGCTTTTGGGAGGGTTTTTGAAATGTCCATGTTTGAAACCCAAAACGACTTCTCTTCGTGCTTGACTTCATAATTAAGACAAAGTTTAGGGTTAGGGGTATATAGATACATGATTTTTCTGGTTTGAATATGTCTAGACTTTGTTTATCAACTAGCTTGAGTGCTTACTATATGGCATATATAAGAAGCTAGGCTATGTGCTTTGGTTTTTCATTTTTTTTGAATTTTTATGCCCATTTGAATCTTGGTCAAATCCTAGGTACGTACGGTTTGACCAAGATTTGAACATGTTTAAAACATGAAAATAAAAGGTAAGCATGGATCCTTCTTAGTCACTCTAAAATGAAGCTTTTGGGAGGTTTTTGAAATTTCCATGTTTGAAACCCAAAACCACTTCTCTTCATGCTTGGCTTCGTAAGATAGAGTTTAGGGTTTGGGGTAGATACGTACATGATTTTTCTAAGTATTTTTACACCCATTTGAATCTTCGTCAAATCCTAAGTTTGACCAAGATTTGAACAAGTTTAAAAACATGAAAATGAAAAGGGTAAGCCTGGATCCTTGTTTACGGTTAGGGGGTAGATACGTACATGATTTTTCTAAGTATTTTTACGCCCATTTGAATCTTCGTCAAATCCTAAGTTTGACCAAGATTTGAACAAGTTTAAAAACATGAAAATGAAAAGGGTGTAAGCCTGGATCCTTGTTTAGGGTTAGGGGGTAGATACAAGATTTTTGTGGTTTGAATATGGCAGACCTTGTTTATCACCTTGATATATGACATAGGAAGACGGTGTGCTTTTGTTTTTCTTTTTTTTGAATTTTTATGCCCATTTGAATCTTGGTCAAGTCATAGGTTTGACCAAGATTTAAACATGTTTAAAACATGAAAATGAAAAAGTAAGCCTGGATCCTTCTTAGTCACTCCAAAATGTACCAATTGATAAATGAGTTAACTTGGCTTCATGGAAAAAATAATGTCATGTAAATGATTTAACTTGGCTTTCGTACCCTTGAATCCATAGGAAACTTTGTATAAATGTAGTAGTATAATAATCAACCGAGTTTTTACATCAACAGGTCTGTCACTTACGTGTGGTGCCCATGCGTGAGGTCCCACACTTCAGTGAGCACAAGTCACGTGCAATAGGTACGCAAACTCCCAGCCATTTTCTTTGTCAAGAGAAGACGCATCAGGATGCGTATTGGAAGTATGTGGGTCCTTCTGGATCCTTCGGTTGTCCCTCTCACAAAAAAAAAAACAAATCTCTCTCATTCTCGGCCTCGCTCGACTCGCTCGCTCGCTCGCTCTCGCACCTCCTGCTCACTGACAAACCCTGCACAAAAGTCAACATCATCACCCGAAAAAGGGGAGACACCATAATTCTCTCCCTTCTTCTCTCCTTCCGAGTGATCCCTTCTTCCTCCGAGTTTCACTCGACGGGCAAACACACATGTGCTGCATAGTAATAATAAAAAAGTAGAAAAATCGACCTACGAATCTATGATTAAATAGGTTAAACTAGGGTTTTGCCCACTACTACAGATCAAGTTCAGAAATATCCAACTACTAGTTCGATTTTGGGCTACTAATATAAAATTAAAATAAGTTGAACTAGTATTCCTCTAAAAAATCATTTTGGTATGCATTGTTTGATACTTTTCATAGCTATAGTGCATCACAAATTTATGATTTCATGCTTTGCTTTGCCAATTTCGATTTTTTCTAACCACCTTCTCTTTGATTTCAAATTTAGGTCAAACTATCGATGCCTACTATGTGTTCTACTTGAATTGGATGCAGCGTGCGCACATGTTTTGCCATCGTTCTGGGCTTCCACACATCTTTGGGGCATCCAAGTATTTAAGTTACCTTGTTTTTTTGAATTGTAATTCATACCCTTCCTCCCAATTTTTATGCACATTTGAATCTTGGTCAAATCCTAAGTTTGACCAAGATTTGAACAAGTTTAAAACATGAAAATGAAAAGGTAAGCCTGAATCCTTCTTAGTCACTCAAAAATGAGAAGCTTTTGGGAGTTTTTTGAAATTTCCATGTTTGAAACCCAAAACCACTTCTCTTCATGCTTGACTTCATAAGACAGAGTTTAGGGTTAGGGGGTAGATACATGATTTGTCTAGTTTGTTGTTTAGACCTTGTTTATCAACTTGAATGCTTACTATATGACATAATAATACTATGTGCTATGGTTTTCATTTTTTTTGACTTTTTCTGAATTTTTATGCCCATTTGATCTTGGTCAAATCCTAGGCTTAACCAATATTTAAACAAGTTTAAAACATGAAAATGAAAAGGTAAGCCATGTATCCTTCTTAGTCACTCCAAAATGAAGCTTTTGGGAAGGATTTTGAAATTTCCATGTTTGAAATCCAAAACGACTTCGATCTCTTCGTGCTTGACTTCATAAGACAAAGTTTAGGGATAGGGGTAGAAACATGATTTTTCTGGTTTGAATATGTCTAGACCTTGTTTACCAACTTGATCGAGTGCTTACTATATGACATAAGAAGGCTATATGCTTTGGTTTTTCATTTTTTTGAAATTTTATGCCCATTTGAATCTTGATCAAATCCTAGGTACAGTTTGACCAAGATTTGAACAATTTTAAAACATGAAAATAAAAGGTAAGCCCGACCTGGATCCTTTAGTCACTCTAAAATGAAGCTTTTGGGGGTTCTTGAAATTTCCAAGTTTGAAACCCAAAACCACTTCTCTTCATGCTTGACTACACATAAGACAGAGTTTAGGGTTAGGGGTAGATACATGATTTTTCTTGTTTGAATATATCTAGACCTTGTTTATATCAACTTTAATGCTAACTATATATGACATAAGAAAACTATGTGCTTTGGTTTTTAATTTTTCTGTTTTTTTATTTTGATAGATGCACATTTGAATCTTTGTCAAATCCTAGGTTTGGCCAAGATTTAAACAAGTATAAAACATGAAAATGAAAAGGGGAAGCCTGTATCCTTTCTTAGTCACTCTAAAATGAAGTTTTTGGGATGTTCTTGAAATTTTCATGTTTGAAACCCAAAACCACTTCTCTTCATGCTTGACTTCATAAGATAGAGTTTAGGGGCTAGCTAGGGGATAGATACATGATTTGCCTAGGTTTGAATATGCATGTCCAAACCTAGCTTGTTTATCAACTTGAATGCTTACTATATGACATAAGAAGACTATATGCTTTTGTTTTTCATTTTTCTGATTTTTTTTAAAATTTTATGCCCATTTGAATCTTTTGGTCAAATCCTTGGTTTAATTTGACACGGATTTAAACAAGTTTAAAATATGAAAATGAAAAGGTGGTAAGCAGGCATGTATCCTTCTTATATATATTAGTCACTCTAAAATGAAGCTTTTGGGAGGTTTTTGAAATTTCCATGTTTGAAACCCAAAACCACTTCTCTTCATGTTGTTGACTTCATAAGATAGAGTTTAGGGGTTAGGGGTATATATACATGACTTGTCTTGTTTGAATATGTGTCTAGACCTTGTTTATCAACTTTAATGCTTACTATATGACATAAGAACACTATGCGCTTTAATTTGGTTTTTAATTTTTTTAAATTTTGATGCACATTTTGAATCTTGGTCAAATCCTAGGTTTGACCGAGATTTGAACAAGTTTAAAACAAGAAAATAAAAGGTAAGCCCGCCAGACTGGATCCTTTCTTAGTCACTCTATAATGAAGCTTTTAGGGGGGTTGTTGAAAATGTAAGCATGTATCCTTCTTAGTACGTCACACCACAATGAAGCTTTTGGGAGGGTTTTTGAAATGTCCATGTTTGAAACCCAAAACGACTTCTCTTCGTGCTTGACTTCATAATTAAGACAAAGTTTAGGGTTAGGGGTATATAGATACATGATTTTTCTGGTTTGAATATGTCTAGACTTTGTTTATCAACTAGCTTGAGTGCTTACTATATGGCATATATAAGAAGCTAGGCTATGTGCTTTGGTTTTTCATTTTTTTTTGAATTTTTATGCCCATTTGAATCTTGGTCAAATCCTAGGTACGTACGGTTTGACCAAGATTTGAACATGTTTAAAACATGAAAATAAAAGGTAAGCATGGATCCTTCTTAGTCACTCTAAAATGAAGCTTTTGGGAGGTTTTTGAAATTTCCATGTTTGAAACCCAAAACCACTTCTCTTCATGCTTGGCTTCGTAAGATAGAGTTTAGGGTTTGGGGTAGATACGTACATGATTTTTCTAAGTATTTTTACACCCATTTGAATCTTCGTCAAATCCTAAGTTTGACCAAGATTTGAACAAGTTTAAAAACATGAAAATGAAAAGGGTAAGCCTGGATCCTTGTTTACGGTTAGGGGGTAGATACGTACATGATTTTTCTAAGTATTTTTACGCCCATTTGAATCTTCGTCAAATCCTAAGTTTGACCAAGATTTGAACAAGTTTAAAAACATGAAAATGAAAAGGGTGTAAGCCTGGATCCTTGTTTAGGGTTAGGGGGTAGATACAAGATTTTTGTGGTTTGAATATGGCAGACCTTGTTTATCACCTTGATATATGACATAGGAAGACGGTGTGCTTTTGTTTTTCTTTTTTTTGAATTTTTATGCCCATTTGAATCTTGGTCAAGTCATAGGTTTGACCAAGATTTAAACAGGTTTAAAACATGAAAATGAAAAAGTAAGCCTGGATCCTTCTTAGTCACTCCAAAATGTACCAATTGATAAATGAGTTAACTTGGCTTCATGGAAAAAATAATGTCATGTAAATGATTTAACTTGGCTTTCGTACCCTTGAATCCATAGGAAACTTTGTATAAATGTAGTAGTATAATAATCAACCGAGTTTTTACATCAACAGGTCTGTCACTTACGTGTGGTGCCCATGCGTGAGGTCCCACACTTCAGTGAGCACAAGTCACGTGCAATAGGTACGCAAACTCCCAGCCATTTTCTTTGTCAAGAGAAGACGCATCAGGATGCGTATTGGAAGTATGTGGGTCCTTCTGGATCCTTCGGTTGTCCCTCTCACAAAAAAAAAAACAAATCTCTCTCATTCTCGGCCTCGCTCGACTCGCTCGCTCGCTCGCTCGCTCGCACCTCCTGCTCACTGACAAACCCTGCACAAAAGTCAACATCATCACCCGAAAAAGGGGAGACACCATAATTCTCTCCCTTCTTCTCTCCTTCCGAGTGATCCCTCTTCCTCCGAGTTTCACTCGACGGGCAAACACACATGTGCTGCATAGTAATAATAAAAAAGTAGAAAAATCGACCTACGAATCTATGATTAAATAGGTTAAACTAGGGTTTTGCCCACTACTACAGATCAAGTTCAGAAATATCCAACTACTAGTTCGATTTTGGGCTACTAATATAAAATTAAAATAAGTTGAACTAGTATTCCTCTAAAAAATCATTTTGGTATGCATTGTTTGATACTTTTCATAGCTATAGTGCATCACAAATTTATGATTTCATGCTTTGCTTTGCCAATTTCGATTTTTTCTAACCACCTTCTCTTTGATTTCAAATTTAGGTCAAACTATCGATGCCTACTATGTGTTCTACTTGAATTGGATGCAGCGTGCGCACATGTTTTGCCATCGTTCTGGGCTTCCACACATCTTTGGGGCATCCAAGTATTTAAGTTACCTTGTTTTTTTGAATTGTAATTCATACCCTTCCTCCCAATTTTTATGCACATTTGAATCTTGGTCAAATCCTAAGTTTGACCAAGATTTGAACAAGTTTAAAACATGAAAATGAAAAGGTAAGCCTGAATCCTTCTTAGTCACTCAAAAATGAGAAGCTTTTGGGAGTTTTTTGAAATTTCCATGTTTGAAACCCAAAACCACTTCTCTTCATGCTTGACTTCATAAGACAGAGTTTAGGGTTAGGGGGTAGATACATGATTTGTCTAGTTTGTTGTTTAGACCTTGTTTATCAACTTGAATGCTTACTATATGACATAATAATACTATGTGCTATGGTTTTCATTTTTTTTGACTTTTTCTGAATTTTTATGCCCATTTGATCTTGGTCAAATCCTAGGCTTAACCAATATTTAAACAAGTTTAAAACATGAAAATGAAAAGGTAAGCCTGCATGTATCCTTCTTAGTCACTCCAAAATGAAGCTTTTGGGAAGGATTTTGAAATTTCCATGTTTGAAATCCAAAACGACTTCGATCTCTTCGTGCTTGACTTCATAAGACAAAGTTTAGGGATAGGGGTAGAAACATGATTTTTCTGGTTTGAATATGTCTAGACCTTGTTTACCAACTTGATCGAGTGCTTACTATATGACATAAGAAGGCTATATGCTTTGGTTTTTCATTTTTTTTGAAATTTTATGCCCATTTGAATCTTGATCAAATCCTAGGTACAGTTTGACCAAGATTTGAACAATTTTAAAACATGAAAATAAAAGGTAAGCCCGACCTGGATCCTTTAGTCACTCTAAAATGAAGCTTTTGGGGGTTCTTGAAATTTCCAAGTTTGAAACCCAAAACCACTTCTCTTCATGCTTGACTACACATAAGACAGAGTTTAGGGTTAGGGGTAGATACATGATTTTTCTTGTTTGAATATATCTAGACCTTGTTTATATCAACTTTAATGCTAACTATATATGACATAAGAAAACTATGTGCTTTGGTTTTTAATTTTTCTGATTTTTTTATTTTGATAGATGCACATTTGAATCTTTGTCAAATCCTAGGTTTGGCCAAGATTTAAACAAGTATAAAACATGAAAATGAAAAGGGGAAGCCTGTATCCTTTCTTAGTCACTCTAAAATGAAGTTTTTGGGATGTTCTTGAAATTTTCATGTTTGAAACCCAAAACCACTTCTCTTCATGCTTGACTTCATAAGATAGAGTTTAGGGGCTAGCTAGGGGATAGATACATGATTTGCCTAGGTTTGAATATGCATGTCCAAACCTAGCTTGTTTATCAACTTGAATGCTTACTATATGACATAAGAAGACTATATGCTTTTGTTTTTCATTTTTCTGATTTTTTTAAAATTTTATGCCCATTTGAATCTTTTGGTCAAATCCTTGGTTTAATTTGACACGGATTTAAACAAGTTTAAAATATGAAAATGAAAAGGTGGTAAGCAGGCATGTATCCTTCTTATATATATTAGTCACTCTAAAATGAAGCTTTTGGGAGGTTTTTGAAATTTCCATGTTTGAAACCCAAAACCACTTCTCTTCATGTTGTTGACTTCATAAGATAGAGTTTAGGGGTTAGGGGTATATATACATGACTTGTCTTGTTTGAATATGTGTCTAGACCTTGTTTATCAACTTTAATGCTTACTATATGACATAAGAACACTATGCGCTTTAATTTGGTTTTTAATTTTTTTAAATTTTGATGCACATTTTGAATCTTGGTCAAATCCTAGGTTTGACCGAGATTTGAACAAGTTTAAAACAAGAAAATAAAAGGTAAGCCCGCCAGACTGGATCCTTTCTTAGTCACTCTATAATGAAGCTTTTAGGGGGGTTGTTGAAAATGTAAGCATGTATCCTTCTTAGTACGTCACACCACAATGAAGCTTTTGGGAGGGTTTTTGAAATGTCCATGTTTGAAACCCAAAACGACTTCTCTTCGTGCTTGACTTCATAATTAAGACAAAGTTTAGGGTTAGGGGTATATAGATACATGATTTTTCTGGTTTGAATATGTCTAGACTTTGTTTATCAACTAGCTTGAGTGCTTACTATATGGCATATATAAGAAGCTAGGCTATGTGCTTTGGTTTTTCATTTTTTTTTTGAATTTTTATGCCCATTTGAATCTTGGTCAAATCCTAGGTACGTACGGTTTGACCAAGATTTGAACATGTTTAAAACATGAAAATAAAAGGTAAGCATGGATCCTTCTTAGTCACTCTAAAATGAAGCTTTTGGGAGGTTTTTGAAATTTCCATGTTTGAAACCCAAAACCACTTCTCTTCATGCTTGGCTTCGTAAGATAGAGTTTAGGGTTTGGGGTAGATACGTACATGATTTTTCTAAGTATTTTTACACCCATTTGAATCTTCGTCAAATCCTAAGTTTGACCAAGATTTGAACAAGTTTAAAAACATGAAAATGAAAAGGGTAAGCCTGGATCCTTGTTTACGGTTAGGGGGTAGATACGTACATGATTTTTCTAAGTATTTTTACGCCCATTTGAATCTTCGTCAAATCCTAAGTTTGACCAAGATTTGAACAAGTTTAAAAACATGAAAATGAAAAGGGTGTAAGCCTGGATCCTTGTTTAGGGTTAGGGGGTAGATACAAGATTTTTGTGGTTTGAATATGGCAGACCTTGTTTATCACCTTGATATATGACATAGGAAGACGGTGTGCTTTTGTTTTTCTTTTTTTTTGAATTTTTATGCCCATTTGAATCTTGGTCAAGTCATAGGTTTGACCAAGATTTAAACATGTTTAAAACATGAAAATGAAAAAGTAAGCCTGGATCCTTCTTAGTCACTCCAAAATGTACCAATTGATAAATGAGTTAACTTGGCTTCATGGAAAAAATAATGTCATGTAAATGATTTAACTTGGCTTTCGTACCCTTGAATCCATAGGAAACTTTGTATAAATGTAGTAGTATAATAATCAACCGAGTTTTTACATCAACAGGTCTGTCACTTACGTGTGGTGCCCATGCGTGAGGTCCCACACTTCAGTGAGCACAAGTCACGTGCAATAGGTACGCAAACTCCCAGCCATTTTCTTTGTCAAGAGAAGACGCATCAGGATGCGTATTGGAAGTATGTGGGTCCTTCTGGATCCTTCGGTTGTCCCTCTCACAAAAAAAAAAACAAATCTCTCTCATTCTCGGCCTCGCTCGACTCGCTCGCTCGCTCGCTCGCTCGCACCTCCTGCTCACTGACAAACCCTGCACAAAAGTCAACATCATCACCCGAAAAAGGGGAGACACCATAATTCTCTCCCTTCTTCTCTCCTTCCGAGTGATCCCTCTTCCTCCGAGTTTCACTCGACGGGCAAACACACATGTGCTGCATAGAATAATAAAAAAGTAGAAAAATCGACCTACGAATCTATGATTAAATAGGTTAAACTAGGGTTTTGCCCACTACTATACAGATCAAGTTCAGAAATATCCAACTACTAGTTCGATTTTGGGCTACTAATATAAAATTAAAATAAGTTGAACTAGTATTCCTCTAAAAAATCATTTTGGTATGCATTGTTTGATACTTTTCATAGCTATAGTGCATCACAAATTTATGATTTCATGCTTTGCTTTGCCAAATTCGATTTTTTCTAACCACCTTCTCTTTGATTTCAAATTTAGGTCAAACTATCGATGCCTACTATGTGTTCTACTTGAATTGGATGCAGCGTGCGCACATGTTTTGCCATCGTTCTGGGCTTCCACACATCTTTGGGGCATCCAAGTATTTAAGTTACCTTGTTTTTTTGAATTGTAATTCATACCCTTCCTCCCAATTTTTATGCACATTTGAATCTTGGTCAAATCCTAAGTTTGACCAAGATTTGAACAAGTTTAAAACATGAAAATGAAAAGGTAAGCCTGAATCCTTCTTAGTCACTCAAAAATGAGAAGCTTTTGGGAGTTTTTTGAAATTTCCATGTTTGAAACCCAAAACCACTTCTCTTCATGCTTGACTTCATAAGACAGAGTTTAGGGTTAGGGGGTAGATACATGATTTGTCTAGTTTGTTGTTTAGACCTTGTTTATCAACTTGAATGCTTACTATATGACATAATAATACTATGTGCTATGGTTTTCATTTTTTTTGACTTTTTCTGAATTTTTATGCCCATTTGATCTTGGTCAAATCCTAGGCTTAACCAATATTTAAACAAGTTTAAAACATGAAAATGAAAAGGTAAGCCTGTATCCTTCTTAGTCACTCCAAAATGAAGCTTTTGGGAAGGATTTTGAAATTTCCATGTTTGAAATCCAAAACGACTTCGATCTCTTCGTGCTTGACTTCATAAGACAAAGTTTAGGGATAGGGGTAGAAACATGATTTTTCTGGTTTGAATATGTCTAGACCTTGTTTACCAACTTGATCGAGTGCTTACTATATGACATAAGAAGGCTATATGCTTTGGTTTTTCATTTTTTTTGAAATTTTATGCCCATTTGAATCTTGATCAAATCCTAGGTACAGTTTGACCAAGATTTGAACAATTTTAAAACATGAAAATAAAAGGTAAGCCCGACCTGGATCCTTTAGTCACTCTAAAATGAAGCTTTTGGGGGTTCTTGAAATTTCCAAGTTTGAAACCCAAAACCACTTCTCTTCATGCTTGACTACACATAAGACAGAGTTTAGGGTTAGGGGTAGATACATGATTTTTCTTGTTTGAATATATCTAGACCTTGTTTATATCAACTTTAATGCTAACTATATATGACATAAGAAAACTATGTGCTTTGGTTTTTAATTTTTCTGATTTTTTTATTTTGATAGATGCACATTTGAATCTTTGTCAAATCCTAGGTTTGGCCAAGATTTAAACAAGTATAAAACATGAAAATGAAAAGGGGAAGCCTGTATCCTTTCTTAGTCACTCTAAAATGAAGTTTTTGGGATGTTCTTGAAATTTTCATGTTTGAAACCCAAAACCACTTCTCTTCATGCTTGACTTCATAAGATAGAGTTTAGGGGCTAGCTAGGGGATAGATACATGATTTGCCTAGGTTTGAATATGCATGTCCAAACCTAGCTTGTTTATCAACTTGAATGCTTACTATATGACATAAGAAGACTATATGCTTTTGTTTTTCATTTTTCTGATTTTTTTAAAATTTTATGCCCATTTGAATCTTTTGGTCAAATCCTTGGTTTAATTTGACACGGATTTAAACAAGTTTAAAATATGAAAATGAAAAGGTGGTAAGCAGGCATGTATCCTTCTTATATATATTAGTCACTCTAAAATGAAGCTTTTGGGAGGTTTTTGAAATTTCCATGTTTGAAACCCAAAACCACTTCTCTTCATGTTGTTGACTTCATAAGATAGAGTTTAGGGGTTAGGGGTATATATACATGACTTGTCTTGTTTGAATATGTGTCTAGACCTTGTTTATCAACTTTAATGCTTACTATATGACATAAGAACACTATGCGCTTTAATTTGGTTTTTAATTTTTTTAAATTTTGATGCACATTTTGAATCTTGGTCAAATCCTAGGTTTGACCGAGATTTGAACAAGTTTAAAACAAGAAAATAAAAGGTAAGCCCGCCAGACTGGATCCTTTCTTAGTCACTCTATAATGAAGCTTTTAGGGGGGTTGTTGAAAATGTAAGCATGTATCCTTCTTAGTACGTCACACCACAATGAAGCTTTTGGGAGGGTTTTTGAAATGTCCATGTTTGAAACCCAAAACGACTTCTCTTCGTGCTTGACTTCATAATTAAGACAAAGTTTAGGGTTAGGGGTATATAGATACATGATTTTTCTGGTTTGAATATGTCTAGACTTTGTTTATCAACTAGCTTGAGTGCTTACTATATGGCATATATAAGAAGCTAGGCTATGTGCTTTGGTTTTTCATTTTTTTTGAATTTTTATGCCCATTTGAATCTTGGTCAAATCCTAGGTACGTACGGTTTGACCAAGATTTGAACATGTTTAAAACATGAAAATAAAAGGTAAGCATGGATCCTTCTTAGTCACTCTAAAATGAAGCTTTTGGGAGGTTTTTGAAATTTCCATGTTTGAAACCCAAAACCACTTCTCTTCATGCTTGGCTTCGTAAGATAGAGTTTAGGGTTTGGGGTAGATACGTACATGATTTTTCTAAGTATTTTTACACCCATTTGAATCTTCGTCAAATCCTAAGTTTGACCAAGATTTGAACAAGTTTAAAAACATGAAAATGAAAAGGGTAAGCCTGGATCCTTGTTTACGGTTAGGGGGTAGATACGTACATGATTTTTCTAAGTATTTTTACGCCCATTTGAATCTTCGTCAAATCCTAAGTTTGACCAAGATTTGAACAAGTTTAAAAACATGAAAATGAAAAGGGTGTAAGCCTGGATCCTTGTTTAGGGTTAGGGGGTAGATACAAGATTTTTGTGGTTTGAATATGGCAGACCTTGTTTATCACCTTGATATATGACATAGGAAGACGGTGTGCTTTTGTTTTTCTTTTTTTTTTGAATTTTTATGCCCATTTGAATCTTGGTCAAGTCATAGGTTTGACCAAGATTTAAACAGGTTTAAAACATGAAAATGAAAAAGTAAGCCTGGATCCTTCTTAGTCACTCCAAAATGTACCAATTGATAAATGAGTTAACTTGGCTTCATGGAAAAAATAATGTCATGTAAATGATTTAACTTGGCTTTCGTACCCTTGAATCCATAGGAAACTTTGTATAAATGTAGTAGTATAATAATCAACCGAGTTTTTACATCAACAGGTCTGTCACTTACGTGTGGTGCCCATGCGTGAGGTCCCACACTTCAGTGAGCACAAGTCACGTGCAATAGGTACGCAAACTCCCAGCCATTTTCTTTGTCAAGAGAAGACGCATCAGGATGCGTATTGGAAGTATGTGGGTCCTTCTGGATCCTTCGGTTGTCCCTCTCACAAAAAAAAACAAATCTCTCTCATTCTCGGCCTCGCTCGACTCGCTCGCTCGCTCGCTCGCTCGCACCTCCTGCTCACTGACAAACCCTGCACAAAAGTCAACATCATCACCCGAAAAAGGGGAGACACCATAATTCTCTCCCTTCTTCTCTCCTTCCGAGTGATCCCTTCTTCCTCCGAGTTTCACTCGACGGGCAAACACACATGTGCTGCATAGTAATAATAAAAAAGTAGAAAAATCGACCTACGAATCTATGATTAAATAGGTTAAACTAGGGTTTTGCCCACTACTACAGATCAAGTTCAGAAATATCCAACTACTAGTTCGATTTTGGGCTACTAATATAAAATTAAAATAAGTTGAACTAGTATTCCTCTAAAAAATCATTTTGGTATGCATTGTTTGATACTTTTCATAGCTATAGTGCATCACAAATTTATGATTTCATGCTTTGCTTTGCCAAATTCGATTTTTTCTAACCACCTTCTCTTTGATTTCAAATTTAGGTCAAACTATCGATGCCTACTATGTGTTCTACTTGAATTGGATGCAGCGTGCGCACATGTTTTGCCATCGTTCTGGGCTTCCACACATCTTTGGGGCATCCAAGTATTTAAGTTACCTTGTTTTTTTGAATTGTAATTCATACCCTTCCTCCCAATTTTTATGCACATTTGAATCTTGGTCAAATCCTAAGTTTGACCAAGATTTGAACAAGTTTAAAACATGAAAATGAAAAGGTAAGCCTGAATCCTTCTTAGTCACTCAAAAATGAGAAGCTTTTGGGAGTTTTTTGAAATTTCCATGTTTGAAACCCAAAACCACTTCTCTTCATGCTTGACTTCATAAGACAGAGTTTAGGGTTAGGGGGTAGATACATGATTTGTCTAGTTTGTTGTTTAGACCTTGTTTATCAACTTGAATGCTTACTATATGACATAATAATACTATGTGCTATGGTTTTCATTTTTTTTGACTTTTTCTGAATTTTTATGCCCATTTGATCTTGGTCAAATCCTAGGCTTAACCAATATTTAAACAAGTTTAAAACATGAAAATGAAAAGGTAAGCCTGTATCCTTCTTAGTCACTCCAAAATGAAGCTTTTGGGAAGGATTTTGAAATTTCCATGTTTGAAATCCAAAACGACTTCGATCTCTTCGTGCTTGACTTCATAAGACAAAGTTTAGGGATAGGGGTAGAAACATGATTTTTCTGGTTTGAATATGTCTAGACCTTGTTTACCAACTTGATCGAGTGCTTACTATATGACATAAGAAGGCTATATGCTTTGGTTTTTCATTTTTTTTGAAATTTTATGCCCATTTGAATCTTGATCAAATCCTAGGTACAGTTTGACCAAGATTTGAACAATTTTAAAACATGAAAATAAAAGGTAAGCCCGACCTGGATCCTTTAGTCACTCTAAAATGAAGCTTTTGGGGGTTCTTGAAATTTCCAAGTTTGAAACCCAAAACCACTTCTCTTCATGCTTGACTACACATAAGACAGAGTTTAGGGTTAGGGGTAGATACATGATTTTTCTTGTTTGAATATATCTAGACCTTGTTTATATCAACTTTAATGCTAACTATATATGACATAAGAAAACTATGTGCTTTGGTTTTTAATTTTTCTGATTTTTTTATTTTGATAGATGCACATTTGAATCTTTGTCAAATCCTAGGTTTGGCCAAGATTTAAACAAGTATAAAACATGAAAATGAAAAGGGGAAGCCTGTATCCTTTCTTAGTCACTCTAAAATGAAGTTTTTGGGATGTTCTTGAAATTTTCATGTTTGAAACCCAAAACCACTTCTCTTCATGCTTGACTTCATAAGATAGAGTTTAGGGGCTAGCTAGGGGATAGATACATGATTTGCCTAGGTTTGAATATGCATGTCCAAACCTAGCTTGTTTATCAACTTGAATGCTTACTATATGACATAAGAAGACTATATGCTTTTGTTTTTCATTTTTCTGATTTTTTTTAAAATTTTATGCCCATTTGAATCTTTTGGTCAAATCCTTGGTTTAATTTGACACGGATTTAAACAAGTTTAAAATATGAAAATGAAAAGGTGGTAAGCAGGCATGTATCCTTCTTATATATATTAGTCACTCTAAAATGAAGCTTTTGGGAGGTTTTTGAAATTTCCATGTTTGAAACCCAAAACCACTTCTCTTCATGTTGTTGACTTCATAAGATAGAGTTTAGGGGTTAGGGGTATATATACATGACTTGTCTTGTTTGAATATGTGTCTAGACCTTGTTTATCAACTTTAATGCTTACTATATGACATAAGAACACTATGCGCTTTAATTTGGTTTTTAATTTTTTTAAATTTTGATGCACATTTTGAATCTTGGTCAAATCCTAGGTTTGACCGAGATTTGAACAAGTTTAAAACAAGAAAATAAAAGGTAAGCCCGCCAGACTGGATCCTTTCTTAGTCACTCTATAATGAAGCTTTTAGGGGGGTTGTTGAAAATGTAAGCATGTATCCTTCTTAGTACGTCACACCACAATGAAGCTTTTGGGAGGGTTTTTGAAATGTCCATGTTTGAAACCCAAAACGACTTCTCTTCGTGCTTGACTTCATAATTAAGACAAAGTTTAGGGTTAGGGGTATATAGATACATGATTTTTCTGGTTTGAATATGTCTAGACTTTGTTTATCAACTAGCTTGAGTGCTTACTATATGGCATATATAAGAAGCTAGGCTATGTGCTTTGGTTTTTCATTTTTTTTGAATTTTTATGCCCATTTGAATCTTGGTCAAATCCTAGGTACGTACGGTTTGACCAAGATTTGAACATGTTTAAAACATGAAAATAAAAGGTAAGCATGGATCCTTCTTAGTCACTCTAAAATGAAGCTTTTGGGAGGTTTTTGAAATTTCCATGTTTGAAACCCAAAACCACTTCTCTTCATGCTTGGCTTCGTAAGATAGAGTTTAGGGTTTGGGGTAGATACGTACATGATTTTTCTAAGTATTTTTACACCCATTTGAATCTTCGTCAAATCCTAAGTTTGACCAAGATTTGAACAAGTTTAAAAACATGAAAATGAAAAGGGTAAGCCTGGATCCTTGTTTACGGTTAGGGGGTAGATACGTACATGATTTTTCTAAGTATTTTTACGCCCATTTGAATCTTCGTCAAATCCTAAGTTTGACCAAGATTTGAACAAGTTTAAAAACATGAAAATGAAAAGGGTGTAAGCCTGGATCCTTGTTTAGGGTTAGGGGGTAGATACAAGATTTTTGTGGTTTGAATATGGCAGACCTTGTTTATCACCTTGATATATGACATATGAAGACGGTGTGCTTTTGTTTTTCTTTTTTTTTGAATTTTTATGCCCATTTGAATCTTGGTCAAGTCATAGGTTTGACCAAGATTTAAACATGTTTAAAACATGAAAATGAAAAAGTAAGCCTGGATCCTTCTTAGTCACTCCAAAATGTACCAATTGATAAATGAGTTAACTTGGCTTCATGGAAAAAATAATGTCATGTAAATGATTTAACTTGGCTTTCGTACCCTTGAATCCATAGGAAACTTTGTATAAATGTAGTAGTATAATAATCAACCGAGTTTTTACATCAACAGGTCTGTCACTTACGTGTGGTGCCCATGCGTGAGGTCCCACACTTCAGTGAGCACAAGTCACGTGCAATAGGTACGCAAACTCCCAGCCATTTTCTTTGTCAAGAGAAGACGCATTTTATGCCCATTTGAATCTAGATCAAATCCTAGATACTGTTTTGGGTGATTTGTCATTCAAAAATTTGGTATCATTCGGATCGGAGGAAGTATAGTTGGAGATGAATGGCCCACCAAGTCTCTGCCTTGAAGTTTGCTCTTTGACTAGTATTACTACTCGCGAGGTGCCGAGGAGACGGGGAGGCCAAATTTAAGAACTAACCTTTGCTCTTGCCGTCTTCCTCAGTTCACCACTTTGTTTACCTCTTGGAATACTACTTCGCCACCATGACCGGGAGCAAGTCTCGCCACAGAAGGGCTCGTGCGGCTGCGGCGAAGCTGAGGGAATCCCAGCAATGGCGTCCCTGTGCTGCTGTCGAGGTGCCTTCTGCGCAAGAGTCTTCAAGGGCGTCGCAGCCCGCGACTGCTACCTTCAGGCGATCCTCCGTTCTTGCGCATCTTTCTATGTCTTTCACAACTTATCATCCCCTCCTTTTCTTACCTTCTCTCAATCGTATATTCAGGTCGGGCGGCCTTAGTTTTCCCGCAGCCCTCCTGCCTGCGGAAACATCTTCCACGGAGCCAAGTTCTCAAAGCAGCGAGGTATAGACATTCGTGCAAATTGGGATTCCCATTTTCTCTTTCTTGGTACTTCTCTGGGTACACTTCTGATTTTGTGCTCCATCCCCATCTGATAGAAGCCCCGCTACGAGATCGGTCCCATTTTAGAAATGGTTATGGGCGATTTCTGCGTCGAGACGGCGGACAGAAGCGCCCTCGCCGATGAGTGCATGAGACTTTATTCTGAGCTCGCCACTGAGAAGATCCGGATTCGCATTCTCGACGATATCGCCATGAAATCGTTCACTGCGAGTAATGAGATCCAGCGGCGGAGCCTCGGCCAGGCGGAGACCATGGACAAACTCGCCGGACTGATCCTGAACCTCACGGTTAGGACGGACAAACTAGAGGCCGAGCTGTCACAGGAGAAGGCTCTCAACTCCGAGCTGAAGCGTCAAGCAGGCTCAAGGTAGATCTTGACCAGGTCACTGTGTACCACTAGCTGCAATCCTTGATGACTGTTGTGTCACCTGGCTTCCGAGTTTCTGAAGGTTAATTTTCGAAATTTTGTTCGTAAAATTGGCCTGTGGAAATGTAAACTAACTAGTACTCTTACTTTATTATATTAGTACTTGTGTCAATGTAGTAGTTGTGTCTGAGTCGAGTCAATGTTGAGTCGTTCTCGTTGAGTCACCTAGTCTTCTATTATATACTAAAAGCAAAATAAGATGTTTTAATTTTAAATAGAGACACAAGGTTAATCCACATCATCTTAATTATTATTAATCGTTGGATCTGTAATTTGTGACTAGGATTTACTAATAGATGAATATAACGTAAACGTACACATGTGTAACACGAACTCAAACTTGACACGATCTATTTTTTTTTATTTGGTGCGGGAAAGTCTAAGTAGTTGTACTCAGTTTTCCCCAGCCCCTTAGTTTTTCCTCAGTTTTCCCCTCCCTCTAGTTTGAAACCCGCAGAACGAGCTCAGACGGAAGGAATCCGTTTATTTGGACGTTCTGTGCTGGCGTGTTGCGCCGCGTCGTCTGTGGGGCCGCGACGTGTGGGGCCGCGTCGCGTGGGGCTGGTAGAAAGGGACCGCGTGGGACAGGACGAGAAGCGTTTGGTTGCACGTGAGCAGGAGCTGGGTTTTGTCTCTCTCGGCCCAAATTGGCATTTTTAAGAGCACCTTTTCCCCTCTTTCTCTCTCTGTCTTTTTCACCAAATTAGTATCAAATCTAGAGAAGCTTCTATTTCTGTCTTTCTTCAATATGGCAGCAAATCTAGTAGCAAATCTCTGGGGTTATTTATGCCTTTTGGCCCTCGTTTTTTGCCCAATATGGCAGCAAATCTAGTACCAAATGTAGAAGCTAGTATATGATAAATTGACAACTGCATAATCAGAAAGCTAAGTATAATACATAGGGAAACTGCATACAGCAGCCAAAAGCAGCCAATAACGTTGTAATATACAAGACGCACGCAATGTATGGACAACAAGAAGATTAGGATGAATGAATTTGTTCTTCATTCCTCCTCATATATTTCGTCGTTGCGCCAGCCGTGCATTACCCCAAGGAAATATTGATTGAACTCCCTCCGTCTGCAGTGTGCGGCCAATACATCCTCCAAACGGTATGGCTTGTGTTCATTTCTCATACCGTAGTTTCCTATTCTATCCACACGTTCTGGCCACTCCTCCCAGGCCTTTGTATCATGAGAGTACTCTCTGATATAACCCAAATCCGTGTAGTAGATGCAGCCAGGTCGAAGTGTCGGGTACACTCTGGTGTCGACGGAGATACACCGGATATAATTCACGAAGAAGGCATTAATGCCAATGTTACTGACCGGATGGAGAGAGCGGCTCTGAGTGTCCACACGGTACACCAATGGTCTGCCCGCCAAAGCCACGCTGACCAACAACACAAGCAGCAGATCACCATCCGACTTCACGAGGTAGAACTTCTGATGTCCAAGTTCTGGAAATGAAATTAGTGTCTCCATCTTGACAGTGCTCGTGCGCTGCTGCAACTGTACATTGGTGCACACTATTCTTCCGTGCTCTAAATTGTCCACAGCTAGTGCATACAGTTCACCATTGAACGGTGTAATGCAACGCAGACAATGGTTCTTCATCGAAAATCTGTTTTCCCAATCTTTATCTATATCCTTAGTTGGAGTGCTCTCATCGACCCAACCAATTTCCGACGGGTAATGTGCGGTAACGAAGACCATAGTCGGGGATTTGATCACAGCGACTGATTTCAGGAAAATAGATGGCATCTGCGCCTCAAACATAGTGTATTTCTTTGTGAGTGGGTTCAGAAGCCGTATCTTGTGCGGCGGGTTCTTCTGGGCAAGCACGATGACGCCACGGCAAAATCCGACGAAGTAGTATCTGGGCAAGCACGATAACATTCAGCACTAAGATGTTTAAGATTGAAAATAAAGAGGTAGATATGGAGGAAGTTGAACCTTGTATGAACTTCCGATAGATCTATGGTGACGTAGCGTGATGTGCCGAGTTGGAGGAAGGTGAACTCAGCGACGTGTGGAAGGGCGTGGTCTAGCATGATCCATTCGTCCAGGTGCACGTCGGGCTCAGGCAAACCTGAGCGCCAATTTCTACAGACTTGCCTCATGGCAGAGTACGTGTCGGCGTACTCCTCGTTCGCCAGCAAGCATTCGCCGATCTGGTGAAGTGGTCCATCAGCCGAGAGAGAGGCCCAGTTCACGGAGGAGCCGCGCTTGGATGCGCCGCCCTCGGAGGCGACGCGCTCGGCGGCGACTGGCTCGGCGGCGACGGGCTCGGCGGCGACTGGCTCGGCGGCGACGGGCTCGGCGGCGACTGGCTCGGCGGCGACGGGCGCGGAGGCGACGGGCTCGGAGGCGACGGGCTCGGAGGCGACGGCCGCCGGCGCATTCTTCTTCTCCATCGCCGGCAGGGTAGCGTGCGTACGGCGGTTGGGGTTTTTTCGATTTGGAGAAGTTGATGGGACGTGAGAGGGGTGGTTTCGTGCGTGAGCGAGAATGAGACGACTGTGTGCAGAGGGAGGGAGGGAGGGGCTTACGCGTCCTAAATGCGACCCGCGTCCTACGCGTCCACTATTTGCACGTCTGCACCGCGACACGCGTCAACAATGGCACGTCTTCCACTTCTGCACCGCAACACGCGTCCTCGAGTCTAACCCTGGAAATTTAGATATACTCAGGTATACCCTCGAGTCATATACTAGCATTTTTTGTGTGCTCAGTTTTCTCCTCGAGTGCTAATACTGGCTAGTGCAATATACTCAGTTTTACCCTCAAGTGGCTGGTCAACAGAGAGTCAACAAATGGGATTAACTAGTTAAATGAGTTATTTAATGTGCAAAAAAATCCGAAAAAGAGTGGCACTTACTCATGGAGTCTTTACCACAAATTGCCACTTCTCAAATCATAGATAAATCATAGATAAATCAAGTTTCACCACAAATTGCCACTTCTCAAATCACCTAGTAGCTATGAAGGTGCATGGTTTTCCATAATAAGCCCTACCCAAAACAGCTTTCCCCAAAACATACTTTGTCTAAATGAGGCCACAATTCTCACACTGATGTATATTGGTATTGCAAATAGTTTGAGGTAGGCCAAGATGGGTTTCATTGTACAAAACACGCATTTTCCATTTTTTAAATCTCATATTTGAATCCCTTAGTCTGTTTACTACTCACTTGCCCTTGGTTTCTTGATACTACTCAGTTTTGCCCTCTCCCTTCACAAACTCTCACAGACGCCCAACATTGCCCTGATTGGTCTAGCCCATGTCACGCGGATCATGCCCGCCGACCGTTGATCGTATGATCTAACGGGCAGGATAACCCCTATCTCTCTCTCTGGTCGGGGCCACCACCCTCTCTCTCTCTCTCGTCGGTTAGCTTCCACACTCTATGTATGCGAAAGGGCGGTTACCTAGTACGCTAAAGTTTGGTTTTCTGCATTATTTTTCACGAGCTAAATTATAAACTCTTTTTAGGCATTACTTTTCACGCAAAAAATGATAAACCATCACCGATTTGTTGTAGCCATTACTTTTCACGCAAACAATGATACACCATCACCCATTTCTTGTAGCCATGCATTACTTTTCACGCAAAAAATGATAACCATCACCGATTTTGTTGTAGCCATTACTTTTCACGCAAAAAATGATACACCATCACCCATTTCTTGTAGCCATTACTTTCAACGCAAAAAACGATAAACCATCACCGATTTTGTTGTAGCCATTACTTATCACGCAAAAATATGATACACCATCACCCATTTCTTGGACCCATTACTTATGACGCAAAAAATGATACACCATCACCCATTTCTTGGACCCATTACTTATGACGCAAAAAATGATACACCATCACCCATTTCTTGTACCCATTACTTTTCACGCAAAAAACGATAAACCATCACCGATTTCTTGTAGCCATTACTTTTCACGCAAAAAACGATAAACCATCACCGATTTCTCGTAGCCATTACTTTTCTTTTAGACTAGTCATAGTGGAGAGTAACATAGAGTAGTAACATGCACATGTTACTACTCTATGTTACTACCTTCATAGTGGGAAGTAACATATGTGTAGTGTCATGCAAAGCCATATTAATTAGGTTGTAGACTCATCTAATCTTGGAAAATGTGATGTTATGGTAACATAGCTCTATGTTACTACCCAAGTTACTCCCACTATGAGTAGTCTTAGGCATTACTTTTCACCGTAAAATGATAAACTAGTCAACATAGTCCGCATTACTTTTTTTGTTGAGATATATACCCCCACAACGGTCGTCTCCTCCTTAATTAATTTATTGTGTATAAACCCCCACAACGGTCATCTCCTCCTTATTTTATTGTGTAAACCCCTACAACGGTCATCTCTCCCTTATAAACACCCACACGGCCATCCCTTGTGTCAATAGGTTCTGCCTCTCTCTTCTTCGTTCACATACACTTTATCCATTGCCATGGCTTCCACGTCTCGGACGCGGACCGGAAGGGGAAGGGGAAGGGGAAGGGGAAGGGGAAGGGGAATGGGAAGTGGATCATCATCATTGCCACCACCACCGTCAACACTGCCATTGATCATAGAGGAGTTCTTCATCGTCGTCTATGAAGACCCTTTGGTCAAGAAGGTACGTACGCGTTCCCACATATATGATGCATGTGATTAATTATGGGCATGTTCTAAAAAACCTTTAATTTCAAGGGTTCCCTAATTTCAAACGATCGGCGCTCGATCTCTTTGCAGGAACTCCCAAAAAAATTTGCGGACTATCTTGACGGCAAGGAGCCAGCTAAGGTGTATCTGCGAGCAGCTGACTGCGGTCCTCGTCTCTGGACCGTGGAGGTCCTATTTGACGGACAAGGCCGGATGTACCTCGACAAGGGCTGGGAGAAATTCGCCATCGCGCACGGTGTGGATTTCGGCTGGTTCGTACACTTCAAATATGAAGGCGATGATGTGCTCACAGTGAAGGTGTTTGACGGAACAATGTGCAGGAGGTACTACTACTCAGACGACGAAGATACTGATGATGAAAGCGACGACGACGTGAAGCCATGCATCCATCCCCTTTAGATAATTAAGGGGATCATGACCAAGAATATATATGTAGCTTCATATGCATCGATTTAGAGATCTAGCTATTTTCTATATATTATGCATGTAAAAAATAATATCGCATTTCCACTATTATTCGAGCACCACATCCTCGCCGCCACTGCTAGGTCAACGCCGGGATGCACAATGTTTAGCATAAAAGTCACTTTAGATTAAGCTGCGAAAATAGTCACCTGCCATGGGCTGAGGCGGCCCCTACAGAGCGGCTCTATATTATATTCTCTAAATAAAATAGACGACCACAGCGGTCATTGACTGCGGAGGCCCCACAGAGCGGCAATATATAATTTACTATAAATAAATAGACGACCCACTGGTCATTGGCTGCGGCAGCCCCATAGAGCGGCCCCATTTGTCATTGGCAGCACCGCGTATACAATCAGTAAATAAAACGGCCCACGCGTCAGCGGTAGATGGATCCACCCGTCAGCACGAGACGGTCAGCGAGGAACTGACCTCACGGTAACGGTAAGGCCTCTGACCTGACGGCAACCCGCGTCTTCGATGGGTTTCAAACTAGAGGGAGGGGAAAACTGAGGAAAAACTAACGAGCTGGGGAAAACTGAGTACAACTAACGAAACTTGACACGATCTATTTTTTTTTATTTGGTGCGGGAAAGTCTAAGGTTGCACGTAAAAGTGTAGTTTTGGGAAAAACATGGAAACAGAGTCTGTTGCCCATACGAGTTAAACGTACACATGTGTAACACGAACTCAAACTTGACACGATCTATTTTTTTTATTTGGTGCGGGAAAGCCCACCAGAGTTCAAACCCCAGGTTTGACATCTGTGTGTCTCATAAAGGCGGAATATTCATTCAGTGGGAGGCGACGTTCCCGTCGACAGCGAGGCGCCTGTGGTGACTTCGTCAATTTCAAGATCCAATCCGCCGGCTCAGTCTTCCGGAGGTGCTCATAGGGGTAGGGTGTGCGTGTGTGCGTTCATAGGGGTGAGTGTATGCGCGTGTATGTGAGCGTCTGCGTTTGTACTGTGTTTCTCAAAAAAAATGTGTAACACGAACTCAAACTTGACACGATCTATTTTTTTTATTTGGCGCGGGAAAGTCTAAGGTTGCACGTAAAAGTGTAGTTTGGGGAAAAACATGGAAACAGAGTCTGTTGCCCATACGAGTTTAACATATGTTGTTTTCTTTCTTTGACCGTAAGAATCCTATCAGATTCTGTCAAAAAGAAAAGAATCCTATCAGATCACGTTTAAATGGGATCTAGATTGAGCCATATATTTACGTGCATGTGACCTATCCCGTCACGTTTAGACCAGTTTTTTTGAAAGTTTAGATGAGTTATCTGTGTATTATCCTAGCGTCGGACTGTGTCGTGTGCATACATATTCTGAACCACACGTGCATGACAAGGTTTTTAAACTAGGACGTGTAATATTTTAAAATTAGAATTCATTTTTTTAGTAACCACATGAGCTGAGCGAGAGTGCCGGCGAGGAGGACGTGTTATGCGTCGAGCTACTACGGTCGTCCTGCCGTCGAGCCGGGTAGCCTGGAAGATGAGGATGTACGCTAAATAGTGTGAAGTGGTTTATACTACATGAATTGAGTGTACTTAAACAAATCGAAAGAAAAAAGGTTACCCTCACTCTCGAGAAGGATATAGCAGATTTTTAAAATTGGGACGTTTCTTTACACCTACACTAAATAGTGTATAGATTCATCAAAATTTAAAAAGAATTGCGACATCTTTTTCTGAACAAGGTAGTACAAAGTAGAGCACATGTATGTACTCCCTCCGTTTGTTAATGTATGACATTTAAACAAGCTAGATTGGCTAGCTAAAACGTCTAATATTTATAAACAGAGGAAGTATGATATAAAAAAATATTATCTAAAAATATTGAGCACGCATCTTGCTCCACAATTATCTTGCTCGATAGTTAGATACGAAGTTTTTCCCCAAACTTCATTTGTAGGTAATACGGTTGGTCATTGCCATAATCATATACACTCATGGTAACCACATGCTATCCTGTGTTCGTCACACACAAACATTCCATCTGGTCTATCCCAAATCATTCTAAATCAGTTATTATGAGAGAAGGGTGTAATTGGTTCTGAAGAGTGAATAAGTTCCAATTAGACCAATTATTTTCGATAGAGTGCTGTGTTTCGAAGAAACATGTTAGAAAAATCTCTATAGATGATTATAAATACATTATTATATGATTTTGGATTTAAAGCTCACCGCCATGTTTAGCTACGTTTATTTATGAAAATTTTACAAAGTGTAATATCTAGATAGTCATGTCCCACTTCTAAGTCGGCTACACAAGTTTATGGTTATACTAATTGGGACTCCGGGTCAGAGGGTACGACGCGGTAAATAAAAAACAATTATATCCGGGTGAGAGTACTATTTTGCGTGGATTTAAGTGGTTTTATCAAAATTTCCACAGGCGTATGGATATAGAATCAGGACAAGATTGCTCCATTGTACCTTAAGTGTTAGTTTTAGAAAGATCATGTCAACAATATTGGAGTTCTTATTTGGAATCAAACTCATAGGCACATAAGTAATCCACTAGCATAGTTGGATTAAATAGAAGAGAGAGTAAGGACAATATGTATATGGAGGTAGTTCGTCGGTCTATTATTAGAGAGAATAATGATGTAAGTGTAAGAGTAGCAATAACAATAGGTTGTTTTGTCACGATAAAAATCCACTAATGCAAGGCTACACCTTCAATATTTAGTCATCAAACCAGTGGAATTTTAAATACCAAAAACTCAAATATAAATTGTAGAATATGTGACATGGTATTCTTGGAAATGTCATAGTAACTATTCATGGTAAATCAAAATTGCGAGGGCCATCTTGCTAGTATCTATAATATCTAAATAGGAACAAGAAATCCAAAATTTTCAAATTCTGGCAAAAATTAGAACTTCTCAGGAAAATCTATTTTTTTATAGGAAATCAAAAACACTGAAACGAGTATACTATTTTAATTTGAGCCATTTATGTGCAGATTTGCATAAAAAGACTGACATTTTCCCTAAACTTTGTATATTGTGAAGTCAAGCATGGAGAGAAGTGGTTTTGGGTTTCAAACATCCTTTTCATTTTCTTGTCTTAAACTTGTTTAAATCTTGATCAAACCTAAGATTTGACCAAAAGATTCAAACATGCATAAATTCAAAAAAATCAGAAAAATGAAAAAACAAAAGCATATAGTCTTCTTATGTCATATAGTAAGCATTCAAGTTGATAAACAAGGTCTAGACATATTCAAACCAGAAAAATCATGTATATATCTACCCCTAACCCTAAACTCTGTCTTATGAAGAGAAGTGGTTTTGGGTTTCAAACATGGAAATTTGAAGAACCTCCCAAAAGCTTCATTTTAGATTGTGACTAAGAAGGATCCAGGCTTACCTTTTCACTTTCATGTTCTAAACTTGTTTAAATCCTAGTCAAACCTAGGATTTCACAAAGATTCAAATATATGGGTATAAAATACAAAAAAATAGAAAAATGAAAAACGAAAGCACATAGTCTTCTTATGTCATATAGTAAGCATTAAAGTTGATAAACAAGGTCTAGACATATTCAAACTAGACAAATCATGTATCTCCCCCTAACCCCTAAACTTTGTATTATGAAGTCAAGCATGAAGAGAAGTGGTTTTGGGTTTCAAACATGGAAATTTCAAAAACCTCTTAAAAATTCATTTTAGAGTGACTAAGAAGGATGCAAGCTTCCCTTTTCACTTGCATGTCTTAAACTTGTTTAAATCTGGGTCAAACCTAAGATTTGACCAAAAGATTCAAACGGGCATAAAATTCAAAAAAAATCAGAAAAATGAAAAACAAAAGCATATAGTCTTCTTGTGTCATATAGTAAGCATTCAAGTTGATAAACAAGGTCTAGACATATTCAAACCAGAAAATCATGTATATATCTACCCCTAACCCTAAACTCTGTATTATGAAGTCAATCATGAAGAGAAGTGGTTTTGGGTTTCAAACATGGATATTTCAAGAACCTCCCAAAAGCTTCATTTTAGAGTGTGACTAAGAAGGATCCAGGCTTACCTTTTTCATTTTCATGTACTAAACTTGTTTAAATCCTGGTCAAACCTAGGATTTCACAAAGATTCAAATATATGTGTATAAAATATAAAAAATAGAAAAATGAAAACCAAAGCACATAGTCTACTTATGTCACATAGTAAGCATTCAAGTTGATAAACAAGGTCTAGACATATTCAAACCAGAAAAATCATGTATATATCTACCCCTAACCCTAAACTCCGTCTTATGAAGTTAATCATGAAGAGAAGTGGTTTTGGGTTTCAAACATTGGAATTCCAAGAACCTCCCAAAAGCTTCATTTTAGAGTGTGACTAAGAAGGATCCAAGCTTACCTTTTCATTTTCATGTTCTAAACTTGTTTAAATCCTGGTCAAAACTAGGATTTCACAAAGATTCAAATATATGGGTATAAAATTCAAAAAAATAGAAAAATGAAAAACCAAAGCACATAGTCTTCTTATGTCATATAGTAAGCATTAAAGTTGATAAACAAGGTCTAGACATATTCAACCTAGACAAATCATGTATCTACCCCCTAACCCCTAAACTCTGTCTTATGAAGTCCAACATGAAGAGAAGTGGTTTTGGGTTTCAAACATGGAAATTTCAAAAACCTCTTACAAAATTCAGTTTAGAGTGACTAATTAAGAAGGATGCATTCTCCCCTTTTCATTTTCATGTCTTAAACTTGTTTAAATCTTGGTCAAACCTAAGATTTGACCAAAAGATTCAAACGGGCATAAAAAAATCAGAAAAATGAAAACCAAAGCACATAATTTTCTTATGTCATATAGTAAGCATTCAAGTTGATAAACAAGGTCTAGACATATTCAAACCAGAAAATCATGTATATATCTACCCCTAACCCTAAACTCTGTCTTATGAAGTCAATCATGAAGAGAAGTGGATTTGGGTTTCAAACATGGAAATTTCAAGAACCTCCCAAAAGCTTCATTTTAGAGTGACTAAGAAGGATCCAGGCCTACCTTTTCATTTTCATGTTTTAAACTTGTTTAAATCCTGGTCAAACCTAGGATTTGACAAAGATTCGAATATATGGGCAAAAAATTCAAAAAAAATAGAAAAATGAAAAACCAAAGCACATAGTCTCCTTGTGTCATATAGTAAGCATTAAAGTTGACAAAAAAGGTCTAGATATATGCAAACTAGACAAATCATGTATCTACCCCCTAACCCCTAAACTCTGTCTTATGAAGTCAAGCATGAAGAGAAGTCGTTTTGGGTTTCAAACATGGAATTTTCAAGAACATCCCAAAAGCTTCATTTTAGAGTGACTAAGAAGGATCCATGATTACCTTTTCATTTTCATGTTTTAAACTTGTTTAATCTTGGTCAAACCTAGGATTTGACCAAGATTCAAATGGGCACAAAATTTAAAAAATCAGAAAAATGAAAAACCAAAGTACATAGTCTTCTTATGTCATGTAGTAAGCATTCAAGTTGATAAAATGGTTCATGCCGGCGTCTTAGCTGCTAAAAAAAATTATACACCAATTGATTTGACGAATTGATGATTTACTCTAGTCTGCTTCTAGACCATGCAGCTAGCGAGTATTCATATGTACTGCATGGAGCCCCCAACTTTTGACTTCCCGTGTCGGAAAAGGCCTGTCTAATAATGTGGGGCAGTGAGGTATCCCGAAGTATCTAGAGGGTTCCAGTGTTTCAGGCTTTCAGCATCGCCAGTCCAAGGGAAGGATGGGTGACGAATCCGTGCATTCACAGCCGTTTAGATCTGAAGAGTCCTTGTATGATGAGCGGTAGATAGCACCTCTAAGCTGCAAATCAACAGCTTCAATTACTTCAAATGAGCATTGGCCGGAACGCTGACAGAGTGAAAAAATTCAATTTCAAAAACTCATGTATAGAATAGAAAAAAATAAAAAACATGTAGATAGAATAGAGGTATAGATAGATTAGCCCAAAAAAGAAGAGGACGGGGAAATTTCGAACGCTCGCCTTTAACTCAGCACAGCAGACACCTCCCTCGCGCTCCTAAACTTTCGAACGCGCGCCCAATATTTCGAACGCTCGCCTTTAACTCAGCACCCAGCCCACCTTGTTCTTCTCTAGACACCTCCTTCGGCGCCCTGTTCTTCTCTAGACACACCCTCGGTGAACCAGGCCGCGCACCAAAACTTCCCCACGCTGTCTATCAGCCGCGTCAGCCGGCGACTGCTGGTGGCGCCGTTCTTCTCCAGCCGCACCGGCAGGCGCGGTCAGCTGGTAGATCCTCACGGTATGCATGCTATCTTCAGGCCTGGGCAAGTACGATTCATTATAGCTCAATCGAAGTCAGTCGCCGTCGCCCAGCCCTTATAAGTTCGTTAGTTCGTTCGAATCGATCGGTTGATATTGTTTTCCTCTCGATGTGTTTGTTTGACATTGTTTTCCGCTTTACCTATTTGCTCGAATTCGTTCGTACTGTACACTGTACTGCTCACCATTGCCCAATGTTTGTAGTCGTCGCTTGGTGCCAGTCCTCTATGGACCTGTTTGTAATCTTATTACTTCTGGGTTCTTTGCACTGCTAATACATCGGTGGATTTACGGCCAAAAAGAAGAAAGAATTTGTTGGTATTATATTGCTTTCGATTGATCTGTTCGCCCCCAAGCTTTTACAGAAGCCGCAAGAGATTCAAGGATGAAATGGCTCTCCTTGTTTGCGGTGGCGGATCTACAGGGTATGCCGTATATGCCACGGCATACCCTGCGTCCAAGCCGTGCAAGATCTTTGATAGTTTAATGAGCTGAGCAATTAATCAAGATGAGTGATGTATATGTATACATGCGGTGCTAATACATGTGGCGTGCAGCCATGCGAACACTGAGCTAGTGCATGTAACCGATTGATTAGACATCCGATTGATTAATGCATTGGCTTTAGCCAACAGTCTACTTGCATGTTTTTCAAGATGTGCGATTTTGTCTCGCGTGTAAGCCTACAAGGCCAGCTATGGCCATGCACCATGACCTGATTAGATATCATGATTAATCAAAGGAAATATCTTGCTACTGTATATACGATTAATCAACTGATAATTAATCTTTGGTAGTCAAGTATATGATTAATTATATATATTTAGTGAGAATTCAGTTCAAAATTAGAGCACCCCGTCAACGGTGCATTTTTCAACAATTTACATTTTGATTATATGCAAAATCTGTTTTATTTAATCATTTTGACATACTCCCTTCAATCCAAATTAATTGACTCAACTTTGTCTAGATACTGATGTATCTTAGACAAGTTTGTTGAGTAGATACATTTATATCTAGACAAATTTGAGTTAATTAGTATGAATCCGAGAAAGTATTTTATTTAATTATTTTTATTAGGACAAAAGAAATTCAATAGAAACTCCAAAATTTTGTTGTGTCATACCCTTTCCTAAAATCCTAGGTCCGCCACTGCTTGTTTGTAAGGCAAAGAGGAAATCATATCATGGCTTATCATCATGGGTATAACCTTTTTAGCTAGATTTTGCTGTTTGGGATCTATGATCCTTTTAGTTGCTGCTCTCCAGTAACATTTTCCCTCTTTTTTATTACAGTGAAAAATACACAGCGAGGAAACCACTGTCCAGCCTAAAAAAAATAGACCTCAGTTGGTTTGCTGAAATCGGCTCAAATAACGTGGCATTTAGTTATATAGTTTTATATTCGACCTGTTTGCTCAGATATGTTGGTTTACGTTCATACGCAACCTGTTGGGCAAGTATGGACACAGCTTCAGTGACTTTCAGGTCAAAATTCCAGCGGTTGAGTGATTTTTGGTTGGATCCATTCCTGTGCGTTCGATCGGCTTTTGATGGCTGTTATTGAGACAAAGTCATGGCTGGACTTTTGACGCAGCTCCAGTGACGTTCAGCTAGGTCAAAAGCCCAGCGTTGACTTTGGTTCAATATCAGCCATCCAAAGCCAATCGAACACACATGAATGTATCCAACCAAAAATCACTCTACAATAAGTCGTTTCCAGACAAAAACAATGTTTATTCCCAAACTATTTTTTTTGAATCCGACCAATCTTTCCCGGAATGCAGAAGAAATATATAAGATTTACTGGAATGTTGTTCTTTTTACTGGACAGTTTGAATTTTAAGTTTAAAGTTGGTTGTAAAACATAAAATGAGGTTTATTGATAAACAATATGGCTGAATCTGATGAAACTCCCCCAGAATGCATAACCCGACATATAAGATTTACTGGATTTTTGTTTCAAAAACTTCTAGGCAGTACGAATTTTAAGTTTAAAATTTTCTCGTGAAACTTAAAATGGGTAAATTTTGGATCCATTCTCGTGCGTTCGATTGGCTTTTGATGGCTGTTATTGAAACAAGTGTTAATTGGTTCTATGCCACTCCTCAATTCACAAGTTGTGTTTATGCCATTACAAAAACTGAAGTTGTGTTTATGCCACTCTCAATTCTCAATATCCCCTTCTATATATGCCATTTTCAATACTCCACTATAATAAATATAGCATATCTATGATAGTACTCTATGATACCACCCACTATGCACCCATGTTCCAAACACCACTCCCGCTGACTGTACCTTATTGTATCGAGCGATAAGCTTGATGAGCAACCCAAACAAACAAACAAAAAGACTGTACCTTATTGTACTTGCTCTTACCCGTATCTTCTCTTTCTTTTTCATCGCGAGTGCAGCTAATTCAGTTAGTCTTCCAATGAATATTAATATTTTGTCTCAATGATGTCATGTTTCGACTAACAATTAGCACTTTTGAATTCTTAGATTGCTTTTTCACACGATGCACTTCTTTTAATTTATTTTACCACATTTCAATGTGAACCTTGACCAAATAAATAGGACAACAATATCACGATCATATAATACATAAGCAGCATTGTTAGAATCGTGTTGGAAAATACTTTCTAATGATACCAGTTTTATATCAATTTTTTTTTTTACTTCATCCTGAAAAATATGTTTCAACTTCATCAAAACTTGCATGTATCTGCAAACTAAACTCATCTAAATACATGTATATCTACATAAAATTGAAACATCATTTTTAAATAGAGAGATATAGATTAATATTTTTTCGAAGATAAAATACGAAAAACAAGGGTGCATTGTTTATTGAAATGGAGTGAGTAGTATATATAAAATCATTTTAGTTGCCAATGATCATGTTGAGGGCCTCTATTTCTTGTTTTGCTCAGGCCCTCCGTATTCTCAGGTACGGCCCTGGTGGTCTATGAACCTGTATGTAATCTTATTACTTTTGGCTTCTTTGCACTGCTAATAGATCGGCGGAATTACGGCAAAAAAGAAGAAAGAATGTGTTGGTATTGTATTGCTTTCGATAGATCTGTTCGCCCCTCCCCCCAAGCATTTATAGATGGCACAAGAGATTCAAGGATGAAATTGCTCTCCTTGTTCATAAGGCAAAGAGGAAATCATATCATGGGTAGAACATTATATATATATTTTGCTGCTTGGGATCTATGATCCTTTTAGTTGCTGCTCTCCAGCAACTTTTGTACATATTTCCCTCTTTTTATTAATAAAAAAATACAAAGTGGGGAAACCCAGTGGTCAGCCTAAAAAAATCTGTTCGCTAGGTAGCCGTAGTTTTGCACTCAGTTTGTTTGCTGAAATCGGCTCAAATAATGTAGCATTTATAGTTTTATATTCGACCTGTTTGCTCAGGTATGCTTGCTTACATTCGTAGGTGACCTGTTTGTTGAAATAGCTTATCGCTTCTCTGACCATCTATCTCCTCAACAGATGGACAGAACTTGGATATTATTTGACTCATTAACCACACCAACATATTTGAGTGGTATTGAAGACTTCATGAAGCACGTTAGTGATTTTACTGACGGCGACAAGACAAAGGAAGTGATTTGTCCATGCCGCGTATGTTTGAATATTGGGTCCAAGCCTCAACATGTAGTCTCAGATCATTTATTCGTTTATGGGATGGACCAGACATATATCAGGTGGATTAACCATGGTGAACACTATGATCAGCCTGACATTATTGATCCTCTTTATTCTGATGGTTATCAGCCTGAAGATCTCGTCCAGGATGAGGCTACTGCTAATTTGTTACGGGATCTGTATCCATATGCAAGCCAACAGCCCCATGCTTATCACAAAAAGCCTCTTTTCCATGACCTGATAGAAGATGCTAAGCGCTTAGTGGCCCCTGGTTCTGTTGTGTCAAGATTCGAATTAATTGTGAAATTACTTCATGACAAGTCATACCAGGGGATTACCAATAAAGCGTTCAATGCAGTTGCGAAGACATACAGCGATGCACTCCCTGGGGCTGGACTGCCAAAATCCTTTTATGAGGTGAAGCAGTACATCAAGGTACTGGGACTTGGATATGAGAAGATTGATTTTTGCAAAAATAACTGTGCACTGTTTTGGATGGAGTATAATGACCTCGATGAATGTCCAGTATGTAAGGAATCAAGATGGAAACATGATGGAGCTGGTGGTAAGAAAAAGATTCCTTGGAAGGTTCTGAGATACTTTCCACTTGTACAAAGATTGCAGAGGTTGTTTGCTTCAGAACAAACATCTCGGGAAACAAGATGGCACAAAGAGATTCTCACGCCCGACCCTGATTTACTGAGGCATCCTGCTGATGGCGATGAATGGAAGCAATTCGACCTGGATCATCCAGATTTTGCTGCAGATCCAAGGAACCTGAGACTTGGCCTTGCTACAGATGGATTCAACCCATTTGGCAACATGAGCAACTCGTATAGCATGTGGCCAGTACTAGTTACACCTTACAACCAGGCTCCCTGGACATGCACCGATCAGTCGAACTGTATGATGGCCTTACTCATCCCAGGTCCCAAATCTCCTGGGAAGGATTTTGATGTGTTCATGCAGCCTCTTATTAGAGACTTGCAAACATTATGGGAGGGTGTCCCTACATGGGATGTGTGTCAACCTAAAGAACAAAATTTTCTATTACGTGCTGCTGTACTGTATTGCACCCATGATTATCCAGCTTTGGGCACTATGTCAGGCAGAGTAACATCAGGTTATAATGCATGTGTTCACTGTGATACTGATCAGCTGGCAGTGAGGATAATAAACAAGATATGCTATATGGGCCATCGCCGTTTCCTTCCATTAGATCACAGTTTCCGAAAAAATAGAAAAAAATTGCAATTTATTGGTGATCAGGCCTGTAAAAAGACTAAACCGCAGCACTTTAAGAGTCACGAGTTGGAGGCGCACCTAGAAGCGGTCAGAAATGTTAAACCAGGAAAACCACCAGCCGCCACAGCAGGTACAGGCGTACAGCAGAGAGCATAGAGCAACATCTCTAGTTATATTCCTTTATTTTTCATGTCTAAATTGTTGTATTTGTGTTTGCTTGTAGATGATGACAATGGACAAGAAGCTAGCTTCTGGAGTGTTCTTGAAGATATTGAGGAAGGCCTCGAGGTTAGCATCTATCTCTAATACTGTAGCATTTTCACTATACTACTATGATAGATGAATGGATCATCAGTTATTCACTTGCTTGTTTCGGACAAGATGATGATACTACTATGATAGATGAATGGATCATCAGTTATTCACTTGTTTCGGACAGGATGATGATACTTGTATAGAACAAGCTTTCAGTCTAATCTTTTCACCTTATGCAGGGCCTGAAGCTGTAATGTTTAGTGAGTCGCAGCCTGCACTTCAGTGCTTCTACAAGTCTGAAATGATGAAGCAAAGCTTGGAGTAAAGACTGCAATTTATCTTCATTTTCGGTTCATTCGAATTCTGTATTGTCATGAGTCATGACTCTTGTCATGTAATGGCTGAAGTTAAACTGCCAATTGATTTGTGTCATGTAATGGCTGAACTTAAACTGCTACTCCTACCATTTGTGTCATGTAATGGCTGAAACTTAAACTGCTATGTGTCCCTGTGCGGCTATGTGCCCAGTTTTCTCCTATTGATTTGCTGTCAATATTTTTAGCTAAGGTACTAGAGAAGTGCTGCTCAATTTTTTTTAGCCTATTGTCAGGGATGGGTAACCGCTGGTTAGCCGTTAACCCGATGGTGGTGGTTATGGTATGCAGTATGTCCCCGTGGCAGTTATCAGGGATGGGGACGGGAAGAACTTTGCCTCACGGGGACGGTTTTGGTTTAGTAATAACCAGCGGTTTCTCTCCCCGTTGCCAAATGGAGGTACAGCAGAGAAGAATACAGAAGATGCAGCAGCAGTAGTAGCAGATAGAAAAAGGAAGAAGAGACGAGATGAACTGAGTCTAGCAGCTACCAAAAGGAAGATGGGAGGTGAAATAGCAGCACGTACCAAGAGGAAGGAAATGGAAAATGATAGACCGAGAATATTTTATAAGCGCAGGACCACTCTTTGGGACTTGCCGTATTGGGCTGGTAAGAAGCTTCGGCATAATATTGATATCATGCACATGGAGAAGAATATATGTGACAGCATTGTCGGCACATTACTCAACATTCCATCCAAGACAAAAGATAGCTCAAATGCTAGGATTGATTGTGCAACATTGAATGTTAACAGGCACTTGCAACTGGATCGTAATGACAAAGTGAACAAAGGCAAGGAAAAACATTATAAATTTCGAGGCGCGGAATTCACATTGCCGATGCCTAAAAGGAGATTATTTTGTGAGTACCTCCGAGGTGTGATGTTCCCGTTCGGATTTGCTTCCAACATTGCAAATTGTCTCAATGCTGAAGGAAACAAGCTCCAAGGGTTGAAAACTCACGATTGTCACATCCTGCTGCAAAGGCTTTTAGCTATTGGCATTAAAGATTTAGTGAAGCCAAATATGTACAACGTGATTGCAGAGTTGGGAAGGTTCTTTAGGGAAATATGTAGTAAAACTCTAAGCAGAGCTGTTGTAGAACGTCTTAAGGTGGACATAGCAGTAATCCTGTGCAAGCTGGAGCTGATATATCCTCCAGCCTTCTTTGATGTGATGGTGCATTTGGCTGTTCATCTACCTGATGAGGCACTTTTAAGAGGTCCGGTACAGTATGGATGGATGTACCCTATAGAACGTCGACTGTGCACTTTCAAGAATACAGTTAGGAACAAAGCTAGACCGGAGGCTTGCATTGCAGTGGCGTATATTGCTGCTGAAGCATATACATTTGCCTCAAGATATATTCCTGATATTGAGACCAGATTCAATCGGGGTCGCAGAATTTTGGAAGTTGGAGGATCTGTTTTTAAACATGGTGTTGAGCTAATAGGAAAGAGGACCGAAAAAACATTAGAGCAGTCTGAATTTGAACAGCTGTCTTGGTATGTGCTGAATAATGCTACAGAGGCTGATGAATATGTTAAGTGAGTACTATGCACACGAACTACTCAGTTCCTCGCATATACTATGAACTTGTATCAAAATGAAATATATTCAGCTGACTTGGCTATGTTTTGCAGGTTGTACATGGAAACGAATGGAAAGCTATCGGCACGTGGGAGTGGGTTTCAGGACTGGTTTGAGAAATATGTAAGATGTTCAATTGCACTCTGACTTGTCTATGTGTTTTCACATGAGATGACCTCTTGTCTATTTTGTAATCGTAGATCTCGAAACTCCATGCGGAGAATCCAGGCGCTGTTAGTGCTGATCTCCTTGTCCTATCACGTGGTCCAGATAAGAGGGTGTTGGTAGCTGCAGCTTGCAATGCCAATGGTGTCCATTACAGCTCCTATGAGCGTGAACAACATTTGAAGACACGAAATAGTGGCATCACAATCCATAAGAATGGTCATGTTGACAAATTTGATCCAGTGTTGAACAGAGCCAGAAACATTTCAAAAACTTGAGCATGGAAGAGGCTAGGGGTAAATGCCCCAAGGCCAGCCGAGCCTATCGTAGGTGCCGTCCCGAGGAGGAAGTACCTTAATTTGGGGCGCGCGCGGACGCTGCGGTACCCCGAGCTCGAGACGCCGCCGTACCGGTAGCTCGACCCGCGACGAGGCATGGCGGCGGCGGCGGAAGCGGAGCGGCGGCGGCGGAAGGTAAAGCTCCTGCTGACAAACATATTAGGCACAAATGGGCAACCTTCAGTAACCCATGTTCCATTTTTTTTGTCAGGATAACCCCATGTACCACCTTCCCAATAGAAAAAGTACTGTTCAACCTTCCCCTGTTGGGCCCAATATTTCACTTTTGGGTTGCCAAGGAACATCTACATGGTAATTGTTATCGGTCTACTTGCTCCGGCCGTCGAAGCCCAATAACTTCAAATGGGCCTTTCTGCTCATGCAATTTCGGCCCTTTTCTAATGAAACACAGATCCTATGATTGGCAAAAAAAAAAATACACGGAGATTCTACATAAAAGTTGTTTTTATTTATTTTGAATTATAGGGTTCCAATTTTTGAAACTGCTCATGCCCAATATGAAAATCCTTGATCGCTCCATACCCACATGGATAACGGTATTTTTAAAAATTCATAAAGTGGATTTGAAATTTAAAACATATCCTAATAATTCCTTGATTTAATCTATCAACTTGCAAGATCTTGGAGCCAAAGAGCTTGTATTAGTCTGCGAAAATAATACTGATAAACCTGTCGTTAACAAGAAATGAAGGTTTATCGTTCAGAGAGGATGCCATGTGGGACCCATGAGACAGTAGCGTCCTCAACGTTTCAAAGAAAAAGGCAAGTAGCCCGAAAATAGGGGTAAAAAATAAATCCTACAAAGGAAACATTTATTGTTCATAGAGGCTGACATGTGGGACCGATCTGCCAGCTGCATCCTCATCATTTCGAAGTCGGTAGGGATCAGAAGAAAAAGGCAAATAGCCAGAAATTAGGGGTCAAAAATAAATCCAAAAAGGAAACTTATATTCTTCATAGAGGATGACATGTGGGACCGACCTGCCAGCAGCGTCCTCATCGTTTCAAAGGCCGCAGGGGATCAAAAGAAAAAGGCAAATAGCCAGAAATTAGGGGTAAAAAAAATACAACAAAGGAAAGGTTTATTGTTCATAGAGGCTGACTTGTGGGACCCATGAGCCAGCGGCGACCTCAATTTCAAAGGCGGCATATGATCGAAAAGAAAAAGGCAAGTTAGCAAAAATCAGTGGGTAAAAAAAATCTAAGAAATGAAACTTTATTGTACAGTCCCATGAGCCAGCACCTTACTCAACGTTTCAGTGGCGGCATGAGATAGAAAGAAAAAGGAAAGTGACCAAATATCAGGAGCAAAAAATAATCCAAGAAAAGAAACTTTTATTGTACATAGATGATGACATATGGGTCCCACTTATACAAGCTCTTTCGCTCCAAGATCTTGCAAGTTGATTGTACATAGAGGATGACATGCGGGCCCCTTGTGTCAGCAGCTTACTCAACGTTTCCAAGGCGGCAGGGGATCAAAAGAAAAAAGGAAGTAGCCAGAAATTAGCGGTAAACAATAACTCCAAGGAAGGAAACTTTTATTGTTCATAGAGTATGACATGCGGGACCCATGCGCTAGCAGCTTCCTCAACGTTTCAAAGGGGGCATGAGATCGAAAGAAAAAGACAAGTGACCAAATATCAGGAGCCAAAAATAATCCAAGAAAAGAAACTTTATTGTACATAAAAGATGACATGCGGGTCCCATTTTGCAGCAGCGGTGTCAACGTTTCAAATGCGGCTTGAGATCAAAAGAAAAAGAGTAGCCAGAAATTAGGGGTAAAAAAACTCCCAGAAAAGAAAGTTGATTGTACATAGAGGATGGCATGCGGGTCCCATGACCCAGCACCTTACTCAACGTTTCAGAGGCGGCATGAGATCGAAAGAAAAAGGAAAGAGACCAAATACCAGGAGCAAAAAATAATCCAAGAAAAAGAAACTTTTATTGTACATAGAGGATGACATATGGGTCCCACTTATACAAGCTCTTCCGCCCCAAGATCTTGCAAGTTGATTGTACATAGAGGATGACATGCGGGCCCCTTGTGTCAGCAGCTTAATCAATGTTTCCAAGGCGGCAGGGGATCAAAAGAAAAAGGAAACAGCCAAAAATAAGAGGGTGAAAAAATCCAAGAAAAGAAACTTTTATAGTATCGAGGATGACATGTGGGTCCCATGAGCCAGCAGCTTCTCAACGTTTCAGAGGCTGCATGAGATCGAAAGAAAAAGGCAAGTGACCAAAAATAAGGGGGTAAAAAAAATCCAAGAAAAGAGACTTGATTGTACATAGAGGATGACATGCGGGTCCCACCAGTCAGCAGCTTACTAACGTTTCCAAGGCGGCAGGGGATGAAAAGAAAAAGGAAATAGCCAAAGATCAGAGGGTGAAAAAAATCAAAGAAAAGAAACTTTTATAGTACATAGAGGATGACATGTGGGTCCCATGGGCCAGCAGGTTCCTCAACGTTTTCAAGGGCGGCATGAGATCGAAAGAAAAAGGCAAGTGACCAAAAATCAGAGGGTGAAAAATAATCCAAAAAAAGAAACATTTATTGTACATAGAGGATGACATGCTGTCCCAACGTTTCAAATGCGGTTTGAGATCAAAAGAAAAAGAAAGTAGCCAGAAATTAGGGGGTAAAAAAACTCCAAGAAAAGAAAATTGATTGTACATAGAGGATGACATGCGGGTCCCACGAGTTTGCAGCTTACTCAACGTTTCCAAGGCGGCAGGGGATCAAAAGAAAAAGGAAATAGCCAAAAATCAGAGAGTGAAAAAAAACCCAAGAAAATAAACTTTTGTAGTACATAGAGGATGACATGCGGGTCCCATGAGCCAGCAGGTTCCTCAACGTTTCAAACGTGGCATGGGATCGAAGGAAAAAGGCAAGTGACCAAATATCAGGAGCCAAAAATAATCCAAGAAAAGAAACTTTATTGTACATAGAGGATGACATGCGGGTCCCATTTTGCAGCAGCGGTCCCAACGTTTCAAATGCGGCTTGAGATCAAAAGAAAAAGAAAGTAGCCAGAAATTAGGGGGTCAAAAAAACTCCAAGAAAGGAAAGCTTTATCGTTCATACAGGCTGACATGTGGGACCTATGAGCCAGCAGCTTATGAACGTTTCAAAGGCGGCAGGGGATCAAAAGAAAAAGGAAATAGCCAAAAATCAGAGGGTGAAAAAAAATCCAAGAAATCAAACTTTTATTGTACATAGAGGATGACATGCGGGTCCCATGAGCCAGCAGATTCCTCAACGTTTCAAACGTGGCATGAGATCGAAAGAAAAAGGCAAGTGACCAAATATCAGGAGCCAAAAATAATCCAAGATAAGAAACTTTATTGTACATAGAGGATGACATGCGGGTCCCATTTTGCAGCAGCGGTCTCAACGTTTCCAAGGCGGCACAGGACCAAAAGAAAAATGAAGTAGCCAGAAATCAGGGGGTGAAAAAAATCCAAGAAAAGAAAGATTTCAATTGGGCTGCATCTAGACATCTGGGCCTTCGAACTATCCTTCTGGGCCTTTTGACACGTACAATTTCAGCCCACTCCAGAACATGATAGTTCGGATTTTTCTCAAAAAAAAAACAGGAAAGTCCTATGCTTCGCCAAAACAAAAAACAAGGAGATTCAAGATATATGTTGTAAAAATAAAGATTTAATTTATCCGTTTGCAATAGCTCAGAGCGCAATACACTGTTTATTGTCTGCAAAATAATCAAGATATCACATGTTTCTTGTACGGGGAGGCTGACATCGTGGACCCATGAGCCAGCAGCGTCGTTTTAAAGGCGGCAGGGGATGGAAAGAAAAAATAAACCAAAAATCTGTTGGTAAAAAATCCAAGAAAAGAAACATTTTCGTTCTGAGAGGATGACATGCGGGACCCATGAGGCAGCAGCGTCCTCAGCGCTTATTGTTCATAGAGGCTGACATGTGGGACCCGTGAGCCAGCAGCGTCCTCAACGTTTTAAAGGCGGCAGGATATCGAAAGAAAAAATAAGCCAAAAATATTTGGTAAACAATATCCAAGAAAAGAAACATTTACCGTTCTGAGAGGATGACATGCGGGACCCATGAGGCAGCAGCATCCTCAACGATTCCAAGGCGGCAGGGGATCAAAGAAAAAAAAAGGAAATATCCAGAAATTAATTAGGGGTTCAAAAAAATCCATCAAAGGAAACTTTTATTGTTCATAGAGGATGACTTGTGGGACCGACCTGCCAACAGCGTCCTCATCGTTTCAAAGGGGCAGGAGATCCAAAGAAAAAGGCAAATAGCCAGAAATTAGGGGTCAAAAATAACTCCAAGAAAGGAAACTTTTATTGTTCGTAGAGGATGACATGCGGGACCCATGAGCCAGCAGCTTACTCAACGTTTCAAAGGCGGCATGAGATCGAAAGAAAAAGGCAAGTGACAAAATATCAGGAGCAAAAGATAATCCAAGAAAAGAAACTTTATTGTACATAGAGGATGACATGTGGGTCCCATTTTGCAGCAGCGGTCTCAATGTTTGTAATGCGGCTTGAGATCAAAAGAAAAAGAAAGTAGCTAGTAATTAGGGGGTGAAAAAAATCCAAGAAAGGAAAGTTGATGGACATAGAGGATGACATGCGGGTCCCTTGAGCCAACAGCTTACTCAACGTTTCAAAGGGGGCAGGGGATCAAAAGAAAAAGGCAAGCCAAAAATCAGAGGGTGAAAAAAAATCCAACAAAGGAAACTTTTATAGCACATAGAGGATGACATGCGGGTCCCATGAGCCAGCAGGTTCCTCAACGTTTCAAACGTGGCATGAGATCGAAAGAAAAAGGCAAGTGCCCAAATATGAGGAGCCAAAAATAATTCAAGAAAAGAAAGTTTTATAGTACATAGAGGATGACATGCGGGTCCCATTTAGCGCAGCGGTATCAGCGTTTGAGAGGTGGCAGGGGATCAAAAGAAAAAAGAAATTGCCAAAAATCAGATGGTGAAAAAAAACCAAGAAAAAGAACTTTTATAGTACATAGAGGATGACATGCGGGTCCCATGAGCCAGCAGGTTCCTCAACGTTTCAAACGTGGCATGAGATCGAAAGAAAAAGGCAAGTGAAAAAATATCAGGAGCCAAAAATAATTCAAGAAAAGAAAGTTTTATAGTACATAGAGGATGACATGCGGGTCCCATTTAGCATCGGTATCACGTTTGAGAGGCAGCAGGTGATCGAAAGAAAAAGTCAAGTGACCAAATATGAGGTGCCAAAAAAATCCAAGAAAAGAAAGTTTTATAGTACATAGAGGATGACATGCGGGTCCCATTTAGCAGCAGCGGTATCACCGTTTGAGAGCGGCGGGGATCGAAAGAAAAAGGTAAGTGACCAAATATGAGGTGCCAAAAATAATTCAAGAAAAGAAAGTTTTATAGTACATAGAGGATGACATGCGGGTCCAGTTAGCAGCAGCGGTATCACCGTTTGAGAGGCGGCAGGGGATCGAAAGAAAAAGGCAAGTGACCAAATTTGAGGTGCCAAAAATAATCCAGGAAAAGAAAGTTTTATAGTACATAGAGGATGACATGCGGGTCCCGATTAGCAGCAGCGTATTTTGAGAGGCGGCAGGGGATCGAAAGAAAAAGGCAAGTGACCAAATTTGAGGTGCCAAAAATAATCCAGGAAAAGAAAGTTTTATAGTACATAGAGGATGACATGCGGGTCCCAGTTAGCAGCAGCGGTATCACCGTTTGAGAGGCGGCAGGGGATCGAAAGAAAAAGGCAAGTGACCAAATTTGAGGTGCCAAAAATAATCCATGAAAAGAAAGTTTTATAGTACATAGAGGATGACATGCGGGTCCCGGTTAGCAGCAGCGGTATCACCGTTTGAGAGGCGGCAGGGGATCGAAAGAAAAAGGCAAGTGACCAAATTTGAGGTGCCAAAAATAATCCATGAAAAGAAAGTTTTATAGTACATAGAGGATGACATGCGGGTCCCAGTTAGCAGCAGCGGTATCACCGTTTGAGAGGCGGCAGGGGATCGAAAGAAAAAGGCAAGTGACCAAATTTGAGGTGCCAAAAATAATCCATGAAAAGAAAGTTTTATAGTACATAGAGGATGACATGCGGGTCCCAGTTAGCAGCAGCTGTATCACCGTTTGAGAGGCGGCAGGGGATCGAAAGAAAAAGGCAAGTGACCAAATTTGAGGTGCCAAAAAAACTCCAAGAAAAGAAAGTTGATTGCACATAGAGGATGACATGCGGGTCCCATTTAGCAGCGGTCTCAACGTTTCCAAGGCGGCAAGGGATCAAAAGAAAAAGGAAGTAGCCAGAAATCAGGGGGTCAAAAAAATCCAAGAATAGAAAGAATTTTGGTTCATAGAGGATGACATGCGGGACCCATGATCTGCATCGTAAACGGCTCGTTGAACGAGATGGCGCGATGTAGAAAAAAACAATGCCAGAGAGGCTGCCATCTGGGCCCTACATCCCTCGGCGGTGCGGATTTGCGTTGACTCGGCCGGCGAACCCGAGATTTCGAGATGCACCACGTCCCGGGCCACCATACGCCACGTTTTGGCCGCTTTCGTCGGGCTAGGTGGCCTCAAAAACGAGAAAAAAAAAGTTTTGACATGCACCACGGAGGGACCAAAATCGTCGGCCATGGTACACCAGCAACCACGGCGCGACTTCAACTTCGTCGGCCATGGCAACTTTTCTTGTAGTGAAGTTCATTTGAGCGGTGCCGCGAGATCTTGGATAAAGAAACTTCCCCCAAGTTCCATCGACAGCTGGGATAACTTTGAGGACATCTTTGTGAAAAACTTCCGATCTGTAATATCCCAGGTAATGGGGTTACAAAAATAGAGGAAACAGATGTGTGCATTGCATTCATGCATAGAAAATCTGGGGAATTTTCGCGCTTTAAAGTAAAACAGTCACAGTAACTGAAGTTTCACTTGACCTTGGTGGAATTGAAGTAGCTCATCAAGTCAAGCGCTATAAACCTCAATGTGACTTTGTTAAAACCTTGTTTTGGGTAGAGATGATTTGATCTAAGGGGTTAGATCAAATGGAACTAAAACCAACACAATAACATATTAATCAAGGATCAATTACTTGATCTTATTAAAGATCATAACATGGTAATCCTTGCCATAACTTATGAACATCCATTTAATTGGAAATCAAGTAACAATAATTGGAGAAACTATTCTTCACTTATCTTCTCCATGTCTTAAACTAATCCTTGATCCTACCATGAACCTCATGGTATTCATTTTACTTCATTATTGAAAAGATGACCAGGAGATCAACTCTATAATCATATGTTCTTCTCCATTCCAATTTATTATACATTAAACCTATAGAGGTGAGAGTTCTATACTATTTATTTGAGAAGCAATGATAAACCTTGAGTTAAACCTTGGAAATACATCCATATAATCTAAACATCATCTTAAGAGGAACCCTAGAGTATTATTCAAGCCTTCCCAAATGAGAGAGACCATTTATTCTAAACCTAGCTTTACCTATTAATGAACAAAGGACAACCTTTGAACTAAAGTATTAGGTTGTAAACCATTTCCCTTGGAGTGGTGAGATAACCTAATATCACATGGAATAATACCATATCCATGAATTGATAAAGTAAGGAGGAGATTAATTCAACCAAGATAGCCAAGTGGAGTTTTAGACTTGATACCTATTGAGATATTGTGAGTACACCATAAACCCTAGAATAACCATTCCTTTATAAGAGAGCCCAAGCTATGGTGTTACACTCAAGTAGTTGAGGCAACACTTGAATGTGAGGGAGAGAACTATCCATATACCAGATGACCATATCATCATTGTTTGAATAGAACCTTAACATAATATCTCAGGCATTCTCCTGGGATATAAACTTAAGAGGCAACCATAGTAGTTCTATTCAAGAAAGTAAAATAGAAGTGATATATCCTAGTTGATCAAGACAATGCTTGATCATGGGAGTGAGAAACCAAATTCATCAGAGATACATTAGGAAGTCCAACCTTGATCATCATAAATTGGGTGATGATCATAAACCCTAAGAACTTGAGGTAGAGATATTAAGAACAAGTTGATCATGCCTAATCCATGATCATGCTCTTGAAGTATGTGAGGATAAGTTAAACCCTAATAGGTTAAGCAGATATCATTAGCCACATGAAATTATAAGGAGATCAATAATAAGCAACCATAGACTTAGATCCCAACCTTAACTTGTGAACCACTTGGTGATCACAGGTATAATTCTACCACATTTACATTCCACCTATTCTTCACTTAAGAACCACATGAAAACCTCTAGAGTCAAACTCTATACTTTATATGGTGAGAGATCATTCATCCATATAACCAAAGTTAACTATAAAAAGAACCATAACTATTTTAGTTACTTTAATTATAGATTAAGGATATAAAAGAAGTCTATAGGAATAAGATAGAATCAATTCTCATATCCTTAACCACTAAATGAGAATAATAACAAGTAACCATATTATTTTGGTTAAGGAAGATTAATCCTAGCACATGCAATATGGTGTCATCTCATCTCTATAACCAGAATTGCATCCTCATTAATATCTTATGCCTCAATTCATGAACATATATAAGAAAACCTTGTGTTACATTTTATGATTAAAACCATATGTGAAGTGATCAACCATTTATCTTTGTAACCAAGATCAACCATAATGGAAATCATACCTACTTAGATATTTTCAAAGGGAATGATAATATTAACCTTAAAGGGGGGTTATGATGGAAATTATAAAAACCCTAATCCATTGGTGCTCACATAAAATCATATGTAATTGACCAACCTCTTAAATATGTAGTCAAGTCCTCATAATAACTTCTAAAACATTTGGACTAAGAAAAATCAACTTTAATTATCCAATATGGTGTTATATTACAAATGAGAAAAGGAATTAAAAGGAATACCTAAATTCATGTCTAAATAAAAATTGCAACAAGGCTCACATATAGTTAAGGTTTAATCAAAAAAAAACAATGCAATGATACAATGATCCTTGTATTAGACCTCATAAAAACCAAGTTGTGAAACAGCTGCAAAACAGACAAGAATTCAAATTTGAATTAAAACCAGAATTCAAAACAAGAAATAAAACAGAAAATAAATAAAAGAGATAGAGGAGAGGAGGCTTACCTGGACCTCACCAGAGCGCAGCAGCCCAACAACTGACCCAGCAGGAGTCCACCAACGCGGCCCAAGCACCAGCCCATGAGCAGCCTGGTTACCCTTTCGTTAAAAAAATAATGGGAGGAACTCGTCCTCATCCCCTCCGTGCACTGGAGGCCACGGCGACGCCATGCTCTTCTTTCCCTTCGTGCTGTCGGCCTCCCCTTGCTTCGAATTCGTGACGAGGCGTATTCCCGAACCCTATAAGTACTCTGGGCGGCGACCAATCTCTGTTGTCCCCTCTCTCTGCTCCAATTCGCCCTATGCCGAAACCCTGGCCGCACCACTTCACCATTACCGCCGGCGATGGAGACCTCCCTAGGCCAAGCCGTGACCACCACTGTGATCACCGTCCTCGACTTGGTCACCGTGTACAAGGAATTAAGCTGAGGCGTCTTCAATCGACCGTGCCAGGTCGTCTTCTCCGACGACGGCATCGAGCAATCCCGGCGATTGCGACCTCCCCTCGCCTCACCGACAAGCCCTTCGTGTTCTGGGTGAGTCACTGAACCTCCTGCGCATCCTAGCCCTCTCGTTCATGCCCAGCATCGCCGTAGCACCGATCATCTACGAGCGCCGCCGCTCAGGCCTCTCCGTTGCGGTTGCTCCGGCGACCAATTCGGGGCAGCGCTGGTACTGTTGGAATCACCGCGGCGTGCTGAGTCTCGTGGTGTGGATGGTTTGGCCGCAGGGTGAGCATAACACCGGCGACCGTCGCCACAGACCGCCGGCCACCGTGCCAAATTGCCACATGGGCAATTTTGACCCAGTCAAGCATGTGTGGCGGTGACGTGGACCTCGGCCCACGAGTCGGTGTCTCGTGGGTGTGAAGCCCGGGTAGGTTTAGTCGTTTCAGGTTTTAATTTCAAATCCATTAATTACTGCAACTTTGCAAATTCATATAAAATTCAATATAACTCAGAAAAAAATAAATGATACATCAAAATTCATAGAAAAATAAACTCTATCCAATAAAAATATAATATGAAATTTTTATTTTTAATAAAAATTTAATTGTTTAATAATGGTTGTTTAAGCCTTTACTTTTATTCTTAATTGAATTAAAAATTCAATTATTAGGAAAAGATTATAAAATAAATAAAAACCAGTAAAGTAAATAAAGAAAACATTAAAACTAATTTTCTTTATTTGGAACTTATTAAATCTTATTAATAGGAAATAAACTCTGATTAATAATTACCCTAAATATTAAAACCTTTAAAAATAGAAAAATACCAAATCCAATATTAATTTTATTTCAAAGTTATTAATAACTTCAACCTTAAAGTGAAGTTATTAATTCAAGAACTTAGGGTATTTAGAAAACCCTAATTTCATAAGTAATAGAACCAGGAACTCATCATTTCATGTGACTCCTAAAACCCTAAATTAATTAGGAACCCTAGTTCCACTATTTTATGTGTGAACCCTAAATGAATTCTAAAACCTAAACCCTAGATATAACATGATATTATGTACTTCCTTTTGATCCATAGAACTATAATTAGCAATTTAATACTTGCCATGTTCACATAAAATGTAGGAGTCCTATTATCAATAATTTAGAATTCCAGGTATGCATCCCCATCCAACTTAGATGATCAAATTAGGATCAACCAAGTCTAAACCCTAGTTTCTAATGCCAAAACCATCAACCTTACCTATCCATGCTTAGCATCACACCATTATGATGAACTCCAATTGCAACCATGCCAATTTTGTGCATCCTATTCCATACACACTAAACCCTACTAGTGTGAGATAATTATTAAACATCCTATTTAGGAAACCACCATTCCTTACTTAGGGAATTAAATATCAAACCTAAACAACCTCAACCTAATTATTATACTTCTTATTATTTAAGAAGTATGTTCTTCAAAAGTTATTCTTTTGAAGAAAATAAAGAATCATCATCAATCCTGCCTAATAGAACCTATAGCCCTAGCCAGCCATCACCAGCAAGGTATACCAACCTTGATAGCAACTATTTATAATAAATTGATCAAGATGCTTAGGCTTAACTCAACCCTACAAGCCCTAGGTGTTGATGAATCCAATCTTGTTTGGATCCATCTTATATTTACTCCAGAAACGAATTGAAACCATAGTACACCATAGAACCCCACAAACCTAATTATCATACTTGTTCTTTATTAAAGAACATGTTCTTCAAAAGTTATTCTTTTGAATTATATAATAAATAATCATCAACCATGCACTATAGGACTTAAAATTGACAACTGCTCTTTACTTATTATACAATCACTATTCCTTGATGTGTATGATTGTTACTATGCATTTTACCATTTTCTTATGATTCTAAACCAACACAAACCTGAATAAGAACCTTGTTTGTGAATCACTCTAAAAGTGCAACACACCCTAAGCAAATCATTTCAACTAACTAATCCTAAATCATCGGGGTTAGGTCACGCTTAGAGCGATTGCATCTCATACTTATGCATTATTGCATCCTTGCCAATCTTTTAAACATCGTCCTTACCGGACGATGATGCTATTTCAGAATTTGGAGTTATTGCGTATCGAAGACCCTTGCCTGCATAATCTTGCAGTCAAGAAAGGCAAGTTCATCGCTTGCTCATGTCATTTGAGTATTTTTACCAAATTACTTGCAAGGTACTATGTTTATCACTATTGCATAAAAAGACAAAACCACTATTTTCATAACTATGAATATGACTATGTGGTGGGCAATGGAACCATGGATTGTGTTGATATGGTGGAGGTTCCATTGCAAGGGTTTATATCCATCTAGGATTAAACAACAAATGTCGTCCAGTGATTCTTGTGCCGTAATACCCGTGTTAACCATAAGATCTGGAATGGGACGGAGTAGTCAAAAGTGTTTCCACCTCTCGTTCATCAACGGATGCGCTTTACCGTAGACACTTGTATCTGTCAGGGCAAGCGGTTGGCTGGGGAAGCCTTAAGTCCCCACGGCATAGTCCGTAGACACTTGTCGCTCGAAGAACAAGCGGTAGGCTGGGGAAGCCTTAAGTTCCCCACGGTATTGCGGTCTATGATGGGTTGCAGCTACCGGCGTAGGAGTGTATGGTAGAGCCCAGCACTGTTGTCGTGGTCGGGGTCCACCTTGAAATCTACAGGAATAATGGGACCGGCGTGGACCCAGGGTCGGGGCATGCAACAACGGGTGGGTGTTCGAGGTAGCGGAGGAACATGATTGACTAGGACCTTATACCGGGCCTCACACCAAAGGAAGTGTGGACGAGAACTAGACTCGGTTGGCACCAAGGTTAAGATCTCTTATGGGTAAAGCAACACACCTCTGCAGAGTGTAACGAATGACCTGTCACTCCCTGTTCCGGGATATGGAACTGCGAACGCTGCCGGAAAGGAACTCCATGAAGTTCTAGTCAACCGGTGAAGGCTGACGGACATAGCTCTTCAGAATAAAAGCAACCTTTTGAAGAAATGATTACAAAAACTTGCATGCCTATGACTTTCTGGTCTATGGCTGTAGCTAGTGCATTAAACACCTCTTCCCTAAAATGAACTTGTTGAGTACGCTCGTACTCATCCCACTCTTAAATCCCCTGCTTAGATATGGAGGCATCGAAGGAGGATCTACAGTGCAACTCGAAGGCCGAGGAGTCAACAACTACTTCAAGAGACAGGACCCTGTCAGAGGAGTCAAATACCACATCCAACAAGGAGAAAACCTAGATTAGCAATAGAAAGGAACTAGCTTCCTAAACTTAGCTCCTATTTAGCTAGAATCTATTCTTAGCCTCTATAGCTAGTTAAATACTCTACAAATAGAGTTCGTGATAGGATTAGACTACGAGTCGTTCTTCTGGAGCTTATTTGAAGATTTACCTCATTGTAAAGTAGGAGGCTATGCTGATCTTTTGTAACAGAGTCTGTATGTAATTCTATAGACATGCCTTGGACCCGCATATGTTTCTGTTGTACCACTCTGAGCGATATAATACTAGTGGAACAGTGTTTCATTGGTGTTATATCAGACTTGCATACTACACCATGCAGTGGTATGCCGGGTCACCACAGTTGGTATCAGAGCAAATGCTTTGACCTTAGGATTAAAACCCTTTAAAGGAGACCTATAGGATTGGTAGTGTCTATAGGAAGTTGTATTAGCTAAACCAAATCTTCTTATGACTTGAGATGGATATTCACTTGAGAATAATCCTGACACACTTGAGTCAACCTTCTTACCTACTTTCCTAAGTGAAGTTAGGTAGCTAATCCCAAGTATGTAGCACCTCATTAAGTCCTTAAAACAATAATTAAGTAGATCACAGTTGGTATACAATACATGGTAGTCCAAAGAGAGGATACAACCATAAGGAAGATATCCTATTGGAAGATGTGTACCAACACATGTTATGGTTAAGTAAGAGTTATCCAGACCTGTAATAGGAGTAATATCAAGTGATAAAGATAAGGTAGATGTCCTACTAGAAGATGTCTACCAATACAAGTAATGGGTAAGTAAAATCTATCCAACTTGTGAAACAACTGATACTAAGTAATCAGTATAAGCTATATGAGGTAGTATAGACCATGATGAGTCAATCATGGGAGGTAAGGAAGAGAGATAGGAATAAAATATGTCTACTTACATGGTAAAGATGGTAATCATATATGATTCATCTGAGAGTCATTATGTGATGGAGTAGAACATCATAAATACTTAGGAGGAGTACAATAAGAAGTCAAGTGCTAAACAAATAGTGCAAGAATTGTGTTCCAAAACAATAAGAAGTGTGCCAAGCACATCATGACCATAGTCTTATGATAGAAACACTTGGAAGTATAGGAGCTATATTCCAATAGTTATGTATCTAGAATAGTGATGTTAGAACCAGACATATCAGTGAAGTAGTCCTCAACAAAATGGAAGCTAAGTTAGTACTTCCAAAGAAAAATAGGTTAACCACAACTATCCTAAACCACTTTGTTTCAAGTTTATCTCATTGCAAATGTGCAATTAAGGTAAAAGTTGAGACAAATAGTAGAATTCCATCTATTCGTGCTAAGTATCACGATATAAACCTATATTATGTGGTGTTATATACTACACATCAGAGCCTGATATTTAGAGATGTCTTACTCAACTATTTTATTCAGGCTTATGATGGTGTGTACTATAAACACAAAGCTGAATCTTCTTGGATTTTATTGGATTTTCATTGATTGACTAGATCCATACATGAAGTTTGACCTTGATATGCAAATGCATGTTGCAATATCAAGTTCTTACTTGATGCTATAGATCTAGAGGGTAATGGTATTCGTGTGAGGAAGTGACGAAAAGATTCTGAAGACAAGATGAAGGTTCATCAGAAAAAGGAAGTAAAGTTGTGGGAAGTAACCACAATACTCTGAAGGAAGTATAAATCAAAACTCATGCTTTGCCTCAACAGAGGAGTACTTTAGTACATGAGAAGCATGAAGGTGAGAAATATGATGATTATGGTGAAGTAAATGAAGAACCATAGTCATTATGGAAGAGGGAATGCATGGGAAATCACTTTGGATACTATATTCATAGTGGTTTTCTTGCAAAATAAACCCTGAAGGAAGGAAGATGATATATGAAACTCATAGCAGATATAAGAAGACCATAGTCGATATCAGAAGACCACAATTGATATAGGATCAATACTGCGAGATAAAGTAGAAGATGTCTCGTCCAGTTGATCAGAACCTATAATAGAATCCATTTTTAGATATCAAATAGCCACAGTTGGTATAATAACCACAGCTGGTATCAGTTGGTATTACAAATAGTCCACGATTTAATTATTTGTAACAAAAGTTTGTGAACAAATAAAACCTTATTAGCCAAATAACAATGATCTATAAACATTTAGTCGAAGGATTCACATTGGATGTCCACAATTGAGTGGATACACCACTGATATTCTTCGTAAGACCTTAGAAGAGTACAACCCATAAGTTAGAACCAGACCAATATTCCAACCATAAGTCCAATAGTTGGAAGAAAAGGAGTTGAAGACCATAAGAAAACTCTAAGGGGTAGAGTAAAATATTGAGTTGGATGTACAATGACTCAATACTTTGAGCAAGATAGATGAAGAAGGTCTGAACTAAGAGGAAGTTCGATCTTATTTTCATAAGATTGTTGGACATTACTTTCAGAAGGATGTAGAAGCCGAGGTTTATACTTCGAGGAAGTAAGAAGTGGACTATAACTTGAGAAAGTGAGTAATATTTACTCAGAAGTATGATAGCCCAAGTAAATTAAGGCTAAGGAAGTTGGATGAAGGATTGTAGGAGACCAAATAAAGCTCAAGAAGACCCAAAGACCGAAGGAAATTGACCATACCAGAACCACAGATTAATAGAAAGATTCCTTTCATGGAACCTAAATAACCCAAAATAGTTATAGGTGTCAACTATAAACCATGATTGGATGGACTAAATGAGTCTAATCCATTATTAGAAAAATAAACCATCACGACCAATTCCATAGTTAGTACCTTATTAAGTACCATTACTGCAATTTTGGTAGTAAGGGAAAACAAAGACCTGTTTATCAATTAGGAGTTAATTATCAAATTAGTCTTCAGTTAAGACTAGCAACACCAGAAGAAGTCCTAATTATGGAATCTTTAAAGAGAAAGGAAACAAGCTTATAAAGTTGGAAGAAATCAAGGAATCAAAGTAAGAACCATGGTTCGGAGACAAACCCTAATGGATTCCAGGAAGAATCTGGACAAGGGATATATTCAATTATATCCAGTGAGATCACCACGGAGTTTGAGAAAAGAAGTAGTCTGCACAAGTCAGATCCACACTCCGAAACGTGAGAGAGATCAAACTTCGAGGACGAAGTTTAGTTTAAGGGGTAGAGACTGTAATATCCCAGGTAATGGGGTTACAAAAATAGAGGAAACAGATGTGTGCATTGCATTCATGCATAGAAAATCTGGGGAATTTTCGCGCTTTAAAGTAAAACAGTCACAGTAACTGAAGTTTCACTTGACCTTGGTGGAATTGAAGTAGCTCATCAAGTCAAGCGCTATAAACCTCAATGTGACTTTGTTAAAACCTTGTTTTGGGTAGAGATGATTGGATCTAAGGGGTTAGATCAAATGGAACTAAAACCAACACAATAACATATTAATCAAGGATCAATTACTTGATCTTATTAAAGATCATAACATGGTAATCCTTGCCATAACTTATGAACACCCATTTAATTGGAAATCAAGTAACAATAATTGGAGAAACTATTTTTCACTTATCTTCTCCATGTCTTAAACTAATTCTTGATCCTACCATGAACCTCATGGTATTCATTTTACTTCATTATTGAAAAGATGACCAGGAGATCAACTCTAGAATCATATGTTCTTCTCCATTCCAATTTATTATACATTAAACCTATAGAGGTGAGAGTTCTATCTATTTATTTGAGAAGAAATGATAAACCTTGAGTTAAACCCTGGAAATACATCCATATGATCACAACATCATCTTCAAGAGGAACCCTAGAGTATTATTCAAGCCTTCCCATATGAGAGAGACCATTTATTCTAAACTTAGCTTTACCTATTAATGAACAAAGGACAACCTTTGAACTAAAGTATTAGGTTGTAAACCATTTCCCTTGGAGTGGTGAGATAACCTAATATCACATGGAATAATACCATATCCATGAATTGATAAAGTAAGGAGGAGATTAATTCAACCAAGATAGCCCAGTGGAGTTTTAGACTTGATACCTATGGAGATATTGTGAGTACATCATAAACCCTAGAATAACCATTCCTTTATAAGAGAGCCCAAGCTATGGTGTTACACTCAAGTAGTTGAGGCAACACTTGAATGTGAGGGAGAGAACTATCCATATACCAGATGACCATATCATCTTTGTTTGAATAGAACCTTAACATAATATCTCAGGCATTCTCCTGGGATATAAACTTAAGAGGCAATCATAGTAGTTCTATTCAAGAAAGTAAAATAGAAGTGATATATCCTAGTTGATCAAGACAATGCTTGATCATGGGAGTGAGAAACCAAATTCATCAGAGATACATTAGGAAGTCCAACCTTGATCATCATAAATTGGGTGATGATCATAAACCCTAAGAACTTGAGGTAGAGATATTAAGAACAAGTTGATCATGCCTAATCCATGATCATGCTCTTGAAGTATGTGAGGATAAGTTAAACCCTAATAGGTTAAGCAGATATCATTAGCCACATGAAATTATAAGGAGATCAATAATAAGCAACCATAGACTTAGATCCCAACCTTAACTTGTGAACCACTTGGTGATCACAGGTATAATTCTACCACATTTACATTCCACCTATTCTTCACTTAAAAAATACATGAAAACCTCTAGAGTCAAACTCTATACTTTATATGGTGAGAAATCATTCATCCATATAACCAAAGTTAACTATAAAAAGAACCATAACTATTTTAGTTACTTTAATTATAGATTAAGGATATAAAAGAAGTCTATAGGAATAAGATAGAATCAATTCTCATATCCTTAACCACTAAATGAGAATAATAACAAGTAACCATATTATTTTGGTTAAGGAAGATTAACCCTAGCACATGCAATATGGTGTCATCTCATCTCTATAACCAGAATTGCATCCTCATTAATATCTTATGCCTCAATTCATGAACATATATAAGAAAACCTTGTGTTACATTTTATGATTAAAACCATATGTGAAGTGATCAACCATTTATCTTTGTAACCAAGATCAACCATAATGGAAATCATACCTACTTAGATAGTTTCAAAGGGAATGATAATATTAACCTTAAAGGGGGGTTATGATGGAAATTATAAAAACCCTAATCCATTGGTGCTCACATAAAATCATATGTAATTGACCAACCTCTTAAATATGTAGTCAAGTCCTCATAATAACTTCTAAAACATTTGGACTAAGAAAAATCAACTTTAATTATCCAATATGGTGTTATATTACAAATGAGAAAAGGAATTAAAAGGAATACCTAAATTCATGTCTAAATAAAAATTGCAACAAGGCTCACATATAGTTAAGGTTTAATCAAAAAAACAATGCAATGATACAATGATCCTTGTATTAGACCTCATGAAAACCAAATTGTTAAACACCTGCAAAACAGACAAGAATTCAAATTTGAATTAAAACCAGAATTCAAAACAAGAAATAAAACAGAAAATAAATAAAAGAGATAGAGGAGAGGAGGCTTACCTGGACCTCACCAGAGCGCAGCAGCCCAACAACTGACCCAGCAGGAGTCCACCAACGCGGCCAAGCACCAGCCCATGAGCAGCCCTGGTTACCCTTTCGTTAAAAATAATGGGAGGAACTCGTCCTCATCCCCTCCGTGCACTGGAGGCCACGCGACGCCGTGCTTCTTCCTTCGTGCTGCGACCTCCCCTTGCTTCGAATTCGTGACGAGGCGTATTCCCGAACCCTATACTCGGCGACCAATCTCGTTGTCCCCTCTCTCGCTCCAATTCGCCCTATGCCGAAACCCCGGCCGCACCACTTCACCATTACCGCCGGCGATGGAGACCTCCCTAGGCCAAGCCGTGACCACCACGTGATCACCGTCCTCGACTTGGTCACCGTGTACAAGGAATTAAGCCGAGGCGTCTTCAATCGATGCCGTCGTCTTCTCCGACGACGCATCGAGCAATCCCGGCGATTGCGACCTCCTCGCCTCACCGACAAGCCCTTCGTGTTCGGGTGAGTCACCGAACCTCCCGCGCATCCTAGCCCTCTCGTTCATGCCCGCATCGCCGTAGCACCGATCATCTACGAGCGCCGCCGCTCAGGCCTCTCCGTTGTGGTTGCTCCGGCGACCAATTCGGGGCAGCGCTGGTACTGTTGGAATCACCGCGGCGTGCTGAGTCTCGTGGTGTGGATGGTTTGGCCGCAGGGTGAGCATAACACGCACCGTCGCCACACCACCGGCCACCGTGCCAAATTGCCACATGGGCAATTTTGACCCGCCAAGCATGTGTGACGTGACCTCCTCGGCCCACGAGTCGTGTCTGGTGTGAAGCCCGGGTAGGTTTAGTCGTTTCGTTTTAATTTCAAATCCATTAATTACAACTTTGCAAATTCATATAAAATTCAATATAACTCAGAAAAAATAAATGATACATCAAAATTCATAGAAAAATAAACTCTATCCAATAAAAATATAATATGAAATTTTTATTTTTAATAAAAATTTAATTGTTTAATAATTGTTATTTAAGCCTTTTCTTTTATTCTTAATTGAATTAAAAATTCAATAATTAGGAAAGAATTATAAAATAAATAAAACCAGTAAATTAAATATAGAAAACATTAAAACTAATTTTCTTTATGTGGAACTTATTAAGTCTTTATTAATAGGAATTAAATGATTAATAATTACCCTAAATATTAAAACCTTTAAAAATAATAAAATACCAAATCCAATATTAATTTTATTTCAAAGTTATTAATAACTTCAACCTTAAAGTGAAGTTATTAATTCAAGAACTTTAGGGTATTTAGAAAACCCTAATTTCATAAGTAATAGAACCAGGAACTCATCATTTCATGTGACTCCTAAAACCCTAAATTAATTAGGAACCCTAGTTCCACTATTTTATGTGTGAACCCTAAATGAATTCTAAAACCTAAACCCTAGATATAACATGATATTATGTACTTCCTTTTGATCCATAGAACCATAATTAGCAATTAAATACTTGCCATGTTCACATAAAATGTAGGAGTCCTATTATCAATAATTTAGAATTCCAGTATGCATCCCCATCCAACTTAGATGATCAAATTAGGATCAACCAAGTCTAAAACCTAGTTTCTAATGCCAAAACCATCAACCTTACCTATCCATGCTTAGCATCACACCATTATGATGAACTCCAATTGCAACCATGCCAATTTTGTGCATCCTATTCCATACACACTAAACCCTACTAGTGTGAGATAATTATTAAACATCCTATTTAGGAAACCACCATTCCTTACTTAGTGAATTAAATAGCAAACCTAAACAACCTCAACCTAATTATTATACTTCTTATTATTTAAGAAGTATGTTCTTCAAAAGTTATTCTTTTGAAGAAAATAAAGAATCATCATCAATCCTGCCTAATAGGGCCTATAGCCAACAACGAGCCATCACCAGCAAGGTATACCAACCTTGATAGCAACTATTTATAATAAATTGATCAAGATGCTTAGGCTTAACTCAACCCTACAAGCCCCAGGTGTTGATGAATCCAATCTTGTTTGGATCCATCTACTACTTACTCCAGAAACTAATTGAAACCATAGTACACCATAGAACCCCACAAACCTAATTATCATACTTGTTCTTTATTAAAGAACATGTTCTTCAAAAGTTATTCTTTTGAATTATATAATAAATAATCATCAACCATGCACTATAGGACTTAAAATTGACAACTGCTCTTTACTTATTATACAATCACTATTCCTTGATGTGTATGATTGTTACTATGCATTTTACCACTTGCTTATGATTCTAAACCAACACAAACCTGAATAAGAACCTTGTTTGTGAATCACTCTAAAAGTGCAACACACCCTGAACTAATCATTACAACTCACTAATCCTAAATCATCGGGGTTAGGTCACGCTTAGAGCGATTGCATCTCATACTTATGCATTATTGCATCCTTGCCAATCTTTTAAACATCGTCCTTACCGGACGATGATGCTATTTCAGAATTTGGAGTTATTGCGTATCGAAGACCCTTGCCTGCATAATCTTGCAGTCAAGAAAGGCAAGTTCATCGCTTGCTCATGTCATTTGAGTATTTTTACCAAATTACTTGCAAAGTACTATGTTTATCACTATTGCATAAAAAGACAAAACCACTATTTTCATAACTATGAATATGACTATGTGGTGGGCAATGGAACCATGGATTGTGTTGATATGGTGGAGGTTCCATTGCAAGGGTTTATATCCATCTAGGATTAAACAACAAATGTCGTCCAGTGATTCTTGTGCCGTAATACCCGTGTTAACCATAAGATCTGGAATGGGACGGAGTAGTCAAAAGTGTTTCCACCTCTCGTTCATCAACGGATGCGCTTTACCGTAGACACTTGTATCTGTCAGGGCAAGCGGTTGGCTGGGGAAGCCTTAAGTCCCCACGGCATAGTCCGTAGACACTTGTCGCTCGAAGAACAAGCGGTAGGCTGGGGAAGCCTTAAGTTCCCCACGGTATTGCGGTCTATGATGGGTTGCAGCTACCGGCGTAGGAGTGTATGGTAGAGCCCAGCACTGATGTCGTGGTCGGGGTCCACCTTGAAATCTACAGGAATAATGGGACCGGCGTGGACCCAGGGTCGGGGCATGCAACAACGGGTGGGTGTTCGAGGTAGCGGAGGAACATGATTGACTAGGACCTTATACCGGGCCTCACACCAAAGGAAGTGTGGACGAGAACTAGACTCGGTTGGCACCAAGGTTAAGATCTCTTATGGGTAAAGCAACACACCTCTGCAGAGTGTAAATCTGTGACCAGTCACTCCCTGTTCCGGGATATGGAACTGCGAACGCTGCCGGAAAGGAACTCCATGAAGTTCTAGTCAACCGGTGAAGGCTGACGGACATAGCTCTTCAGAATAAAAGCAACCTTTTGAAGAAATGATTACAAAAACTTGCATGCCTATGACTTTCTGGTCTATGGCTGTAGCTAGTGCATTAAACACCTCTTCCCTAAAATGAACTTGTTGAGTACGCTCGTACTCATCCCACTCTTAAATCCCCTGCTTAGATATGGAGGCATCGAAGGAGGATCTACAGTGCAACTCGAAGGCCGAGGAGTCAACAACTACTTCAAGAGACAGGACCCTGTCAGAGGAGTCAAATACCACATCCAACAAGGAGAAAACCTAGATTAGCAATAGAAAGGAACTAGCTTCCTAAACTTAGCTCCTATTTAGCTAGAATCTATTCTTAGCCTCTATAGCTAGTTAAATACTCTACAAATAGAGTTCGTGATAGGATTAGACTACGAGTCGTTCTTCTGGAGCTTATTTGAAGATTTACCTCATTGTAAAGTAGGAGGCTATGCTGATCTTTTGTAACAGAGTCTGTATGTAATTCTATAGACATGCCTTGGACCCGCATATGTTTCTGTTGTACCACTCTGAGCGATATAATACTAGTGGAACGGTGTTTCATTGGTGTTATATCAGACTTGCATACTACACCATGCAGTGGTATGCTGGGTCACCACACGATCCACCTGCAAGAAACCTGCGTCGTTGGAAGAGCTGAGGGCGTGTCGACAAAAACACGACGAGTCGATGAGGAAATACATACAGCGGTGGAACATCATAAAGAACTCGGCAGAAGATATATCTGACGAGAGGGCAATAGATGCGTTCGTGGCAGGAATCCGGCGAGGAGATTTCGTCGAGGACTTAGGGAGAACCAACCCTAAGACCATATCAGCACTCATGGAGATAGCCAATAAATGGGCAGATGGTGAAGACGCAATATACAACAAGCGACACAGGTCGCCAGAAGAGGATCGTGGTCGAAATTATCAAAATAGAAGGCGATTTTCTCGCCAGTTCTACAACAACGATGCTCCCGGCCATATATCGGCTGGTTTTCGAGGAAATCCTGGAGGAAATAGTCGAGATGATTATCAAAGGAGTAATGAGCAACAAGGCGACAATAGAGGTGATTTTCGTGGCAACAGGCAAAATAGTGGACCAAGGACTCAAAGACCTTACGTGTCTCCCGAGGAGATGATGAACGGTCCGTGTCAAATGCACTTTTACCTCGACAACAATGGAAAGAGGCAGTCAGGACATCTCCAGAAAGACTGCCGTAATTTTCAGGCAATGTTGCGAGCCGCAGGAATTGCAAATGCCCAAGCAAATAACAGAAACCCTCGGGAGCCAAGGAGCGAGATCCACCTTCCACCTCCTCCCGCAATTACCGAAGAAAATCGACACCAGCTTAGAATTGCGGCAGCACCACATCCACCTCCATATGTTGACCCCAACTCTAACGGTGCGGTCTCGATGATTCAGAAAGCCAGGCCATCAAACAGGGCGCAGAAGGTAATCTCGCGACAAGTGTTCATGGCAGAGAAGATGCCTCCACCAACAGTCGAGTACCTAAATTGGTCGGGGCAAGACATCGGCTTCACAATCGTAGACCATCCGCAGCAAGTTCCTTGACCAGGACAATCAGCACTCATCTTACCCGCAGTAATCGCTGGTTTCGACGTGTCGAGAGTTTTCATAGATGGCGGCAGCAGCTTAAACCTCATGTATGCAGATACATTGAGGAAGATGAACATATCCCTAGCAAATCTGAAACCAACCGACACACGTTTCCATGGGATCACACCAGAGAAGCCAAGTTACCCATTGGGCAAGATCAACCTCGACGTTCAGTTTGGAACCCGAGAAAACTACAGGATAGAGAATTTGGAGTTCGAAGTTGTCGATTTCCCGTCGCAATATCACGCTTTGTTGGGACGACCAGCGTATGCTAGGTTCATGGCAGTGCCGCATTATACATATCTGTTGTGGAGGTTGCCTGGGCCCAAGGGACCTATCACAATCAAAGGAAGTTTTGCGCTATCCGATAAATGCGACAAAGATTTTCATCGACTGTCAGAAACTTTCGGGATGCAAGCAGAGTATGCGGCGCCAAGGTTCACTGATTATGATGTGCTGCCAGAGGTAGGGAGATCTTCTAAGGAGCCAACTTTCAATACAACCAAGGATTCAAAAGAGGTACAGATCCACCCGACAGATCCAAAGAAAACGACGTCCATTGCCGCAAACATGGATGTCGCATAGGAAAGCGCGCTCGTCGAGTTCCTCCGTGAGCACTGGAAAATCTTCGCATGGTGTCCAGCTGACATGCCAGGAGTACCCAGGGAACTCGCCGAGCACCACCTCAATTTGGATCCTCTCGCACGACCAGTCAAGCAGCCTTTGCGGCGTTTTTCGGAACCTAGCCGCAAAGCCATGTTATCAGAAATAGATCGACTCAAAGATGCTGGTTTCATCAGAGAAATATCTACAGAAGCCACATGGGTAGCTAACCCAGTGATGGTGCCGAAAAAACACACAATAGTCCTTCGCATGTGCGTCGACTTTACGTGTCTCAATAAACATTGTCCTAAGGATCACTTTCCCCTCCCAAGGATCGATCAAATCATCGACTCCACGGCAGGATGCGAACGTCTTTCCTTTTTGGACGCATACTCTGGTTATAACCAGATCAGGTTAAAAGAAGAAGATGAAGCCAAGACAGCGTTCATTACACCTTATGGCGTGTTTTGCTACAAAACAATGCCCTTTGGTCTGAAAAACGCGGGAGCAACATATCAGCGGATGATGCAGAAGTGCCTAGCAACACAGATTGGAAAAAATGTACAAGTCTACATCGATGATGTCGTAATAACATCAAAGAAAGGGTCGACTTTGATCGAAGATTTGAAGGAAACCTTCGACAACCTCGACAAGTTCTGCCTCAAGCTGAATCCAACAAAGTGCTCTTTTGGAGTTCCCGCAGGAGAACTTCTCGGGTTCTTAGTATCAGCAAGGGGATTGAAGCTAATCCCGAAAAAATACAGGCCATCGTTACTATGAGAAAGCCAACAAAGTTGAAAGAAATACAACAGCTAACGGGGCGAGTCGCAGCTTTAAGCAGATTCGTCGCCAGGCTAGGAGAAAAGGCGCTGCCGTTCTACGCACTGATTAAACAAGGGGAAAAATTTCAATGGAACGAGGAAGCAGATAGAGCCTTCGAGAACCTCAAGCGAGCAATTTCGACACCACCGATATTGGTGGCACCGAAAGAGAAAGAACCTCTCCTCTTATACATTGCAGCCACACCTCAGGTGGTCACAGCCCTAGTAGTCGAGAGAGAAGAAGAAGGCAAGCTTGATGGAGTTCAGAGGCCGTATATTTCATCAGCGAAGTATGTCGCTCAAAACAGCGGTACCCGCAGATGTAAATGGCATATGGAGTATTCACGACAGCAAGAAAATTGCGACACTATTTTTCGGCGCATCCGATAATAGTGGTCAACGAGGCTCCCTTATCAAATATACTAAACAACCCAGAAGCTACGGGTCGTGTCTCCCTTTGGGGAATAGAACTTTCTCCTCGGGACATCACGTATGAAAAAAGAAAAGCAATAAAATCACAGGTCTTACCAGATTTCATTGCAGAGTGGATGGAGCTACAAAACACGGGACCCCCAGATTTATCGAGAACTTGGACCATGAACTTCGACGGGTCCAAAAGATTGGAAGGTGCTGGAGCAGGCGTGATATTGGTATCACCTGAAGGCGACAAGTTGAAGTACGTTTTGCGGATGACGTTCCCAAACGCATCTAATAACGAAGCAGAATATGAAGCTCTCATACACGGGATGAAGATGGCGAAAGCTTGCGGTGCAACCCGACTGAAAATTTTCGGCGACTCACAATTGGTGGCACAACAAGTCATGAACCAATGCGATGCAGTCAACGAAAGTATGATAGCATACAAAGAGGTGTACAATGAGCTGGAGAAGTTATTCGATGGTTGTGAGGTAAACCACATTAGCAGGATGAGCAACGATGAAGCCGACGTTCTTGCAAACATCGGGTCACAGTGTCTCGCGATACCTCCAGGCGTGTTTTGGGAAGAGATAAGCGAGAGGTCAACAAAGCCAGCAAAAACAAAGAAGGAGAAGAAAGAGAAAACCTCGAGTATCACCAAAGACACAGCAGAAGAAGAAGAAGAGCAAGAGCTAGTCATGATGGTGCAAATTCCATGGATGCAGGCTTACATATCATATATCCTAAGGAAAACAATACCCGACGATCCAGTTGAAGCAAGGCGAATAATTAGGAGATCAAAAGCTTTCACTGTGGTAAAAGGGGAATTGTACAAACGAAGTATTTCGGGCGTGCTACAAAGATGCGTTACACCCGAAGAAGGACGAATTATCCTGAAGGATGTGCACGAAGGGATATGCGGGCACCACGCGAGCAGCCGGGCTATCGCGGCTAAGGTTTTCAGAGCAGGATTCTATTGGCTAACAGCAATCGAGGACGCAAAGGAGATAGTGAGAACTTGCGACGCGTGCCAAAGATTCGCCGCCAGACCTCACTCTCCTGCAGCAGAACTTATGCCAATCCCATTGTCTTGGCCCTTTGCTCAATGGGGTCTCGACATGGTGGGAAAACTACACAAAGCTTCACCAGGAGGATATGAGTATATGCTAGTTGCTGTCGACAAATTTACAAAGTGGATAGAAGCAAAGCCGATAAATTCACCGGACGGCGCATCGGCGATTAAGTTCGTAAAAAGCATCGTCTTCAGATTTGGAGTTCCTCATAGCATTGTCACAGACAACGGCAGTAACTTCACGTCCAAAGAGTTCAAAGCATACTGCGCAGAAGTGGGCATAAGTTGAGTTTTGCGTCTGTCGCACATCCACAGACCAATGGACAAGTCGAGAAAGCCAATGGCATTATCTGCAATGGCATCAAGAAACGCCTGCTAGGACCACTGGAAAAAGCACGGCATACTTGGCCGGAGGAGCTGCCAAGTGTATTGTGGAGTATCCGAACAACACCAAATACGGCGACACAGGAAACGCCGTTTTTTCTGGTCCATGGGCCGAAGCAGTCCTGCCGATAGAAATAGAGCACGATTCTCCAAGAGTCACAGAATATGATGAAGAAACCTCGAGAGAAGCCTTGGAGGACGATGTCGATGCACTTGACGAAGCTCGAGATGAAGTCCTGTCACGAGTCGCCAAATATCAACAGGACCTGAAGAATTACCACAGTCGACGATTGCGCCCAAGGTCTTTTCAAGTTGGTGACTTAGTTCTGCGACTCAACCAAAAAAGTCACGAAAAACTCGAGTCACCATGGCTTGGACCCTACATCGTCACAGAGGTAATCGAAGGAGGAGCATACAGAATCAAAGACAAGAAGACAGGGATTGCCGAGCCAAATCCCTGGAACGTGGCACAACTCAGGCGTTTTTACGCTTAGATGCCGAAATATAGTCTACTTTGTAAACATACAATGTACTGAAACGCCCGCGAGTTTTCAGACGCACTCTTTTCCTTTTCGGGGCACCGAGTGGGGCCGGAGAAGGTTTTTAATGAGGCGGGCTCGCGGTGCTGCAATATAATAAAAATAGTAAAGATATACTTCTTATTCGTCGACACCCAAGGCATCCCCTTCTTCATCGACAACATCATCAGGTTCCTCCCCTGAAACTATATTTTTATTCAGTCACATCTTATGTACTTTACTTGGAGCGTATGTTTGTTTTTATTTTTTGTTTTGTTTGAATAAGTTCATCCTTGTGTGGGAGAGAGACACGCTCCGCTGGTTCATATGAACACATGTGTTCTTAGCTTTTAATGTTCAAGGGCGAAAGTTGATCGCTTCACTTGTTGTTATATGGTTGGAAACAGAAAATGCTACATGTAGTAATTGGTAGAATGTCTTGGATAATGTGATACTTTGCAATTGTTGTGCTCATGTTTAAGCTCTTGCATCATATACTTTGCACCTATTAGTGAAGAAATACATAGAGCATGCTAAAATTTGGTTTGCATAATTGGTCTCTCTAAGGTCTAGATAATTTCTAGTATTGAGTTTGACAACAAGGAAGACGGTGTAGAGTCTTATAATGTTTACAATATGTCTTTTATGTGAGTTTTGCTGCACCGGTTCATCCTTGAGTTTGCTTCAAATAACCTTGCTAGCCTAAACCTTGTATCGAGAGGGAATACTTCTCATGCATCCAAAATCCTTGAGCCAACCACTATGCCATTTGTGTCCACTATACCTACCTACTACATGGTATTTCTCCGCCATTCCAAAGTAAATTGCTTGAGTGCTACCTTTAAAATTCCATCATTCACCTTTGCAATATATAGCTCATGGGAGAAAATAGCCTTAAAAACTATTGTAGTATCGAATATGTACTTATGCACTTTATCTTTTATTAAGTTGCTTGTTGTGCGATAACCATGCTTCTGGGGAACGCCATCAACTATTGTTGAATATCATGTGAGTTGCTATGCATGTCCGTCTTGTCTGAAGGATCTATCACCTTAATGATTGGAGCATGCAAATTGTTAGAGAAGAACATTGGGCCGCTAACTAAAGCCATGAATCATGGTTGAAGTTTCAGTTTTGGACATATATCCTCAATCTCATATGAGAATAATAATTGTTGCTACATGCTTATGCATTAAAGAGGAGTCCATTATCTGTTGTCATGTTGTCCCGGTATGGATGTCTAAGTTGAGAATAATCAAAAGCGAGAAATCCAAAATGCGAGCTTTCTCCTTAGACCTTTGTACAGGCGGCATGGAGGTACCCCTTTGTGACACTTGGTTGAAACATGGCATTGCAAAGATCCGGTAGTCCAAGCTAAGTAGGACAAGGTGCGGGCACTATTAGTATACTATGCATGAGGCTTGCAACTTGTAAGATATAATTTACATAACTCATATGCTTTATTACTACCGTTGACAAAATTGTTTCATGTTTTCAAAATAAAAGCTCTAGCACAAATACAGCAATCGATGCTTTCCTCTTTGAAGGACCTTTCTTTTACTTTTATTGTTGAGTCAGTTTACCTATCTCCTCCACCTTAAGAAGCAAACACTTGTGTGAACTGTGCATTGATTCCTACATACTTGCATATTGCACTTGTTATATTACTTTATGTTGACAATATCCATGAGATATACATGTTATAAGTTGAAAGCAACCGCTAAAACTTAATCTTCCTTTGTGTTGCTTCAATACCTTTACTTTGATTTATTGCTTTATGAGTTAACTCTTATGCAAGACTTATTGATGCTTGTCTTGAAGTACTATTCATGAAAAGTCTTTGCTTTATGATTCAGTTGTTTACTCATGTCATTACCTTTGTTTTGATCGCTGCATTCATTACATATGTTTACAAATAGTATGATCAAGATTATGATGGCATGTCACTTCAGAAATTATCTTTGTTATCGTTTTACTGCTCGGGACGAGCAGAACTAAGCTTGGGGATGCTGATACGTCTCCAACGTATCGATAATTTCTTATGTTCCATGCTACTTTATTGATGATACCTACATGTTTTATGCACACTTTATGTCATATTTGTGCATTTTCGGAACTAACCTATTAACAAGATGCCGAAGTGCAGTTCCTATTTTCTGCTGTTTTTGGTTTCAGAAATCCTAGTAACGAAATATTCTCGGAATCGGACGAAATCAACGCCCAGGTTCCTATTTTTCCCTGCATCCAGAACACACGAGAACCGCAGAGAGGGGGCACAGGCCCACCAAACCACAGGCCGGCGCGGCCAGGGGGCCCGCGCCACCCTATGGTGTGGGCACCTTCGACCCTCCTGCGCCGCTTCTTCGCCTATTTAAAGCCCCTGCATCGAAACCCTTACGGAGGAAGCCACGTACGCGAAACCTTCAGAGCCGCCGCCATCGCGAAGCCAAGATCTGGGGGACAGGAGTCTCTATTCGGCACCCTGGGACGGGGCCCCTCGGAAGGCTTCTCCATCGACACCGCTGCCATCTCCACCGCCATCTTCATCACCGCTGCTCCCATGAGGAGGGAGTAGTTCTCCATCGAGGCTCGGGGCTGTACCGGTAGCTATGTGGTTCATCTCTCTCCTATGTACTTCAATACAATAATCTCATGAGCTGCCTTACATGATTGAGATTCATATGATGATGCTTGTAATCTAGATGTCATTATGCTAGTCAAGTGAGTTTTACTTATGTGATCTCCGGAGACTCCTTGTCCCACGTGTGTAAAGGTGACAGTGTGTGCACCGTGTGGGTCTCTTAGGCTATATTTCACAGAATACTTATTCACTGTTATGAATGGCGTAGTGAAGTGCTTATTTATATCTCTTTATGATTGCAATGTATTTTGTATCACAATTTATCTATGTGCTACTCTAGCAATGTTATTAAAGTAGTTTTATTCCTCCTACACGATGTAATGGTGACAGTGTGTGCATCCGTGTTAGTACTTGGTTTATGCTATGATCATGATCTCTTGTAGATTGCGAAGTTAACTATTGCTATGATAGTATTGATGTGTATTATTCCTCCTACATAAGCATGAAGGTGACAGTGTGCATGCTATGTTAGTACTTGGTTTAGTCGTATCGATCTTTCATGCACTCTAAGGTTATTTAAATATGAACATCTAATTGTGGAGCTTGTTAACTCCGGCATTGAGGGTTCGTGTAATCCTACGCAATGTGTTCATCATCCAACAAGAGAGTGTAGAGTATGCATTTATCTATTCTGTTATGTGATCAATGTTGAGAGTGTCCACTAGTGAAAGTCTATTCCCTAGGCCTTGTTCCTAAATACTGCTATCGCTGCTTGTTACTGTTTTACTGCGTTACTCGTGCGTTACGCTGCATGTTTACTTCCCGCAATATTACTACCATCAATGCACGCCAGCAAGCACTTTTCTGGCGCCATACTACTGCTCATATTCATTCATACCACTTGTATTTCACTATCTCTTCGCCGAACTAGTACACCTATTAGGTGTGTTGGGGACACAAGAGACTTCTTGCTTTGTGGTTGCGGGGTTGCATGAGAGGGATATCTTTGACCTCTTCCTCCCCGAGTTCGATAAACCTTGGGTAATCCACTTAAGGGAAACTTGCTGCTGTTCTACAAACCTCTGCTCTTGGAGGCCCAACACTGTCTACAAGAATAGAAGCACCCGTAGACATCAAGCACTTTTCTGGCGCCGTTGCCGGGGAGGGAAGGTAAACGGCACTCACACATTGGCAAGCCCGGCAACTAAGCACTTTTCCTCCCTCGTCAACTACGTGCCAAGAACTTTTCTGGCGCCGTTGCCGGGGAGGAAAGGTAAAAGGCTCTCATACTCCGGTTCTAGGTAACAGTACTTTTCTGGCGCCATTGTGTGTGTGCTCGAAGCTATTTCCTTTAGACTCTGCAATTGCGACATTTGGTTTCTTGTTTACACTAGTTAGGCATAATGGACAACAATGAGCTTCTTATTCTATTTCCTGATTTAAGACATGGATGGTTTGATGCGAAAATTAAAAAACCCATGGAACATATTAATATGAATGCTTTGAACACTATTGTTGCTAATGCTATGGAAAATTCTAAGCTTGGGGAAGCTGGCTTTGATGAGCATGATATTTTTAGTCCCCCAAGCATTGAGGAGAAAATTTACTTTGATGATACTTTGCCTCCCATTTATGATGATTATAATGATAGTAGTCTTTTGTTACCACCTGTTATGGAGGATAAATTTGATTATGATTACAATATACCTCCTATATTTGATAGCTACTTTGTTGAATTTGCTCCCACTACAATTAATAAGAATGACTATGCTTATGTTGGGAGTAGTAATTATTTTATGCATGAGACTCATGATAAGAATGCTTTATGTGATAGTTATATTGTTGAGTTTGCTCATGATGCTACTGAAAGTTATTATGAGAGAGGAAAATATGGTTGTAAAAATTTTCATGTTACTAAAATGCCTCTCTATGTGCTGAAATTTTTGAAGCTACACTTGTTTTATCTTCCTATGTTTGTTACTTTGCTCTTCATGAACTTGTTTATTTACAAGATTCCTATGCATAGGAAGCATGTTAGACTTAAATGTGTTTTGAATTTGCCTCTTGATGCTCTCTTTTGCTTCAACTTCTATTTCTTGCGAGTGCATCATTAAAACTGCTGAGCCCATCTTAATGGCTATAAAGAAAGAACTTCTTGGGAGATAACCCATGTGTTTATTTTACTACAGCAATTTTTGTTTTGTTGTGTCTTGGAAGTTGTTTACTACTGTAGCAACCTCTCCTTATCATGTTTTTGTGCCAAGTAAAGTTTCTATGTCAAAGTTGATGTTATATTTGGGATCGCTGCGCAGAAACAGCATTGCTGTCTGTCACGAATCTGGACACAGTTTTCTGTAGAAAGTTCGAAAAAATCTGCCAATTTACGAGCGTGATCCTCAGATATGTACGCAACTTTCATTAGTTTTGAGCTTTTCCATTTGAGCAAGTCTGGTGCCAGCTTTAAATTCGTCTTTACGGACTGTTCTTTTTGACAGATTCTGCCTTTTATTTCGCATTGCCTCTTTTGCTATGTTGGATTCATTTCTTTGATCCATTAATGTCCAGTAGCTTTATGCAATGTCCAGAAGTGAAAATAATGTTTGTGTCACCTCTGAATATGTGAATTATTAATTGTGCACTAACCCTCTAATGAGTTTGCTTGAAGTTTGGTGTGAAGGAAGTTTTCAAGGGTCAAGAGAGGAGAATGATATACTATGATCAAGAGGAGTGAAAGCTCTAAGCTTGGGGATGCCCCGTGGTTCACCCCTGCATATTTTAAGAAAACTCAAGCGTCTAAGCTTGGGGATGCCCAAGGCATCCCCTTCTTCATCGACAACATCATCAGGTTCCTCCCCTGAAACTATATTTTTATTCAGTCACATCTTATGTACTTTACTTGGAGCGTATGTTTGTTTTTATTTTTTGTTTTGTTTGAATAAGTTCATCCTTGTGTGGGAGAGAGACACGCTCCGCTGGTTCATATGAACACATGTGTTCTTAGCTTTTAATGTTCAAGGGCGAAAGTTGATCGCTTCACTTGTTGTTATATGGTTGGAACAGAAAATGCTACATGTAGTAATTGGTAGAATGTCTTGGATAATGTGATACTTTGCAATTGTTGTGCTCATGTTTAAGCTCTTGCATCATATACTTTGCACCTATTAGTGAAGAAATACATAGAGCATGCTAAAATTTGGTTTGCATAATTGGTCTCTCTAAGGTCTAGATAATTTCTAGTATTGAGTTTGACAACAAGGAAGACGGTGTAGAGTCTTATAATGTTTACAATATGTCTTTTATGTGAGTTTTGCTGCACCGGTTCATCCTTGAGTTTGCTTCAAATAACCTTGCTAGCCTAAACCTTGTATCGAGAGGGAATACTTCTCATGCATCCAAAATCCTTGAGCCAACTACTATGCCATTTGTGTCCACTATACCTACCTACTACATGGTATTTCTCCGCCATTCCAAAGTAAATTGCTTGAGTGCTACCTTTAAAATTCCATCATTCACCTTTGCAATATATAGCTCATGGGAGAAAATAGCCTTAAAAACTATTGTAGTATCGAATATGTACTCACTAGTAGGAAAACCATTATAGGTGGAAATCACCTCTGTGGCGCACCAAACAGGTCATGCGCCACAAAAATATTTCTGTGGCGCACCACAAAACTGCGCCATAAAAAAATTGATGTTTCTGTGGCGCATATGCTTGCACGTGCGCCACAGAAGATGGAGATTCTGTGGCGCACGGTGAGCAGTGCGCCACAGAAAGTTCGTGGGACCCACGCTGGGTCCACCACTGCACATGGCCGAAGGAAATTCTGTGGCGCATGGTCCAGCGTGCGCCACAGAAAGTTAAGTTTCTGTGGCGCACGTTGGTCCATGCGCCACAGAATTTCCTGCGGGGACCACCCCCCGGCTCACGCCACCATGATTCTGTGGCGCATGAGCTGTTATGCGCCACAGAAGTTCATGTTTCTGTGGCGCATATCAGCTAATGCGCCACAGAAAGTGAATAGTAGATCTCACTTTTGGAGGCAGCTTTCCCCCTCTTTCTTCCACCCACCACCCTTTCCATTCTTGTCTTCTCCAACCAGCTCGTGTTCCTCCTCTCTCCCACTCCATTTTGGTCATACTTTTCTCCATTGTTGATAGCTCTAAGCCTATTTTGTGGGCATATTTGTGAGGGGAAGCCACACCAACTTGTAGAGGGGTACTAAAAACCACAATTCTCTTTCCCTCCTCCTCCACTTTCCCTCTTGCATGGTCCATTGTTTTGTCTCCACCACCCCATCCTCTTGCTCCACCATGATGTTGGTAGATTTGTGAGAGGTTGAGTACTATTGGATGCATGTTTTGTGTGTATGGATGTTTTGTAGGTGAAGATTATTATCGCGCTCCCGGACGGTTTGCGGTGGCGAGAAGATGATGTTTATATGTGTTGAGCTTTGTGTTGTGGTTGAATGTTTGCTTGCGAAGAAGCTTATTTGTGTTGTTGGTTTGTGCCGGCGTGTGGTGCATGGATGTTTGCCGAAATGTTGATTCATTTCCATTTCGGCAAATTCTTGCACTAGCCATATGTCCCACTTTTAGGATAGGTCATGTCGAAATTTTCCGGCGATCATGCATGCATGTGTGTTTATGGGTGGTGTGTGTGGTTCTAATTAACTCTCTTTTGCTCTATATATGTATGATGCAGTCAACCATGGTCGTCCATATGAGGGAAGGACAAGTGGTTAGATACAAGGTGAACGCGAAGGCCGACATGGTTAGGAACAACATGACCCTGATAAGATGTCCGTGTCGAAAATGCGGACTCCGGCAGTGGATCGACCCTGATTCTGGACAACTGGAGGAACACCTGCTCAGGCGCGGTTTCATGCTCGGCTTCAACGAGGAGCCGGCGGCAAATGTTGGTCATGAAGAAGAGGCCGACATCGGGCGAGAAGACGAAGAGTCTCCCGAACATGGTGTTCATCATGAGGAAGGAGAGGCCGATGAAGGAGATGATGATGCCGGAGGAGATGGTGGTGGAGATGCCGAGAGGAAGCAGACGCCGCTAACGTCGGCCCTGCGGGACCCTCATGTTCAAGAGCTTCTCCTGAAGGACACGGGCAACGCCAAACCTGAAGCCAAGCTGGCGCAAATGGAGGTAGACGGGATGACTCCATTGTATCCAGGGTGCCGGCCCGAGGATACACGCTTGAGTGTAACGCTCGAGTGTCTGGAGATGAAGGCGGAACACAAATGGACCGACAGCAGCTTCAGCGATAACATGAAATCCTGGCATGCTCGTCTTCCCAAGGACAACACATTGCCGACAAGTATCGACGAGGCCAAGAAAGTAGTTTGCCCACTCGACCTACCGCACGTAAAGTACCACGCATGCATCAATGATTGTGCACTTTTTCGGAATGAGTACAAGGATAGAACCACATGTCCGGTGTGCGGCCAAGGACGGTACAAGAGAGGGAACAAGAAAGTTCCTCTGAAAGTTGTCTGGTACTTTCCTATCACTCCCCGTCTGCAGCGGTATTTCGTAGATCCTAAGGAAGCAAAGCTCATGCAATGGCACGCGGAAAGGGAGAAGCCCGCAGATGATCCGGAGAAGGGCAAGATCCTGACACACCCTGCAGACGCTAGCCAGTGGAATGCGTTGGACATTGAGTTCGCAGATGAGTTCGGGAGCGAACCGAGGAACATTCGTCTGGGCATGAGCACCGACGGACTCAATCCCTTTGGAAACCAGAGTAGCACGCATAGCACCTGGCCCGTGTTTGTATGGCCATACAACCTCCCCCCTGGCTGTGCACAAAGCAGCGGTACGTACACATGAGTATTCTTATTCAGGGGCCAAAACAACCGGGCGTGGACATGCATCTGTATCTCGGTCTGTTGAAAGAGGAGTTAGCCACGCTGTGGCAGACGCCGGCCCCTACTTGGGACGCGTACAAAAGAGATTATTTCCCTCTCAGAGCCGCATTGCTAACGACAGTGCAGGACTATCCTGGTTACGCATATGTATCGTGCCAGGTGAACCACGGATTCAAGGGATGTGTCAAGTGCATGGATAAGACCCCGCATCTGCAGCTGCCGAAGCCTCCCGGGTCTTGTAAAACTGTGTTCCAAGGGACTCGAATGTGGCTTCGCTTCGATCACCCGTGGAGAAAACGCAAGGATCTGTTCAACGGCGAAGAGGAGCTCGGAAGAGCCCCACGACCGAGGAGCGGCGAAGAAATATCCGAGCTTTTGGAAAATTGGGAAGAGTGCCCCGCGCCGGGAAAGAAGCGACCGCGAGAATCGCCGCTGCTGGGAGTATGGAAAGCGAGGTCTGTTTTCTGGGACCTGCCGTACTGGAAGGTCCTCCACACGCCCCATAGCCTCGATGTCATGCACATCACGAAAAACGTTACCGAGAGCCTACTTGGCACTCTGATGAACATGCCGGAGAGGACCAAGGATGGCCCGAAAGCAAGAACCGACCTGAAATTGCTTGGCCTCAAGAAAGAACTTCAGTACCCCACCGATAGTGATGATGATGATGAACAGACGGAAACGACTCAGGGTCACCACAAAAGGGCTAAGAAGAATGAGGTGGTGGTGCTTAAACCTGCCTGCTTCACTCTGAGCGAGGAGGAGCTCGAGAGGTTTTTCGAGTGCCTCCTAGGAGTAAAAGTTCCTCACGGTTACTCGGGGAAGATAAGCAGATATCTGGACGTAGCGAAGAAGAGGTTTAGCGGGATGAAGTCTCACGACTGTCACGTGCTGATGACACAGATACTTCCCGTTGCGATGCGAGGGATAATGGACGACCACGTCCGCGAGACGCTGTTTGGCCTCTGCAACTTCTTCGACGTCATCTCTAGGAAGTCCATCGGCGTTAAGCAGCTCAACAGGCTACAAGAAGAGATCGTCGAGATACTATGCGAGCTCGAGATTTACTTCCCGCCAGCGTTCTTCGACATCATGGTGCATCTGCTTGTCCATGTAGTGGATGACATCATCCACCTCGGGCCGACATTCCTGCACAACATGATGCCATTCGAAAGGTTGAACGGTGTCATCAAAGGATTCGTTCGCAACAGGGCCCGTCCAGATGGAAGCATAGCCAAGGGCTTTCTTACCTACGAGTGCATCTCCTTCTGCCAGAACTACCTAAGCACCGAGAACGAGGATGTCGGTCTGCCCACCAGGAAGCACGTCGGCAGGCTAGCAGGGTTTGGTCACCGCGAGGGCTACCGCGCAATGCATGTCGGCATCGCTGGTCGACACGCCGACTTTGACAGGGCACACCGAGTCGCGCTACAACACATAGAATTGGTCAGCCCTTGGGTGGATAAGCACAAAAGCTTAATCGAGCAGAAGTTCATCGACCTAGGACGGCCGAGGAAAACAGGGGACGTTACGAAAGAGCACAACTCCAACTTCACGGGGTGGTTCAAGAAAAGGCTACTGGAAAGTCCCGCACCGATGCCTTCTACTGAAGAGCAGAAACTCATATTCTCCCTGTCGCAGGGACCCGGGCACAACGTAAGGACCTATCAGTCGTACGACATCAACGGCTATAGATTCTACACCGAGGAAAAGGACAAGAATAGCGAATATCAAAACTCAGGAGTAACTATGCTATCCTACACCGATGACAAGACTGATGTCAAGGAAAGATTCTACGGAAGGATCGAGGAGATTTGGGAACTCGACTACGTTGGAGTGACGATACCGATGTTCCGTGTGAGATGGGCCAAGAGCGTCGAAAAAGATGGACTATATTTCACCACCATGGTTATACCCGATGCCAAATCGAAGACCCCCTCCGCGAAAAATGAGCCGTGGGTGCTCGCTACCCAAGTTGACCAATGCTTCTTCATTACCGACCCGTCAAAGCCCAGCCGTGTGGTCGTGAGGAGGGGCAAGAGGAGCATCATCGGAATGGAAGGAGAAGCCGACAAGCAAGACATCGACAAGAACGGCGATCCGAAGATCGAAGAGGAATTTGACAAGTACTTCGACAAGCCTACTACTTATTCAAAAGTAAGAAGGAAGACCACCCTACCGGCTAAAGGTTGCCCGTACACAAGAAGAAATCTCAAGGTGGCCGGGCTAAAGTATTCAACAACCGCGATGAAGAAGGGCAAGAACATTGTCAAGAAACGCTAGCTAGCCACCGATCGGAACCGAGAAGTTCAATTGTGGCTTTTTTTGTGTACTATGTACTTTGGCAAAAACACAAGTGTGTATATGTGTGTGTATGACACAAGCATCCATATATGTACTTTTTTGAATTATCTATATAAATTAACTTGCATAATTGAACCTTCATTTATTTCTTGGAATAATACACTAGGAATGTATTAAAGGAAATACCTTTAAAAATTCATAAAACACTAGCTAATATATGATGCAGGAATTTAAAAGTATGCCTAAGTGTGGCAATTCTGTGGCGCACCAAACTCAACATGCGCCACAATCTTGTGGCGCATGTTAGGTTTGGTGCGCCACGAATTGCCACACTTAGGCATATTCCACAACCCACACGGCCGGCCGGCCGGTTACTATATGCCTAAGTATGGAAATTCGTGGCGCACCAAACCCAACATGCGCCACAGAATCTTGAAATTCTGGCGCATGCTAGGTTTGGTGCGCCAATTTCCACACTTAGCATATCCCGAGCGGTTCGCCCTTTCTTCTTCCCCAAACCTTTCTTCTTCGATCCCCAACACGCTACGCGCCGCCGCTCTCGTGCTCGCCGCGCGCCGCTCGTGCTCGCCTCGCGCGCCCAAGACCCGAGGAGCGCGCCAGACACGGAGGAGCGCCGCCCTCGCCCGCGCTCGCGCCCGTCCAACCGCCGCGACCGAGCGCCGCCGCTCGCCGCTGCTGCTCGCCGCCCGTCCAACCGCGCCCGAGCGCCTTCCCGTGGTAAAGCTTCTCCCCTCCCCTCTCCATGTGGTAAATTGATTTTGCTGTTGTTGGTCCTCTAGGGTTGGTGCTTGAATTTCTAGGGTTCTTGATTTTGCTGTTGGTGTTCTAGGGTAAATTGATTTTGACATTGCTGTTGGTCCTCATTCATTGCATACAATACAAAGAAAATCAATTCATTCTTACTTATTTGAACTAAAATTGCTCATTTGGTCATATTTTAACACATGAAACTAAAATTAAACCTGAACCACTGTGGTGTGTTAAAATGCCCACTGGTTATCAAATTGCTAGCCATTTTATCTACATAATTGCTACTGTGTTAAAATTCCCACTGGTTATAAAATGAGCAAGGTGGCTAGAAAGCAAGCAAACAATTTTATCATTAATTGTTTGCATAGGTTAATTGCCCACTGGTTATAAAATGAGCTTGCTTGCAAGCAAGCAGTAGTAAATTGATGTAGTAAGCAAGCAGTAGTAAACAATTTTATCATTTTGGATATGCTACAGTATTTCTGATATGGTACAGTAGACACATTCTTTTTTTGGGTGCTTAATTGAGTAGCTTTTTTCTCATTGCTTAATTGTAATAAGTCCATTTAAATATGTTGGCTATCATTTCTACCAGGAAAAATAAGGCCATTTAATTTCTACCAGGGAAAATATGTTGGTTTATCAATTTTATTCATTTATCTGTTGGTAATGTGTTCAAAGACCAGTTTGGAAGCCACTGGAATCATATTCTTATACTCATGTAAATATTGGAAGTTATGCTGTCAATATTCTCATACTCCTGTAAACTGAATTAAGATTGAGGTGCTTTTATGTCATGTGTATGTGCAATTGAATTACTTGCAGCAACTTGCTTGCAGTGCTTGTACTGCTTGCTTGCAGCAACAACAATTGAATTACTCCTGCTCATATCTGCTTGCTTGCAGTGCTTGCTTGTGACTAGGATTAACTTAGTAAACAACATTCAATCAATTTTTACTAGACCTGGTGTGATTGTGTAGCAGTAGCAAGCTAGAGTGTGGGTATACTGTTGGTAAATCCATCTCCTGTTGGTATACTGGAGTATGCTAAATTCAGACAATAACACATACACATGCTTCTCTGAATTTTTGCTTGCTGTTGGTGCATCTCTGCAGTAGTTGGTGTTGTGTCTTGGATAGGCTACAGTATTTCTGAATTTTCTGATAGGCTACAGTATTTCTGAATTTTCTGATAGGCTACAGTATTTCATGTTGAGTTTTTTATAATGGCCTTCTCAAGTGGTTCCAGTTTTGTTTTCTCCCTAGTATAGAATATTTGCACTGTGAAATTAAAGCATCACAACCCCTAGTATAGAATACTTGCTTTGCTTCTCTATTCTTCTCTGGATACTTAAGTCACATATTGGCAGTACATGTATACTGGAGCATTATATTGGCAGTAGTGGCATGCAGTAGTGGTGTGTATGGAGCATTATATTGGCAGTAGTGTGCATTATATGTTGGAGATATGCCCAAGAGGCAATAATAAAAGTGGTTATTATATATCTTTATGTTTATGATAAAAGTTTATATACCATGCTATAATTGTATTAACTGAAACATTGATACATGTGTGATATGTAAACAACAAAGAGTCCCTAGTAAGCCTCTTAACTAGCTTGTTGATTAATGGATGATTAGTTTCATAATCATGAACATTGGATGTTATTAATAACAAGGTTATATCATTGTATGAATGATGTAATGGACACACCCAATTAAGCGTAGCATAAGATCACGTCATTAAGTTATTTGCTATAAGCTTTCAATACATAGTTACCTAGTCCTTATAACCATGAGATCATGTAAATCACTTATACCGGAAAGGTACTTTGATTACATCAAACGCCACCGTAAATGGGTGGTTATAAAGATGGGATTAAGTATCCGGAAAGTATGAGTTGAGGCATATGGATCAAGTGGGATTTGTCCATCCCGATGACGGATAGATATACTCTGGGCCCTCTCGGTGGAATGTCGTCTAATGTCTTGCAAGCATATGAATAAGTTCATAAGAGACCACATACCACGGTACGAGTAAAGAGTACTTGTCAGGAGACGAGGTTGAACAAGGTATAGTGTGATACCGATGATCAAACCTCGGACAAGTAAAATATCGCGTGACAAAGGGAATTGGTATCGTATGTGAATGGTTCATTCGATCACTAAAGTCATCGTTGAATATGTGGGAGCCATTATGGATCTCCAGATCCCGCTATTGGTTATTGGTCGGAGTGAGTACTCAACCATGTCCGCATAGTTCGCGAACCGTAGGGTGACACACTTAAAGTTGGATGTTGAAATGGTAGAACTTGAATATGGAATGGAGTTCGAATATTTGTTCGGAGTCCCGGATGTGATCCCGGACATCACGAGGAGTTTCGGAATGGTCCGGAGAATAAGATTCATATATAGGATGTCATTTTATGTGAATAAAATGATGCGGAAGGTTCTATGGAAGTTTCTAGAAGGTTCTAGAAAAGTCCGGAAGAAACCACCAAGGAAGGTGGAGTCCACAAGGGACTCCACCTCCATGGCCGGCCAGCCCTAGTGGGGGTGGAGTCCCAAGTGGACTCCACCATAGGGGGCCGGCCACCCCCCACATGGGAGGTGGGAATCCCACCTTTGGGTGGGAGTCCTAGTTGGGCTAGGTTTCCCCCTCCTATGGAAGGTTTTGGTTTCGGGTCTTATTCGAAGACTTGGACACCAACACTTGGGATCCACCTATATATAGAGGGCCAAGGGGAGGGGGCCGGCCACACCAAAGCCACAAGCTTGGCCGCCCCCCATAGTGGCCGGCCACCCCCTCTCCCCAAACCCTAGCGCCCCGCTCCTCCACCATATCCCGCACGCTTAGCGAAGCTCCGCCGGATTTCTCCACCGCCACCGACACCACGCCGTCGTGCTGTCGGATTCAAGAGGAGCTACTACTTCCGCTGCCCGCTGGAACGGGGAGGTGGACGTCGTCTTCATCAACAACCGAACGTGTGACCGAGTACGGAGGTGCTGCCCGTTCGTGGCGCCGGAACCGATCGTGATCAAGATCTTCTACGCGCTTTTGCAAGCGGCAAGTGAACGTCTACCGCAGCAACAAGAGCCTCCTCTTGTAGGCTTTGGAATCTCTTCAAGGGTGAGTCTCGACAATCCCCTCGTTGCTACCGTCTTCTAGATTGCATCTTGGCTTGGATTGCGTGTTCGCCGTAGGAAAATTTTTGTTTTCTATGCTACGTTATCCTACAGTGGTATCAGAGCCGTGTCTATGCATAGATGGTTGCACGAGTAGAACACAATGGTTTGTGGGCGTTGATGCTCTTGTTATCTTTAGTTGAGTACTTTGCATCTTTGTGGCATAGTGGGATGAAGCGGCTCGGGCTAACTTTACATGACCGCGTTCATGAGATTTGCTCCACGCTTGACATGCAACTTGTATTGCATAAGTGGCTTTGCGGGTGTCTGTCTCTCCTACTATAGTGAAGATTCAATTTACTCTTCTATTGACAACACTAGTATCACCGTTGTGGTTCATGTTCGTAGGTAGATTGGATCTTGCTCGAAAACCCTAAACCACGTAAAATATGCAAACCAAATTAGAGAACGTCTAACTTGTTTTTGCAGGGTTTGGTGATGTGATATGGCCATAATGTGATGATGAATATGTATGAGATGATCATTATTGTATTGTGGCAACCGGCAGGAGCCTTATGGTTGTCTTTAAATTTCATGTTGAGTAGTATTTCAAAGTAGTTGTAATAGTTGCTACATGGAGGACGATCATGAAGACGGCGCCATTGACCTTGGTGCTTCGCCGACGATGATGGAGATCATGCCCGTTGATGATGGAGATCATGTCCGTGCTTTGGAGATGAAGATCAAAGGCGCAAAGACAAAAGGGCCATATCATATCACATATGAACTGCATGTGATGTTAATCCTTTTATGCATCTTATTTTGCTTAGATCGCGACGGTAGCATTATAAGATGATCCCTCTCACTAAAATCTCAAGATAATAAAGTGTTCATCCTTAGTAGCACCGTTATCAAGTCTTATCGTTTCGAAGCATCTCGTGATGATCGGGTGTGATAGATTCGATAAGTACATATGACGGGTGCAAGACAGTTTGCACATGCGGATACTAAGGTGGCCTTGACGAGCCTAGCATGTAAAGACATGGTCTCGGAACACGTGATACCGAAAGGTAGAGCATGAATCATATGATTGATATGATGAACACTTTGAGTGTTCGCCATTGAAATTACATCTTGTCTCGTGATGATCGGGCATAGGTGTGATGGATTTGGTTCGTGTGATCACTAAGACAATGCGAGGGATATTGTTTTGAGTGGGAGTTCACCTAGATTTTAATTATGTAGAATTAAAATTTGAACTCAATTTGTCATAAACTTAGTCTAAACTATTGCAAATATGTTGTAGATATGGCGTCCCCAATCAATTTTAACCAGTTCCTAGAGAAAGAAAAACTTAAGAGCAACGGTAGCAACTTCACCGACTGGTTCCGTCATGTGAGGATCTTCCTCAATGGCGGAAATCTGCAATATGTGCTTGATGCACCGCTAGGTGACCCTCCAGCAGAAACTGAAACCGATGAAGTAAAGAATGTTTACGCAACTCGGAAAACTCGGTACTCTCAAGTTCAGTGTGCCATCTTATGCAGTCTGGAATCCGATCTTCAAAAACGTTTTGAGCACCACGATCCTCATGAGTTGATGAAAGAGTTGAAGACTATTTTTGAAACTCATGCGGCCGTGGAATGCTATGAAGCATCGAAACACTTTTTCAGCTGTATGATGGAAGAAGGCAGCTCCATTAGTGAGCACATGCTCGTTATGACCGGGCATGCGAAGAAACTCAGTGACTTGGGAATAGTGATTCCTAACAGACTGGGGATTAATCGTGTCCTTCAATCACTGCCACCAAGTTACAAGAACTTTGTGATGAATTACAATATGCAGAACATGAACAAGGAGTTTCCTGAACTCTTTGGCATGTTAAAAGCTGCTGAGATTGAGATTAAGAAAGAGCACCAAGTGTTGATGGTCAACAAGACCACCAGTTTCAAGAAACAGGGCAAGTCTAAGGGAAAATTCAAGAAGGGTGGCAAGAAAGCTGCCACACCTCCTATGAAACCTAAGAACGGCCCTAAGCCTGATGCTGATTGCTATTACTGCAAAGAGAAGGGACACTGGAAGCGTAATTGCTCCAAGTATTTGGCGGATCTGAAGAGCGGCCTTATCAAGAAAAAGAAAGAAGGTATATCTGATATACATGTTATAGATGTTTATCTCACTAGTTCTCGTTCTAGTACCTGGGTATTTGATACTGGTTCGGTTGCTCATATTTGTAACTCGAAACAGGAACTAAAGAATAAACGACAACTGCTGAAAGATGAAGTGACGATGCGCGTTGGAAACGGATCCAAGGTCAATGTGATCGCAGTCGGAACACTTCCTCTACATCTACCTTCGGGATTAGTTTTAAGCCTAAATAATTGTTATTATGTACCCGCGTTGAGCATGAACATTATATCAGGATCTTGTTTAATGCAAGACGGTTATTCATTCAAGTCTGAGAATAATGGTTGTTCTATTTTTATGAATAATATCTTTTATGGTCGAGCACCACAAAAGAATGGCTTATTTCTGTTAGATCTCGATAGTAGTAATACGCATATACATAACATTGATGCTAAGCGAATTAAATTGAATGATAATTCTACTTATATGTGGCACTGTCGTCTTGGTCATATTGGAGTGAAACGCATGAAGAAACTCCATACTGATGGATTACTTGAATCACTTGACTTTGAGTCACTTGATAGATGCGAAGCATGTCTGATGGGAAAAATGACTAAGACTCCATTCTCGGGTATGATGGAGCGAGCTACTGACTTATTGGAAATCATACATACAGATGTGTGCGGACCAATGAGTGTAGCATCGCGCGGTGGTTATCGTTATGTTCTAACCTTCACAGATGATTTGAGTAGATATGGGTATATCTATTTAATGAAACATAAATCCGAAACTTTCGAGAAGTTTAAGGAATTCCAAAGTGAAGTAGAAAATCAACGTAACAAGAAGATTAAATTTCTACGATCTGATCGCGGAGGTGAATATCTAAGTTATGAGTTTGGCATGCATTTAAAGAAATGCGGAATACTTTCACAATTGACACCGCCGGGAACACCACAACGAAACGGTGTGTCCGAACGTCGTAATCGAACTCTCTTAGATATGGTTCGTTCTATGATGTCTCTTACTGATTTGCCGTTATCATTTTGGAGTTATGCATTAGAGACAGCCGCATTCACTTTAAATAGAGCACCATCAAAATCCGTTGAAACGACGCCGTATGAATTATGGTTTAATAAGAAACCTAAGCTGTCGTTCCTAAAAGTTTGGGGTTGCGAAGCCTATGTAAAAAAGTTACAACCGGACAAGCTAGAACCCAAAGCGGAGAAATGCGTCTTCATAGGATACCCTAAGGAAACTATAGGGTACACTTTCTATCACAGATCCGAAGGCAAGATCTTTGTTGCTAAGAACGGAACCTTTCTTGAGAAAGAATTTCTCACTAAAGAAGTGACTGGAAGAAAAGTAGAACTCGATGAGATTGAAGAATCTCTACTCGTTGATCAGAGTAGCGCAGTACCGGAAAATGTTCCTGTACCACCTACACCGACAACAGAGGAAGCTAATGATAATGATCATGAAACTTCATATGAGACAGCTACTGAACCTCGCAGATCGACAAGGGATCGTGCCACTCCAGATTGGTATGATCCTTGTCTAAATGTCATGATTGTGGATAACAATGATGAAGACCCTGCGACGTATGAAGAAGCGATGATGAGCCCAGATTCCAACAAATGGCAAGAAGCCATGAAATCCGAAATGGGATCCATGTATGATAACAAAGTATGGACTTTGGTAGACTTACCTGATAGCCGCAAGGCTGTCGAGAATAAATGGATCTTCAAAAGAAAAACAGATGCTGATGGTAATATTACTGTCTATAAAGCTCGACTTGTCGCAAAGGGTTTCCGACAAATTCAAGGTGTTGACTACGATGAGACTTTCTCACCTGTAGCGAAGCTAAAATCTGTGAGGATTTTGTTAGCAATAGCTGCATTTTTCGATTATGAGATTTGGCAGATGGATGTCAAAACGGCGTTCCTTAATGGAGACATTGAGGAAGAGTTGTATATGGTACAACCCAAAGGTTTTGTCGATCCTAAAAATGCTGACAAAGTATGCAAACTTCAGCGTTCAATCTATGGACTGAAGCAAGCATCGAGAAGTTGGAACCGACGTTTTGATAAGGTGATCAAAGACTTCGGGTTTATACAGTGTCATGGAGAGGCCTGTATTTACAAGAAAGTGAGTGGGAGCTCTGTAGCATTCCTGATATTATATGTAGATGACATATTATTGATTGGGAATGATATAGAACTATTAAGCAGTGTAAAGGGTTATTTGAATAATAGTTTTTCAATGAAAGACCTTGGTGAAGCATCATACATATTAGGCATCAAGATTTATAGAGATAGATCAAGACGTCTAATAGGGCTATCACAGAGTACATACCTGGACAAGATTCTAAAGAAGTTTAGAATGGACGAAAGTAAGAAAGGATTCTTACCTATGTTACCAGGCAAGGTCTTGAGTAAGACTCAAGGACCGGCTACGGCAGAAGAAAGAGAAAGGATGAGTCAGATCCCCTATGCCTCGGCAGTAGGCTCTATCATGTATGCCATGCTATGTACAAGACCGGATATAGCACATGCTGTTAGTTTAACTAGCAGATATCAAAGTGATCCAGGAATGGAACACTGGACAGCGGTCAAGAATATCCTGAAGTACTTGAAAAGAACTAAGGATATGTTTCTTTGTTATGGAGGTGACCAAGAGCTCGTTGTAACAAGTTACACCGATGCAAGTTGGAACACTGATCCTGATGACTCTAAGTCACAATCTGGGTACGTGTTTATATTGAATGGTGCTGCAGTAAGCTGGGCAAGCTCGAAGCAGTGCACGGTGGCGAAATCCTCAACAGAATCGGAGTACATAGCGGCTTCAGAGGCTTCATCAGAAGCGGTATGGATGAAGAGGTTCATTGTAGAGCTCGGTGTGGTTCCTAGTGCATTGGACCCATTTGTCATCTACTGTGATAACATGGGTGCCATCGCCAATGCACAAGAGCCAAGGTCACACAAGAGGCTGAAGCATATCAAGCTGCGTTACCACTCGATTCGCGAGTACATCGAAGATGGAGAAGTAAAGATTTGCAAAGTACACACTGATCTGAATGTAGCAGATCCGTTGACTAAAGCTCTCCCTAGGGCAAAGCATGACCAACACCAGAATGCCATGGGTGTTAGGTATATTACAATGTAATCTAGATTATTGACTCTAGTGCAAGTGGGAGACTGTTGGAGATATGCCCAAGAGGCAATAATAAAAGTGGTTATTATATATCTTTATGTTTATGATAAAAGTTTATATACCATGCTATAATTGTATTAACCGAAACATTGATACATGTGTGATATGTAAACAACAAAGAGTCCCTAGTAAGCCTCTTAACTAGCTTGTTGATTAATGGATGATTAGTTTCATAATCATGAACATTGGATGTTATTAATAACAAGGTTATATCATTGTATGAATGATGTAATGGACACACCCAATTAAGCGTAGCATAAGATCACGTCATTAAGTTATTTGCTATAAGCTTTCAATACATAGTTACCTAGTCCTTATAACCATGAGATCATGTAAATCACTTATACCGGAAAGGTACTTTGATTACATCAAACGCCACTGCGTAAATGGGTGGTTATAAAGATGGGATTAAGTATCCGGAAAGTATGAGTTGAGGCATATGGATCAACAGTGGGATTTGTCCATCCCGATGACGGATAGATATACTCTGGGCCCTCTCGGTGGAATGTCGTCTAATGTCTTGCAAGCATATGAATAAGTTCATAAGAGACCACATACCACGGTACGAGTAAAGAGTACTTGTCAGGAGACGAGGTTGAACAAGGTATAGTGTGATACCGATGATCAAACCTCGGACAAGTAAAATATCGCGTGACAAAGGGAATTGGTATCGTATGTGAATGGTTCATTCGATCACTAAAGTCATCGTTGAATATGTGGGAGCCATTATGGATCTCCAGATCCCGCTATTGGTTATTGGTCGGAGTGAGTACTCAACCATGTCCGCATAGTTCGCGAACCGTAGGGTGACACACTTAAAGTTGGATGTTGAAATGGTAGAACTTGAATATGGAATGGAGTTCGAATATTTGTTCGGAGTCCCGGATGTGATCCCGGACATCACGAGGAGTTCCGGAATGGTCCGGAGAATAAGATTCATATATAGGATGTCATTTTATGTGAATAAAATGATGCGGAAGGTTCTATGGAAGTTTCTAGAAGGTTCTAGAAAAGTCCGGAAGAAACCACCAAGGAAGGTGGAGTCCACAAGGGACTCCACCTCCATGGCCGGCCAGCCCTAGTGGGGGTGGAGTCCCAAGTGGACTCCACCATAGGGGGCCGGCCACCCCCCACATGGGAGGTGGGAATCCCACCTTTGGGTGGGAGTCCTAGTTGGGCTAGGTTTCCCCCTCCTATGGAAGGTTTTGGTTTCGGGTCTTATTCGAAGACTTGGACACCAACACTTGGGATCCACCTATATATAGAGGGCCAAGGGGAGGGGGCCGGCCACACCAAAGCCACAAGCTTGGCCGCCCCCCATAGTGGCCGGCCACCCCCTCTCCCCAAACCCTAGCGCCCCGCTCCTCCACCATATCCCGCACGCTTAGCGAAGCTCCGCCGGATTTCTCCACCGCCACCGACACCACGCCGTCGTGTGTCGGATTCAAGAGGAGCTACTACTTCCGCTGCCCGCTGGAACGGGGAGGTGGACGTCGTCTTCATCAACAACCGAACGTGTGACCGAGTACGGAGGTGCTGCCCGTTCGTGGCGCCGGAACCGATCGTGATCAAGATCTTCTACGCGCTTTTGCAAGCGGCAAGTGAACGTCTACCGCAGCAACAAGACTTCTTTGCTTTGTATTCTTCTTGGTAAGTCCAATTGCTACCGTTACTAGATTATATTGGCATTGGCTTGCAGTAGTGGTGTGTATGGAGCATTATATTGGCAGTAGTGTGCATTATATTGGCAGTATGTGATGCTGCTGTACACACAATTTTATTACTGCTGCTGTATAAGTGTATAAGTGCAATTGTTGCTATCATAAAATTTTATTACTGCTGCTGTTGTTGTATAAGTGCAGTAGTGGTGTGTATGTGCTGGTGATGGTGATGGTGGGGATGGTGTGTATGTGCTGGTGATGGTGATGGACCTGATGGTGTGTGTATGCTGGTGATATATGGTGGGGATGGTGTGTATGTGATGGTGATGGTGATGGTGGTACTGTGTATATGTTGCATTATATGTTGCAGGGACTTCAAATGAGCTGCCCATTTCTCCCGAAACGTTGATTCACTTCCGTTTCGGTTGAGAAATGGGGCTCCTATGTCCAAAAATTAGCAAAGGTCATGCCGAATTTTCCGGCCGACAATTGTACTAATAGATTTCATCCTCTTCTTTATAGAAATTGCAAATATGTCGGCCGACGACAACGTGGCCGGCACTTCTAAGGCCGCAATGACCCTCGAAGAGGAAGCCAGAGCGGCGAACGTCGAGTTCTGGGAATTCGGCCCCTCCCAGCGACAAGAGGAGGAGGAGGTGGACTTGGCGGCGGAGGAAGTCGGAGCTGACCGTCAGATGACTGAAGCTGGGGAGGAGGAGGAGTATGAACCCACCACCGACGGCGCCGCCCACACGGGGGGTGACGGCGTCGGGGAGGCTGACGGCAGCGGCAACCCGGCTGCTAAGAAGAAGAAGAAGCCGCGGAAGGATCGGAAGCCGACGGTGCTCGCCAACACCACCAGCGAGATCACATTGGTCTCCGAAAGTGGGCAACCACAGGAGCCGGAGGCTGTTGCCGCTGGGTACGGCATGCAACTCGGGTGCATTGTCCGGGAAAGCATGTCGATCAACACGGTGAAAATCCGAGGTGAAGGCAATGAGCATTTGGTCGAGCTCTGCCTTCGGAAGCTTCACCGACGGTACAAGTTCCCGGCGCCATACAATAACTTGGAAAGATCCAACCCGGTGAATAAATTGGCCATCACGAAGATGAGCAACGCCCTGAGCAGCTGGAAAAGCCGGGTGAAGGCCAAGATCGACAAAGGTGAAAGCTTTGAGAGTATTAAGAAGGGTGAGCCGATGCTCGATGAAGCAGAGTTCCAGATATTCAAGGAGCGGCTGGATAGCGACGATGCGAAAGCATGGACGGAGTGGGGTAGACAAATGCATGAGCTCAACTTAGGAGCACATCACCTTGGAAGCGGCGGTTATAGAGGAAAGATTCCCATTTGGGAAAAGGAGGACGAAGAACTTGCACGTGCTGGGAAACCGAACCCATGGTTGAAAATTACGGACCTGCAGGTGAGGTACTTTGTCCGGGCCCGCTACACTCTGGACAGGAAGACAATGGAATTCGTTACCGAGCATGACGACGTGAGGAAGTTCGAGGAAAAGCTGGTAAGGGAATTTACTCGCGCGGTCCATTGCTGCACATATTACATATATGACGTGAATGCAATGCCCTAAATGTGTTCACCCTATCCTTGTCTGCAGAACGAGCAGTTGGCGAAGGCCGATCTCCCCGAGGCCGAATCGTCGTCCCAGGGCTCGACGGAGCCGTGGGACACGCCTTTCAACAGGGCGTTGAATATCCTCAAGGAGAGGCCAGTATCCAAGCCGCCGACGTCGGCTGGACGTGTCTGCGGCTTTGGTACAAGCATGAAGTTTCGCGAGTACTACAAAGAGGAAAACAGCAAGAAGAGAAGGAGGAGCGCGATGTCAGAAGAGGATAAAGCCGAGGTGGAAGAGCTGAGGAAGAAGGTCTCCATGCTCGAGGAAAAACAGGCAAACTCGATGGACAAAGATGAGGTGGACAAGCTTTTCGAGAAGAAGCTCCGCGATTTCCTGCCCCCTCAGGTCATCGAGGGGATAGCTGCGTGGAATGCGGCCGGTCAGGTGGGGTCGATAAAAGTGCCTAGCGCCGGGGCCAGCAACTCGATCTTCAACGCGTCGCCATCTCCGGATCTGGTTACCCCGCCGCCCACCATCGCCGCGGGGCAGCCGATGGAGTTGGATGAACCGGTGCCCCCCGCTGATCCTGCCGAGGCTACCAAGGCGCAGCCGGCGGCGGCGGTGCTTCATAATGCACCCGAGCCCCCGAAGATTGATAGGCCGGCCGCCACTGTCTCCACATTAGCACAGCTCAACGCCATCACCAAGGTACTTAACTAATTAGTTATTCCATGCCATCTCCTTCATGCGTTTTGATACCCGGCTATCTAATTAATGATGCCCAACATTACTCAGGACACTCCTTGCGTGCTCCTTCACTGCGCGCCCGGCGGCGAGTTGAAGGATGTTGCCACGGGAATGATCATACAACCGAAGAGCACCACGTTGCACACCGTGGCTATGGACGCCAACGTCCTGAAGGTCACTTTGGGTCGGGTGTTGCCGGGGTGCGAAGACATGGACCCCCCAATACAGCCCGAGGGAGCCGACGAGCACCTGACGCTTGAGAACTGCCATGGCTATACCATGGTATGGCCAAAGACCCAGATCCGTCTTGGGGGTCGCTCCACCGGCGCCTCCTCGATCATCCGGCAGCCGATCGTCCGGCCGCCTCCTCGGAGGGCAGCTCCTCCCGTCGTCACCGCCACAACAAGCCGCCACAAGAAACTGCTGGGAGAGTCTCTGCCTCAACCGCCACCGGCGGAGCCTAAAGGCAAGGCCGCTGCACCGCTATCGCCCATCCCATCACCCAATGAAGATGACATCGATGATGATGGGCCGGTAGACGTCGATGCCTACCTCAACACCGGCGCCGACATAGATGATTTGTACATGGCGGGCGCGGATGAAGAAGCATACCGCGTTCGCGACGAACCAGCTGGCCCACCCAAGGCAACCAAACAGCGCCTGGTGTTCCGCGGCTTCTCTCAAGAGACGCCTCCGGCAGCCGATACACAAGAGCCAACCGCCGCAAACATCTTCAGCCCCAATACGCTGATCAACAAGGTCAACGAGCAGTTTGAAGCGTCGGGGCCCGTTGCTCCGAAGAAGCCCCGTAAAAGACCTAGTAAGAACAAGGAGAAGTCTGCGAGCCAGCCACCTCCGACGATCCGTCATCGGGACTCCATGGTACCTCCCAGCAAGGATGGCTTGACCAGAATGCATGAAGCTGGCAAACCAATACTGGGTCCGGAGCTGCTACACCTTGCTTCCGGAGCTATGCTGCCTCTGCAGGACAGTATCCTGGTCCTAGAGAGTATCCTTCTTAAGGACAAAGATCCAAATTACCCGGTCTTCACGGTCAGGGTGCCAAGAGATGTGGGCTTCGTCACTGATGTCCCCGCGGATATATTCTTTATAGCGTACGAGGACATCTTCAAGCTATTCCACGCGAGAAGGCTGGACTATAACTTGGTCCGCCTATTCGCGCTCAATCTGGCGATGAAGATCAAGAGAGAGAGTATCCCGGACGTCGCGATAGCGGATCCTTACTACATGCGTGAAAGCCAGTTGAACTTATCAGCGGTGCGGGTACGGGCTTCGTTGTACCTACAGAAGTGCTTCTTGGACAACAAGAGGAAGGACAACATCCTCTTGGCTTACTTTCCCGAGTAAGTACACATCCGCTAGCCCTGTAATAAATTTCTTTTCCATTGCTCATTTCCAACCTCGATCCAAATTTGTGTTGCGCAGAGACACGCACTGCGTACTCATCTCCATTGCCCCGAAGTTTTCTCTTGCCACCTATTTCGACTCGGGGAGTGCGAAAAAGAAGAACTACGCCAGAATAAGGGGTGTGCTAGATGATGCTCTCGAGGGCTACTTCAAAAAGGGAGGCGCCTTCAAAGAAAAGGCGGAATGTTTCAGGGATGATGGTAAACACAAGTTCAAGCACGTGTTCGAGTTCCCCTGTGTCAAGCAGCCGGAAAACAGCACTCTGGACGCCTTCTATGTCATGCATCACCTAAAAGGGTTTGTCCGGGATAGCCAGAACTTGCGTTTACCATCTGCTCTCCGAGGATGGGCCGAAAAGTTGGCGCGGATCAACGATGATGACCTCAGAGAAGACTTCCAGGATACCAGGGTCAAGTTATCACATATCATCACTCAAGACGTCACCACAGGGGGAGGGCCCTTGCACCAGGGTAGAGCGTTATGCAAGAGGGACATCGAGCAACGCCTCAAAGCGCAGGGTGACACGAGGACGTGGATTACAAAAGATCTGTACAAGCCGTTCCCGGAGCCCTGCGAGCCTTGACTTAGTGTGTGATAAACTAGCTATCTTCATCGGTTAGTTTGTATATATATCGATGGACGTGGTCTTTTGTGTGGGTCGTAATTAAACTCTAAGTACTATGTTCATCGGTTTATGTGTATCGGTGGACGTCGTCTTGTGTGTGCGTGTCGCAAACTTATTGTTGCCGTGCTCAACTTTACTATATACTTTGGTCTAATATTTATCAACATATATATATATGCATGATGTACTAATATGATATACTAATATGCCCTTGTCAATAGAGATGCCGACGTACGTTGTGTACAAGGGTCGGGTTCCAGGTGTCTACGAGGAGTGGCAGGACTGTCTCGAACAGGTGCACAAGTTCAGCGGGAACAGCTACAAGGGATACGCGACTAGAGAGGAGGCGGTAGCACAGTGGAGGGCACACGTGGGCAAGAAGAAGAACCGGCTGAAGTTCTTGGTCCCCCTCTTACTCACCGCCACCGCGGTTGTACTCTACTTTACTTTAGTCTAGGTGGCCGGTGACGATGCATGTGCATATGAGACGAGATGAACACACATGTATGTGTATGCGACGATCAAACACATTTCTACTTGTGTAATTTGGATCTAAATGATGTAATGATGAAGACTTGTGTGTATCATGTCATTTGTGTGTCATTTGTGAGTAATTCTGTTATTTCTGGAATGTGCTATGTATTTCTTGTATATATCTGTATATTTCCTGTGCAATACCACTATATACTGCAGAAATGGAAAAAATTCGAAAATCCAAAAATTAACATTCTGTGGCGCATGAACTGGCAGTGCGCCACAAAAACTTATAAATATTCTGTGGCGCATGGAGAGGTAGTGCGCCACAAAATCTGGCGCCAAATTCTGTGGCGCACTATCAATGGTGCGCCACAGAAGTCTAAGATTCTGTGGCGCACTGAACAGCGTGCGCCACAGAATTCCAAACTTCTGTGGCGCACCCGCTGCTGCGCCACAGAATTCTAATACTAGTCGCGTGGCAACTGTGGCGACGGCCATATGCGCCACAGAATCAAGATTCGGTGCGCCACAGTTAGCCCTTTTTCCACTAGTGACTTATGCACTTTATCTTTTATTAAGTTGCTTGTTGTGCGATAACCATGCTTCTGGGGAACGCCATCAACTATTGTTGAATATCATGTGAGTTGCTATGCATGTCCGTCTTGTCTGAAGGATCTATCACCTTAATGATTGGAGCATGCAAATTGTTAGAGAAGAACATTGGGCCGCTAACTAAAGCCATGAATCATGGTTGAAGTTTCAGTTTTGGACATATATCCTCAATCTCATATGAGAATAATAATTGTTGCTACATGCTTATGCATTAAAGAGGAGTCCATTATCTGTTGTTCATGTTGTCCCGGTATGGATGTCTAAGTTGAGAATAATCAAAAGCGAGAAATCCAAAATGCGAGCTTTCTCCTTAGACCTTTGTACAGGCGGCATGGAGGTACCCCTTTGTGACACTTGGTTGAAACATGGCATTGCAAAGATCCGGTAGTCCAAGCTAAGTAGGACAAGGTGCGGGCACTATTAGTATACTATGCATGAGGCTTGCAACTTGTAAGATATAATTTACATAACTCATATGCTTTATTACTACCGTTGACAAAATTGTTTCATGTTTTCAAAATAAAAGCTCTAGCACAAATACAGCAATCGATGCTTTCCTCTTTGAAGGACCTTTCTTTTACTTTTATTGTTGAGTCAGTTTACCTATCTCCTCCACCTTAAGAAGCAAACACTTGTGTGAACTGTGCATTGATTCTTACATACTTGCATATTGCACTTGTTATATTACTTTATGTTGACAATATCCATGAGATATACATGTTATAAGTTGAAAGCAACCGCTAAAACTTAATCTTCCTTTGTGTTGCTTCAATACCTTTACTTTGATTTATTGCTTTATGAGTTAACTCTTATGCAAGACTTATTGATGCTTGTCTTGAAGTACTATTCATGAAAAGTCTTTGCTTTATGATTCATTGTTTACTCATGTCATTACCTTTGTTTTGATCGCTGCATTCATTACATATGTTTACAAATAGTATGATCAAGATTATGATGGCATGTCACTTCAGAAATTATCTTTGTTATCGTTTTACCTGCTCGGGACGAGCAGAACTAAGCTTGGGGATGCTGATACGTCTCCAACGTATCGATAATTTCTTATGTTCCATGCTACTTTATTGATGATACCTACATGTTTTATGCACACTTTATGTCATATTTGTGCATTTTCTGAACTAACCTATTAACAAGATGCCGAAGCCAGTTCCGTTTTCTGCTGTTTTTGGTTTCAGAAATCCTAGTAACGAAATATTCTCTAATCGGATGAAATCAACGCCCGTGTTCCTATTTTTCCCAAGCATCCGAACACACGAGAACCGCCGAGAGGGGGCACAGCCCACCAAACCACAGGCCGGCGCGGGGGCCCGCGCCACCCTATGGTGTGGGCACCCCTTCGACCCTCCTGCGCCGCCTCTTCGCCTATTTAAAGCCCCCGCATCGAAACCCCTTACGGAGGAAGCCACGGCGCGAAACCTTCCAGAGCCGCCGCCATCGCGAAGCCAAGATCTGGGGACAAGAGTCTCTGTTCCGCACCCGCCGGACGGGGAAGTGCCTCCGAAGGCTTATCCATCGACACCGCCATCTCCACCGCCATCTTCATCACCGCTGCTCCCATGAGGAGGGAGTAGTTCTCCATCGAGGCTCGGGGCTGTACCGGTAGCTATGTGGTTCATCTCTCCTATGTACTTCAATACAATAATCTCATGAGCTGCCTTACATGATTGAGATTCATATGATGATGCTTGTAATCCAGATGTCATTATGCTAGTCAAGTGAGTTTTACTTATGTGATCTCCGGAGACTCCTTGTCCCACGTGTGTAAAGGTGACAGTGTGTGCACCGTGTGGGTCTCTTAGGCTATATTTCAGAATACTTATTCACTGTTATGAATGGCGTAGTGAAGTGCTTATTTATATCTCTTTATGATTGCAATGTATTTTGTATCACAATTTATCTATGTGCTACTCTAGCAATGTTATTAAAGTAGTTTTATTCCTCCTACACGATGTAATGGTGACAGTGTGTGCATCCGTGTTAGTACTTGGTTTATGCTATGATCATGATCTCTTGTAGATTGCGAAGTTAACTATTGCTATGATAGTATTGATGTGTATTATTCCTCCTACATAAGCATGAAGGTGACAGTGTGCATGCTATGTTAGTACTTGGTTTAGTCGTATCGATCTTTCATGCACTCTAAGGTTATTTAAATATGAACATCTAATTGTGGAGCTTGTTAACTCCGGCATTGAGGGTTCGTGTAATCCTACGCAATGTGTTCATCATCCAACAAGAGAGTGTAGAGTATGCATTTATCTATTCTGTTATGTGATCAATGTTGAGAGTGTCCACTAGTGAAAGTCTATTCCCTAGGCCTTGTTCCTAAATACTGCTATCGCTGCTTGTTACTGTTACTGCGTTACTACTGCTGCGTTACTACTGCATGTTTACTTCCCGCAATATTACTACCATCAATCGCACGCAGCAAGCACTTTTCTGGCGCCATACTACTGCTCATATTCATTCATACCACTTGTATTTCACTATCTCTTCGCCGAACTAGTACACCTATTAGGTGTGTTGGGGACACAAGAGACTTCTTGCTTTGTGGTTGCAGGGTTGCATGAGAGGGATATCTTTGACCTCTTCCTCCCCGAGTTCGATAAACCTTGGGTAATCCACTTAAGGGAAACTTGCTGCTGTTCTACAAACCTCTGCTCTTGGAGGCCCAACACTGTCTACAAGAATAGAAGCACCCGTAGACATCATACATCAAGGTGTTTTATTACAGCTAAGGAAGGAACCTTGGGAAGAGAAAAATAGTACAAACTCCAGACAAAAAGGCTCGGGGGCTCCGACAATATAGAGCATTCTGCGGTATACAACAAATGTTTTCGACAAAGTTTTACAAATCAATCAGAACCCAAAATAGTATCTATTGACAAGCCTCTGGTCGTTTTATGCTCGGCATAAGATCCTTTGACGAAGAATTCTGCATCCATCCGAAGAAGCTCGTCTATCATCGACTCGGCCACAGGAGTCACCATCTCGTTGATTGCATCAATATTATTCTTGCGACGCGTCTTCTTCGCCATGCAATCAACGACAATCGTCGACAGGTCCAACTTTGGATGGCAAATATTTATCATAATCATGGCAAATCTTGCTCCAGCAGTCAGTTGGGCTCGTACGAAATTATGAATACGAGGAGCATCTCTGAAGGTCTCTAGCAATTCAGGAAGAGTTGCAGGAACCTCATTCCGAGGAAACAAAGTCTTGAAAACAAGGGTCAACGTTGTCGTGCAAAAATTTAGAAATTCGCGTACTTGGCAAGCACGATCTTGGAACCTGACAATCTGCTGGGTTCGTTCAGGAGTGGCCCAAAATAAAGAGCCATGGTTCAGAGAAAGGTTGACAAGAAGATTCGTTCTCTCATTTACTCTTAGATCTTCGGCAGCAGCATCAAGAACTGAGCCTATTGGACAACAAGGGAAGAAACTTGGAAGAAGGCACAGCAAAATAAAGAGAAGGCATCAGAAAGTTTGAGATACATACCTAACATATCCGTGCTAGCTTCCAACATCAGCTCGAGCATGCTATTTTCTCGGGCACTAGCTCCTTTTGCTTCCAATATAGCAGCATCCTTAGCAGCCATAGCTTCTTCGGCTTGTCGACGAGCAAGTTGTTCTTGTTCAGATGCTCTCCGAGACTGTTCCATCATTGCCAGAGTTTGTTTCTTCGTGGACTGAAGTTGTTGTCGAAGTTCCTGTAAATCTTCCGACAAAGGTGTGCTGGAAGAACCTTCAAGGCAATTGTCATCGGTTCTTACTTTCTTCGACAAGGAAGACGCGGGAGCAGCATCGGGAGAGGAAGGATTTGTTGAATAATTATCAAATATCAACTGGAAAAGAAAATCCCCGGATCAATGATAGCACCAAGAGGAATTTCATTGATTCTAGAAAATTTACATGGCCATTACAAAAGAAGTTCTCCTAAGGGACTGGCAGGGAAATTGTCGCCAAGACTAGAATGGCGACAATAGCAAAGGAAATAAAGAAAGCAAAAACTAGACCTCCGGCCTTGAAGAGCTAGGAGTCGAAGATGGCTTGATCCCGAGATAGGCCAGGATCTTCTTCGTGTTAAGCTTTGCCGCCTTGATCAAGGATCGCCACTTTGCTTGTTCTATTTGCTCCGTGTCGCCAACTTTGGCCCAGTCAATAGTTTGTTGACTGTCAGCAACTAGGGCAACAGTGCTTTCCACGGCAACCTTCATGTTCTCATGGCGCATCTTCAGCCCAAGATCTTCGGGAGGATTAAAGCACTTGGCAAGACCAAGGAAAGTCGCGGGCTCCTCTTTCTTCGGGAAGAAGTAGGGGAAAAGCTTCGACAACCCCGCCCTGGCTTCATCCATGCCTTCACGCGCTTCCGTCCCATGAAACTCAAGGAATGAAACGGCGTCAAGAAAATCGTTGTCGGGATCCTCAAGTTCAAATTCTTGAGAGGTCCTATCTGACAAAATAAAAATAGAAATTTTTGTCAACAAACAAGTGCAAAAAAGGAAAATCCAAAGGGTATGCAATGGTGCAAATGCTTACCGACAAAGCGACGACTTTGTGTCTTTATGCGTTTGGTGATCGCCGCTTCGCGAGCAGATTGCGCAGTTATGTGATCGCTTAGCGAAGTCTCGGCGTCATGCAGACGTTTCCGAAGATCTTCGACACCAGCAGCATCAGCCTTAGCCTTGTCAGCTTCTTGCCTAGCTTCAACTGCATCTGACTCGGCCTTCTTACGAGCCTCTTCACATTGCTCTAACTTTTGAGCAAGCGTGTCAGCACGTTCGTTGGCTTCTGCCAGTTTCTCTGAAAAAGGAAGACAAGATTAGCTATAAACGTCGACAAGTCATGCAGAAAGGAAGCAAAAAATAGTCGGCATTACCTTCAGTCTTGCTGGCGTAATCACGGTACCCAACGAATTGGGCACCGATGCGAAGAAGCTCTTTGATCATAGGCTGTCAAGGAGAGACAAAGAAAGAAAATGTTGGCATGAGAAAAATGAAGACACATAGGAGCAAACAGAGAAAATATAAACAACGACAAGAGTGTTAGCAACTTACATCATCCAAGAGAGGGTTAGAAGAGCTACTCGATTGAAGAGTAAGCTCTGGATTTATTTCAACCCTTGCCCTTTTTGGTGAAGGGACAAGGGGGCTTGCCGGAGGAGTAGCAGCGCCGACATTTTGTCGAGGAGGCGACGTTTCTTCTCCTTCGACTGGCGTCTCCGAGGCGACTAATGTATGTGACGTACTCGTTCGAGCAGCCACATCAGCAGTTGGTACTTCTTCTTCATCATCACTACGAGCAAGCGTCGACAATATAAAAAGCAAGATAGACAAGAATCTTCGAGTACAAGTAAACAAGAGAAAGGGTACTTACGAACTGATGAGAGCCTCGAGGTATGGATCATAGCCTGCCTTCTGGTGCGAAGGAACAGCTTCGTCGACTTTGGAGGTGCCGGAATCTTCGGCATCATCTCTTTTCCTTTTGTTCCTTGGAGAAACAGCAGGAGGAGGAGATTGTGCCGACGCAGTGGCTTCAGAGACATCCTCTTTTTCGTCGGATCCCGCAGATTTTCGAGATTCTGCGGGTTCATTTGCAAACGAGGGGGCATCTGGATTATCATCGGAGATAACGGCCCTTTCTTCGACATCCCCACCTTCAGGAAGAGGAGGAAGTGAAACAAGATTTGGGTGGTCCTGTATAAAAAGAGGGAAGGATGTCAGAAATGAATAACAACACAAAAAGCAAGGCAATAGACAAATTACGCGACAATGTTTACCTTGGGAAGCGCATGGGCGGCGCTGTATGGTTTTACGCGATAAGTGGAAGGGATGGAGTCTTTCTTCTTGAGAGATGAAATCCTACGAATAAGTCTATCCAAATCCTTGACTTCCAGATTCGTCGACAGGCGATCTGCGTCTTCATCGCCAGCATAATTCCAGAAAGGGTTTTTGCGAGCCTGAAGAGGCTGCACCCTAGTCCTAAGGAAGTACGCCGTAATTTGGATGCCTGATAATTCTTTTCCACGAGTATTTTGCAACTCATGGATACGAGTCATCAGGGCCTCTGTCGAAGTCCTTTCTTCCTCGGTAGCTTCTGCGTCCCAAGAACGGCGGCGAAGGATTTTCTCGGCACCGTCAAAAGGAGGAATGTTGTCTTCGGCGCATCCATGGTTTTCTTCACGAATGTACAACCACTTCTTGCGCCACCCTTGAACGGAGTCAGGGAGTTTGACGTCGAAGTAGTTGACAGAGGAGCGAACAGAAATAACAACGCCGCCTATATTATAGGCGACATTGGCAGAGCCATTACGGCGACAAAAGAAAATGCGCTTCCATAATGCCCAGTTAGGCTGGACACCAAGGAAGGCTTCGCAGAGGGTGATAAAGATAGAAATGTGAAGGATAGAGTTGGGCGTGAGGTGGTGAAGTTGGAGACCATAAACATAAAGTAACCCGCGAAGAAAAGGGTGAATGGGGGCGGAAAGACCGCGGATGAGATGATCAACAAAACTTACCCGATACCCCATTGGAGGGGTTGGGTAGCTTTCTTCACTGGGGAAGCAAACCGCTTTGGGTTTCTTGGTAATCCCCAGCTTCTTCAAGAGATTGAGGTCCTGGTTCGTGATCTTGGACCTCTCCCACTCCGCGGCTCCTAGATCCGCGGCAGCCATCGATGAATCAGGTGTGCTGTGCCTGGTCAATCGACGCGGTGGCATCAACAATGGCGGAGAGGTGTAGCTACGAAGAGAAGAGCTTTGGGAGATGAGGAGCGCAGGAGGAAATTTTGCAGAGGAAAGCAGGGGAACGGCGCGAGCGGAAGTGTTCGAGGAAGAAGAAGAGGACCTTATATACAGGTGCGGTGAAACGACGGAACCGTTGGATGAAAAAAGAATGCAGCAGATGATCGCCACGTGGATACAAGGGTACAATGGTATTTTAACATTGACGAGGTTACAGAACGTGTGCCAGAAAAAGGGGAGAACATGTGTCCCCCACTTGCACGACGTGTCCGTCAGATCAGGAATTGGGACCCACAAGGCAGCGAAACAAGCGGTAATGGTCAGTTTCCAAAATAGAAATCGTGGCTATCATCAGCAATGACGTCGTCAAGATAAAAGAAAAATTCGACTATGAGGTTTCAAAAGTTTATCGACAACACAAGATTATCTCGGGAGCCTTTGATCAAATACAAGTTTTTGCCCAAATGCTCGGGGGCTACTTTGGAAAAATAGAAAATTTCGAGTATGACAATATAGAAATGGCGAGAGCCTATGACCAAATGCAAGCATTTGTTCATAGCCTCGGGGGCTACTCCCATCGGGAGCGCTGGTCGCGCACCCGATAAATATAAAACTGTCGAGAAAGATTATAAATATAGCGGCAACGGATACTAATCTGTGGAGCCTACACCCAAGCACAAGTCCTTGGATGTAGCCTCGGGGGCTACTCCCATCGGGAACGCTGTTCGCGTGCCCGATGAATTTTTATCAAAATAAAGAAACAGAAGTGAGTATATTTCGAGTTACAGATAACTCTACATATACTCCCATCGGGAAGACAAAATAAGTCATCAAATATGACTCGATAAAATGTGCTATTCCAAAGGCGAAAAGCACTCGACAATATATTCTCAGAACGCCAAAGTTGCGATCAATTTCTGAATGCCGCAAATTTGCGAAGGTAAGGGATCCGTTCTGCTGGGCGTGGCATCGCCAAAGACTGCGCTCTGCTACTTTTATCCGTATCAAAAGATACGAAGAAAAATCCTAACGGACGAGTTAGGTACTCGATAAATTTGACTGGGACTCGACAGATGGTAAGACCTTAAGCGGCACCTGTCGAAGTTTGCACCAGTATCCCGAGATCATGTCCAGGGACGTGATCTTGAAGTAGGTTTTTGCGGATTGCCACTAGAGCAGTTAACTAGTACCTGATCCGTCAGATGAACTAGCCCCAACTACCATTATCCCTGTACAATATAGTATTTTATGTGAAGAAGTATAAATAAAAGCTCTCGAATAAAAATAAATGAGATTTTCCTGACTCTACGATTCAAGCAAAATCTCGGGGGCTACCGACATAGGCATCCCAAATGGGCCTGCCGAAGATAGTACCCGGGGTTTACTGAAGGCCCACTACCCGAAGAATAAGAAGATTCGGAGCCCAAGATATATTAAGGAAAGTTAGAGTTGTAATAGGAAGTGTTATTTGTAATCTGGCGGGATGAGTTAGAAACCGTCCCGGACTCTGTAACTTGTACAAAACGAAACCCTCGGCTCCACCTCCTATAAAGGGGAGTCGAGGGACAAAGAAAGGATCGAATCTGTCAACATAACCCTAGCTTTCGTAATCGTCGAGTACTTTTCGCCTAAACCTTCGAGATCTACTTGCCCTCTACTTCTAGCAAAACCCTAGTCTACAATCTGTAGGCATTGACAAGTTAATCCTTTGTCAGGAAGCCCCAGACCCAGCAATCAATTCATACGGCTTTTATTTATATTTTTAAACAAATATTTGCCAAAATCATACATCACAAAATCCAAAGCCACCACTAAAAACCTAGAATCCCGACAATGTGCGGAATAACATGCCGTCAGGGCCTCATTCCCTAAAACAAAAGACAACGCCCACTACTAATTACCGGGGCATCACGGAGCCACCCTATGGTGAAACAGGAGCACACATCGTGTAGAAGACCCTTGACGAGTGCCTCATGTCATTGTTTTAGAAGCTGTCACCACCATCAACCGTTGGTCCATCTTCAGGGCAGAGATCCGCTTAGCCCTTTCAACGCATGTCACCGACTCCACCATGGCGCCCGACAAACCTTCCACTATGCGCGAGACGATCATACTTCACCTGTAACCAAGGCCCCGCTGTGCCATGCCACCGAGACTCGCCAACGTCGATGAGCTAGATGAAACCACTCCGCCTCAGAGCGCCTCCATCCAGCATCAACTCAAAAAATAATGCCCTCCTGAGGGAGAATGACAGCACACGCCACCATCACCCGACGGGGAAGCTCGCGTGGAGCAACGCATGGGGAAGCTCCTGAGTGGAGGACATCAACCCTCCTACGTCTCGGCGGTAGAGGTTGGTACCCTAGGTACGGGCCCTAAATTTGGTGGTGGTTTTGCTCCTACCTTGAGGAGTTGGTTGTCTCCCTGCCTTGTCGTCGCGCGCTTCGCTGGTTGTGGAGGCCATGTCGGTGCTGGAATTCATGGGACGGATCTGTCTCCCGCAAAGTATATATAGTCTCCTAGGGAAACCCAAGATCCTCGTATCAGGCGATGGTGGTGCTCTCAGCGTCATACCCTCCATGTAGGCCCCGTCTAGGAGCCTCTTTGTGGCGATCAATTCTTGTCTCCTTGTCCGGTTAGCTCCAGCCCCTAGCGCGGCGCCGCCTAGGTCAATCATCACACTACACCCCGTTTGTGTTAGCCACCCCACCATACCCCAGTCCCCATGAGCCCGGTGAAGCCAGGCCTCCGTCGCGCGAAATATATGCTCTGGTTGGCGTCCTTCTAGTCGCAAGCCGCTTCAAGCAGTGGAGGAAGATGAGCGTCGCACGCAGTGCCTAACCGAGCGAGGGCAACGGTGGTCTAGCCCTGAACAGAGGAGATGCGTACATGGTGTATCCGCCTTCCATCGGTTGCCTACATCACCTACTCAGATCCCTTAGCGTCCTAATCAGAAGTGGATTTAGCTAGTCCCTACTTGCCAGGATTATGTTTCGATTGTAGTTTCTTTTTGGATTTTTTCTTCCACTAATTTCTATTTCTATTTTGCTCACACCAATTGTTGTGGTCAAGCTGGGATCCGAAATTTTCCATGTTTCTAATCCACCAGCTATTGTTCCTTTTTTAGTTCAAGGATTTGCCTATTCTTTCTTAATATATTGTTTGACTCAAGTAAGGGAAAAAAAATGAGAACCGAAAATAACAGAAAATGAGAACCGAAAATAATAACTTTTTTTGTTGTGGCATGAGATGGAAACAAACATAAAAATAAGAACGGGGAAAAGCTGAAAAAATGATCACCATGGAAGTTGATTGCGGTAAGACAGATGGCCCACGACCAAAATTTCTATACTATGACAAACAAAAAGGGGTATGTAAACCCATACCTTCTCTCAACCCATCCCTTCTCCGCGTGAAGAGAGAGAGAGAGAGAGAGAGAGAGAGAGAGAGAGCTCCAAGAGACCCCATCTCCGGCGGTGTTTTCTGGCGGCTACCCTCCCCCGGAGACCGCAAGGTCGTTGGAGGGATGGGGAGTCGCCGGATCTCATCTCCGGCCATGTATAGCTGTAGGTTTTAGGCCTTCTAGCTGTAGGGTTTGCATGGTAGTCCCGGTTGCTTCCTCCTCGGTGATGGTAGGGGTCAATAAGTTTGCCTAAATCTCTACCCCGCGTGGTGTTCTGCTATGTGGTCGGTGAAAGATCTGGGTGCTAGTTTTGTAGTCGAGGTCGAAGCAGCGACGTCCTCATCCCGGGATTTTGTTCTTCGGCTCCGCCGTCGTGGTGGTGGGTGCTTCGGTCCAGCTGTGCAGATTGGGAGCCTGTACATGAGCTGGTTCAGGCCGGTGTCGCCGGTGGTGGGCTAGAGGACAATGAGAACTGCTTTGGTTGGCGTGGTTTTAGGCCGGAGGATTTGGTTCCACTCCTCGACAATGTCGATGGGGTGATCTGGATCCGTAGCTCGATGGATGGCTTGGGGCAAGGCCCCGACCGACGAGCCCCAACAGTGAAGGTGTCGTCTTCAGCGACCCACTCGGAGGTTCTCAAAGTTCTCTATAGCGATGAAGCCACGTCGAGCTCGGGTGTGGTTTCTGCCCTTCTTCTCTTGGCGTCGAAGATGGTCAAAGTTTGGCTATTGTGATGCAGGACCTCCAGGGACTTCAATGTATTTTTTTGTATTTTTGGGTCCTCTGCGCACGTGTCCTGTAATCTAGCCTTATGATATGAAATGGTACACATATCCTGTTTTCAAAAAAAAATCAAAAAAGGGGTATGTGATGTAAAAGATGAGGGGCTCAATGAATTGAAACGAACATAGCCTAGAGTGATTTCTGAAACGTCAGAAAGAAGTCGCACAAATCTCAATGCTGAATTGGACCACTAAGGTAAGCCCGAGACGTCTATAGGTGGGTGGAATTGATGGTTTGCAGGTTCAAGGATCCCTCCTCTACACAGGCAGTTCGGTGTTAACTTCAGCGGCAGGCAGCTTCACTACAATGTTTGATAGTCCAGGAGATTGGGAGAAGGGATCTCATTTGCAGCTATACACGCCTCTCGCTTTTTTAGTGCAACAAGATAGCTACATATTAGGAGAAGTAGGAATATCAAAGCAGATTATGAGAGCATCTCTAACAGGCGCGCTATATTTTGGCGTGCTATATGTCGCTTCGACCGCGCTGCAAGTTTATCGCGTTGCGCTAAGTTTTCCTAACCGGAAGCGCTAAAGTAGATGCGTGCGCGGGCGCAAACTATTCCTCCGCCGGATGCTTCAAAATACAGCAAGCGGCATCGGCGGAAACAACAATCGCACACAACTATGCATCAAACAAGATCAAACAAACTTCACAAATTCACAAATAAATGTACCATTTATTATTACAACACAAAAATACAACAAGTACATCAAATTGTTCACAACAAATACAACAAGTTTACGGATCAACATACAACAATACAACATAGTTTTGAGACAATACAACATATAGTTTTCAAACAAATACAACAAGTATGCAACTATTGTTGTCCATGCCAATTCCACCATTCTTCCATGAGATCTTTTTGGAGCTCATCATGTGTTTCGTTGGAGCGAATGGAGTGGTACGAGGCAATGAACCGGGCAATCCTATGTGCGGACCTCCTCACTTGCACGGGAACCCCCATCAACTCGTAGTGGGTATGATCCACATCTTTTCCACGATCATCCTCTATAATCATGTTATGCATGATGACACAAGCGGTCATAATATATCAAAGGCACTCTTGGTCCCAAAATCTAGCTGGTCCTCTCACAATGGCAAATTGGGCTTGCAAAATCCCAAATTCTCTCTCTACATCTTTCCTAGCCGCCGCTTGTGCATTGTGAAATTGGGTTTGTTTCTTACCTCGTGGTTGAATAACCGGCTTCACAAATGTTTGCCACCTTGGATATATGCCGTCGGCGAGGAAGTAGCCATAGTTGTACTTGTGGCCATTTGCTTCAAACTCCACCAATGGACCTTCCCGCATTGCAAGTCTTGTCATTAGTGGTGACCGTTGAAGAACATTGATGTCATTGCAAGACCCGGGCATTCCAAAAAATGCATGCCATATCCAAGTCTCATGATCGGCGACCGCTTCAAGGACTATAGTGGCATCCTTCTTGTACCCTTTGAATTGTCCATGCCATGCCGCTGGACAATTCTTCCAACTCCAATGCATACAATCAATGGAACCAAGCATACCGGGAAATCCCCGGTTGGCGTTGATCTCCAAAAGCCTTGCCGTGTCTTGAGCATTGGGGGCTCTCAAGTATGTGGAGCCAAAGACATTGACAATTGCAACGACAAAGCGCTTCACACACAAGATAGAAGTGCTCTCTCCCATGGCCAAATGATCATCAACTAGATCCGCCGGTATACCATATGCCAACATACGCAAGGCGGCGGTCACCTTTTGATATGTGCTATGACCAAGTTCTCCGGCGACATTTCTCGTTTGCTCAAAGAATCGATCATACTTGGTCACCTCCGTTGCGATGTGCTTGAACAAGTTGATGCTCATCCGAAAACGCCGCCGAAAATAGCTTTCGGGAAATATCGGATTCTCATTGAAATACGACCGCATCAACTTCTCATGCCCTTCAATCCTTTCTCTCCACAACTTCTGTCTACCGAACACCGATCCACCAAATTTTGGCTTCTTAACGGCGCGGTATGCTAATAGTATATCTCCTCTTCTTCTTGGTCGTACTCGTCATCCGATGAATCGTATGATGAACCCTACAAATATACATATGAAATGACTTCACTACAACTAGCTAGTAGCAAAAAAATCGACAAAATGATGGCGGCCGGTGGAGGTGCATACCTTGCGAGCAAACCGGCGAGCATCTTGGCTGCGCCATGTTGAAAGTAGGCTCGACGGGACGCTGCTCGAGCGCGCCGCTACTAAGAGGAGGATGCGCGGTGGAGGCGAAGTGCCATCGGAAGCGCCGGCCTTGTGCTCGCTTGGCGGCGGTGGCGGCCTGTACAACGCGGCGGAGTGGCCGAAACTATCGGGAGGAGGTGCGAGCGAGGCGGATCGACGATGCGGCGGCAAGCTAGAGCGGGGCCGGCGGCGGAATCGACCGGCGCCGGTGGAATCGTGTAGCGGCGATGCAGGTGGGGAAATTGAGGGCGCGTGCGTGGGTGAAATTTCCAGCCTTTGTATATTCGCGCGCATCTGAACAGATGCCGCGCGCTGCAGCCGACGCATCACATATGGCGCTCTGGATAGTGTAAAAAGCCGCGCACACCAATTTTTTAAGCGCTGCCGGATAGCGCGCTTGCTGGAGGACCTATTTCGTCTCCGCGCGCTGCATACCGACGGTTTTTATAGCGCGGGCACGGGATAGCGCTGTTGAGAGATGCTCGAGACTCGACTAGCTCTTAATCCTCCTTTAGTAATTTGATGTTTAAGTTCATAACATAGGCCGGCCAATGTCCTGGCAAGGGCATCCTTCTACATCTAGCGTGGATCCCTCCCCTGTCACAGCTTTTTTCTGTAAAATGCAGATGAGTTGAATAAAAATCTTTTATGTTAAAAACTCCGTAAAGGAAAGGAGCTTCATAGATCGCACGGAATGCATCGAACGTTCAGAAGTCACAGCAAAGGATAATCACATGAAGCCGTGTATTCGCGTTTTTTTTTTGCGACGACGCGTTTCCTGGTTTTTGCAGTACCACCTTTCTGTTCTTGTTTCTTTCTTGTTTGGCTCGGAGGAACACCTTTCCATTTCTACTTAGCCGCCGAGCGTATAAATCATCTCCACGCACGCCGGCAGCCCCAACCCTAGCCGCAAAATGGAACCGGTTCCCCAGCTCCCTCTGGCCGCCGCCGCCGCAGCCACCGAAGCTCCTGAAGCGGCGATTGATCGGACTCGGACGTTCTTCGTTTTCATCACTGGTGCTGACGCCGGCGACCAAGAAAGGTCAGTTTGTATATTAGATATACGGAGTTGCCTTAGATCTTTTAGATCTTGCTCTAGGATTTTCGGGTGGCCTCGCTGATGTAATCCAAGATCAGCCGGCCAATTCTAATTCGTTTTCGCGTGTAAATACTATATCTTCCAGAGTGAGAGTTCCAACCTAAGCATGATTTCGAATGGATCTTTTCGCAGAGTGTGCTTCCGTACGGAGGAGCGGGACTGGATGAACCTCCCCGAGCTCGTCGTATCCAAGGTGGCCGAGATCGCGCTACGCACGGACGTGACGGACTACATCCGGCTGAGAACCATCTGCAAGACATGGAGAGTTATCGCCAAAGCGGACCCTAAGTTCATGGGGATGGACCCGCGCTACTTCCCACGGAGCTGGGAAATAATCGACAAGGGCGCGCGCCGCGAGGGAAAACCAGGTTCATGCACACTCTCACCGACGCCTCCATCTGGCTGGACATCCCTCCAGAGTACGGAAACGTCATTGCCAGCGCCGAGGGCTGCCTGATCCTCGCCTCTGGACCGGGGTGCGAACATAAACTGCGCCTCTTCAACCCGGTGACCAGGGCCGTCGCTGACCTGCCCAATGTTCCATGGGATAGCAAGATTACATCTGCTGGATTCTTCTACGACGGCGAGGCTGATGTTGATCCAACCGTGGTGCTCTGCACAGAGGATCCCATCCAATGGATCGTGTACTACAAGCCCGGCGACACGGAGTGGCGAATCGTCGACTACGAGGAGGACGAGCATGGCGAGGTGCTGCCGTATTCCACGGGCGGTCTCTCTGTGCGCGGCAGGTTCTACGTTCCGACACCCACAGGGAACCTGCGCATGTTGGAGCCTCGGCCGCACCCTCACCTGGTGTACGTGGCTACGCAGGAGGCTCGCCACAGGTGCGGCTGCAACTTCGGCGCGAGCTCCTGGCTGAAGGACGACGGCAACGGCCGCATGCTGCTACTACGTTACATCTACATCGATGACAATGACAGGGTCAAGATGTTCATGGTGGACTTCACAGATGGCAAGGGGAGCCTTACCCTGGTGGAGGACCAGGAATACATCTACAGCTGCTTTCGCCCGTTGCTAGCGCTCGGCAGTATGTTCACTGAGTAGTTCCCAGCTCTCACAGAGAATATACATGGGGATGTTGTGTTTCCGATGTGCCGGGATCTATTATCTATTTCCCTTCAGTTTTTAAACATTCAGCGGTGTTCCTTTAATTCATTTTTTATCAGTTATTTCTATATATTCGTGTAAGACATTCAACTTATGATTATATATATGTCTGGAATATTCGGTTATTGGGTCTACTATTTTATTTCTACAAAGCTAGCACCAGATGTGTTCCCAATAGTTAAATTTTATAAACTAGCTAAAGGTTTGTATTCTTAGAATTTTTTACCGAGATGTTGATACGAAGAATTGCAGTCTATGGGATTTTTCATAACTTGATCGTTTGCACTAAGTTGTTGTAAATGTTTTGACCCAACTTGTTAGAAATATTTCTATACCTTTTTCATAATCAATCAAACAAGCTGTCCTTCTAACCGAATCAAGGTGGCGTTGTAGTACGATGTTTTCAACTATTCTTGTGATTTTGGATGATACGATTCAAAGAGGCCACCATTATTCTAATAATTAATCCCGTTGAGTACCCAGCGTTTTCTCAACCACTGGTTAGGAAGTGAAAAGCCATCTGAACCGTCCGTTGGGGCTTGCGACCTGTAAATTTTGTTACTCCTACGACTACATTATCTTCTGTGATTGAATAGGGTCCACCTGCCACCCTGGCCCACGACGCAGTGAAGAACTAAGAAAAAACGGAAGTGTGAAGAAACAACTGCTGTAACACAGCCCTCCACGGTCAATCTTCCCACCCGGCCGGCGCACCAAACTCTCGCCATGGTGCTGCCCTCGCAGATCACCACATCGATCTCCTCTACCTTCACCCGAACTGGCGACGGCCCCTCAGCAGACGGCTGCGACGGCCCTTTAGTGGGCTCATGCTGGAGTTTGATCTACACCGGCGCGTCTTTGAATCCATGGCGAGCGGCGAGCGGCGTGCTGCAGTACCTTGCCTCGATCTTCGCGGCGCCGATGAAGGATGCATCCAGGCCGCTGAGCTCGTGGGCGGGACGGTTGCCCTCGGCCGCATCTTACACGCGGCGGCACGGGGGTGCCGGTGGGGGGACTTGAACTGTGGGACTTCAGGCTAGACGAGCGCTGCTGAGTTGTTGAGGAGCACGCTGTTCGGCCAACTCCGAGGGGATGTAGTCCACCGCGGACACCCCGTGGCTTTCTTTGGAGTGCACCATGACGTGTTTCCTTGGAGTTGCCATTGCTGCTTGCTCCAGCGATTATTATGTCACCTGCACATTGTGTCGATTTCATCCTTCTTGCAGAAGAGCCGTTCTTCTAATAGATACTGACACCGCTGGTACATGCCTACGGCGAGGAGTCAAGCATACAGCGGCTCCACTTGTTTGGTCCTCTCCCGGTGCTATTGGTCCCTAAAGAGTTGATTGTTCTATGACCTATTTACTCAATGTCAGGGATCATGTTTAGTGTTGCAAGTTCTTGTGTTTCTAGGTACCTATCACACGAATCTTGCAAAGAGAATGGCTGAACTTTGTTTCCCCTTCTCCATCTATGATTCATTCTTTACTTAAGAAAGTTTCAGAATTTTCTGAAAGTGGCCATTGTTTCTAACTGTTAAGGACGATCACGGGGATCTGATCATGCGATTCAGAAGTATAAAGATTAAAAACAGGTACATAATGTTACTTTAGTATAATGTGTTATAGCTCCCGTAAAGGAAAACTGTATAAATTCAAGGTTCAGTTCAGTTCATTTAGACTGTTACTTGAATGGATGGTTGGATGTGCAATTCGTTTTCAGTCTAATTGCCTGACGAAGTATTATTGTGATACCAGCATATGCCATGTGTCCAGTTCTTACATGATTTGATGAATTTCACCTCGAGATTCCCTAGGTAGATATTCCATACATGCACCTTGTTTTTTTTAATTATTATTGTAGTCTACCTCTGATTTTTATTATTGTTGAATGTCTGCACTACATTATCTTTACTGTATTTTTGGCACATAACATTGGCTACAAGTGTTACTTAGCTTTTCTTTACCAGTAGGAATTGAAGGGAAAAAACATGGATTTAAATTTCTGCACAGTTGTTATTTTACTGAGACTTTGCTAATTGACTGAAGCTTGAATGGATCGCTTCATGTATTTATTGACGAAATACATGAAATAAGCATGGGTGAAGGTTATCTTTTGAGGTTATATTGATCCTTCGCCCCTGCTAACACACATGACAACAATTTTGTGTGCGTCCTACTCCCTTTGGTCAGCATGACAACAATTTTCTTATTATCCCTTTGGTCAGCATGATTTCTTATTGATCATTATAAAGAGCCTATTTCCATCATGCCAGTATTTAAGGTTGATATGTGGGTGCTACTCCACACGCGTAAATTTTTTAAGTTATTCCGGAGCAGCTCCAACTACACGTTCTTGTGAGGTGATATATTGTCAAGTATAAATCCTCATCTTCAGTAAAAAAAAAAGAAAGAGTGCATCAGTAGTGCATATAGATGATTTTGTTTTGTCATCTTATCTCTGTTAAACATCTTATTACATGTCTAACCATTCAGATCAACAGCTGGTGGCGCGTTTCTGATTTTTTTAGCAACTGGTATTATTTAGTTTTGCGACCATAAATTTTTTAAGGTCGATAATTTCTGCAGGTGTTGCACTTTCTTTAATCGCTGAGGGAGTATACTATTTCAGTTTTTACTGGAGATATAGACAACCAAGCTTGCATGCAATCATATAACTGATCTATTCTACCCTCTTATTATGCCCTATTATGTCCAAAATTCACGGTTCTAATGGATTTTCGGTGTAAGGTTCATTCTTTCGATCCATTTTTGTTGTCTTTCTAAAAGAACTTGCTTCCGATCCATTTCCGATCTGCATTTGATTAATATTCTGAATTCATAAACTATATTTGCTGATGTGCTTTTTTCACTTGCTAGGTTCTTGCGCGTGCTAAAAAAAGTGACGATGCTTTTTTTTCACAGGTTGAGTCATATTTAGGTTGCCTTTGCCAGTAACACGTGAAGCACACGTCCGTTGGGAACCCCAAGAGGAAGGTGTGATGCGTACAGCAGCAAGTTTCTCTCAGTAAGAAACCAAGGTTATCGAACCAGTAGGAGATGAAGGCCACGTGAACGTTGTTGGTGAAGGAGTGTAGTGCGGCGCAACACCAGGGATTCCGGCGCCAACGTGGAACCTGCACAACACAATCACAATACTTTGCCCCAACTTAACAGTGAGGTTGTCAATCTCACCGGCTTGCTGAAAACAAAGGATTAAACGTATGGTGTGGAGAATGATGTTTGTTTGCGATGAACAACAGAGAACAGAGATTGCAGATTGTATTTCAGATGTAAAAGAATGGACCGGGGTCCACAGTTCACTAGTGGTGTCTCTTCAATAAGATAAATAACATGTTGGGTGAACAAATTACAGTTGGGCAATTGACAAATAGAGATGCCCATACATATATCATGATGACTACTATGAGATTTAATTAGGGCATTACGACAAATAACATAGACCGCTATCCAGCATGCATCTATGCCTAAAGTCCACCTTCGGGTTAGCATCCGCACCCCTTCCAGTATTAAGTTGCAAACAATGACAATTGCATTAAGTACTGCGCGTAATGTAATCAACACAAATATCTTTAGACAAAGCATTGATGTTTATCCCTAGTGGCAACAGCATATCCACAACCTTAGAACTTTCTGTCTCTCCGGCAGGGTGCCGGAGGCGATCTCCTGAATCCCCGAGGTGGGATTGGCGGCGGCGCCAAGAATTTTCTCGTATCGTGGCTCTAATAGGGTTTTCGCGACGGAGAGAATATATAGGCGAAGGGGCAGAGTCGGGGGGCGCCCGAGGGGCCCACCCCATAGGGCGGCGTGCCCAGAGGTGGGGCCGCGCACCCCTAGGGTGTGGCCGCCTCGACGCCCCTCTTCATCTCCTCTTCGGACTTCGGAAGGCTTGCAAAATAAGACCGGGTTTTGTTTCGTCTAATTCCGAGAATATTTCCTGTGTAGGATTTCTGAAACCAAAAACAACAGAAAAAAGAACGACGCGGCATCTTGTTAATAGGTTAGTGCCGGAAAATGCATCAAAATGATGTAAAGTGTATATAAAACATGTGAGTATTGTCATATAACTAGCATGGAACATAAGAAATTTTAGATACGTTTGAGACGTATCAATAGGCAGCTCACAAGATCTAAACATGATAGCACAGGAGGAGAAGACAACCATCTAGCTACTGCTATGGACCCATAGTCCAAGGATGAACTACTCACGCATCACTCCGGAGGCAGGCATGGTGATGTAGATCCCTCCGATGATGATTCCCCTCTCCGGCAGTGACGGAGGCGATCTTCGAACCCCGAGATGGGATTTGGCGGCGTCTCAGAACTTTTCTCGTATCGTGGCTCTCGTGATAGGGTTTCGCGACGGAAGGAATAAATAGGCGAAGGGGCATCTCGGGGGCCCGAGGGCCCACCCCATATGGCGGCGGGCCAGGGCCGCGCCACCCTATGGTGTGGCCGCCTCGTCCCCTCTTCGTCTCCTCTTCGGTGTTATGGAAGGCTTCGTGGAAAATAAGACCGTGGGCTTTTGTTTCGTCCAATTCCGAGAATATTTCCTGTGTAGAATTTCTGAAACCAAAAACAGCAGAAAACACGAACTGGCGCTTCGGCATCTTGTTAATAGGTTAGTGCCGGAAAATGCATCAAAATGATGTAAAGTGTATATAAAATATGTGAGTATTGTCATATAACTAGCATGGAACATAAGAAATTTTAGATACGTTTGAGACGTATCAATAGGCAGCTCACAAGATCTATGTAACACCTCAAATTTCAAATAAAGGAAGAAGAACAAGTGCAATTATCCAAATTTGAGAACCAACAAAAACTTTTCAAATTTCATATAGTACCCTGCATAGGACTTGTGCATTTTGAGTGCTATGCCATGATGAGTGTTATTTTGTGTATGTGATAAACTCTACAACCTTAGAGTGAACCAATAATGATCACCAAACAAATAAATGAAAAAGAGAAAGAAATCAAATAAGAAGAAAACCCTAAAAACCCTAACATATGACACATGCTATTTTTATAAAATTTGACCCTAGACCCATTTGGTCTTCACCATTAGTGGTAATATGTTATTAAATGATTATTACAACTTTAAGAATCAAGGAAACCCAAATTAAATCAAAGCCAAGAATTAAAACATGCTCACATAAGATAATGGTCATTTTTGACAATTACAATCTGGTCACCACTTTGAGCCTCTCTATTTCAAAATTCCTAAACTAAACACATCCAACTCTTTGCATGTCATCCAAGTACACAACAAAGTGAACAACTTTTGTAAAAGAGACCATATCAAATTCATCTTGAATCAAGAGCTAGGATCAAGCAAAGTAGGGACTTTTTATTACAAACAAGATCATCACTTTGTCGAATTTGATCAAACCAGACCTGTTCTTGACCCTCACCAGCCCTAGCAGTGACCACTAGGCATCACCACATCGAGCCCATGCCAAAGCAATGCCAAGGGAGGGCCAGACATGGCGTGGACATGGCCATGCCGGCCATGTCGCACCTCGACACGCCTCCCCTCTCTTCTCTCCACAGCAGCCCACGCCACCATGTCCAACACGTCGACGACGCCCTCCTGGATCTCCCCGTACACGCCGTTGATCGCGAGGACGCCGACAGAGCCCGGACGACGCGCGCCCACGACGTCCCTGGCGCGCCGCGAGCGGCATGGTGACGTCGCCGTGCACGGACCCGTGCGGCACGGCCACGCGGCGCCCGCAGTACACCGCCGTACCCCGACCAAGCCCGCGCGCCCTGGTACCTGGCTTGCCACGCGGAGCTCGCCGGACACGCTCTCGTCATCCCCTAGCCCCTACCGTCGCCGGAGAGGACGGACGCGCCCGCCACGGCCGCGCCAGTACGAGCAAGCGCCCGACCACCGTACGCCGCCATTGACTGCGCCGTTGACGCTCAGAGGACCGTGGTGACGTCGTGAACACGATGCCGTCGCCGCCTAGCCCCCTAGACCCCCGGAACCGCCGCGCCGTTGTCGACCTCGCCGCAGCACCCACGGCACCTCACTCGCCTATAAAAGGAGGCCTCGCCTCGACCATCTCCTCACACCAGCTCACTCCCCTCTTCTTCCTCGACCTCCCCAGCACCTCGCCATGCTCGATTAGCCACCGCCGCCGTCCAATCGACGCCTCACCGCCGCGGAAGCCCTGCAGCAATCGCCGGAGAAGGAGGCCGCCCCTGACGACGCCACTGCTACCAGGAGCTTCGCCGTCGTCCACAACGTCCCCGAGCACACTGCCTGACCCTAGCTGGAGCCCCGGTGAGCCTCCGACCCCCTACCTGCGCCGCCGGCGAGCCCCCTCTCTCGCCGTCGTGACGATGAACCCCGGCCGTTGGATTGGATTCTGATCCAACGCGCCGCAGCAGCCCATACCGTTTCGGTGTTAAACGTCGCTGACGAGCGGACCCCACCCTGTCAGCGCGCCGCGCGTCTGTGGACCGTGGTTGGGCTGGACTGGGCTAGGTTGGGCCGTTTCATTTTGAATCTGGCCCAGTTAGTGTTCCCGCCGGCCTAATTAATTCAAATTTCGTTTAAACAATTTTGTTTGAATTCAATACTGGACCCAACTTTGAAAATTCATAGAAACTGTTTGGCTTGGCCAAATTTAACAAACTTTATATATTTAGAAAGCTTGGGAAATTATCTACACAATGCCACTGGTTTGAACCCTAGATATATTATAGAATTAAAATGGAAAAATAAACAAGGCAGGGACTTTTCTGCCTTAGAATAATTATTAAAAATCAATTAAAATAGATATTTGAACAATTCCAACTCTGATAGTTCACAAATGACTTACACTAATTGATTATGCAATAAAATGGTGTGGTCACTTTGCATGATCATGCCCTAGATTAATTAATGGACAATATGGCTAGTGTATTAAGTGAAATTGTTCCAAAATTATTATGTAAATCATATGGAGGATTTCCCTTCATTTAAATCTTGCCCCCAAATGAGTTCATGAGATGTTTGCACCTCTGGTTCAAACACTCCTAGATGAATTTTTGGAGATTTAAAACATTTAGTGAATTATAAAATAGTATGAGGTGAATTATCTCATTTAAATCATTTTCTCAAATAATGATAATGAATACTTGACTTAGGTCAATATGAATTCATATATGATTATTTGGGAAGTTAAATCTTAAGAAGATTTCAATGAGAGGAAATTATTTTCTCAAGAACTAAATGAATATTATTAATTACATATGTAATGAGAGGAAATTATTTTCTTTAATAAAGACAACCAATGCACCTAATTATTTTATGAGTGTGCTTAGCATAGCTTGTGTGAAATAATGATGTGCTTAGCATAGATTTTGAGCTTGCTTAGTGATTATACATTGTATTCAAATTTAGACGCTAGTACCGGCAATTACCAAGAGGAAGGAGAATTCTACCAAGAAGAGGAAGAAGAGAACCTTGAGAACTACCAAGGCAAGATAATACTCTTGCAAAGTGCAAAGCCCACCTTGGGCAAGGCACCATGATTTTATCTACCTTCTTACAAGCTTATCCTATTTGTTTACCCTACAAGTCTTACTTGTTGTGTTTTTCAAGTGAGTTATTCAAATGGTATAGTTGAACAAAACTGTTAGAGTAGCAAAGCTAGTTCTATAGATGGCAAGCAATGTAGCACCCCTCATGATTAGTGCTAGTGCTAAAATACTAAAACCTTGACTACTCTAGATGGGAACATGGGACTTGATGAAATTGAAACCTTGGAATGGTGAGCCATTCCATTGAAAGTTTTGAAGTTGAATATGACCAAGAGAAGATGGTGATTTTTGATAAAACTCTGATATTGGTTTGAATGCGATACCTTTCCAAATACAAGTACCCCCACAATACCTGATTATGGGTAGGGCTTAACTGGAAGTTTATACATCTTAGTATGGGTTCCCTCTGAACACACATCATAGGGGTTATGCCGAGGCTGCCTCCGTTGTTGAGAAAGATGTGAATTGAGGTGAAATTGTCCGGCCAAGCCCTGTGCAGTTCCCAGGTTAACAGTTGGTTTTCACTGGGAGGCCAAGCTCATGGGGAGAGGTGCTCATACTAGGGTTTATAAGTGAAAGGTTAGGGTTGATGATCCGCGTACTGTGTTACGGTGACTCGGAGTTATTCCGACGGATGTAATCAAATGTTGTGGCACAAGTGTGCAACCTCTGCAGAGTGTCAATCTATTCGAATAGCCGTGTCCACGGTTACGGACAATTGGAAAGGCCATACAATCTCCTGTGTCAGTCTTTTGAAAACTTTCGTGAATATGAATGGTGACTTGGTGATTTGGTAGAATGATAACCATTGTGTGGGAATGACACTAATGTTCCCACTTGAGTAGCTAGTACATGCTCCACTCCTCATACACTAAAATTTGGCTTATGCAAGTAGAAATAGAGTTTAACTCCAAGAGCTAGCATTTTACATTGGTATTAGTTTGCAAGTACTTGAAGTACTTACGGCTTTGTCCCTGGCTATTCAAATGGCCAGAGTACGATGATGAACAGAACTACCGCGAGGATGATCAGCAGGACGCCTATGATAACTAGGAGCTTTCTGACGTCAAGCGTTGGCCTGTGGACTACAGAGTCCCTTTATCTTTACGCTTCCGCATTGAACTTGTGTTTGTGTTCGTTGATCAATAGATCAACTATTTGTGTAATATGGATCATGTGATTCAAGTTGTAAGACCTATTGAGTTGTAATAAATAATGACTGTGATACTTAGCTATTATATCTCGCAACAACAATATTCCTGGGATTGCGATGAATGATATAATAGGCATTCGGACTTAAAAATCCGGGTGTTGACAATCTAAACATGATAGCACAAGAGGAGAAGACAACCATCTAGCTACTGCTATGGACCCATAGTCCAAGGATGAACTACTCACGCATCAGTCCGGAGGCGGGCATGGTGATGTAGAGCCCTTCGATGATGATTCCCCTCTCCGGCAGGTGACGGAGGCGATCTTCAGAACCCCGAGATGGGATTGGCGGCGGCGTCAAGAACTTTTCTCGTATCGTGGCTCTCGGTGATAGGTTTTCGCGACGGAAGGAATAAATAGGCGAAGGGGCAGAGTCGGGGGGCGCCCGAGGGGCCCACCACATATGGCGGCGCGGCCAGGGGTGTGGCCGCGCCACCCTATGGTGTGGCCACCTCGCGTCCCCTCTTCGTCTCCTCTTCGGTGTTCTGGAAGGCTTCGTGGAAAATAAGACCGTGGGCTTTTGTTTCGTCCAATTCCGAGAATATTTCCTGTGTAGAATTTCTGAAACCAAAAACAGCAGAAAACACGAACTGGCGCTTCGGCATCTTGTTAATAGGTTAGTACCGGAAAATGCATCAAAATGATGTAAAAGTGTATATAAAACATGTGAGTATTGTCATAAAACTAGCATGGAACATAAGAAATTTTAGATAAGTTTGAGACGTATCAACTAGCGCCATGGTGAGGTTCTTTTTGATAGAGCTATACGGTTGGGCAAACTTTTTTGACACTTTTTAGATAGGGTTCCTTGTTGTTACACGTATGGCATCATGTATGGCAAATTTGGGGTCATTTGGAGATGTTCGAAAAAATCACTTTGCTTAAACGCATGCCGTTTCGTCTCACTGAAACCAGCTTTTCTAACAAGGTGATTTTTTCTACCTTCTCTAAATGATCTCAAATTTCATACAGCTGATCTTCTATACATAGATAGATAGATTGTTTCGTTTTTACATTTTTCGAACTTTTTATTTCCCTTTATAATACCCAATTGATTTTCAGGTCAAAACCTCGAAAAACAGCATCATGTATGGCATCATTTTCACCCTAAATTTCAAATTTTGTGAAACTTTCCCTTTTAGATATTCCTTGTTGTTATAGGTATGGCATCATGTATGCCAAATTTGGTTAGGTCTCACTGAAACCAGCTTTTGTAACAAGTTAGGTTTTTTCGACCTTCTCAAAAGGGATTTTTTCTACCTTCTCTAAATGACCTCAAAAATCATACAGACGATCTTCTATACAAAGATAGGTAGATTGTTTCGTTTTTACATTTTTTTGAACTTTTATTTCCCTTTATAATACCCATTTGATTTTCAGGTCAAAACCTCGAAAGTTAACATAAGTAGATGGTGAACCCTTCCAAACTTCAAATACAGAGATAGATAGATTGTTTCGTTTATCATTTTTACCGTGAATAGTAATGGCTACAAGAAATCGGTGATGGTTTATCATTTTTTGCGTGAAAAGTAATGGATACAACAAATCGGTGATGGTTTATCATTTTTTGCGTGAAAATTAATGGCAACAACAAATCGGTGATGGTTTATCATTTTTTGCGTGAAAAGTAATGGCTACAACAAATCGGTGATGGTTTATCATTTTTTGCATGAAAAGTAATGCCTAAAAGAGTTTATAATTTTTAGCGCGTGAAAAATAATACAGAAAACCACCCTTTAGCATACTTAGAGAGTGGAAGGTAACCGCCGACAGAGAGAGAGAGGGGTTATCCTGCCCGTTAGATCATACGATCAACGGTCGGCGGGCACGATCCGCGTGACATGGGCTAGACCAATTAGGGCAATGTTGCACGTCTGCGAGAATTTGTGGAGGGAGAGGGCAAAACTGAGTAGTATCAAGAAATCAAGGGCACCTGAGTAATAAACAGACTAAGGGATTCAAATATGAGATTTAAAAAATGGAAAATGCGTGTTTTGTACAATCAAACCCATCTTGGCCTATCTCAAACTATTTGCAATACAAATATACATTAGTGTGAGAATTGTGGCCTCATTTAGACAAAGTATGTTTTGGGGAAAGCTATTTTGGGAATGGCTTATTGTGGAAAACCATGCACCTTCGTAGCTACTAGGTGATTTGAGAAGTGACAATTTGTGGTAAAACTTGATTTATCTATGACTTATCTATGATTTGAGAAGTGGCAATTTGTGGTAAAGACTCCATGAGTAAGTGCCACTATTTTTTGGAATTTTTGCACATTAAATGACTCATTTAACTAGTTAATTCCATTTGTTGACTCTCTGTTGACCAGCCACTTGAGGGTAAAACTGAGTATATTGCACTAGCCAGTATTAGCACTCAAGGGGAAAACTGAGCACACAAAAAATGCTAGTATAATACTCGAGGGTATACCTGAGTATATCTAAATTTCCAGGGTTAGACTCGAGGACGCGTGTTGCGGTGCAGAAATGGAAGACGTGCAATTGTTGACGCGTAGACGCGGGTCGCGGTGCAGAAGTCGAAGACGTGCAATCGTGGACGCGTGTCGCGTTGCAGACGTGCAGACGTGCAACGGTGGACGCGTAGGACGCGGGTCGCATTAACCACCCCTCGCCTTTATAGACGCCTCCTCCCACTATCTCTGTCACTCTCACTCGCCCACGCAACGCCGCCTCTCTCACGTCCCATCATCTTCTCCAAAGCAAAAAACCCTCTCCCTCTCCCTCTGCCGGCGAGATGGACAAGGAGAATGCGAATCCCATCGTCCACGACGCCGTCGGCTCCAAGCGCGACGCCTCCCTCTTCGACGCCGTCCCCTCAACGGACGTCGCCGCCGTCCCCTCAACGGACGTCGCCGCCTCCTCCGCCGGTGCATCGGAGGCTGCTGCCGCCGGTGGCGGTCAGATCCCGCCGGGATATGACCCCTACGAGCCGGTGCCGTACGTCCCGCCCCCGAACCCCTACGACACCTCCATGGAGGACCCATGGAACGAGGTAACTACGGTTTGCTTCCTTTTTTGTTCCCCATTCCTTTTTGAACCCTATTTTTGCTGGTGTAGATGGATCTGTAGATGGATGAGTATTGGGCTAATATTTGCGCCGATTTTATTCCATTTTGTTTTGATCCCTTCTTGATTTCGTTTAAGATTTGGGGTTCGGCCGTTCGGTTAATTTATGCAAGTAATAATGGGATCTCAATCAGTTAATTTATGCAAGTAATCATGGGATCTCAATCAGTTATTTTATGCACGAATCTGTAACATCCCAAATTTTCAAACAAAGAAGAAAATGAATTTCCTTTTTCCAAAAATGAGAACCAACAAAAACTTTTCTGAATGAGGTGCTATGCATACTACTTGTGCTTGATACTTGTGTTATTGCCATGATGGTTTGTTTATTACTTTGAAATGATCTTAAACCCTAAACCTCACCCCTAGTCTCACCACCCAAGTCAAATTAAAATAAAAAGAAATTAAATAAGAAAAAGGCCTATGTGCCTATGACTATCTTGTCCTATGCACTCCTACTTTGCCCAAATGGTGTGAAACCATCTCTAGACCTAATCTAATACTAAATAAACCCTAAACCATGCCTAAGTGAAGCAAAGAAAAAGAAAATAAGAAACTAAGAAAAATGCACTTCATCACATATGTGGCTATGGCCAATTTTGCAAATCTTTAACCTAGACCCTTTTGGCTTGCACCATTAGTTGTAAATGGATACTAAACACTTATTAACACTTTAGGAATCAAAGAAACACAAATCAAATCAAATTTGAATCAAATATGAGCTTACATACACTAATGGTCAAATTTGACAATTTTAATATCATACCCACTTTGAGCCCTTTTATTAGGAGATTCTCAAACCAAACCCTCTCAACTCTTTGCCCCTCATCCAAGACCTCATCAAGATGAACATTTTTCGTGTTGACCACTTTGACCAAATCATTGACCATTGCTAAAAATAGTCAACCCAAGATGCTACATTGAAACAAATTCTAGATTCCCTCCAAATTTAGAATCTTCACAAATAAATTTCAAAATTCAAACCAATACCATGAGTGGTTGCCAAATATCATTTAGAACCTATCTATGAAGAAACTTAGTAAAATTTACACACACATGAGTGTTTTTACAAGAGAATCAATGAGTTACATAGAGTAAGAATTAGGGTACAACCACTATTCAACACCTCACCTCCTCTCTCTTGTGCTCATCTATAGTGCCACTAGTACCACACCCACTCCTATGACATCACCTAGCATTGACATGACCACCATGACACCAACCATGCCAAGTACATGACATATGCCACACATATTTTTGACTTTGATCATATGTGCACACTCTAGACCCCTCTCACCTTGCCCACCATGTCTCCTAGACTCACCTCACCCCACTTAAGCTTGCAGCACCTTGGTACACAAGAAAAGTATGCACAAAGAACCAATGCCATGCCATGCCACTCCAAATGACATCACCATGCCAACCCTTGTCTTTCTCCCTCTCTGGTCACCCTCACCTTGTCAATCTGACTCATCTCACTCCTATTGACCCTAGACACCTGCTAGACATGACCCTATGTCAAGGAGAGCAAGTGGATGACCACAATGATCATGCCATTGCTCATGATCACCAACCCGTGGCCACCCATGTCCCTCTTCGTGCACACTGCATCCCGTCGCGTCCCACTGCGCCACTAGCTTCCCCTCACTCCCACGCACCTCCTAGACATGACCGTTCGGCCCAGAACGCCCTGTAGCCACGCCGTCGACGACATGGCCACCATGCCGGCCATGCCGCGCCTCCCTCCCCTGGAGCCTATATAAGCCCCCCTGCTCCTTGGATAGCACCACAACACCCAGCAGCTTCACTCCCTCCCTCCTAGCACCGCTCCTCTCCTCTCTTTGCCGCTCATCGGTGCAAGAACTAGCCGGCGGTCACCACCAAAAGCCGCCCAGATTTTTGTCACCATAGCCCTCGAGCCCTACACCAAAGTTGTAGCCCTTGGAAAGAGCTTTCCAACGCACCTAACCCCGCCTCAATCCGAGCTCCGAGGCGAAAGTTACGGCCCCCGCAAGGTTGCAGAATCGCGAGGAAGACGACGGCCCAGCGCCGTCGGATCGTCATCCGACGATCTGCGCGCCCCGCGCGCGGGCGACGTGCATGCGCCATGCACGCACGGCCCGGGCAGCAGCTGGGCCGGCCCACTTCCTTCCCGCCCTCAGTTTTCATTCAAATTTCGTTTTATTTAATTTCTGTGATTTGCTCTCAGATGCTTTGCCAAATCTTTAATAACTTCAAATCTACTCGGTCATTTTTGATAAATTTTATATATTTAGAAAGCTCATGAAAGGCCCCATCCAACCACACTGGATTCAAATCAAAATATGTTGTAGAATTTGAATAGTAAAAATAACAAAGCAGTAACTTTTCAAACTTCAAACAATTATTAAAAATCAACCATAAATGCTTTTGAGTTGATTCCAACTCTCATAATTCACTTTTCAAATACTCTAATTGATTATGTAAAAATATGATATGGGTACTGTATATGATCATGGGTTAGAATCAAATAATGGCTATGTAGCCATTACTAGCCCATTTAAATTATTTCCAAATTTAAGATTTTAAATCTATGAGGTGTAGCACCTCATTTAAATCATCTTCTCAAGTTGTATGAAGTAATGTGATGACCCTTGTTGCTTGGTCTCATATTTGCTCACTTAAGAATATTAAATGATTGCCATAGTAGCATTTAAATTGTTCCAACTAATTATTAAATCATATGGGAAGTATCCCTCTCATTTAAATCTTTGTCTCAAGTAATTCTACATGAGGTAGAGACCATGGGCTATCAATTCTCATATTGAATTATTTGATGATATTAAATCATTACTATGTTGGTATTAAATTGCATGAGGTGCATCACCTCATTTAAATCATTTTCCCAAATGATGAGCATGAAGTGTTGACCTTGGTCAACATGAGTTCATATATTATCATATGAGGAAATTAAATCTTAAACAAGATTCAATGAGAGGAAATTATTTCTCAAAGAATTAAATTGAAACCCTAATCAATATTTGTAATGAGAGGAAATTATTTTTCTTTAAAAGAAAACAAAGTCAACCAACATGTTAAGAATGTGGTGATGTTAGAATAGCTTGTGTGAGCCATTTGTGTGATTAGTCTAGCACTTGAGTATTGTTTGGTGATTGTGTCCTCGTATTCGTTTATAGACGCTAGTACCGGAGACTATCAAGAGGAGGAGGTTTTCTACCAAGAGGAAGAAGAAGAGAACTTTGATCAATACACCAATCAAGGCAAGCTAATATTCTTGCAAAGTGCAAAGCTCTACTAGAGCAAGGCACCAATTTACTTTATGCTTCATGATCCCATCCCAAGTTTTATTTTTACAAGCTTTTACTTTGATTATTATAACTTGCTTTTATAGTTAACTTTGGTCTAGAGATAGAATACTACAAGAGTATCAAAGTTAGCCTAGAACAATCAAAGCTAGTTAGCACCCCTCATGACTAGTTGCTAGTGCTAAATAAATAAAATTGACTACTTTAGATGGGAACATGTGAAATGACATGACTTTGAAAACCTTGGAACGAGAAGTCATTCTATTGAAAGATTTTGAAGTTGAATATGACTTGTGAATGACATGGTGAACTTTACAAAAACTGATGGTTGGGTTCGGATGCGATACCATTCCAATTTTACAAAGTACCCCCACAATACCTGATATGGGTAGGGCTTAACTAGAAGTTTATGTATCTTGGTATGGGTTCCCTCTAAACAAGCGTCATCGGGGTTATGCCAAGGGCTGCCTCCAAAGAAATATAAAATAATGAGAAATGACGTGAAATGAGGTGAATGTCCGTCTCAAGCCCTGTGCAGTTCCCAGGACGGTCTGTCTTCACCGGGAGGCCAAGCTCATGGGGAGAGGTGCCTATACTAGGGTATGTAAGTGAAAGGTTATGGTTGGTAGTCCGCACACGGAGTGTGATAAATCAGGGCCAGTTAACCCTGACGGATTATTGCAAATGTTGTGGCACAAGTGTACGACCTCTGCAGAGTGTAGAACTATTCGAATAGCCGTGTCCACGGTTACGGACGATTGGAAAGGCCATACTGTTCCATCATCAGACCATTTTCAAAAATGCGATCTGTGAAGGGTGACCTGTGATTTGAACTTGAAATGGTGACTTGAATCACAGAGTTGTGGGAATGACACTAATGTTCCCACTTGAGTTAGTTAGCAAATGAAGAGGCTTTTACTAAATGCTTATGAAATAAAATTGGCTTTATGCAAATAAACTTAGAGCTTAGCACCCCTTACTATAGTTGATAGTGCTTACATTAGTATTAGTTTGCGAGTACTTTAAAGTACTCATGGCTTTGTCCCTGGCTATTCAAATGGCCAGACTATGAAGGTGAACAGCAGTACGAGGAAGATGGACAGCAGGACGTCTACAACAACTAGGATCACTCCTGACGTCCACAGTTGCCTGTGGAATAGATGGACCGCAACCGTTACTTCGCTTCCGCTATGTGTTTTGTAATAGGATCTCTAGATCCACTATGATGTATTAAGACTGGATCATGTGATCCCTCTATGTAAGACAATTATGGGTTGTAATGAATGATGTGTTGTGATATCAATCTATTATGTCTCGCAAAAACAATATTCCTGGGATTGCGATGAATGGCATAATAGGCATCTGGACTTAAAAATCCGGGTGTTGACAAGTTGGTATCAGAGCCATTGTTGACCTTAGGAGACCCTAGTTAGAATGGACGTCTGAAAAACTTAGTTTCAAAAACAAATGAAGTGAATATTTATGAAAACTTATCCTCGCTCTTATCCTTGAGATCTTTTCAAAAGAGAAATCCATGCTCTAAATTTCCTTGTAATTCTACATAAAATTTTGCACACTGGATCACTTCTCGAACTTACTCACCTTAATTGCTCACAGATGGAATACCAATGTGAGTCCTATCAGCTTGGCCACGGAGGAGACCTGATGTTCGAGAAGGATTTGAAGCAACTAGTGGAATATTTAGGACGCCCGTATCCCGAGTTCTTCGGAATACCCCTCAACCATCCGTCGGGAGGACCACCTCGGTGGGAAGTTACTGCAGATCTGAGAGGAAAGCTAGGAGCCCCAATATGGGAAACCATATGGTTTTCTGTAACGGGAAACACTTGGAAGGATGGAATAGCCAAAGCCATGCAGGAAGCAATTGCCCGTCTGTGTGGACAAAATGAGAACAAGATCAAGAACACTCGCTTTGTCTACTACCCAAGACATGACCCCATGGGAAGACCACTAACCATGCCACCGCACCCGGAGATGCACTACTATGTCGCATGCCTGGACTTCCTGCTTCACAAGACCCGCAAGGAGTTGGACAACGCCCGCGCTGGTCGCTAAGCACACCACCCATGAAGATGAAGAGTAGTATCACAAAAGCACTATCGTAGGTGTGAGTTGTATCTGTCCCTTTGTATCGTAGAGCGATGAATGGTTCTTAAAACCAACGGTGTGTTAGCTTTGTAATGTGTGATGTTTGGTATGAATGAAAAAGTGTTGTTGGTTTTACCCCCTCAACACTACTCAAGTTTGGAACTTTTTGAATTTAACTCAAACAAACCATAGAAATTTCCCTCTTATCTTATCATCTACCTCAATCTTCAGATGGCCCCACCAACCCGCAGCGCCAACCAGGATGCAATGATGCAAATGCTGCAGATGATGATGGAAGACCGCGAAGCCGAGAGAGCTGAACGACAAGCCAACATTGCTGCACTGCAGCAGATAGCTCAGAACAATCAGGGCCATGGAAACCACGATCACCCTGGATCGAAGCTGAAGAATTTCCAAAACACTAATCCCCCAATGTTTAGTAAGACAGAAGAACCCCTTGATGCGGATGACTGGCTCCAGACAATGGAGAACAACCTAGAAGTTGCGGGAGTAGAAGCCGCAGAGAAAGTACTGTTCGCCACCCATTACCTATCAGGACCTGCCAGAGCCTGGTAGACGAGTGCCCGTGCAATGAATGCGGGACAGATGATGACTTGGGCAGATTTCAAGCTCAAGTTCAGCAAATATCATGTGCCCCAAGGACTGATCAAGAAGATGAGAGACGAGTTCCGGGAACTCAAGCAAGGAAGAATGTCCGTGGTGGAATACCGCGACAGGTTTCTTACTCTGTCAAGGTACGCCCCGGATGAGACCGACACCAACGAGAAAAGGAAGGAGAGATTTCTGAACGGACTGCATGATGAAATGCAAACTGTGTTGGTGAACATTCCGTTCGCTGACCTCGAAGCCCTGGTGGACTCAGCCATCCAGATGGAAGGAAAGCTGCATCAGGCCAATGAGAACCGCAAGCGCAGGATGATGGACCAGAATGGACCCCACCATACCAGAAGTACCGCAACAACTCCTCTGGAGGATTCACTCCAAGACACAACAAGCCCCCTGCTCAGAATTATCGCCCCAACTACACCAACAACAATGGAGGACCCCCGAAGCCCGGAGGCAACAACAACAACAACAGCCACCACAACAACAACAACCCCAACAGCAACAACAACAATGGGAACAACAACAACACCAACACTGGCCCGAGGACTGGAAGCAATGCCATCCCCGTCACCCCCAAAGATAAGTCAACTGTAAACTGCTATGAATGTGGAGTTGTGGGTCACTACTCCAACGAGTGCCCCAAGAAGCTTGCCAAGATGGCCCCCAATACCGCTGCACCTGCCCAGCAGCTGTGTCGCAACTGGAAGGAAGTTTGCCCCAAACTACCTGAACAACCGCAACGGTCGTTACTACCGCATGAATGCCACCGAAGCTCAGGAAGCACTGATACGTCCCCGACGTATCCATAATTTCTGTCGTTCCATGCTTGTTTTATGACAATACTTACATGTTTTGCTTGCACTTTATGATGTTTTTATGCGTCGGAACTAACCTATTAACAAGATGCCACAGTGCGTTCTGTTTCTGCTTTTTGGTTCCAAAGGCTGTTCGGGCAATATTCTCGGAATTGGACGAAATCAACGCCAAAGATCTTATTTTTCCCGGGAGGCTCAGAACACCGAAGGGGAGACGGAGAGGAGGCCCAGGGCCCCGACACCACAAGGCCGCGGCAGGCCCCCGGCCGCGCCGGCCTATGAGGAGGGCGCCCCGGTGCCCCTCCGACGCCGCCTCTTCGCCTATTTAACCCTTTTCGACCTAAAAACACCGTACCACTTGACGAAACCTGAAAGACTCAGGGCGCCGCCACCATCGCGAAACTTCAATTCGGGGGACAGAAGTCTCTGTCCCGGCACCGGACGGGGAAGTGCCCCGGAAGCCATCTCCATCAACGCCATCGCCTCCATCATGCTCCGTGAGTAGTTCCCCCATGGACTACGGGTTCTAGCTGTAGCTAGTTGGTATTCTCTCCCCATGTACTTCAATACAATGATCTCATGAGCTGCCTTACATGATTGAGATTCATCTGATGTAATCGGTGTTGTGTTTGTTGGGATCCGATGGATGATACATTATGATTAGTCTATCTATAAAGTTTGTGAAGTTATTGTTGCTGCAATCTTGTTATGCTTAATGCTTGTCACTAGGGCCCGAGTGGCATGATCTTAGATTTGAGCTCTATAATTATTGCTTAGATTGTATCTACAAGTTGTATGCACATGTCACTGTCCGGAACCAAAGGCCCCGAAGTGACAGAAATCGGGACAACCGGAGGGGATGGCGGTGATGTGAGGGACACATGTTTTCACGGAGTGTTAATGCTTTGCTCCGGTGCTCTATTAAAAGGAGTACCTTAATATCCAGTAGTTTCCCTTGAGGCCCGGCTGCCACCGGCTGGTAGGACAATAGATGTTGTGCAAGTTTCTCATTGCGAGCATGTACGACTAAATATGGAAAACATGCCTACATGATTAATGAATTGATGTTCTTTCTTAATGCCTTATCAATCCTATCAATTGCCCAACTGTAATTTGTTCACCCAACACTTGTTATTGGAGAGTTGCCACTAGTGTAGATAGTTGATACGTCCAAAACGTATCTACTTTCCCGAACACTTTTGCTATTGTTTTGCCTCTAATTTGTGTATTTTGGATACAACTAACACGGACTAACGCTGTTTTCAGCAGAACTGCTCTGGTGTCTCGTTTTTGTGCAGAAATCCAACTTTCGGGAAAATCCCCGGAATTTCTTCAGATGGCCCTATTTTACCAAAATATTGACGGAGCCAGAAGGGCGAAGGAGGTGGAGGCCCGAGGGCCCCACACCATAAGGCGGCGCGGCCCGGGGGGCCCGCGCGGCCCTATGGTGTGGCCCCCTCGGCCGGCCTCCGACGCCCCTTTGGACTACTTATCGGGTTCGACCTAAAAACGCACGAGAGAAGTCGACATCGCCGAAACCCTCCAGAGAGCCGCCACATCGCGAAACTCCGTCGCGGGAGCCAGAAGTCTCCGTTCTGGCACTCCGCCGGGACGGGGAATTGGAGGAGATCTTCACCGCCATCACCGCCAACGCTCTCCATCAACCAGCAATGTTTCCCCCATCCATGTGTGAGTAATTCCCCCGCTGTAGGCTGAAGGGGATGGTAGGGATTGGATGAGATTGGTCATGTAATAGTCATAAGATTGTTAGGGTATAGTGCCTAGTATCCGTAGATGTCACTTTTATGATATTGTTGCAACTTGTTATGCTTAATGCTTGTCACTAGGGCCCGAGTGCCATGATCTCAGATCTGAACATGTTATTGATTCATGATGATATTCGTTGTTTATGATCTTACCTGCAAGTTGTATACACATGTCGCTGTCCGGAACCAATGGCCCCGAAGTGACAGAAATCGGGACAACCGGAGGGGATGGTAGTGATGTGAGGATCACATGTGTTCACGGAGTGTTAATGCTTTGCTCCGGTACTCTATTAAAAGGAGTACCTTAATATCCAGTAGTTTCCTAGAGGCCCGGCTGCCACCGGCTGGTAGGACAAGATGTTGTGCAAGTTTCTCATTGCGAGCACGTACGACTAAATATGGAACACATGCCTATTGATTGATTAGTACTTGGATACCGTTTTATTATCTGCAAATGCCCGCTTTGATTGTTACATGATTTTCTCTCATCCATGCAACGCCCGTTAAATCCGTCCCTGTGCCTACAGTATTTTAATCCTGCTGTTTACTATAATCACTATGCTGTCTTTATTTCACCGTTATTATTTCACTATTTCCACTGCCATAAAACCGTTACTACTGATAAACTCTTGCGAGCAAGTCTGTTTCCAGTGCAGCTGAATTGACAACTCCGCTGTTAAGGCTTACAAGTATTCTTTGTCTCCCCTTGTGTCGAATCAATAAATTGGGTAATACTTCCCTCGAAGACTGTTGCGATCCCCTATACTTGTGGGTCATCAAGACTATTTTCTGGCGCCGTTGCCGGGGAGCATAGCTTTATTTGGAAGTTCACTTGGATTGATATTGTTCGCTGCAAATTCTCCATCATGGGTAAACCTCGCGATACTAAGATCGCCATATTACCATCCACTACAAGAAAAGGTACAACTCTGAGTACCTCTGCTGCTCTTGATTCACCATCTGTGATTGATAAACTTGTTTCACCGCCACATGCTTCGCGTGCTGGTACTTCTGCTGAATCTGAAAATTCTCATAATATTGATAATGTTTCTGCTGTGCTTGATGATAGTGGTTCATTGGGATCTTTTCTAGATGCTACAATTGCTAAGTCTAGACAAATTGAAAATACTGAAACTCCTAATGCTGCTACACCTGTTAATTCACCTGAGTCTGTTGAATATTCTAGTGATGATCTTGATGAAGATTATGTAGAGCTTGATAATGATTTTATTGAAAAATGCAAGGCTACTACTGATGCAAGAAAAATTAAAAAGTTGCTTGCAGAACATGCTGTTAGATATAAACCATCTCCTGATCCTAAATTTGCCACATCTCCTATAAACATTAGGGATAAAGATTATGATTTTTCTCTTGATTTATCTCATATAGCTATTGTTGAGAAAACACCCTTTTGTGGTACTGAAAAAGAAAGTGCTGTTGAACACATGACTGAGTTATCTACTCTTAGTGGCTTGTTTTCTGATGATATTAAGATGCGTACTTATTTTGTCGCTAAAATTTTTCCTTTCTCATTAAAGGATGATGCTAAAACTTGGTATAATAATTTGCCTCCTGGTTCTATTAAAAGTCCAAAAGAATTACTTGATGTTTTCTTCCGTAAATACTTTCCTGCTAGTGCTCAACATGCTGCTTTGCAGAGAATTTATAATTTTGACCAGGAAGATGGAGAGAAATTGCCTGAGGCTTGGGCTAGATTTTGTTCTCTTATTAGAGCTCAGCCTGACCATGATTTGGAAAAGCATGACTTACTTGATATATTTTATAGTGGACTAACTATTGAGTCTAGGGCATACCTGGATAGTTGTGCTGGTTGTGTTTTCAGGAAAAGAACTCCAGACGACGCTGAAGAATTATTGGCTAAAATAGGCCGGAATCATGATGATTGGTCTACACCTGAACCAACCCCGACACCGATAGTGAAGAAGAGGGGTATGATTAAATTGAATGATGAAGATATGAGGGAAGCCAAGAAGTCTCTTAAGGAGAAGGGTATTAAACCTGAAGATGTGAAGAATTTACCTCCTATTGAAGATATATGTGAGACAATTCCCCCTTCATCCATGATTGAGGTACACTCGCTTCAACACTTTACTAGAGAAGATATTCCGTATTCAAAATCTCCTGCTCAATGCTTAGATGAATTTGATAATTATATTGTTAAGCAAGAAAACTTTAATATGAGAGTAGAGAATCATTTAATGGAAAATTCCCGAGCTATTAGTGAATTGCATGGTATTGTGGAGAGAACCTCCAATGATGTTAAGATACTTGTTAAACATTTTCAAATGGTTCAAACTCAAATTGATCAACTTACTAAAGTGCAAAATGACTTGTTGGGAAATAATTCTAAAGAAAAACATGCTTGTGAAGTAACAACTAGAGGTGGTGCTTCTACCCAGGATCCTCTATATCCTGAAGGGCATCCCAAAAGAGTTGAACAAGATTCTCAACCAATTAAAACTAGTGCTCCATCTAAGAAAAAGAAAAAGAAACATAAGAATGTTGTAGAATCCTCTGAACCTGTTAATGATCCTAATAGTATTTCTATTTCTGATGCTGAAACTGAAAGTGGTAATGAACATGATAAAGATAATGATAAGGATGATACTCCTGATAAAGAAGAAATTGAAAAAGAACCTGAAAAGCTTGCTAAAAATAAAAAGTACACTAAAGAAGACTTTATTACTGAGAAGCATGGTAATGAAAGAGAACCTTGGGTTCAAAAGCAAATGCCTTTTCCTGCTAAGAAACTAAAATCAAAGGAGGAGGAACATTATAATAAATTTTGTGATTGGATGAAACCTTTATTTTTGCAAATCCCTTTGACTGATGCTATTAAATTGCCTCCTTATTCAAAGTATATGAAAGATATTGTTACTAACAAAAGGAAAGTCCCCAATGAGGAAATTTCAACTATGCTTGCTAATTACTCCTTCAATGGTAAGATTCCAAAGAAGTTGGGCGACCCAGGTATACCGACTATTCCTTGTTCCATCAAGAATAATTATGTTAGAACTGCTCTATGTGATTTGGGAGCAGGTGTGAGTGTGATGCCTTTTTCTCTTTATAAGAGACTAGCAAAATTGCCCGTGCGTTGCTACGGATTCTTCATCTGCTTCTTAGTCACGCGTGCCACAAGACCTTTGCCGCTATGGCTTCGCCCCTTTTCCTGCTCACCAACAACGTCGTGTCGCACTGGCTTCCCCTTCCTCGAATTTCCATACACACCATCTTGTTCGAAGACCCATCGGCCTACACCTTGTGCTAGCTAGCTCGAGGACTTGTCGGTATGCACAACGCTTTGTCCTGGCTCAGGGCACCAGCGGCTTGCACCGCGTCGTCCTAGATCGAGGTCCCGGTGGCCCACCCTGAGTTGCCCAGCTCGAGTCCTCAAAACCAACGTATGTTTGAGCTATGAAGTATGAACGTGGACTGCAAATTCAATCATTCATAAAAAATGTAAACTAATCAATCTACAAAATCAAGAAGTGACTGACAGTTTTTATTTAACAGAATATCTACAAATATGATTGTTACAAAAACCCAATTATATATAGCTCAGCAAGAGGAAAAGCTAGCTAGTACTTATTATGCTGGTTATTTTTCCTGAATATTTTGGTTGTTATCATCCCAATCAATGCCATAGCTTCTGCCTTTGTAGGCACACTCTGCAGGATCGACGTTCCAAGGAGCAGCCCACCTGATTTCTTTGTCTCAATTCGTAGCAGTACATTCTCGATAATCAAAGTATTTTTCCTCAGAGAAGGCTGCATTGAAATTTTTCTTTGTGAACTCCTGTTCGGGTGCTTACTAATGCTGAATTTAACTGTCATCTGAATAAGTCAGGAGCAATTAAAGTAGAAAAATAGCCTTCGTGCTCATGAACAAACAACCTTTTGATGTTAACGTCGAGTGAAGTACGAAGACTACGCGGCCCCATGCTTAGGAATTCAGACGATATCAGTAATGACACTGGAGATGCAGAGCAGCCTCTGAAAAGCATACGACCAGCCCTTAATCTGGACGTTGTTTAAACCTTCATTGTAGCAGGCCGAATCTCTGCATGACCACGTTGGAAGCAAGCAAGGACGACTTTCGCCATGCACCATGCCTCTTGTTTCTCTTCTCGCAAAGTTCTAGCCTGATCTGTTCACGTCAATCTTCTAGCCGCTGCGGCCGGCTTCTGCTGTCCGCGACAACGCCCATGTCCAACTCTGTCGCCGACTCGAACGCCACGCCACTATCGCGGCCGTCGCGTACTTTCCATGACGATGCTCATGCTCAGCTCCAGCTCCGCTACCGACTCAAACGCTGCACCCATCCGTCATCTGCACAACTCCAATGTCTTGCTCTGCCACCGACTCGAACGCCATACCATGCTCGCAGCCACCCCCTGTTGTCCACCACCGTTCCTCCGCTCGGGTATGTGGATAAACCTGTGGCACGGTGGAATCACTTCGAGAGTCGTCGCCTCGGTCACCAGTGGAGAGAGGATGTGCTCGGACGCAATCAAGCAACTGTCGTCGGCCGATCCTTCGTTATGGTCTGCGCACCACCTCTAGCCTTCGACTGCAGGCCAAGAAGGGAGATCAGCCACCAAGAACGCCAACGCTCGTGGGATGATGGGAGGCCAGTGGGCGCGCGGGTGTTGTCCACGCCGGCTTGCGTGTAGTTCCTTTGTTTCAGAGGCAGTAGTGTGAGGACGACCTGACCATCGGTACCCATGAATGGCTAGGCGAGGCAACTGGAGCAGGGCGCAGCAAGCCATAGCGGCTTTCTGGCAGCTGAAGTTCGCGAAACAGCTGAAGTTCGCGAAACGGCAAGATGTTGGCGAAGTGGGCAGAACGACGGACTCATGGCGAGAGGACGGAGGACTCGAGCCAGGATTTCACGTAGTGCTTCGTGCCGGCGACATCGTCAGAACGGCGAGAGGACGGAGGACTCGGCCATGATTTGTCGTAGTGCTTCGCTCCGGCGAAGTCGTCAGAACGGGGAGACAGCGGAGTCATGGCGATAGGGTAGGATTGCTCGTATTGCTTCTTGGCTTGTACATTTATTTATAGGTGAGCTTGGCAGATCGAGTCCTTGTATGATTCGAGTAGGACGCGAGTTGTACTCGGCTGCAAGGTGGATTCTGTTGCGTGTGTAGCCATCGTGTAGTGTCTATCTCGCTTAACAGGTAAGCAGGCCGGTCTGGGATACACGGACAGGGACGGCCGAAGAGTCCAGGGCATGTTTGGATTAGCATCAAGCGATCGTATGCTCGGATTAGCATCGACGGAAAGGAAAACCTGCGGACGGAGGAAACGAAAATTAGGATATAGAATAGATTTTAACTTACGGGTGGCAGTGGTGGGTAATTTGTATCAACTTTTAGGGCAGTTTTGAATTAGACGAACGACCGAGGGAGAAACTCTTTTGCTTTTATTATTAGGTATAGACTTGATTTAGATAAATTGATACCTACTGATATATCTTTGCAAATGGCTGATAAATCTACTGCTATTCCTGTTGGTTTATGTGAAAATGTTCCTGTTCAAGTTACTCAGCATTGCTTGATATTAACTGATTTCGTTGTGTTGGAAATGCCTGAAGATGATAATATGTCCATTATTCTTGGAAGACCCTTTCTTAATACTGCAGGGGCTGTTATTGATTGCAATAAAGGCATGGTTACTTTCAATGTTGATGATAAGGAACACACTGTCTATTTTCCCAAGAGGATTGATAAAGTATGTGGAGTCAATACAATTTTTAATGTGAAAACTATCAAAGTGGGATCCATTGATTGTCCTATATATGAGCCTAAAGAAGAATATCAAACTCTTGTGATTGGATCCATATCAATTCAATATAAGGTAACATGATTGATTTGAGGTTTATTTCTTCTTATGTCATATAAAATTTATTTGATAGCAAGACTTGATCAACCTTGTTAACAAGTATATTTTATTGCATAAAAGAGCTAAACAACACTTCTTTCTTTCTTTCTCCCTTTCACCTATTTTATTTGCTGTAGCACTTTTATTTTGCAATATGCTTTAGTCATTTAAGATTTTAGAAATCATTTTCCTGCGCAGTAATCATTAATTTAATACCCAGAAATGTGCATTTTTCGAAGTTCTCTAAAAATTACAAAAATTATACCGTTGGTCCTATTTTTCGACGAGGCACCTGGGAGCACCAGAGGATGACCTGTGGGGCACCAGGGGGTGCCACACCATAGGGCGGCGCGGCCAGCAAGGGGGCCGCGCCACCATGTGGTGTGGGCCACCCCTTGCCCCACTACACCATCTCTTCCTCCCAGCACCTTCTCTCTCCCGAAAAAACTCGTACCAAGTTTCTCTCACTCGTGTTTCTGCTCAAGAACTCGCGATTTTTCGATCTCCTTGCTCAGCCCAGATTTCTGTCTGAAATTTGGCACATTTACTCCTTGGTATGTGACTCCTTTGATTGTCCAATTAGAATTTCATTTGGTTGAGTATATCTTGAATATTTTGCTGCTGTAGATAACATGTTTAGTGAGCTTGCATGCTTGTTCTAAGTGGTAGAAATTAGTTTTGATGCATGTTTAGCACTCTAGCAAGTTCCTATAGTAGTTCCCTTCAATTACACACCTTGAAATCAAATTTTATAATGATTGTTGAAAATTTCAGAAAATGGAAGGAGGTGTGCCCCAATTGAACCAAGAAGAATTGGAAGTCCAGCAAGTTTCAAGAGTCAATCGTGAGGAGGGAGTATACCCCTCTTACTACCCATGCGTGGACTTTATGAGAAGTGCGGGGATTTTACAAGATGTGCAAACTCTAATCTCTCGTGCAGGGCTGAGTGGTTTTGTTGAAGGAGAGCCAAGACAATATGCAAAATTAACTATGTCTTTTGTGCAGGACTTCAAGTTCAATTGGTCGCGATCTGACCCCATGGTCCAGTATAAAATTTACAATAAAGCTGTCAACTTGCCATTTAGTGTTTTTTGTGCAGCAATTGGAGTACCGCAATGGGGATCCTGCGAGAAGATCAGGGGAACACCGCGGGAGCTCTCAATCTTTATACAAGGATTTGTAATGGGAGGAGTCTCTCCAATGATGATGGTAAGATTAGGAACGGGTGGTCGATCACAGAAAATGAGCTAAATGCATACATAGAAAGAGAAAGCCGTCGTGCGAGGGAAAATGTGGAGGAGACCGAGGAGCATCCCGACTCTTCATCCGATGCAGCAAGCTCCTCATATCAACATCATGGTCACGTGGAGCCTCCACGATATTCTTCTGCACAGGGGCCTTATTACCACTCCATGTATGATCCACCGGCGTGGAACCCCGACCCTCGTTGGGAATGAACTCCACTTAGGCCAAAAGCCTAAGCTTGGGGGAGGTATACCGGCATCACTCATTCTTTGCATATTATGATTGCTGGATACTTGTACATACTTGTTTAGTCTCTAGAGTGGTTTTCTAATGAGAGGGAGATGATATTTGGGGAAGTGCTGTCCAAAAACAGATTCTGTGCTGTTACCAAAAAAATTCGTACGCACAGCCAGAACGTTATTTTGAGTTGCCAATTTTTGAGCATGTTCCCCAGGTTGTTATCTAACTTTCATTAGTTGAACACTTTTTGGTCTGAGCAATGGAAGATTTTTGTTAAATTCGATTTCTGTACTGCTGTCAGGATTTGGCAGATTTCTGTCATCCTGCTTTTCTGTGTTTCTGTTAGTTTGCATTCTTTTGTTTTCACTTTGTTTCTTTCCTAAAACACAAAAAGACCAAAAATATTTCTGTTGTTTCTCTTCACCATTTGTTTATTTGGTTCCTTGCTCTTAGTTTACTTTATTTGCTATCATTAGTTTGCTATAAGAAAACCCAAAAAGATTTTGCTTTGTTTGCTTGTTTTCTTTCGTCTCGTTTCTAATTCAAAAACACCAAAAATATTTGCTGTTCTTCTTTGGTTTGTAAAGTTCATCATGAGTTCAATGGTCTTCGGTGGCTGGAGCGTGGTTTTCATTTCATATTATCCAAGCTACACAAGTGAAAAGGCAATAATGACGATCTACGACAATCTGATTGTGGTGAGAGGCTGGTATGAACTCTATTTGCTTTCATTTTTGTACATATACTCATCCATATGAGCATGCTTAGTTGGTTCATGTGAGGTATATGTTATTTGAGAAAGTCTAGTAGCTCATGATCTCTCATGTTTAGTTTCAATTTATTAATATGAGTAGCATGTCATGGATGTTTGCTTGCATTGTTTTATTCATAAGTAAGTATGGCATTGTGGTATCCTCCTCTGAATAATTCATTTATATCGACTTGGCACATGCTCACGCATGCATATGACTGAACAAAAAGTCAATTAAGCCTCGATGATTTATATTGCTTCAGAGTTCTTGCATCACTTTTATGCCTCCGTTAATTTATTTTGCCGCAAGCATGATTATGACAGTTACTGCTCTCTTGATTTGTCGCTCCCTAGTCTTTTGCTAGCCTTCACTTGTACTGAGCGGTGACGCCGCTCGTGCTTCCAAACACCTGAAAACCAAGTTGTTCCATAAGTGTCCACCATAAATACCTATGCATGGCATTTCAAACCATTCCAAGTAAATTCTCATGCGCTACCTTTAAAACCTTCAAAATGCTTCTCAATTTGTGTTAATGTTTCATAGCTCATGAGGAAGTATGTGGTGTTTAGCTTTCAACCTTGTCATTTACTTTTGACGGACTCTCATATGGACTAGTGGCACATCCGCTTATCCAATAATTTTGCAAAAAGAGCTGGCAATGGGATTCCCAGTCCCGAATTAATTAACTTAAATAGACACTCCTCCATGGTTTGTGATTGTTGGACGGCACCCGAAGGATTCGGTTAGCCATGGCTTGTGTAAGCAAAGGTTGGGGGAGTGTCATCATCATAATAAAACTTAAATAAAAAGGCACTCCTTCATGGTATGTGATTGATGGCAGGCACCCGAGGATTCGGTTAGCCATGGTTTGTGAAAGAAAGGTTGGAAGGAGTGCCAACCAAAAATAAATAAATGGGAGCCGCTCTTGTGAGTCCGGTTGATGAGGTAGTTAGTGTACCCATTACCATTCGTTGACAACAACAAACACCTCTCAAAATAATTTTACTCCTGTTTTATAAATGAAAAGCTCTAGCGCATGTTAATCCCTGCTTCCCTCTGCGAAGGGTCAATCTTTTATTTTTATGTTGTGTCTCCATTCTTTCTTTGAGCACTATCTTGAGAGCACAACTGTCATTCTTAGTATAATATGCTTGTCTCAAAATATGATTGATTGTGGTATAACTTTGATGCTTTTATCTTTGACAATCACTACTTCTAGTCTTTCTATGAACTCAAGAGGTGCCTCGGCATTTATGTTTTGCCGATCAAATACAGGCAAGCGAGATACCACTTTATCATATTCTCTTATGAACATTGCAATCCTGCTTATATACATGATTCATGGTGCTTATTATTAATTGTTGGTACTTCTCCATGATTGACATAGCTGTTGGATGATCTTATTTGCATGTATCTCATTATGAACTGCTTAAGTATTAGCCATAGCATGAGAATATATACATCATATGAGCAAATGTGTTCGTGAAAGTTCTTTTATCGCTCAGTTGTTAACTGAATTGCTTGAGGACAAGCAATAAGCTAAGCTTGGGGGGAGTTGATACGTCCAAAACGTATCTACTTTCCCGAACACTTTTGCTATTGTTTTGCCTCTAATTTGTGTATTTTGGATACAACTAACACGGACTAACGCTGTTTTCAGCAGAATTGCTCTGGTGTCTCGTTTTTGTGCAGAAATCCAACTTTCGGGAAAATCCTCGGAATTTCTTCAGATGGCCCTATTTTACCAAAATATTGACGGAGCCAGAAGGGCAAAGGAGGTGGAGGCCCGAGGGCCCCACACCAAGGCGGCGCGCGCCCAGGGGGCCCGCGCGGCCCTATGGTGGCCCCTCGGCCGGCCTCCGACGCCCCCTTTGGACTACTTATCGGGTTCGACCTAAAAACGCACGGAGAGAAGTCGACATCGCCAGAAACCCTCCAGAGAGCCGCCACATCGCGAAACTCCGTCGCGGGAGCCAGAAGTCTCCGTTCTGGCACTCCGCCGGGACGGGGAATTGGAGGAGATCTTCACCGCCATCACCGCCAACGCCTCTCCATCAACCAGCAATGTTTCCCCCATCCATGTGTGAGTAATTCCCCCGCTGTAGGCTGAAGGGGATGGTAGGGATTGGATGAGATTGGTCATGTAATAGTCATAAGATTGTTAGGGTATAGTGCCTAGTATCCGTAGATGTCACTTTTATGATATTGTTGCAACTTGTTATGCTTAATGCTTGTCACTAGGGCCCGAGTGCCATGATCTCAGATCTGAACATGTTATTGATTCATGATGATATTCGTTGTTTATGATCTTACCTGCAAGTTGTATACACATGTCGCTGTCCGGAACCAATGGCCCCGAGTGACAGAAATCGGGACAACCGGAGGGGATGGTAGTGATGTGAGGATCACATGTGTTCACGGAGTGTTAATGCTTTGCTCCGGTACTCTATTAAAAGGAGTACCTTAATATCCAGTAGTTTCCCTAGAGGCCCGGCTGCCACCGGCTGGTAGGACAGAAGATGTTGTGCAAGTTTCTCATTGCGAGCACGTACGACTAAATATGGAACACATGCCTATTGATTGATTAGTACTTGGATACCGTTTTATTATTATCTGCAAATGCCCTGCTTTGATTGTTACATGAGTTTCTCTCATCCATGCAACGCCCGTTAAATCCGTCCCTGTGCCTACAGTATTTTAATCCCGCTGTTTACTATAATCACTATCGATGTCTTTATTTCACCCTGTTATTTCACTATTTCCACGCCATAAAACCGTTACTACTGATAAACTCTTGCGAGCAAGTCTGTTTCCAGGTGCAGCTGAATTGACAACTCCGCTGTTAAGGCTTACAAGTATTCTTTCTCCCCTTGTGTCGAATCAATAAATTGGGTAATACTTCCCTCGAAGACTGTTGCGATCCCCTATACTTGTGGGTCATCAGAACCCCGGTCCATCTTTCATCATCATATACTCGTTCTACATGTCAACTATTTTTTGGTACCATTGCTCTCATATTACCACTACTGCTGCTGTGTTACTGTTACTATTGCTCTCATATCATCTACTTTCACATCACCCCTTGCTAGTGCTTTTCCAGGTACTGAATTGACAACTCAGTTGTTAAGGCTTATAAGTATTCTTTACCCCCCTCGTGTCGAATCAATAAATTTGGGTTTTACTTCCTCGAAGACTGTTGCGATCCCCTATACTTGTGGGTTATCAAGACTATTTTCTGGCGCCGTTGCCGGGGAGGCATAGCTCTACTCATAAGTTCACCTGGGGAGTACACTCTACCTCTCTCTGCTTTTATTTTATTTTGTCTTGCTAGTTTACTTCTATCTAGTTTATTTGTGCTTAGTTTATTTTTGTCCAGTATTATTTTGCTTAGTTTACTTTTGTCTAGTTTATTTTTGTCTTGTTTTATTTTCCCTATATACCCGAAAATCCATAAAAATTTGAAAAACCTAAAAATTAAAAACTGCTATTATGGGAGAACCATTAACCTACTTGGAGCTTATAGAATGTTATAATAATTATAGAGAATCAAGAACTGGTAAAATAATGAGTGCTATGATAGAGAAATTAAATACAATTGCTAGAATCTTGCTTGACGCCATAATATAAACTGTTGCTCTCAACAGGATACTAAACATCTTAAATTTCAATGTGGCTTTAGTGAGGAATTTTTAATTAAGAACTATAATCGGAATTGCTATATTCATTATGGGTTCGAAGAGGTAGAACAATTTGTCTTATTTATGGGAGCCTCCGAGATAGAATCCTTCATGGTTGAGAATTATGAAACTTGTGTTGTTTGTAAGGGCCTTAAAGATTATGTCTCTACTATCCTTAATTCTTGCATAGAATGCTACAGTAGGAATCCTTATATCCTTGATTATAAAGAGAGACACATTAATGCACAAGAATGCACTCACAATTTGCAGGAACCGGTGGAAGAAGAAATTGATGAACCTGAAAGCTCATTGGATGAAAAAGAGGAGGAAATTGATGAACCTGAAAGCTCATTGGATGAAAAAGAAGAAGAGAGCGACGAACAAAAGGAGGAAGAATGGATTAGCTACCCATGCCAACCTTCTAATGAGAGTAACTCTTTATCTCTTACACTATTTGATTGTCCTCCATGCTTACCGGAAGAGGTTGAATGTTATGTTCCTGTGGATTCTCTTGAAATAGTACCTATGAGTAATACTTGTGAGAATGATTATGCTACTGTTATATATGATAATCCATGCTACTTTGATAAATCTTATGATAATGCTTTGTTTGTGCCTGATGTCGAAATGCATGGTACTAAAGAATTTTGCTTGGCAAATGTTTATGATAAAGCTCTAGATGATGGTCCTATGTTACTTGATAATATTAATTGTACTACTAATGAAAATGGGATTGGAGAGTTCTTGACTTATTCTATGAGTCCCATATCTATTGAGATTGATCACCTACCTTGTTATATTATTAATAAAAGTAAGTTTGAAAGTTTTAATTCCACTATTCTTGAACTTGATAAAAATTATGTGTTTGGAAATCATGAAAAGTATGCTGCATGTGATAGTTATATTGTTGAGTTTATTCATGAAGCTACTGAAAATTATTATGAGAGAGGAAAATATGGTTGTAGAAATTTTCATGGTACTAATACACCTCTCTATATGCTGAAATTGCTGAAGTTACTCTTGTTCTATCTTGCTACGCTTGTCACTTTGTTCTTCATGAATTTATTTGTGTACAAGATTCCTATGCATAGGAAGTGGGTTAGACTTAAATGTGTTTTGAATTTGCTTTTTGATGCTCTCTTTTGCTTCAAATACTATTTCTTGCGAGTGCATCATTAAAACTGCTGAGCCCATCTTAATGGCTATAAAGAAAAGAACTTTTTGGGAGATAACCCATGTGTTATTTTGCTACAGTACTTTGTTTTATATTTGTGTCTTGGAAGTTGTTTACTACTGTAGCAACCTCTCCTTATCTTAGTTTTGTGTTTTGTTGTGCCAAGTGAAGCCTCTAATCGAAGGTTGATACTAGATTTGGATTTCTGCGCAGAAACAGATTTCTATCTGTCACGAATCTGGGCTGTTTTTCTGTAGGAAACTCAGAAAAATCTGCCAATTTACGTGCGTGATCCTCAGATATGTACGCAACTTTCATTAGTTTTGAGTTTTCTGATTTGAGCAACGGAAGTACCATTTTAAAATTCGTGTTTACTGGCTGTTCTGTTTTGGCAGATTCTGTCTCTGTTTTTTGCATTGTCTCTTGTGGACTTTAAGCGAGCTTTTCTAGACATAGAGAGCTGTAGCTAATGTTTTATTGAGTTCTTGCAATGTGCCACTACAGGACCAAGGTGGATTCAAATTTTTTTGAGTACTAACCCCTCTAATGAAGTTTATGAGAAGTTTGTTGTGAAGGAAGTTTTCAAGGGTCAAGAGAGGAGGATGATATATGATCAAGAAGAGTGAAAAGTCTAAGCTTGGGGATGCCCCCGTGGTTCATCCCTGCATATTTCAAGAAGACTCAAGCGTCTAAGCTTGGGGATGCCCAAGGCATCCCCTTCTTCATCAACTTATCAGGTTCCTCCCTGAAACTATATTTTTATTCAGTCACATCATATGTGCTTTACTTGGAGCGTCTGTGTGTTTATTTTTCGTTTTGTTTATGTTTGAATAAATTCGGATCCTAGCAATCCATGTTTGGGAGAGAGACACGCTCCGCTTTTTCATATGAACACTTGTTCTTCGTTTTACTTTTAATGTTCAATGAATAAAAGTTGGAAGCTACAATATTTATCTTTATTTGGTTGGGAAAAGAAAATGCCTCATATGTCTTGGATAATTTGATACTTGGCAATTGTTTTGAGCTCTCAAGTAGATCATAAGTTTTTGCATGTAGTTTAAACCTATTAGTGGAGAACTACCGTAGAGCTTGTTAAAATTGGTTTGCATAATTGATCTCTCTTAAGGTCTAGATATTTTCTGGTAAAAGTGTTTGAGCAACAAGGAAGACAGTGTAGAGTATTATAATGCTTGCAATATGTTCTTATGTAAGTTTTGCTGTACCGGTTCATACTTGTGTTTGCTTCAAATAACCTTGCTAGCCTAAACCTTGTACTGAGAGGGAATACTTCTTGTGCATCCAAAACCTTGAGCCAAAACCTATGCCATTTGTGTCCACCATACCTACCTACTATGTGGTATTTCCTGCCATTCCAAAGTAAATTGCTTGAGTGCTACCTTTAAATAATTCAAAATGCTTCTCAATTTGTGTTAATGTTTCATAGCTCATGAGGAAGTATGTGGTGTTTAGCTTTCAACCTTGTCATTTACTTTTGACGGACTCTCATATGGACTAGTGGCACATCCGCTTATCCAATAATTTTGCAAAAAGAGCTGGCAATGGGATTCCCAGTCCCAAATTAATTAATTTAAATAGACACTCCTCCATGGTTTGTGATTGTTGGACGGCACCCGAAGGATTCGGTTAGCCATGGCTTGTGTAAGCAAAGGTTGGGGGAGTGTCATCATCATAATAAAACTTAAATAAAAAGGCACTCCTTCGTGGTATGTGATTGTTGGCACCCGAGGATTCGGTTAGCCATGGTTTGTGAAAGAAAGGTTGGAAGGAGTGCCACCCAAAAATAAATAAAATGGGAGCCGCTCTTGGGAGTCCGGTTGATGAGGTAGTTAGTGTGCCCACTACCATTCGTTGACAACAACAAACACCTCTCAAAACTTTTACTTTTATGCTCTCTTTATGTTTTCAAAACCAAAGCTCTAGCACAAATATAGCAATCGATGCTTTCCTCTTTGAAGGGCCATTCTTTTACTTTATGTTGAGTCAGTTACCTAATTCCTTCCACCTTAGAAGCAAACACTTGTGTCAACTGTGCATTGATTCTTACATACTTGCATATTTGCATTCATCATATTACTCTATGTTGACAATATCCATGAGATATACATGTTGAAAGTTGAAAGCAACCGCTGAAACTTATATCCTCCTTTGTGTTGCTTCGATGCCTTTACTATGAACTTATTGCTTTATGAGTTAACTCTTGTGCAAAACTTTTGATGCTTGTCTTGAAAGTACTCTTCATGAAAAGTTTTGCTATATGTTATCTACTTGTTAGCAACTATAGATCATTGCCTTGAGTCACTTCATTCATTTCATATGCTTTGTAATAGTATGATCAAGGTTATGTAAGTAGCATGTCACTTCAGAAATTATCTTTGTTATCGTTTTACCTGCTCGGGACGAACTAAGCTTGGGGATGCCGATACGTCCCCGACGTATCCATATTTCCTCGTTCCATGCTTATTTTATGATAATACTTACATGTTTTGCTTGCACTTTATGATGTTTTTATGCGTTTTCCGGAACTAACCTATTAACAAGATGCCACAGTGCCGTCTGTTTCTCTGTTTTTGGTTAAAGGCTGTTCGGGCAATATTCTCGGAATTGGACGAAATCAACGCCAAAGATCTTATTTTTCCCGGGAGGCTCCGAACACCGAAGGGGAGACGGAGGGAGGCCAGGGCCCACACCACAAGGCCGCGGGGCAGGCCCTGGCCGCGCCGGCCTATGAGGAGGGCGCCCTGGTGCCCCTCTGACGCCGCCTCTTCGCCTATTTAACCCCTTTCGACCTAAAAACACCGTACCGCTTGACGAAACTCCAGAAAGACTCCAGGGCGCCGCCACCATCGCGAAACTTCAATTCGGGGGAAGTCTCTGTCCCGGCACCTCGCCGGATGGGGAAGTGCCCTCTAAGCCATCTCCATCAACGCCATCGCCTCCATCATGCTCCGTGAGTAGTTCCCCCATGGACTACGGGTTCTAGCTGTAGCTAGTTGGTATTCTCTCCCCCATGTACTTCAATACAATGATCTCATGAGCTGCCTTACATGATTGAGATTCATCTGATGTAATCGGTGTTGTGTTTGTTGGGATCCGATGGATGATACATTATGATTAGTCTATCTATAAAGTTTGTGAAGTTATTGTTGCTGCAATCTTGTTATGCTTAATGCTTGTCACTAGGGCCCGAGTGGCATGATCTTAGATTTGAGCTCTATAATTATTGCTTAGATTGTATCTACAAGTTGTATGCACATGTCACTGTCCGGAACCAAAGGCCCCGAAGTGACAGAAATCGGGACAACCGGAGGGGATGGCGGTGATGTGAGGGACACATGTTTTCACGGAGTGTTAATGCTTTGCTCCGGTGCTCTATTAAAAGGAGTACCTTAATATCCAGTAGTTTCCCTTGAGGCCCGGCTGCCACCGGCTGGTAGGACAATAGATGTTGTGCAAGTTTCTCATTGCGAGCACGTACGACTAAATATGGAAAACATGCCTACATGATTAATGAATTGATGTTCTTTCTTAATGCCTTGTCAATCCTATCAATTGCCCAACTGTAATTTGTTCACCCAACACTTGTTATTGGAGAGTTGCCACTAGTGTAGATAGCTGGGAACCCCGGTCCATCTTTCATCATCATATACTCGTTCTACATGTCAACTATTTTCTGGTACCATTGCTCTCATATTACTACTATGCTGCTGTGTTACTGTTACTATTGCTCTCATATCACTGCTACTTTCACATCACCCCTGTTGCTAGTGCTTTTCCAGGTGCAGCTGAATTGACAACTCAGTTGTTAAGGCTTATAAGTATTCTTTACCTCCCCTTGTGTCGAATCAATAAATTTGGGTTTTACTTCCCTCGAAGACTGTTGCGATCCCCTATACTTGTGGGTTATCAGCACCCAAGACCATGCAGAGTATGTCCTCCTGTTAATCCAATTGCCCAATCTCTCTTAGGAACCTAACTTTTCTTAAAATCTCGGGACGAGATTTGTTTAAGGGGGAAGGGTTTGTAACATCCCAAATTTTCAAACAAAGAAGAAAATGAATTTCCTTTTTCCAAAAATGAGAACCAACAAAAACTTTTCTGAATGAGGTGCTATGCATACTACTTGTGCTTGATACTTGTGTTATTGCCATGATGGTTTGTTTATTACTTTGAAATGATCTTAAACCCTAAACCTCACCCCTAGTCTCACCACCCAAGTCAAATTAAAATAAAAAGAAATTAAATAAGAAAAAGGCCTATGTGCCTATGACTATTTTTGTGAAACTTCTAATTAGACCTTTCTACCTTTTTTAGATGTTTTGAAAACATCAACAAACTTCATCTAGTACTTCCCCAATCAAAACCAAGGTGAAACAAAAAGAAATAAAAGAAAATTAAACATATGCATAGAAGCATATGTGGCACTTAGCCATTTTATCAAATCTTGTCCTATGCACTCCTACTTTTCCCAAATGGTGTGAAACCATCTCTAGACCTAATCTAATACTAAATAAACCCTAAACCATGCCTAAGTGAAGCAAAGAAAAATAAAATAAGAAACTAAGAAAAATGCACTTCATCACATATGTGGCTATGGCCAATTTTGCAAATCTTTAACCTAGACCCTTTTGGCTTGCACCATTAGTTGTAAATGGATACTAAACACTTATTAACACTTTAGGAATCAAAGAAACACAAATCAAATCAAATTTGAATCAAATATGAGCTTACATACACTAATGGTCAAATTTGACAATTTTAATATCATACCCACTTTGAGCCCTTTTATTAGGAGATTCTCAAACCAAACCCTCTCAACTCTTTGCCCCTCATCCAAGACCTCATCAAGATGAACATTTTTCGTGTTGACCACTTTGACCAAATCATTGACCATTGCTAAAAATAGTCAACCCAAGATGCTACATTGAAACAAATTCTAGATTCCCTCCAAATTTAGAATCTTCACAAAAAAATTTCAAAATTCAAACCAATACCATGAGTGGTTGCCCAATATCATTTAGAACCTATCTATGATGAAACTTAGTAAAATTTACACACACATGAGTGTTTTTACAAGAGAATCAATGAGTTACATAGAGTAAGAATTAGGGTACAACCACTATTCAACCACTATTCACCACCTCACCTCCTCTCTCTTGTGCTCATCTATAGTGCCACTAGTACCACACCCACTCCTATGACATCACCTAACATTGACATGACCACCATGACACCAACCTTGCCAAGTACATGACATATGCCACACATATTTTTGACTTTGATCATATGTGCACACTCTAGACCCCTCTCACCTTGCCCACCATGTCTCCTAGACTCACCTCACCCCACTTAAGCTTGCAGCACCTTGGTACACAAGAAAAGTATGCACAAAGAACCAATGCCATGCCATGCCACTCCAAATGACATCACCATGCCAACCCTTGTCTTTCTCCCTCTCTGGTCACCCTCACCTTGTCAATCTGACTCATCTCACTCCTATGAACACCACCCTACCATAGTTGACCCCAAAAACCCACTTGCACCACCCAATGCCACACCATGCCACTCACATGATCACCACTATGTCACCACCTGCCCTGGCTCTTTTCCCTCTCTCTCACCATGTCTTTCCGCTTGATATTGACCCTAGACACCTGCTAGACATGACCCTATGTCAAGGAGAGCAAGTGGATGACCACAATGATCATGCCATTGCTCATGATCACCAACCCGTGGCCACCCATGTCCCTCTTCGTGCACACTGCATCCCGTCGCGTCCCACTGCGCCACTAGCTTCCCCTCACTCCCACGCACCTCCTAGACATGACCGTTCGGCCCAGAACGCCCTGTAGCCACGCCGTCGACGACATGGCCACCATGCCGGCCATGCCGCGCCTCCCTCCCCTGGAGCCTATATAAACCCCCCTCCTCGCTTGGGACAGCACCACACCATCCCACAGCATCCTCCCCTCCCTCCTAGCACCGCTCCTCTCCTCTCTTTGCCGCTCATCGGTGCAAGAACTAGCCGGCGGTCACCACCAAAAGCCGCCCAGATTTTTGTCACCATAGCCCTCGAGCCCTACATCAAAGTTGTAGCCCTTGGAAATAGCTTTCCAACGCACCCAACCCCGCCTCAATCCGAGCTCCGAGGCGAAAGCTACAGCCCCCGCAAGGTTGCAGAATCGCGAGGAAGACGACGGCCCAGCGCCGTCGGATCGTCATCCGACGATCTGCGCGCCCCGCGCGCGGGCGACGTGCATGCGCCATGCACGCACGGCCCGGGCAGCAGCTGGGCCGGCCCACTTCCTTCCCGCCCTCAGTTTTCATTCAAATTTCGTTTTATTTAATTTCTGTGATTTGCTCTCAGATGCTTTGCCAAATCTTTAATAACTTCAAATCTACTCGGTCATTTTTGATAAATTTTATATATTTAGAAAGCTCATGAAAGGCCCCATCCAACCACACTGGATTCAAATCAAAATATGTTGTAGAATTTGAATAGTAAAAATAACAAAGCAGTAACTTTTCAAACTTCAAACAATTATTAAAAATCAACCATAAATGCTTTTGAGTTGATTCCAACTCTCATAATTCACTTTTCAAATACTCTAATTGATTATGTAAAAATATGATATGGGTACTGTATATGATCATGGGTTAGAATCAAATAATGGCTATGTAGCCATTACTAGCCCATTTAAATTATTTCCAAATTTAAGATTTTAAATCTATGAGGTGTAGCACCTCATTTAAATCATCTTCTCAAGTTGTATGAAGTAATGTGATGACCCTTGTTGCTTGGTCTCATATTTGCTCACTTAAGAATATTAAATGATTGCCATAGTAGCATTTAAATTGTTCCAACTAATTATTAAATCATATGGGAAGTATCCCTCTCATTTAAATCTTTGTCTCAAGTAATTCTACATGAGGTAGAGACCATGGTCTATCAATTCTCATATTGAATTATTTGATGATATTAAATCATTACTATGTTGGTATTAAATTGCATGAGGTGCATCACCTCATTTAAATCATTTTCCCAAATGATGAGTATGAAGTGTTGACCTTGGTCAACATGAGTTCATATATTATCATATGAGGAAATTAAATCTTAAACAAGATTCAATGAGAGGAAATTATTTCTCAAAGAATTAAATAGAAACCCTAATCAATATTTGTAATGAGAGGAAATTATTTTTCTTTAAAAGAAAACAAAGTCAACCAACATGTTAAGAATGTGGTGATGTTAGAATAGCTTGTGTGAGCCATTTGTGTGATTAGTCTAGCACTTGAGTATTGTTTGGTGATTGTGTCCTCGTATTCGTTTATAGACGCTAGTACCGGAGACTATCAAGAGGAGGAGGTTTTCTACCAAGAGGAAGAAGAAGAGAACTTTGATCAATACACCAATCAAGGCAAGCTAATATTCTTGCAAAGTGCAAGGCTCACTAGAGCACACTCACCAATTTACTTTATGCTTCATGATCCCATCCCAAACCCTATTAGATTATTGCTTGTTCTTTTTCTTTAGTGCATCATAGCATATGCATCATATCATCAACAAGATTTTATCAAATAAAAATTATTTTTAAATAAAAACTATTTCAGTTTGCCTCTCATATGGTTTTATTAAACCCTCTCTAAACTTTTCTTTTAATAAAACCCCTCTCCCTCCCCGGGCTCCTCTTTCTCTAACCCTGGACCCTATCACTCCAGTGGCCCAACTCCTCCACCATCTCTCCCTCTCTCCCCAGCAGCCCATCATCTTCCTGGCCCAAGTCCACTCGCGCACCTTCGTGGAAAAGACCTCCTCCGTCTTCCTCCACGAGGGCGTGAGCGTGGTCCTCCCTCAACCACCGCACCACCACCAAGCCCTCCTTTTTCCCCTTCTTTAATCCCATCCGAGGCTTCCCAAACCCTAGCGCTCCCCCTCCCTCCCTCGCCGCCGCCACCCTCTTTCTCCTCCTCTTCCCCTACTTCTCTCTCGTTCTCTCGTAACCAACGGGAAAACCCCACGCATTCCTCCACTCGCCATAGCACCGCCGCCATGGACGCTCCCTCGCCAAGCTGAAGGTACCGAAAGATGCGCCTCGTCTCACCGTCCTCTACGCCAAAGGAATTGACCCGCGCGCCCCGTACCGACGACACGGTCGCAGCATTCCTCCTCCGTCTCCGGCGAGCTAATCTCGATTCCGGCCGCTCTAGTCCGTCCCCGGCCTCCCGACCTCGCCATGACCTTCCTGGTGAGTTTCCGCGCATGAGGGACCTCTTCCCATCTCTTTCCCGCTTCTTCGCTGTCCCACTGCGTTGACCGGCAAGCTGCCGCAGACCACGTCGGCGGCCTTCCTCCGGTGGTTCCCCGCTCCAAGCTCGACCACCATCAAGTTCACCATGGCGAGGCGCAACCCCGCCCCTCGCGTCGTCCCGATTCCCTCGAAATCCGTAGATCGAAACTCGTCCGCAAGCTCCCGCCATGGCTGGCTCTTCCTGATCTTCCTGTCGGCCTTGTTGAAAAGGCTGCGCTTCTCTTTCCAAATAACATCAGACGCATAGCCCAGTGGTTCGTTCCTTTGTCTGGCTTGTGGAGATCCTGAGTTCAATTCCTGTCATTGGCAATTAAAACCCAGCTTTTTTTTGCTGTTTTTGCCAGATCTGCTAGATCTTATGCATATGGGCCTCAGCCCACCGTCCTGAGCATCTTCGTCGCCCAGAGCGCGGTAGGCAGCTATCCGTCGCCCGCAGTAGGCCAGATCGGGCCCAAGACAGTGCAGGTCCAGCCCGGCTCGTCCCTTCCCATTTTGTTTTTTTGCAGAAAATGTACAAATCTTGCAAAATTCATATCTCTCAAACCGTTTGTCGGAATGCAAAGTATTTTATATGAAAATCTATCAGAAAAATGTGAGGAATCTAAATATGCCATCCATGCTTGCTGTTGCATCATGCATCATACAAATTCGTGCTAGTTTGCATTATCACCTAATATGTAACATATGGAATATGTGGGATATTATATAAATGTTGTCCCGGTTCCATTTAACTTTGAAGTAGCTCATCCTTGCCATGCTATGCCATGCTAACCAACACTTAAATTTGCCGGTAGAAATGCAACTCCAAACCTAATTTGCTTGTCCGGGGTTCCGACTCCGCTTAATATGGATAAGTTGCATTGCACCATCATTGCCATGTCATGCATGCATATCTTGATCATGCTGATTCTTCTTTATCCGTAGTAGTAAGATTGCATGCGTTGTGTGTTCCAGCATTTGCTTCTTCCCGGATAGGATCACGAAGTGGTGTTGTGAGATACGACAAGTTCTCCGGCAGTTCTTCTGCAACCTTTAACAGGCGAGCCCTCTCTCTTCACCTACTCTCCCTCGCATTGCTATCCTTATGTTGCGCTTCTTTATCGAGTCACGTCTCCTATTCCACTTGTTTACCATAATAATCCTATATATATCATTCCTTAACCATAGCCGTTGCTTGATGTTTGAGCCTTGCGAGTCGTAGGCGTGTTTAGGCTCTGTTGTTTATCTCGATCTGTTATCGGGATATGTTGGGTTGTTGGGAGGTTATCACATGCTATATCACTTGTTGGAGAAACTCATGCTTTACTTTATTGTTAACAACTAAAATTGTAAGCAGAGGCATCTGTGAGCCCCTTTGCGAAAGCATCGGAACTTTGACTCGCTAATGTCCCCTAGGACCCGAGTTCTTGTTATCTGTTCCGAGATTGAGCGCTCTACCCGTACGTGGGGGAGTGGGACCCCCATCACCCACTACCTTTCCTCGAGTCTGTTTATTGGGAGCCACAACCTTGGTTTTATTTGCTCATATGCACGATGCACGATTTACTTCATGTTGCCTTCGGGTGTTTATTTCTGTACTGTACTCATATTGCGTGCCGACTTATCCTTGGCCGGTCGTTAGTGCCCGCCTTGGACGCCATCGCAACCTCTGGGTCCGTATCGGAGTACGGCCGGACTTCGTCACGGGTAGCTTAGTTGGGTGGCTCCCATTAAACTTTCTCTTGCATTGGGAACGGTCTTGATGTGAGACTCCACCTGTAGTAAGTGGGTTCGAGCATGCGTATGGTTACATTTGGGCAACCCCTGCAGGGTGTACATCTTATCGATAAGCCGTGTCCGCGGTTATGGACGACTTGGAATTGTATGGCTTGATCATAGAACAACTTACACCTTATACTTGTTGTTAATAATCTGATAATAACTTGCGTAGTAATATAGCATTACTACAACCGATACCTAATAAAACTTGTCCACCGTTGAGTGCCTTTTACATTGCCTCTTCGCTTTGTTGAAGGGGATATGTGTAATCGGCTGGGTTATGTTTGTGTAGTATTTATCTGTTACCTTGTGCGCTCTCTTATCTTCTCTGAGTAGACGGATGTTGTAGCGTGTCTCTATTGGTTATAGTTTTGCTGCCGCTAAACCTACCATATAGCCCCAGGCGATATATGTATTCGCCCGGCGAGCATAGCCATTTCTAGTCTCGCTAAGTACGTGCCGGAGTTCGTTCCTTGGTACTTACTCTCGCCTTTTCTTCTTTCTCTTTTGCTTCCTCCCTTTTGTCGGCAACCGATTGCCCGACTTTGACAGTACGAGATGACGACGTTAGCAAGGTTACCTTTCCGGCTTGGCCTGGGCTATGGACGCCACTGGTTATCTTCAGGACTCTTAGTCCAATTTGTATCTTGTCCGTACTCGGACGTATTTGATCTTCTTTATGAGTTGGATCTTTGTATGTATATATTTGTATCTTGACTCGTTGGAGTCGTTGTTGTAATATATGTTTCTTGTGGGCTCTATTGTAATCTTGTTGTAATGTTACCGCTCGTGTTAATTCCTCTGGCATCACGTGTGTGATTCTTCGCGCACGTCGTGTCGGAGGGCGTCTCGAATCGATATCGTGCGGATTTCGGCGGAATCGCTGGAATCCTCGTATGGTACCGGTTCCGGGGCGTCACAAGTTGGTATGAGAGCGGTTGACGGTACCCCACTAGTCCGTAGCAGATAGCCTTGCCAACGGTCGTTGAGTTAGAGTGTCAAAACCTATTTTCGAAAATTCGTTGGGTAGTTCTGATTAGCTCTGATTTTTCTCCTTACCTCTATTCTTTCTCATCTTACCTATGCGAGTTTTGAGTCTTCTCTCTTATCTGAGTTTTTCCGAGTCAGCAGATCCGACGCGGGTTGGACGATCCTTGCCCCTCACCTATTAGGACCGATCTTCTGAGGATCTCGATTAAGCGCATCATCAACACCGGAACAACAACTTCTTGTTAGTGGTGTCGACCGATCAGCATGGAGCAACAATTCTTGTTAGTGGTGTCGAGGAGATCGACACGACGCCAGAAGACCCGATAGTTCACCTCTCTCCCCCGTACCATGGCGTGGGATCTCGGGGCGCGATCCCTTGTTAGTGGTGTCGATTGTAACGGCCCCGGATAAAACCCTATTAGATTATTGCTTGTTCTTTTTCTTTTAGTGCATCATCATAGCATATGCATCATATCATCAACAAGATTTTATCAAATAAAAATTATTTTTAAATAAAAACTATTTCAGTTTGCCTCTCATATGGTTTTATTAAACCCTCTAAACTTTTCTTTAATAAACCCCTCCTCCCGGGCTCCTCTTTCTCTAACCCCGACCCTATCACTCCAAAGTGGCCCAACTCCTCCACCATCTCTCCCTCCCCAAGACCCATCATCTTCCGGCCCAAGTCCACTCGCGTACTCCTTCGGTGGAAAAGACCTCCTCCTGCGTCTTCTCCACGAGGGCGCGTGAGCGTGGTCCTCCTCAACCACCGCACCACCACCAAGCCCTCCCCTTTTCCCTTCTTTAATCCCATCCGAGGCTTCCCCAACCCTAGCGCTCCCCTCCTCCCTCACGCCGCCGCCACCCTCTTCTCCTCCTCCTCTTCCCTACCCTCTCGTTCTCAGAACTAACGAAGGGAAAACCCCACGTACCTCCTCCACTCGCCATAGCACCGCCGCCATGGACGCTCCCTCGCCAAGCTGAAGGTACCGAAAGATGCGCCTCGTCTCACCGTCCTCTACGCCAAAGGAATTGACCCGCGCGCCCGTACGACGACACGGTCGCAGATTCCTCCTCCGTCCGGCGAGCTAATCCGATTCCGCCGCTCTAGTCCGTCCCCGCCTCCCGACCTCGCCATGACCTTCCCGGTGAGTTTCGCGCATGAGGACCTCTTCCCATCTGTTTCGCTTCGCTGCCCACCGCGTTGGACAGCGCTTGGCCGCGCAGGACCACGTCGGCGGCCTTCCTCCGTGGTTCCCCGCTCCAAGCTCGACCACCATCAAGTTCACCATGGCGAGGCGCAACCCCGACGCCGTCGTCCGATTCCTCGAAATCCGTAGATCGAAACTTCCCGCAAGCTCCCGCCATGGTTGGCTCTTCCATCTTCCGTCGGCCTTGTTGAAAAGGCTGCGCTTCTCTTTCCAAATAACATCAGACGCATAGCCCAGTGGTTCGTTCCTTTGTCTGGCTTGGGAGATCCTGAGTTCAATTCCTGTCATTGGCAATTAAAACCCAGCTTTTTTTGTTGTTTTTGCCAGATCTGCTAGATCTTATGCATATGGGCCTCAGCCCACTCGTCCTGAGCATCTTCGTCGCCCAGAGCGCGGTAGGCAGCTATCCGTCGCCCGCAGTAGGCCAGATCGGGCCCAAGACAGTGCAGGTCCAGCCCGGCTCGTCCCTTCCCATTTTGTTTTTTTGCAGAAAATGTACAAATCTTGCAAAATTCATATCTCTCAAACCGTTTGTCGGAATGCAAAGTATTTTATATGAAAATCTATCAGAAAAATGTGAGGAATCTAAATATGCCATCCATGCTTGCTGTTGCATCATGCATCATACAAATTCGTGCTAGTTTGCATTATCACCTAATATGTAACATATGGAATATGTGGGATATTGCATAAAGGTTGTCCCGGTTCCATTTAACTTTGAAGTAGCTCATCCTTGCCATGCTATGCCATGCTAACCAACACTTAAATTTGCCGGTAGAAATGCAACTCCAAACCTAATTTGCTTGTCCGGGGTTCCGACTCGCTTAATATGGATAAGTTGCATTGCACCATCATTGCCATGTCATGCATGCATATCTTGATCATGCCGATTCTTCTTATCCGTAGTAGTAAGATTGCATGCGTTGTGTGTTCCAGCATTTGCTTCTTCCCGGATAGGATCACGAAGTGGTGTTGTGAGATACGACAAGTTCTTCTGCAACCTTTCACAGGCGAGCCCTCTCTCTTCACCTACTCTCCCTCGCATTGCTATCCTTATGTTGCGCTTCTTTATCGAGTCACGTCTCCTATTCCACTTGTTTACCATAATAATCCTATATATATCATTCCTTAACCATAGCCGTTGCTTGATGTTTGAGCCTTGCGAGTCGTAGGCGTGTTTAGGCTCTGTTGTTTATCTCGATCTGTTATCGGGATATGTTGGGTTGTTGGGAGGTTATCACATGCTATATCAGTTGTTGGAGATACTCATGCTTTACTTTATTGTTAACAACTAAAATTGTAAGCAGAGGCATCTGTGAGCCCCTTTGCGAAAGCATCGGAACTTTGACTCGCTAATGTCCCCTAGGACCCGAGTTCTTGTTATCTGTTCCGAGATTGAGCGCTCTACCCGTACGTGGGGGAGTGGGACCCCCATCACCCACTACCTTTCCTCGAGTCTGTTTATTGGGAGCCACAACCTTGGTTTTATTTGCTCATATGCACGATGCACGATTTACTTCCTGTTGCCTTCGGGTGTTTATTTCTGTACTGTACTCATATTGCGTGCCGACTTATCCTTGGCCGGTCGTTAGTGCCCGCCTTGGACGCCATCGCAACCTCTGGGTCCGTATCGGAGTACGGCCGAACTTCGTCACGGGTAGCTTAGTTGGGTGGCTCCCATTAAACTTTCTCTTGCATTGGGAACGGTCTTGATGTGAGACTCCACCTGTAGTAAGTGGGTTCGAGCATGCGTATGGTTACATTTGGGCAACCCCTGCAGGGTGTACATCTTATCGATAAGCCGTGTCCGCGGTTATGGACGACTTGGAATTGTATGGCTTGATCATAGAACAACTTACACCTTATACTTGTTGTTAATAATCTGATAATAACTTGCGTAGTAATATAGCATTACTACAACCGATACCTAATAAAACTTGTCCACCGTTGAGTGCCTTTTACATTGCCTCTTCGCTTTGTTGAAGGGGATATGTGTAATCGGCTGGGTTATGTTTGTGTAGTATTTATCTGTTACCTTGTGCGCTCTCTTATCTTCTCTGAGTAGACGGATGTTGTAGCGTGTCTCTATTGGTTATAGTTTTGCTGCCGCTAAACCTACCATATAGCCCCAGGCGATATATGTATTCGCCCGGCGAGCATAGCCATTTCTAGTCTCGCTAAGTACGTGCCGGAGTTCGTTCCTTGGTACTTACTCTCGCCTTTCTCTTTCTCTTTTGCTTCCTCCCTTTTGTCGGCAACCGATGGCCCGACTTTGACAGGTACGAGATGACGACGTTAGCAAGGTTACCCTTCCGGCTTGGCCTGGGCAGGGTTATGGACGCCATTGGTTATCTTCAGGACTCTTAGTCCAATTTGTATCTTGTCCGTACTCGGACGTATTTGATCTTCTGTATGAGTTGGATCTTTGTATGTATCTATTTGTATCTTGACTCGTTGGAGTCGTTGTTGTAATATATGTTTCTTGTGGGCTCTATTGTAATCTTGTTGTAATGTTACCGCTCGTGTTAATTCCTCTGGCATCACGTGTGTGATTCTTCGCGCACGTCGTGTCGGAGGGCGTCTCTGAATCGATATCGTGCGGATTTCGGCGGGATCGCTGGAATCCTCATGGTACCGGTTCCGGGGCGTCACAATGATCCCATCCCAAGTTTTATTTTTACAAGCTTTTACTTTGATTATTATAACTTGCTTTTATAGTTAACTTTGGTCTAGAGATAGAATACTACAAGAGTATCAAAGTTAGCCTAGAACAATCAAAGCTAGTTAGCACCCCTCATGACTAGTTGCTAGTGCTAAATAAATAAAATTGACTACTTTAGATGGGAACATGTGAAATGACATGACTTTGAAAACCTTGGAATGAGAAGTCATTCTATTGAAAGATTTTGAAGGTGAATATGACTTGTGAATGACATGGTGAACTTTACAAAAACTGATGGTTGGGTTCGGATGCGATACCATTCCAATTTTACAAAGTACCCCCACAATACCTGATATGGGTAGGGCTTAACTAGAAGTTTATGTATCTTAGTATGGGTTCCCTCTAAACAAGCGTCATCGGGGTTATGCCAAGGGCTGCCTCCAAAGAAATATGAAATGATGTGAAATGACGTGAAATGAGGTGAATGTCCGGCCCAAGCCCTGTGCAGTTCCCAGGCTGACCGTCTGTCTTCACTGGGAGGCCAAGCTCATGGGGAGAGGTGCCTATACTAGGGTATGTAAGTGAAAGGTTATGGTTGGTAGTCCGCACACGGAGTGTGATAAATCAGGGCCAGTTAACCCTGACGGATTATTGCAAATGTTGTGGCACAAGTGTACGACCTCTGCAGAGTGTAGAACTATTCGAATAGCCGTGTCCACGGTTACGGACGATTGGAAAGGCCATACTGTTCCGTCATCAGACCATTTTCAAAAATGTGACATGTGAAGGGTGACTTGTGATTTGAACTTGAAATGGTGACTTTGACTTGAATCACAACAGAGTTGTGGGAATGACACTAATGTTCCCACTTGAGTTAGTTAGCAAATGAAGAGGCTTTTACTAAATGCTTATGAAATAAAATTGGCTTTATGCAAATAAACTTAGAGCTTAGCACCCCCTTACTATAGTTGATAGTGCTTACATTAGTATTAGTTTGCGAGTACTTTAAAGTACTCATGGCTTTGTCCCTGCTATTCAAATGGCCAGACTATGAAGGAGAAAGCAGATGAGGAAGATGGAGCAGGACGTCTACGACAACTAGGATCACTCCTGACGTCAACAGTTGCCTGTGGAATAGATGGACCGCACCGTTACTTCGCTTCCGCTATGTGTTTTGTAATAGGATCTCTAGATCCACTATGATGTATTAAGACTGGATCATGTGATCCCTCTATGTAAGATAATTATGGGTTGTAATCTATTATGTCTCGCAAAAACAATATTCCTGAGATTGCGATGAATGGCATAATAGGCATCTGGACTTAAAAATCCGGGTGTTGACAGAATCAAAAGATATCAACCGTTTAATTTTGCAAATAATCTGGAATGTGTTCAAGTTCAGATCTGGAATCTGTTTCTTTGCCTATGATGAATCGTTGGGCACAAATTTTTACAGGGAGGGTTCAGCGAACCATTGCTGTGTACAAATCTGTTGTGCATGAGCTTTGGTTCGCTAACACCTTCCCTGTAGACATATAATCGTGTACACTCTAACTGAGGCTGCCTCTGTTTTTCCTAACTTTGTTATCATGCACGTTAGTCATCGTTGCAACTCATTCACTAATAATTCCCGTTTGATATGGATCAGCTGTCTGGCAGCGACGTCGGCAGCAATGACGAGCACCATGACATCAAGACTCACTAGGTGCTGCGGAGGCTGCAGGTCGGCCAGTACGTCTCCTACTTCGCAAGGGTGTCTACAGGTGCCCCTTCTGCACTAGGAGGCTCGGAGGCACTGACTTCAACTGCCTCCTCACGCATGCCGAGAACATCGACAACACCTTCCCCAAGCACTACAAGAAAAGTTCGAGCACAACGTCTCAAAATCGTCCGCTAAGGGGTATTTTTCGTCGCCTATGGGCCTAACCCGACGATATGGGTTCCGTTGTGGAAACTGCGTCAGGCAAAGTCCAACGACGATTTTCGGTCCGTCGCGCTTGGGCGCCCTTCCGCCACGGAAAATCGGACCGTTGCGGAAGGTTTTCGGAGCCCGTGGATGCTGATGTAATGCAAGCACGTGTGGAGACGCCGTTAACGGCGAACGGCGTTAACCCTTGAACCCCGTGGTAGATGGTAGGCCCACACGAGGCTGCCACGTCTTAAGCGGCCGGGCCAGATGACATAGTTTGACCGGTCAACTATATAGCTGGGCTGGTCCATTAGTTAAGTGGGCCGGGCCTAACCTCTAAGGTTGACTGGTCAAAACTTAAATGGGCCGGCCCATTTAACATGTGGGGTCCACCTTACAGCAATCGGGTGCCCAAGAAGCAAGTGGACGGGCCAAAAACATGTGGGTCCCACTTTCGTTAAAAGGTCGCCGATTTAGTGTGGGGTCCACCGTATAGCAAATGGCTGCCCAACAAGCTAGTGGCCGGCAAACACGTGGGTCCCACTTTCATAAAGGGCTGCCCATTTCGTTTGTGGGGTCCACCATACAAATATGGGCCCAACAAAATAGTGGGTCGCCAAAATACAGTGGGTCCCACTTTCTGTAAAGGGCCGGCCCATTTAGTATGTGGGGTCCACCATATAGCAAGTGGGCCGGCCCAATAGTGGGCCGGCCAAAAACACAGTGGGTCCCACTTTCCGGTAAAGGGCCCAATTAGTATGAGGGGTCCACCATATAGCGGGCCGGCCCAACAAGATAGCGGGCCGGGCCAAAATCACAGTGGGTCCCACTTTCCTCTTAAAGGGCGGCCCATTTAGTATGTGGGACCACCATATAGCAAGGGCCGCCAACAAGATAGTGGCCGTGCCAAAAACACATGTGGGTCCCACTTTCGTTAAAGGGCCGGCCCAACTAGTATGTGGGTTCCACCATATAGCAAGTGGGCCGGCCAACAAGATAGGCCGGGCCAAAAACACAAGTGGGTCCCACTTTCCTCTTAAAGGGCCGGCCCATTTATTATGGGGTCCAAAAAGCAAATGGGTTGGCCCAACCATTAGGCGGGCCGGCCCAGAAGGCGGGTCCACCTTAAAGCGGGCCACCAATTAGTGCGGGTCCACCGTAAATCAAATGGGGCCTCAAGCAAGGGCCACCTCAAGTTGTTGTTATATGCCGCATAATATGCGCTTAGGATTTTAAGGTGTGCACATATGTGATTTCGCTTAATTGGGCCGTTTAAGGGATTGGAATTCGTGATTTAGATACTGAGAATATTTACGCAGCATTGATTTCTCTCGGATAGCCTCACTTACCACAAGCACCAAAGAAAAAATGCGCGAAAGAACTATAAAAACTAACTAAATATTACATCAGCTGCAAGGCATTGAAAAAAATATTACAGAACCCAGAGAAATTGAATGGTAATTAAACCTAGCAATACAATGAAGCGATCCGGCAATCTTTTAAGTTGTCCATGCAGCACCTATATCTGAAACAAAGACATTACAAGTTAAGACAGCAACAATGGAAAGGCAAAGACACTACAATATTGTTTGGCAAAGAATTTGGAACTCATCATTTCGTCGTTATAACAAGATCATTGTAATGCGCACAATAAGCAAACAAAGAGTGCATGCCGCATACCAACAGCCAATATAACAGAGCATGTTAGAATGAAACAACAGACTTACTACTGTCGAGTCCCATGCAAACCAACATGTTCAGGGAGTACAAAATTGGCATGAACAACATAGTAGCAGGCTATAAATTTTGTAACAACGACTGAGCAAGATGAAGTTATGATGGCTACATCTACAGAGAGGGAATGTAAACCAAAAATAGAAGTTACGATGGCAAAAGCTAAAGAGGAGGGAATGTGAACCAACATGTGCCAAGTGCAATTACTTCACTTTGGCCGTGAACTAAATAATACTCCTGAACTTATAGTGAAGGGGATGCAAATCAAGATGTTTCGGGATATAAACTTGTAATGAGCAACACATGGAGGATAGTTAATGCTGGAGCTTAGGATGGACCAGATACAGAATATAGTGGGATCACCTGTGAACTTGTATAAGAGGGAATGCAAACCAATATGTTCAGCTTTCCATATGTGAGCGTCATGCCAAGTCAGAGAAACAAGTCAATAATGCAGCTTTTGAAGAACAAGATGGCACGCAAAATTATTATCTAGTAGTATGACAAGTTTATTTGTACTACAGGCTAGATAGCAGAGTGATAGCATGCCAAACTAAGTCCTTACTTTGTTAGCTTACAATGAACTAGATACAAAACAATGGCATCACCTGTAGTACAGGGAATGCAAGCCAACATGTTCATGGAGTAAAAAATTGGCACAAACAACATAGTAGCAGGCCATAATTTTTGTAACAACGACTGAGCAAGATAAAGTTATGATGGCTAGATCTACAGAGCAGGGAATGTAAACCAAATATAGAAGTTACGATGCCAAAAGCTATAGAGCAGGGAATGCGAACCAACATGTGCAATTACTTAAAATTGGCCATGAACTAAATAATAGCAGGATGTTACTATAATACCTACAGTATAATTTTTGTAACAACGACTGAGCAAGATAGAAGTTATGATGGCTACATCTACAGAGCAGGGAATGCAAACCAAAATGTTCAATCGCTTAAAGTTAGCAATGAAGTAGAAAATAGCAACGTGTTACGGTCATAGCTAGGAATGAACTAAAAGAGCTTCAGATAAACAAGCATCTGAACCCAGAACATGGCGCTAAAACAAGGGACTTACATTAGGAGAAGCACTCTGTGGGAGTCACAGCAGATCTTCCTGGGGTTGATAGATCCGGTGATGAAGTACGCTACATGTGCTACTTGGGGTTGGAGAGACGGCCATTACACTTCATGGTTACTCATCTCATCTGCAAAAACGTAACGGCGCGTCGTTAGCACAAACAGGTTCCCCCAAGATTAAACAAGAACTTGCAGGCAAGCAATAGAAAAGCGACAGTAGAAGAGTTTAGATCATGCACTGCGCCGGTGAAGCAGATCCGGTTCATGCACAGCGGTGTCGGTGAGCAAGATCCGATGCGGTGGACGACGGATCCGGCGAAGCGGCTCCGGCGGGGTGGACGATACCGCAGCTGAAGCGACTGCGGTAGACTGCTGGATGAGCATATGGTTTCGAGGTTCGGCGGGGATGATCCGGTCCGGTTGATGACGGCGTCGATGAAGCGGCTCCGGCAGCAGCCGGATGACGAGGATCGCGAGGGCTCGGGTAGGCCAGGGAAGTCCGGCGGGGATGTTCCGGTGCGGTGGTCGTGGAGGTAGAGAGAGGGACTTGAGAAGTTCCGGTGGGTGGTCTCAGATGAGAGACTGAAGGAAATGTATTTTTTTTGGGAGGGTTTCCGGGCTAGGGAGGTGGTGATCGAAAAAATGACGGGCAAACCCCTCACCAACCGACTTTGCTGTCATCTCCACAGGGGTAGAATGGGAATTTGGAAGCGTGTGAAATTTTTGTATTTTGTGGGCGGGAAGTTTTGCCGCTATGAGATTTTGAATTTCGCTAAGGTACAAGTATAATGATAAAAAATTGTGACACCGTACTAGTACCTCTGTTCATGGCCGAGTGCAAAATCAAATCATCATCACGTTGAATATAGGTCACTACCATGATCATGATCTATCTTCTTAATCCCATTCAAAAATGCGTTTGAAATATTTCAGGATTGGTGGGAGATTTTGCCGCCCGACAGAGATTAAATTAAACCACACGTTCGACAATTCAAACTTGAGACCTTGGCTATGATACCATTTAAGTTCGAACTGATTCAAAAAAGGCTAGGCAATTAATTTATATAACATCCACAGGAACAACTACCAAGTTGATCCCAACCGCAGATAAATGCATCCACCAACAAAAGTCTGAACGGTGCCTTAATCTAAGGAAACATTTCACAAGACCAATGTACTCACTATGTTAGTGTTCATCTCCAATTATCTATGGCATTTTCTTAGTCTTTGGGAGATTATAACGAACTTGATTGGCCTCGTGCAGTAGGGCATCACATGCTTCTAATCTCGATCTCAACATGTCAACTTTTGTTCTTAGCATAGCTGTTGCAACTCGTTCTACTTGGAGTTGTTCCTCCAAAACTTGAGCAGAGAAAGACTTGGACTTGGGCTTCAAAACCCAGCATTTCGCAGGAAAGAGTTTTTGGTGATATCTTTATCTTTCCCGGGTTTTGCCATCTCAAATTTCATATTAGCCAGACAAGTTTTGAGTTGTGTAAAAAGAAAAGTTATTACAGAGAAAAATGCAGATGGTAGATTTAATGTGTACGAACTACTTTTAATCATACAAGTTGACATGCCTGACTATAATAAGGACCATCTATCTTGCTAGCAGGCATAATTATTAATGGGCTACCATGTACGGGAACCGTATCCTCTAACGTGAAGGAGCTAAGTCAGGAAAAATAAAGAAGCAAAGTCAGGCTTCTGTAGCATAAGTACAAGGTTATGCACTGTCTTTAACTAATAAAGGTGATTACTGTAGATGTTTAAAAACTAAACTAAATTTTATTACACCATAATTTTCTCTGCATGTAATTACTTCAAATGCAAGACACAAGTTTGTATTGTGCAAATTAATTTAAATTATTTGGATTTTAGACATATGGTTTGGGGGAAGGAAAGTTAGAGTACTGTAGCTTCTCTAACTTTTCACCTTCAAGTTAGAGTACTGTAGCTTCTCTAACTTTTCACCCATGTACGTAGTCCTTCCAAGAAACAGCCGTTATTGCATTACGAGCAGAAAATAGTTCACACGTGCGCTCAGATTCAAATTTTCAGCATGCAGTCGATTTATGGTTTAATTGAAGTACACATCAGGAAATTATTTCACACAAAATACAGCAGCCACATGGAACATATCTAATTTTAGTACAACAACAAAATTTGCAATTATTACAGACCACGAAATTTTGAACGAAATTTTGAGCAGTAATTAGTTACAGCATTGGCATCAGCAGTCCACTTGACTGAACAACAGAATCAAAGTTTATTTAGACACCTTCAATTCCCAGACACATCACAACTGGCTTACCATGACAAGTGCATAGGAGATTCTTTAGAACATTTTCTGTCAAAGTTTGCCTATTTTTCAATTCATGTATCTCTTGGCGTGTCTTGGCAATTAATTCATCAGCATCTTTGTTTTCCCGCCCAAATATATCAACTGCCTCTTGGAGTGCATCCCCGAAATCTCTTTGTGCCGGATTAAGTTGACCAATAGATACCATGGGCCTATGCGAGCAATATGCACTCTCACTGCTGCTTTGTGAAACATCAATACTTGAGGCATTGGCCCTTGCTTCTGGCATTGTAGCTTTATTTGAAGCCTGAAATTTAGATAAAACAAGTTACAACATCATATGATGCAATAAAAGACCTCCAATTTCAAGAACATCATTGAGCTGATATAACACAACAAGCAATCAAAAATAGAGCCTCGTACATCTATTTCTTCTGGAATGGTTGGTGTACCGGACTCAGTGGACCAATGAGAGCACGTGCCACTGTCACTGTTGCTCTGTGAAATGACCGCAACACTTGATAAATGGGTTGTCCCTACTGACATTACAGCTTTGTTTGCAGGCTGAAACTAAGACAAAACAAGTTAAAATGCAATACAATACAAGGCAAACAAACAGCATTGTTGACATAATTTTGAAAGAACCATGGGCAGATACAACAAAGAAACCAGTTAAGCCACATGCCTCTTAGAACAAACCAAACTAGATCATGGCGATGATGTATACAATGAACCAAGCAACTAGACATCATGTGCCCAATAACGAAGCCAGGTCACTGCACAGAAGAAATCTAGCAAATAGCCAAATACAGTCAAAAGATGTGCATGTTGGATTTGATACTATTAGGAAAATAATGTATGATTGATTTAAGCATGACTCAGATAGTGCCTTCGACATCGCAGAAGGTCAATGCAACAATTAATTGTATGGCTTGTATGAAGTGCCATAACATTTAAATTAAGCATAACGAGGCATTGCTTAATCTGAGAACTGAGTGCTAGCTCAGTGGCAAGGCTTGCGAGTGCGCAGCCAGCCCACCCGGGTTCGAGTCCCAACAGGACCGAATTAAACGGGGTGTTATCTAGCGCGTATAAATTCGCTGCTAGAGAGGTCTCATCATCTATCTCACAACGTATAGACAAGGGAGGGAATCTTCCTACGTTGGTCAACGTTTAGGCAATGCTTAATCTTGAATTCATGATCAAACTCAAACAAAAAAGGGCATATAACAAGTAGCACCATGTGCATCATGTATAATAGATTACTAGAAACTGAATGAAGCAATTGAACATGGAGCGTATTATATAAACAGCCAGATCATTTGAATATGGATATACCACATCATGTCAATGGGACTCAGAAAAACAAAGCTAGACATTTAAACAAGTAATATAACTATTTTTTCACCATGTTTCAAGTAGAATAGGAAGCTAGGTTAGGAATAAAGCAATCATGTTTCAAGTAGAATAGGAAGCTAGGTTAGGAATAAAGCAATAAAAAAACACAAAGTGCATCATTTCAGCTAGGATCATTTCTATCAAACTTCATGCACTAGCCATGGAACAACAGGCAAACTCAATGAAGCAACAGGCAAAAAATTAACATAATAGAATTTCAGGACTTGTATTAACATAGCCAAATCATGTAACTTATACCCAGGCATGCCGGATGCCAGATGGGTCAAAGGCAGTGTGCAATGTTCCATATGGTCATTGTTTATATTTTATTAGATTCCATTAGGCAACTTAGGTAGTGCAACATACAGAAAATGATGCAATTGAACTATGCACAGGAGGTAAATTAACATTCCAAAAAAAACAGGGAACTTACGTGAGCTTTTTTTTGAGTCACACGGACCTCATCGGGTACTTGGACAGAAGAACCTGGTGCCTCACTGTTTCTCCTCTGCATGAAGGAGAGGCCAATTGTAAACAGAAACAGGTCCAAGATATAGAAGTTTGCATTAAGCAATATACAAAAAACAGCAGGTACTTACATGATTATAGGCGAGCTTTACTCTACGTTTATGAGTGTAAGATGTGCCTGCTGCACGTGTAATAATAACAAACAGTTACGAGTCACGGCTTTGCTATAATTAAATTGACACCAAATAGTAGTAGAAGCCATGGTTCAAAAAAGCGTACGCCTAGGTACGCTTAAGCGCGCTTAAGCGCTGAGCGGTTGTCTTCCGCTTCGCTTTTGGCCTAAGCGTTCGATTAAGCGAGACAGGGAATCTGGTCGTGTTTTGTGCTAGAATCTCCTCTATGCGAGTGTTGGTGTGTTGCCTGTGTTGCTCTGCTCCTTGCTCGATGCATTGATGGTGATTAGGTCTGGCTTAGCTGCTTGCTACTCCTCTACTGCTTAGCTGCTTGCTACTCCAGTAAAGCTTAGCTGCTTGTTTGTGTTTGTTACATTGTTTGCTTAGCTGCTTGTGTGTTTATAAGAAATTGGAGCAAAACCGAGGCTAACCAAGGTATTAATCCCCGTATTCCTCAGAAATGTAGCATTACATGCTTAGGATACAAATTTACAGCATATTATAGGGGTATATGTGCCCATCTTGACTTCCCTGTTTCATGTTCGTACGATTTTAGCCTGAGCGCTTAAGCGGCGCTTAAGCTCGCTTAAGCAGCAGTTCCTCTAAGCAGTGCCTCACCGCTCGCTTAGCGCCTAGCGCTTTTTTGAACCTTGGTAGAAGCATTATGACGTGCATAAACATGTAATACAGGATCGCAGAAAGATATCAAACATGATGTAACTAGAGCAGTAGCCTACGGCCAAATAGTGAGAAATTGTAATCGTGTCAATTGTGGACTTGTATAGCCTACCCCAACTTGTTTGGGAATAAAGGCTTTGTTGTTGTTGTTGTTGTCAATCGTGGACATGTAGAGCATTCAACGGCTCATGATTGGTGGCTCATATTTTGTAGAGTTTCAGCGAATGGGTGGGTTAGGTTACTCAGACCACCACACTGTATTTATATCATCTGAGTTAGGGTTACAATACTACTGGACATGGGCCTCTATGGGCCTCACACTGGATACAATATTACTACAGCGCTACTACTAAACTCACTCATGGTAACACACCCCCTCAAGATGATCATGGGTAAACAACCATGGCCATCTTGCAACAACAACATGACACATATGACAACTACCAGTAATGAACATTCAGCATAACTCCTAGGATACATGACAGCATTGCACTTTCCATCATCTTGTCATCTCGATTCATCTCTTCATCAGCAGCGAAGATATCCAGCTTCAACCATCTGGGATACGCACAACTCCTAACCATACACGTCCTCAACAACCCCGGCTGCCTCACCACACAAGTTCCGCAGAACCATCCACACTCGCCTCAATGTCCTCAGCCTCTCTTCTCCACTCTGCCCGGCCACCTCTTCCGTCTCTCCCACAAACCCCCAGCCAACTCCTGCCTCAACCATCCACTCCTCAAGCACCCATGCCTATCCCCCGGTCAGGCCTCAACCAGTCTCACCTCAGGCACGCATGCCTTTCCCCTGGACATATCCACAACCATCACCATCACCACTAAACCGCAGCCTCATCAACTCCATCACGACTCAACCGCAGCCTCATCAACTCCATCACCACATATCCTCACAGCCTCACATCTCCATTTTCTCCTCACTTCCACTCGGATGGCGCCTCGTCTGCGCGCCCTGGCCAACCTGGCGTACGGCACCTGGCCACATCGACCGGCTCGCGCTGGTCAACGTCCAGCACCAACCTCCGGCTCCGCCCTGCGCTCAAAGGCTCGCCCCACTCCGCACGCCTCCAACTTCTGCCCCTCACACGGATCCAGATCTCTCTGCCACGGATTCACTTCCTCTTCTCTCCTTTCTAAACCAAAACGATCTTCACCCTCTTCTTTCTCCCCGCGCGAGCAGCCGCCGATCTCACACAGCTCACATCGCTGTGTGTGATAGCCGCAACCGACGCAGAGCACCTGATGCGGCCTCCCGCCGCCTGGATTTCTACATCTCAACGGTGGGTTTTGTGATCAAAGGAAGAACTTGTTTGGTACTGTTTGTGGCGGCTAGCAGGAAGGAAACCTAGGCTCTGATACCATGTAGAGTTTCAGCGAATGGGTGGGTTTGGTCACGGAAAAACATACTTATGCGTCGTGTTTAAACCTAAAGGATGAGGTGGTTATCAACGAAAGCACTTGTAAGTTAGAAATATAGCACGAATTCAGAAATACAGTCAGCTGCAATACTCCTAACAGAACAAAACGCGCAGGGATGTCTGGTTACCTATTTCTGGGCGGCGTTTAGACGTGTTCCGCGTTCTTACGGGTGACGTGGAGGTCGGCGAGGGGACTGCTGTTGCGGTGGGTGCCGGGGAAGCAGATCTTGGGGGGTCGGAGAAGGACATGCTGGGCGGTCGATGAAGTGTTCAGCGCGCCGGCCGAACTAGAAGGTCGGTGAAGCAGATGATGTGCAGTGCACGGTGGCGTCGGTGTCGGCGAAGCTGGTCAGGTGCGGTGGTCGATAGAGTCGGCGAACGAGATACGGTGCGGTGGACGCCGGAGTAGGTGCGGATAGGGCAGCCTCGGGGTTTGAAGCCGTGGCAGCTTGAACGGCGAAGTGCGGCGGCCGGGAAGATCTGGAGGTAGGCAAGAGGGGCGGTTTCTCTGAGGGCTTGCGGGCGAAACTAGGGCGAAGCTGGGCGATAGAGGAGTAGAAGGGAATTTCGCAGTCCTTCTTTTGAGGAAAAAAATATTCGCAGATCTGAAACTTTGCGGCGCGAGATATTTGGGCGTTGGCGGGGAATTTTACCGCTCGATGATATTAAATTTTGGCTGCAGTAGGTTTTTTTTTTTAGAGTATGTAATAATAATAAATAGTAGGCCCTACTAGTACTGTACGTCTGTTCAGGAATCCAAGGGGGTAGAGGTAGAGGTATAGATATATAGACAATATAGAGATATAAGAAATGGCGGGGGCTAGCGGAAATGCACTTTGCCTCATAGGAGCATATGCTCCCATTATGTGAATCCATATTTCAAAGTGTCAAAAAATTCTAAACTAAAATTTTACATGTATATCTAGACATTTTATGTTGGTACACAAGTTTTCTCACAAAAAAATTATGTGGCTCCTATAAAAAAGACAAATTTTGATGTTGTAACACGACTACGTACAGTATATTTTTTGCCTTTTTTTACACGCCACACAAAATGTCGTTTTTCCACGAAAACTTGTGAACGAACATATGATGTCACAATGTATACCAAAAAAATTAACATTTATATAATTTTTTTAATCATTTTCTATAATTGGTGCATATGCACGCGTGTGCCAAAACGCCACCTCCGCAGGCTAGGAGTTTCTAAACTTCTTATGGCACATCAAATAAAATGTTGTTCAAACAATAATAATAATGTGCTTATGATTGTTACTCCCTTCCACCATGAATAAAGTCCACATCGGTTTCGTGTCAAACTTTGACTCGAGATTTAGGTACCCACATGATAGTGCTAGTATCATAGCTAGTATCATACACATTGGTCCCACAAAAATGTTGATCTGGCAGCTAATTAAGTAGGAGAGAGGAGATTAGTGTAACATAGGTAGATACTGTATCATAGCGCAAACAACGAGAAAACTTAATGCTAAACAAATCTTGTACACAAATTTGCATTGAGATTCTAAAAAATAATAAATGTAGCATTACTATGATACTACTCCATGATACTACCCACTATAGAAATAGTATGACCAGCCTAATTTTATGACATCCGCAAAATATACCATTGGAAAGTTCATCGAAACAAGCATCCGATGATATAGTTTTGAATGACATGCAACTCATAATTGGCGGGCCCAAGTATTAGTCTAAGTTTGCCTCTGAAAACAAATTGGCATTGTACTCTAGGACAAAGGGAGACTACTCGCAATGGCAATATCATAAGTAGTATCATGCACTACATGCATGCAAAATGTTGATGTGTCATATCAGTTAATGATGAAAGAGACGATAGTGGTATCATAGGTAGATATCGTATCATATCATGTAGAACTAGAAAAATTACTGCCAAACAAATCTTGTACACACTTTTGTATTGAGATTCTACAAATCCCTAAATACATGTAACATATTATACTACTACATGATGATAATATGGACTGTGAAAATAATATTGTACATTAGTATCATATGTATGATACTATTATATGATACTCCCCATTGTGACTAGTCTAATAATAACAATAGTACTCAAATTTGTCTTGTCCCTCGGGTGTTTAGAAGTATATGTTCGGTCCCTCACGTATTTAAGAATTATGTTTGGCCCCTCAACTCTAATGTGGTCAAAATTGAGCACTTGAACACTTAGTTAGGTCTAGCAATGATAAAAACTTGATTGGTCTGTTTATTATTTGTTATGTGGCACGGCGGCAAAGCATTTTGCTAAATCTCAAGCACACATAGTTGGGGTCCATTAGAGGGACTAATTAAATCAAAGTACAATGGATTATGAAAGCAGGTTTTATCATTGATTAGCTTTGCAACGGCCTATCAACTGTAAGTGTTGCATGTGTTCTAAAGAACTATGTTCATCGTCACAGATCAAGAGGAGTACGCAGTGGAGGACGCACAAAACAACCGTAGGCCAGGTGGGCACACCTTACTAATTTTCTTTTTTCCACTTTATATGTGATAATTTTTTACATAATTAATTAACTAAAACATTTTAAAATAGGGTGGGCCATTCAACCCAAACACCATGTTGCGTACGTCGCTGAGGGTAAGGGGTAGTCTAAGGGGGCAATGTAAGACCTAATTAAGTGTTTGAGGTTAGTTATGGACCGCTGTTATACCTAATTGTGTTTGAGGTTAGTTAGGGACCTTATTATACATAATTAAGTGTTAGAGGTGAGTTCAAATAATAATATATAGTTGGGGTCTAAAGTTCACCAACGTATGCAACACACGAGCTGCCAAATGTGTACTTAATTAACCCTATTAGGAAAACACAAGATTATCTCATTCAACAAAATATTAGGAAAGTGTATCACAATTGTATTTATCCCTTATCTCTCTCATGTTAACCGAGACAAGAGTTCGTTCTAGGTCAGCTCTACGACAATTAGCGTCGCAAGGGTGGTAACATAGGTGTGCAGTTGCGAAAGTTTTTTCCCAAGTTATCGACTTCCTCAATCCACACTTAATATTTGTGCATGCGGGCCTAAGTATATGGTACTACTTAGTTCTATTCCTAGTATATATGTTGGGTGACTTAGAAAAATCATACTTCGTACATGATTCCTTCGAAAATCCTTTAGGGCTTCTTTGATTCATATTAGGTTGGTATAAGATAATAGGATTTAGATCTTATAGGAATATTTCCTACACTAGTAGTTTGATTCATATGAACATATCCAATAGGAAATAATCCTATAGGAATCATCAAGTAGTGCAAATCCTAGTATAGGATTAAATATTTGGTCCTACCTCATGGAAAAATTCATTTGGCGCAATCAAACGCAACTCATCTTATTATAGGATTTAACTACACATGTCATCCCAAATCCCAATCCTACATTCCTACTCCTATGATTTCCCTATCCTGTGAATGAAAGGAGCCCTTAAAATCAAACTATCCCGCACCTCGTCGATTCGTATAAAACCGACTCTAGCCAACAACTCTTCGCCCGACCTTTCTTCTTCACCATCAGGCCACCACACACTGTCATTTTCCATTGCAACGCATTTAGGGTGTGTTCGGTTCCAGAACCAAGTGGAATGGAATGGAACCGTTCCGCACCTAGAGCCCATTCTTGTGTTCGGTTGTGGAATGGAACGGAACCGAGTGGTTCCTCGAAAGGGAATATTCTCCCCATATGCAGAATGCACCCATTCCACCGAATCGGTGGAATGTGGTGGAACGGCTGTTACTTAGCCGCTATTAATTACAAAGCACTTCACTAATCCAACCAAAAAAATTATTAGTTGTTGTTAATTATGATTTTGAGATTAAAAAGGCCACTATTAATTACGATATTTAGACAAAAGATTAAACTTTAACTTCATTCCGTTCTACTCTCCAAATTCCCCGACCATACAAAAAATAACATTAATTACGATTTTAAGATTAAAAAGGCCATTAGGCGTTGTTAATTACGATTTTAAGATTTAAAAGGCTATTTGCCATTGTTAATTACGATTCTTAGACAAAAGTTTAGTTTAACCACATTCCGTTCTGCTCTCCAATTCCTCCAACCGAACAAAAAACAGTACCATTCTGTACCTCCTTTTTGTCCAAACCGAACGCGGGGATGGAACCATTCCATTCCTCTGGAAAGGAACCATTCCTTACTAAAATCTTCTTGTGCCACCTCCCAGTTTAAAGGCCTACTCGCATAACCCTACAGCTCTGCACTCGCGTGGGCAACCGAACACACCTACATCATCAATGCCCCGCGTACTTATCCGCACCGCCTACAGCTCTGCACTCCTATGACCTATCCATGGCTGGGCAGTCAAAAAAAGCTGCGTCACCTGGGAAATCAACAAGCCACGCAAGCAAGTCGCAAGCATCATAAATTCCGAATCAATGCCTAGCTACAGTCTACCTGGCCTCCTCCCAACTCATTGTCCTTGAGGCCTTAACAAAGCCTTCTAAAAGGGTTTTATCAAAATATTCCATATGGATTAGTAAAAAAAACGCACCTGCTAAAGATTCATATATGCCCATTTGAATCTTGGTCAAATCCTAGGTTTGACCATGATTTAAACAAGTTTAAAACATGAATATGAAAATTAAGCATGTATCCTTCGTAGTCACTCCAAAATGAAGCTCTTGAGAGGGTTTTTGAAATTTCCATGTTTGAAACCAAAAAACCACGTACTTCTCTTCATGCATGCTTGACTTCATAAGACAGAGTTGAGGGCTAGGGTAGCTAGATACATGATGTTTCTGGTTTGAATATGTCTAGACCTTGTTTATCAACTTAATTGAATGCTTACTATATGACATAAGAAGACTACGTGCCTTGGTTTTTCATTTATTTTCATTTATTTTGAATTTTTATGCCCATTTGAATCTTGGTCAAATCCTAGGTTTGACCATGATTTAAACTAGTTTAAAACATAAATATGAAAAATTAAGTATCTATCCTTCTTAGCCACTCCAAAATGAAGCTCTTGGGAGGGTTTTTGAAATTTCCATGATTGAAACCAAAAACCACTTCTCTTCATGCTTGACTTCATAAGTCAGGGTTTAGGGATATATATATATATAGGGGGTACATGCATGATTTTTCTGGTTGGAATATGTCTAGAACTTGTTTTTCAACTTGAGCTTATCTAGAGCTTGTTTTTAAATTTTTTATACCCATTTGATTCTTCATCAAATCCTAGGTTTGTTGACCTAGATTTGAACAAGTTTAAAACATGAATATGAAAAGGTAAGCATGTATGCTTCTTAATTAGTCACTCCAAAATGAAGCTCTTGGGAGGGTTTTTGAAATTTCCATGATTTAAACCAAAAACCACTTCTCTTCGTGCTTGACTTCATAAGTTAGGGTTTAGGGATATATAGGGGGTAGATACATCATGATTTTTCTGGTTTGAATATGTCTAGAGCTTGTTTATCAACTTAATTGAATGCTTACTATATGACATAAGAAGACTATGTGCCTTGATATTTCATTTTTTTTAATTATGCCCTTTTGAATATTGGTCAAAACCTAGGTTTGACAAAGATTTAAAAAAGATTAAAACATGAAAATGAAAAAGTAAGCCTTGATCCTTCTTATTAACTCCAAAATGAAGGTTTTTGGGAGGGTTTTTGAAATATCCATGTTTGAAACCCAAAACCACTTCTCTTCGTGCAGAGTTTAGGGTTAGGGGTAGCTAGACACTGAATTTTCTGGTTTGATATGTCTAGACCTTGTTTATCAACTTAATTGAATGCTTACTATATGACATAAGAAGACTATGTGCCTTGATTTTACATTTTTTAAAATTATGCCCATTTGAATCTTGGTCAAATCCTAGGTTTGACCATGATTTAAACAAGTTTGTTTATCAACTTGAATGCTTGCTATATGACATCAGAAGACTATGTGTTTGGTTTTTGTTTTTTGAATTTGTTATGCCCATTTGAATCTTAGCTAGTCAAATCCTAGGTTTGAATATATATGTCTAGACCTTGTATATCAACTTGAATGCTTACTATACATATGACATAAGAATGTTATGTGCTTTGGTTTTTCATTCTTTTCATTTTTTCTGAATTTTTAGGGCCATTTGAATCTTGGTCAAATCCTTGGTTTGACCAAGATTTAAACAAATTTAAAACATGAAAATGAAAAGGGAAGTCTGTATCCTTCTTAGTCACTCTAAAATGAAGCTTTTGGGATGTTCTTTAAATTTCAATGTTTGAAACCCAAAACGACTTCCCTTCATGCTAGACTTCATAAGATCGACAGGGGGTAGATACATGATTTGTCTGGTTTGGATATATCTAGACCTTGTTTATCAACTTGATTGCTTACGATATGACATAAGAAGACTATGTGATTTGGTTTTTCATTTTTCTGATTTTTTTGAATTTTGTGCCCACCCATTTGTATCTTCGTCAAATCCTAGGTTTGACCAAGATAATTTAAACAAGTTTAAAACATGAAAATAAAGGGAAGCATGTATCCTTCTTAGTCACTCTAAAATGAAGCTTTTGGGAGGTTTTTGAAATTTCGATGTTTGAAACCCAAAACCACTTCTCTTCACACGCTTGACTTCATAAGACAGAGTTTAGGGGTTAGGGGTATAGATACATGATTTGTCTGGTTTGAATATGTCTAGACCTTGTTTATCAACTTGAATGCTTACTATATGACATAAGAAGACTATGTGATTTGGTTTTTCATTTTTCTGTTTTTTAATTATTTTTCTGCCCATTTGAATCTTGGTCAAATCCTAGGTTTGAACAAGATTTAGACAAGTTTAACACGTGAAATTAAACGAATAAGTAAGCATTGATCCTTCTTAGTCACTCCAAAATGTACCAATTGATAGTGTTAACTTTGCTTCATGGAAAAAATAATGTCATGTAAATGAGTTAACTTGGATTTCCTACCCTTGAATCCATAGGAAACTTTGTTCTAATGCACTATTATAATCAACCGAGTTTTTACACCAACAGGTCTGTCACTTACGTGTGGTGCCCACGCGTGAGGTCCCACACTTGAGTGAGCACAAGTCACGTGCAATAGGTACGCCAACTCCCAGCCATCTTCTTTGTCAAGAGAAGACGCATCAGATGCGTATTGGAAGTCTGTGGGTCCTTCTGGATCCTTCGGTTGTCCCTCTCACAAAAAAACAAATCTCTCTCATTCTCGGCCTCGCTCGCTCGCTCGGCTCGCTCGCACCTCCTGCGCACTGACAAACCCTGCACAACAGTCAACATCATCATCATCACCCGAAAAAGGGAAGACACCATAATGCTCTGCCTTTTTTCTCTCCTTCCGAGTGATCCCTCTTCCTCCGAGTTTCACTCGACGGGCAAACGCACATCTGCAGCATAGTAATAATAAAAAGGTAGAAAAATCGATATACGAATCTATAATTAAATAGGTTAAACTAGGGTTTTGCCCTGTACTACAGATCAAGGTTCAAAAAAATCCAACTACGGGGTTCGAACAACACGATTCTAATCCAAGAACTTTTTCGACCTCATCCAAGTGGCCTCAAACTATAGGGTTAGCATCTAGTGCAGTATGTGTGAAAATGTATGCACTATGTGTGCTATAACTTGTATGTCTTTCAAATTTGAACCAACTTTGAATAAGTTTGAAATATTTGAAATGGGGCTTTTGGCTTAAACGTTTGAAACTCAAAACGATTCTCTTCATGCTAGACTTCATAAGACCGAGTTTAGGGTTAGGGGTAGATACATGATTTGTCTGGTTTGAATATGTCTAAACCTTGTTTATCAACTTTAATGCTAACTTCTCAGTCACTCTAAAATGAAGTTTTTGGAGGTTTTTGAAATTTCCATCTTTGAAACCCAAAACCACTTCTCTTCATGCTTGACTTCATAAGAAAAAGTTTAGGGTTAGGGGGTATAGATACATGATTTGTATGGTTTGAATATGTCCAAACCTTGTTTATCAACTTGAATATGCTTACTATATGACATAAGAAGACTATGTACTTTGGTTTTTAAATTTTCTGACTTTTTTAATTTTCTGCGCATTTGAATCATATCTTGGTCAAATCCTAGGTTTCACCAAGATTTAGACAAGTTTAACACGTGAAAACGAGTAAGTAAGCATGGATCCTTCTTAGTCACTCTAAAATGAAGCTTCTGGGATGTTCTTGAAATTTCCATGTTTGAAACCCAAAACCACTTCTCTTCATGATTGACTTCCATAAGATCGACGAGTTTAGGGTTAGGGGTAGATATATACATGATTTTTTGGTTTGAATATGTCTAGACCTTGTTTATCAACTTGAATGCTTACTATACATATGACATAAGAATGCTATGTGTGCTTTGGTTTTTCATTCTCTTTTTGATTTTTTTCTAAATTTTTAGGCCCATTTGAATCTTGGTCAAATCCTTGGTTTGACCAAGATTTAAACAAGTTTAAAACATGAAAATGAAAAGGGAAGTCAGTATCCTTCGTAGTCACTCTAAAATGGAGAAGCTTTTGGGATGTTCTTGTAATTTCTATGTTTGAAACCGAAAACGAGTTCCCTTCACATGCTAGTAGACTAGCTTCATAAGATCGACAGGCCGGGGGTAGATACATGATTTGTCTGGTTTGGATATATCTAGACCTTGTTTATCAACTTTAATGCTTACTATATGACATATATAAGAAAACTATTGCTTTGGTTTTTCCTTTTTCTGTTTTTTATTTATTTTGATGCCCATTTGAATCATGTCGAATCCTAGGTTTGACCAAGATAATTTAAACAAGTTTAAAACATGAAAATGAAAAGGGAAGCATGTATCCTTCTTAGTCACTCTAAAATGAAGCTTTTGGGAGGTTTTTGAAATTTCGATGTTTGAAACCCAAAACCACTTCTCTTCACATGCTTGACTTCATAAGACAGAGTTTAGGGGTTAGGGGTATAGATACATGATTTGTCTGGTTGAATATGTCTAGACCTTGTTTATCAACTTTAATGCTTACTATATGACATAAGAAAACTATTGCTTTGGTTTTTCTTTTTCTGATTTTTTTGAATTTTGATGCCCATTTGAATCTTGTCAAATTCTAGGTTTGACCAAGATTTAAACAAGTTTAAAACATGAAAATGAAAAGGGAAGCATGCAACCTTCTCAGTCACTCTAAAATGAAGTTTTTGGGAGGTTTTTGATATTTCCATGTTTGAAACCCAAAACCACTTCTCTTCATGCTTGACTTCATAAGACAGAGTTTAGGGTTAGGGGGTAGATACATGATTTGTGTATGGGTTGAATATGTCCAAACCTTGTTTATCAACTTGAATATGCTTATGTGCTTTGGTTTTTTATTTTTCTGATTTTTTTGAATTTTATGCCCATAAATCTTGGTCAAATCCTAGGTTTGACCAGGATTTAAACAAGTTTAAAACATGAAATGAAAAGATAAGCCTGGATCCTTCTTAGTCACTCTAAAATGAAGCTTTTGGGAGGTTCTTGAAATTTCCATATTTGAAACCCAAAACCACTTCTCTACATGATTGACTTCATAAGACATAGTTTAATTAGAGTTTTAGGGGTAGATATATACATGATTTTTCTGGTTTGAATATATATGTCTAGACCTTGTTTATCAACTTGAATGCATGCTTACTATACATATGACATAAGAATGCTATATATGTGCTTTGGTTTTTCATTCTTTTGATTTTTTTCTGAATTTTTAGGGCCATTTGAATCTTGCATGGTTAAACTTGGGTTTTGCCCAGTTCTAAAGATCAAGGGTTCAAAAAAATCCAACTACGGGGTTCGAACAACACGATTCTAATCCAAGAATTTTTTCGACCTCATCCAAATGGCCTCAAACTATAGGGTTAGCATCTAGTGCAGTATGTGTGAAAATGTATGCACTATGTGTGCTATAACTTGTATGTCTTTCAAATTAAGTTGATAAACAAGGTCTAGACATATTCAAACCAGAATATTATACTGCATTAGTACAAAAAGTTTCCTATGGATTCATCAAGGGTAGTAAAGCCAAGTTAACTCATTGTCATGACTAAGAAGGATCCATGCTTACTTTTTCATTTTCATGTTTTAAACTTGTTTAAATCTTGGTCAAACCTAGGATTTGACCAAGATTCAAATGGTCATAAAAAATCAAACAAAATCAAGAAAATCAAAAACCAAACCACATAGTCTTCTTATGTAATATACTAAGCATTCAAGTTGATCAACGAAGTCTAGACATATTCAAACCAGAAAAATCATGTATCTACCCCCTAACCCTAAACGTTGTCTTATGAAGTCAAGCATGAAGAGAAGAAGTGGTTTTGGGTTTCAAACATGGAAATTTCAAAAACCCACCCAAAAGCTTCATTTTGGAGTGACTAAGAAGGATCCAAGCTTACTTTTTCATTTTCATGTTTCAAACTTGTTTAAATCTTTGTCAAACCTAGGATTTGACCAAGATTCAAATGGGCATAAAAATTCAAAAAAGAAATCAAAAAAATGAAACACCAAAGCACATAAACTTCTTATGTCATATAGTAATTAAGCATTCATGTTGATCAACAAAGTCTATATATATTTAAACAATAAAAATCATGTATATATACCCCCAAACCCAAAACCACTTCTCTTCACATGCTTGACTTCATAAGACAGAGTTTAGGGGTTAGGGGTATAGATACATGATTTGTCTGGTTTGAATATGTCTAGACCTTGTTTATCAACTTGAATGCTTACTATGTGATTTGGTTTTTCATTTTTCTGTTTTTTAATTATTTTTCTGCCCATTTGAATCTTGGTCAAATCCTAGGTTTGAACAAGATTTAGACAAGTTTAACACGTGAAATTAAACGAATAAGTAAGCATTGATCCTTCTTAGTCACTCCAAAATGTACCAATTGATAGTGTTAACTTTGCTTCATGGAAAAAATAATGTCATGTAAATGAGTTAACTTGGATTTCCTACCCTTGAATCCATAGGAAACTTTGTTCTAATGCACTATAATAATCAACCGAGTTTTTACACCAACAGGTCTGTCACTTACGTGTGGTGCCCACGCGTGAGGTCCCACACTTGAGTGAGCACAAGTCACGTGCAATAGGTACGCAAACTCCCAGCCATCTTCTTTGTCAAGAGAAGACGCATCAGATGCGTATTGGAAGTCTGTGGGTCCTTCTGGATCCTTCGGTTGTCCCTCTCACACAAAAAACAAATCTCTCTCTTCTCGCCTCGCTCGCTCGCTCGCTCGCTCGCACCTCCTGCGCACTGACAAACCCTGCACAACAGTCAACATCACCAGAAAAAGAATATACACCATCAATAAGAGGGGCCCCGTGACTGCTCTCCCTTCTTCTCCTTCCGAGTGATTCCTCTTCCTCCGAGTTTCACTCGACGGGCAAACACACATGTGCTGCATAGTAATAATAAAAAAGTAAAAGAATCGACTACGAATCTATTATTAAATAGGTTATAAACTAGGGTTTTCCCCAGTACTACAGATCAAGTTGAAAAAAAAATCCAACTACGGGGTTTGATTTTGGCCTACAAATAAAAAATTAAATAAGTTGAACTAGTATTCCTCTAAAAAATCATTTTGGTTTGCATTGTTTGATAATTTTCATAGCTAGAGTGCATCACAATTTTTTGATTTCATGCTTTGCTTTGCCAATTTTGATTTTTTCTAACCACCTTCTCTTTGATTTCAAATTTAGGTCAAACTATCGGTGCCTACTATGTGTTCTACTTGAATTGGATGCAGCATGCGCACATGATATGTTTTGCCATTGTTTTGGGCTTCCACACATCTTGGGGCATCCAAGTATTTAAGTTACCTTGTTTTTTAATTGTAATTCATGTACCCTTTCCTCCCAATTAAATTTTGGTTTTACATTTTTAATTTTTTTAAATTTTTATGCCCATTCTGATGTCATATAGTTAGCATTTAAGTTGATAAACAAGGTCTGGACATATTCAAACCAAAAAATCATGTATCTACCCCCTAACGCTAAACTCTGTCATATGAAGTCAAGCATATGAAGAGAAGTGGTTTTGGGTTTCAAACATGGAAATTTCCATGCTTGAAACCAAAAACCACTTCTCTTCATGCATGCTTGACTTCATAAGACAGAGTTTAGGGTTAGGTGGTAGATACATGATTTTCCTGGTTTGAATATGTTTAGACCTTGTTTATCAAATTAATTGAATGCTTACTATATAACATAAGAGAAGACCTTGTTTTTTTTGAATTTTTATACCCATTCGAATCTTTGTCAAATCCTTGGTTCCACCAAGATTTGAATAAGTTAAAAACATGAATATGAAAAAGTAAGCATGTATGCTTCTTAGTCACTTCAAAATGAAGCTCTTGGGAGGGTTTTTGAATTTCCATGTTCGAAACCAAAAACCACAATGCTTGACTTCATGAAACAAAGTTTAGGGTTATGGGTAGATACATGCATGATTTTTCTTGTTTGAATATGTCTAGAACTTGTTTATCAACTTAATTGAATGCCTACTATATAACATAAGAAGACCTTTTTTGTATTTTTTAAATTTTTATACCCATTTGAATCTTGGTCAAATCCTAGGTTTCACCAAGATTTGAATAAGTTTAAAACATGAATATGAAAAAGTAAGCATGCATGTATGCTTCTTAATTAATCACTTCGAAATGAAGCTCTTGGGAGGGTTTTTGAAATTTCCATGTTTGAAACCAAAAACCACATATCTTCATGCATGCGCTTGACTTCATGAGACAGAGTTTAGTGTTAGGGGGTAGATACATGATTTCTCTCGTTTGAATATGTTTGAAACCAAAAACCACATATCTCTGGTTTGCCCGCACTTAGAAATGATATTTGCATCACTTATCATATGTTTGCCCATTTGAATCTTGTCAAATCCTAGATTTGACCAAGATAATTTAAACAAGTTTAAAACATGAAAATGAAAAGGCAAGCTTGTATCCTTCTTAGTCACTCTAAAATGAAGTTTGGGGAGGTTTTTGAAATTTCCATGCTTGAAACCAAAAAACCACTTCTCTTCATGCTTGACTTCATAAAGACAGAGTTTTTGGGGATATATAGGGGTAGATACATGATTTTTCTGGTTTGATATGTCTAGACCTTGTTTATCAACTTAATTGAATGCTTACTATATGACATAAGAAGACTATGTGCCTTGATTTTACATTTTTTAAATTATGCCCATTTGAATCTTGGTCAAATCCTAGGTTTGACCATGATTTAAACAAGTTTAAAACATGAATATGAAAATTAAGCATGTATCCTTCGTAGTCACTCCAAAATGAAGCTCTTGAGAGGGTTTTTGAAATTTCCATGTTTGAAACCAAAAAACCACGTACTTCTCTTCATGCATGCTTGACTTCATAAGACAGAGTTTAGGGCTAGGGTAGCTAGATACATGATGTTTCTGGTTTGAATATGTCTAGACCTTGTTTATCAACTTAATTGAATGCTTACTATATGACATAAGAAGACTACGTGCCTTGGTTTTTCATTTATTTTCATTTATTTTGAATTTTTATGCCCATTTGAATCTTGGTCAAATCCTAGGTTTGACCATGATTTAAACTAGTTTAAAACATAAATATGAAAAATTAAGTATCTATCCTTCTTAGCCACTCCAAAATGAAGCTCTTGGGAGGGTTTTTGAAATTTCCATGATTGAAACCAAAAACCACTTCTCTTCATGCTTGACTTCATAAGTCAGGGTTTAGGGATATATATATATATAGGGGGTACATGCATGATTTTTCTGGTTGGAATATGTCTAGAACTTGTTTTTCAACTTGAGCTTATCTAGAGCTTGTTTTTAAATTTTTTATACCCATTTGATTCTTCATCAAATCCTAGGTTTGTTGACCTAGATTTGAACAAGTTTAAAACATGAATATGAAAAGGTAAGCATGTATGCTTCTTAATTAGTCACTCCAAAATGAAGCTCTTGGGAGGGTTTTTGAAATTTCCATGATTTAAACCAAAAACCACTTCTCTTCGTGCTTGACTTCATAAGTTAGGGTTTAGGGATATATAGGGGGTAGATACATCATGATTTTTCTGGTTTGAATATGTCTAGAGCTTGTTTATCAACTTAATTGAATGCTTACTATATGACATAAGAAGACTATGTGCCTTGATATTTCATTTTTTTTAATTATGCCCTTTTGAATATTGGTCAAAACCTAGGTTTGACAAAGATTTAAAAAAGATTAAAACATGAAAATGAAAAAGTAAGCCTTGATCCTTCTTATTAACTCCAAAATGAAGGTTTTTGGGAGGGTTTTTGAAATATCCATGTTTGAAACCCAAAACCACTTCTCTTCGTGCAGAGTTTAGGGTTAGGGGTAGCTAGCTAGACACCTGAATTTTCTGGTTTGATATGTCTAGACCTTGTTTATCAACTTAATTGAATGCTTACTATATGACATAAGAAGACTATGTGCCTTGATTTTACATTTTTTAAAATTATGCCCATTTGAATCTTGGTCAAATCCTAGGTTTGACCATGATTTAAACAAGTTTGTTTATCAACTTGAATGCTTGCTATATGACATCAGAAGACTATGTGTTTGGTTTTTGTTTTTTGAATTTGTTATGCCCATTTGAATCTTAGCTAGTCAAATCCTAGGTTTGAATATATATGTCTAGACCTTGTATATCAACTTGAATGCTTACTATACATATGACATAAGAATGTTATGTGCTTTGGTTTTTCATTCTTTTCATTTTTTTCTGAATTTTTAGGGCCATTTGAATCTTGGTCAAATCCTTGGTTTGACCAAGATTTAAACAAATTTAAAACATGAAAATGAAAAGGGAAGTCTGTATCCTTCTTAGTCACTCTAAAATGAAGCTTTTGGGATGTTCTTTAAATTTCAATGTTTGAAACCCAAAACGACTTCCTTCATGCTAGACATAAGATCTACAGGGGGTAGATACATGATTTGTCTGGTTTGGATATATCTAGACCTTGTTTATCAACTTGATTGCTTACGATATGACATAAGAAGACTATGTGATTTGGTTTTTCATTTTTCTGATTTTTTTGAATTTTGTGCCCACCCATTTGTATCGTCAAATCCTAGGTTTGACCAAGATAATTTAAACAAGTTTAAAACATGAAAATGTAAAGGGAAGCATGTATCCTTCTTAGTCACTCTAAAATGAAGCTTTGGGAGGTTTTTGAAATTTCGATGTTTGAAACCCAAAACCACTCTCTTCACACGCTTGACTTCATAAGACAGAGTTTAGGGGTTAGGGTATAGATACATGATTTGTCTGGTTTGAATATGTCTAGACCTTGTTTATCAACTTGAATGCTTACTATATGACATAAGAAGACTATGTGATTTGGTTTTTCATTTTTCTGTTTTTTAATTATTTTTCTGCCCATTTGAATCTTGGTCAAATCCTAGGTTTGAACAAGATTTAGACAAGTTTAACACGTGAAATTAAACGAATAAGTAAGCATTGATCCTTCTTAGTCACTCCAAAATGTACCAATTGATAGTGTTAACTTTGCTTCATGGAAAAAATAATGTCATGTAAATGAGTTAACTTGGATTTCCTACCCTTGAATCCATAGGAAACTTTGTTCTAATGCACTATTATAATCAACCGAGTTTTTACACCAACAGGTCTGTCACTTACGTGTGGTGCCCACGCGTGAGGTCCCACACTTGAGTGAGCACAAGTCACGTGCAATAGGTACGCCAACTCCCAGCCATCTTCTTTGTCAAGAGAAGACGCATCAGGATGCGTATTGGAAGTCTGTGGGTCCTTCTGGATCCTTCGGTTGTCCCTCTCACAAAAAAAAACAAATCTCTCTCATTCTCGGCCTCGCTCGACTCTCGCTTCGCTCGCTCGCACTCCCGCACTGACAAACCCTGCACAACAGTCAACATCATCATCATCACCCGAAAAAGGAAGACACCATAATGCTCTGCCTTTTTTCTCTCCTTCCGTGATCCCTCTTCCTCCGAGTTTCACTCGACGGGCAAACGCACATCTGCAGCATAGTAATAATAAAAAGGTAGAAAAATCGATATACGAATCTATAATTAAATAGGTTAAACTAGGGTTTTGCCCTAGATCAAGGTTCAAAAAAATCCAACTACGGGGTTCGAACAACACGATTCTAATCCAAGAACTTTTTCGACCTCATCCAAGTGGCCTCAAACTATAGGGTTAGCATCTAGTGCAGTATGTGTGAAAATGTATGCACTATGTGTGCTATAACTTGTATGTCTTTCAAATTTGAACCAACTTTGAATAAGTTTGAAATATTTGAAATGGGGCTTTTGGCTTAAACGTTTGAAACTCAAAACGATTCTCTTCATGCTAGACTTCATAAGACCGAGTTTAGGGTTAGGGGTAGATACATGATTTGTCTGGTTTGAATATGTCTAAACCTTGTTTATCAACTTTAATGCTAACTTCTCAGTCACTCTAAAATGAAGTTTTGGGTTTTTGAAATTTCCATCTTTGAAACCCAAAACCACTTCTCTTCATGCTTGACTTCATAAGAAAAAGTTTAGGGTTAGGGGTATAGATACATGATTTGTATGGTTTGAATATGTCCAAACCTTGTTTATCAACTTGAATATGCTTACTATATGACATAAGAAGACTATGTACTTTGGTTTTTAATTTTTCTGACTTTTTTAATTTTCTGCGCATTTGAATCATATCTTGGTCAAATCCTAGGTTTCACCAAGATTTAGACAAGTTTAACACGTGAAAACGAGTAAGTAAGCATGGATCCTTCTTAGTCACTCTAAAATGAAGCTTTTGGGATGTTCTTGAAATTTCCATGTTTGAAACCCAAAACCACTTCTCTTCATGATTGACTTCCATAAGATCGACAGATCAGTTTAGGGTTAGGGGTAGATATATACATGATTTTTTGGTTTGAATATGTCTAGACCTTGTTTATCAACTTGAATGCTTACTATACATATGACATAAGAATGCTATGTGTGCTTTGGTTTTTCATTCTCTTTTGATTTTTTTCTAAATTTTTAGGCCCATTTGAATCTTGGTCAAATCCTTGGTTTGACCAAGATTTAAACAAGTTTAAAACATGAAAATGAAAAGGGAAGTCAGTATCCTTCGTAGTCACTCTAAAATGGAGAAGCTTTTGGGATGTTCTTGTAATTTCTATGTTTGAAACCGAAAACGAGTTCCCTTCACATGCTAGTAGACTAGCTTCATAAGATCGACAGGCCGGGGGTAGATACATGATTTGTCTGGTTTGGATATATCTAGACCTTGTTTATCAACTTTAATGCTTACTATATGACATATATAAGAAAACTATTGCTTTGGTTTTTCCTTTTTCTGTTTTTTATTTATTTTGATGCCCATTTGAATCATGTCGAATCCTAGGTTTGACCAAGATAATTTAAACAAGTTTAAAACATGAAAATGAAAAGGGAAGCATGTATCCTTCTTAGTCACTCTAAAATGAAGCTTTTGGGAGGTTTTTGAAATTTCGATGTTTGAAACCCAAAACCACTTCTCTTCACATGCTTGACTTCATAAGACAGAGTTTAGGGGTTAGGGGTATAGATACATGATTTGTCTGGTTGAATATGTCTAGACCTTGTTTATCAACTTTAATGCTTACTATATGACATAAGAAAACTATTGCTTTGGTTTTTCTTTTTCTGATTTTTTTGAATTTTGATGCCCATTTGAATCTTGTCAAATTCTAGGTTTGACCAAGATTTAAACAAGTTTAAAACATGAAAATGAAAAGGGAAGCATGCAACCTTCTCAGTCACTCTAAAATGAAGTTTTTGGGAGGTTTTTGATATTTCCATGTTTGAAACCCGAAACCACTTCTCTTCATGCTTGACTTCATAAGACAGAGTTTAGGGTTAGGGGTAGATACATGATTTGTGTATGGGTTGAATATGTCCAAACCTTGTTTATCAACTTGAATATGCTTATGTGCTTTGGTTTTTTATTTTTCTGATTTTTTTGAATTTTATGCCCATAAATCTTGGTCAAATCCTAGGTTTGACCAGGATTTAAACAAGTTTAAAACATGAAATGAAAAGATAAGCCTGGATCCTTCTTAGTCACTCTAAAATGAAGCTTTTGGGAGGTTCTTGAAATTTCCATATTTGAAACCCAAAACCACTTCTCTACATGATTGACTTCATAAGACATAGTTTAATTAGAGTTTTAGGGGTAGATATATACATGATTTTTCTGGTTTGAATATATATGTCTAGACCTTGTTTATCAACTTGAATGCATGCTTACTATACATATGACATAAGAATGCTATATATGTGCTTTGGTTTTTCATTCTTTTGATTTTTTTCTGAATTTTTAGGGCCATTTGAATCTTGCATGGTTAAACTTGGGTTTTGCCCAGTTCTAAAGATCAAGGGTTCAAAAAAATCCAACTACGGGGTTCGAACAACACGATTCTAATCCAAGAATTTTTTCGACCTCATCCAAATGGCCTCAAACTATAGGGTTAGCATCTAGTGCAGTATGTGTGAAAATGTATGCACTATGTGTGCTATAACTTGTATGTCTTTCAAATTAAGTTGATAAACAAGGTCTAGACATATTCAAACCAGAATATTATACTGCATTAGTACAAAAAGTTTCCTATGGATTCATCAAGGGTAGTAAAGCCAAGTTAACTCATTGTCATGACTAAGAAGGATCCATGCTTACTTTTTCATTTTCATGTTTTAAACTTGTTTAAATCTTGGTCAAACCTAGGATTTGACCAAGATTCAAATGGTCATAAAAAATCAAACAAAATCAAGAAAATCAAAAACCAAACCACATAGTCTTCTTATGTAATATACTAAGCATTCAAGTTGATCAACGAAGTCTAGACATATTCAAACCAGAAAAATCATGTATCTACCCCCTAACCCTAAACGTTGTCTTATGAAGTCAAGCATGAAGAGAAGAAGTGGTTTTGGGTTTCAAACATGGAAATTTCAAAAACCCACCCAAAAGCTTCATTTTGGAGTGACTAAGAAGGATCCAAGCTTACTTTTTCATTTTCATGTTTCAAACTTGTTTAAATCTTTGTCAAACCTAGGATTTGACCAAGATTCAAATGGGCATAAAAATTCAAAAAAGAAATCAAAAAAATGAAACACCAAAGCACATAAACTTCTTATGTCATATAGTAATTAAGCATTCATGTTGATCAACAAAGTCTATATATATTTAAACAATAAAAATCATGTATATATACCCCCAAACCCAAAACCACTTCTCTTCACATGCTTGACTTCATAAGACAGAGTTTAGGGGTTAGGGGTATAGATACATGATTTGTCTGGTTTGAATATGTCTAGACCTTGTTTATCAACTTGAATGCTTACTATGTGATTTGGTTTTTCATTTTTCTGTTTTTTAATTATTTTTCTGCCCATTTGAATCTTGGTCAAATCCTAGGTTTGAACAAGATTTAGACAAGTTTAACACGTGAAATTAAACGAATAAGTAAGCATTGATCCTTCTTAGTCACTCCAAAATGTACCAATTGATAGTGTTAACTTTGCTTCATGGAAAAAATAATGTCATGTAAATGAGTTAACTTGGATTTCCTACCCTTGAATCCATAGGAAACTTTGTTCTAATGCACTATAATAATCAACCGAGTTTTTACACCAACAGGTCTGTCACTTACGTGTGGTGCCCACGCGTGAGGTCCCACACTTGAGTGAGCACAAGTCACGTGCAATAGGTACGCCAACTCCCAGCCATCTTCTTTGTCAAGAGAAGACGCATCAGGATGCGTATTGGAAGTCTGTGGGTCCTTCTGGATCCTTCGGTTGTCCCTCTCACACAAAAAAAAACAAATCTCTCTCATTCTCGGCCTCGCTCGACTCGCTCGCTCGCTCGCTCGCTCGCACCTCCTGCGCACTGACAAACCCTGCACAACAGTCAACATCACCAGAAAAAGAATATACACCATCAATAAGAGGGGCCCCGTGACTGCTCTCCCTTCTTCTCCTTCCGAGTGATTCCTCTTCCTCCGAGTTTCACTCGACGGGCAAACACACATGTGCTGCATAGTAATAATAAAAAAGTAAAAGAATCGACTACGAATCTATTATTAAATAGGTTATAAACTAGGGTTTTCCCCAGTACTACAGATCAAGTTGAAAAAAAAATCCAACTACGGGGTTTGATTTTGGCCTACAAATAAAAAATTAAATAAGTTGAACTAGTATTCCTCTAAAAAATCATTTTGGTTTGCATTGTTTGATAATTTTCATAGCTAGAGTGCATCACAATTTTTTGATTTCATGCTTTGCTTTGCCAATTTTGATTTTTTCTAACCACCTTCTCTTTGATTTCAAATTTAGGTCAAACTATCGGTGCCTACTATGTGTTCTACTTGAATTGGATGCAGCATGCGCACATGATATGTTTTGCCATTGTTTTGGGCTTCCACACATCTTGGGGCATCCAAGTATTTAAGTTACCTTGTTTTTTAATTGTAATTCATGTACCCTTTCCTCCCAATTAAATTTTGGTTTTACATTTTTAATTTTTTTAAATTTTTATGCCCATTCTGATGTCATATAGTTAGCATTTAAGTTGATAAACAAGGTCTGGACATATTCAAACCAAAAAATCATGTATCTACCCCCTAACGCTAAACTCTGTCATATGAAGTCAAGCATATGAAGAGAAGTGGTTTTGGGTTTCAAACATGGAAATTTCCATGCTTGAAACCAAAAACCACTTCTCTTCATGCATGCTTGACTTCATAAGACAGAGTTTAGGGTTAGGTGGTAGATACATGATTTTCCTGGTTTGAATATGTTTAGACCTTGTTTATCAAATTAATTGAATGCTTACTATATAACATAAGAGAAGACCTTGTTTTTTTTGAATTTTTATACCCATTCGAATCTTTGTCAAATCCTTGGTTCCACCAAGATTTGAATAAGTTAAAAACATGAATATGAAAAAGTAAGCATGTATGCTTCTTAGTCACTTCAAAATGAAGCTCTTGGGAGGGTTTTTGAATTTCCATGTTCGAAACCAAAAACCACAATGCTTGACTTCATGAAACAAAGTTTAGGGTTATGGGTAGATACATGCATGATTTTTCTTGTTTGAATATGTCTAGAACTTGTTTATCAACTTAATTGAATGCCTACTATATAACATAAGAAGACCTTTTTTGTATTTTTTAAATTTTTATACCCATTTGAATCTTGGTCAAATCCTAGGTTTCACCAAGATTTGAATAAGTTTAAAACATGAATATGAAAAAGTAAGCATGCATGTATGCTTCTTAATTAATCACTTCGAAATGAAGCTCTTGGGAGGGTTTTTGAAATTTCCATGTTTGAAACCAAAAACCACATATCTTCATGCATGCGCTTGACTTCATGAGACAGAGTTTAGTGTTGGGGGTAGATACATGATTTCTCTCGTTTGAATATGTTTGAAACCAAAAACCACATATCTCTGGTTTGCCCGCACTTAGAAATGATATTTGCATCACTTATCATATGTTTGCCCATTTGAATCTTGTCAAATCCTAGATTTGACCAAGATAATTTAAACAAGTTTAAAACATGAAAATGAAAAGGCAAGCTTGTATCCTTCTTAGTCACTCTAAAATGAAGTTTGGGGAGGTTTTTGAAATTTCCATGCTTGAAACCAAAAACCACTTCTCTTCATGCTTGACTTCATAAAGACAGAGTTTTTGGGGATATATAGGGGTAGATACATGATTTTTCTGGTTTGATATGTCTAGACCTTGTTTATCAACTTAATTGAATGCTTACTATATGACATAAGAAGACTATGTGCCTTGATTTTACATTTTTTAAATTATGCCCATTTGAATCTTGGTCAAATCCTAGGTTTGACCATGATTTAAACAAGTTTAAAACATGAATATGAAAATTAAGCATGTATCCTTCGTAGTCACTCCAAAATGAAGCTCTTGAGAGGGTTTTTGAAATTTCCATGTTTGAAACCAAAAAACCACGTACTTCTCTTCATGCATGCTTGACTTCATAAGACAGAGTTTAGGGCTAGGGTAGCTAGATACATGATGTTTCTGGTTTGAATATGTCTAGACCTTGTTTATCAACTTAATTGAATGCTTACTATATGACATAAGAAGACTACGTGCCTTGGTTTTTCATTTATTTTCATTTATTTTGAATTTTTATGCCCATTTGAATCTTGGTCAAATCCTAGGTTTGACCATGATTTAAACTAGTTTAAAACATAAATATGAAAAATTAAGTATCTATCCTTCTTAGCCACTCCAAAATGAAGCTCTTGGGAGGGTTTTTGAAATTTCCATGATTGAAACCAAAAACCACTTCTCTTCATGCTTGACTTCATAAGTCAGGGTTTAGGGATATATATATATATAGGGGGTACATGCATGATTTTTCTGGTTGGAATATGTCTAGAACTTGTTTTTCAACTTGAGCTTATCTAGAGCTTGTTTTTAAATTTTTTATACCCATTTGATTCTTCATCAAATCCTAGGTTTGTTGACCTAGATTTGAACAAGTTTAAAACATGAATATGAAAAGGTAAGCATGTATGCTTCTTAATTAGTCACTCCAAAATGAAGCTCTTGGGAGGGTTTTTGAAATTTCCATGATTTAAACCAAAAACCACTTCTCTTCGTGCTTGACTTCATAAGTTAGGGTTTAGGGATATATAGGGGGTAGATACATCATGATTTTTCTGGTTTGAATATGTCTAGAGCTTGTTTATCAACTTAATTGAATGCTTACTATATGACATAAGAAGACTATGTGCCTTGATATTTCATTTTTTTTAATTATGCCCTTTTGAATATTGGTCAAAACCTAGGTTTGACAAAGATTTAAAAAAGATTAAAACATGAAAATGAAAAAGTAAGCCTTGATCCTTCTTATTAACTCCAAAATGAAGGTTTTTGGGAGGGTTTTTGAAATATCCATGTTTGAAACCCAAAACCACTTCTCTTCGTGCAGAGTTTAGGGTTAGGGGCTAGCTAGACACCTGAATTTTCTGGTTTGATATGTCTAGACCTTGTTTATCAACTTAATTGAATGCTTACTATATGACATAAGAAGACTATGTGCCTTGATTTTACATTTTTTTAAAAATTATGCCCATTTGAATCTTGGTCAAATCCTAGGTTTGACCATGATTTAAACAAGTTTGTTTATCAACTTGAATGCTTGCTATATGACATCAGAAGACTATGTGTTTGGTTTTTGTTTTTTGAATTTGTTATGCCCATTTGAATCTTAGCTAGTCAAATCCTAGGTTTGAATATATATGTCTAGACCTTGTATATCAACTTGAATGCTTACTATACATATGACATAAGAATGTTATGTGCTTTGGTTTTTCATTCTTTTCATTTTTTTCTGAATTTTTAGGGCCATTTGAATCTTGGTCAAATCCTTGGTTTGACCAAGATTTAAACAAATTTAAAACATGAAAATGAAAAGGGAAGTCTGTATCCTTCTTAGTCACTCTAAAATGAAGCTTTTGGGATGTTCTTTAAATTTCAATGTTTGAAACCCAAAACGACTTCCCTTCATGCTAGACTTCATAAGATCGACAGGGGGTAGATACATGATTTGTCTGGTTTGGATATATCTAGACCTTGTTTATCAACTTGATTGCTTACGATATGACATAAGAAGACTATGTGATTTGGTTTTTCATTTTTCTGATTTTTTTGAATTTTGTGCCCACCCATTTGTATCTTCGTCAAATCCTAGGTTTGACCAAGATAATTTAAACAAGTTTAAAACATGAAAATGTAAAGGGAAGCATGTATCCTTCTTAGTCACTCTAAAATGAAGCTTTTGGGAGGTTTTTGAAATTTCGATGTTTGAAACCCAAAACCACTTCTCTTCACACGCTTGACTTCATAAGACAGAGTTTAGGGGTTAGGGGTATAGATACATGATTTGTCTGGTTTGAATATGTCTAGACCTTGTTTATCAACTTGAATGCTTACTATATGACATAAGAAGACTATGTGATTTGGTTTTTCATTTTTCTGTTTTTTAATTATTTTTCTGCCCATTTGAATCTTGGTCAAATCCTAGGTTTGAACAAGATTTAGACAAGTTTAACACGTGAAATTAAACGAATAAGTAAGCATTGATCCTTCTTAGTCACTCCAAAATGTACCAATTGATAGTGTTAACTTTGCTTCATGGAAAAAATAATGTCATGTAAATGAGTTAACTTGGATTTCCTACCCTTGAATCCATAGGAAACTTTGTTCTAATGCACTATTATAATCAACCGAGTTTTTACACCAACAGGTCTGTCACTTACGTGTGGTGCCCACGCGTGAGGTCCCACACTTGAGTGAGCACAAGTCACGTGCAATAGGTACGCCAACTCCCAGCCATCTTCTTTGTCAAGAGAAGACGCATCAGGATGCGTATTGGAAGTCTGTGGGTCCTTCTGGATCCTTCGGTTGTCCCTCTCACAAAAAAAAACAAATCTCTCTCATTCTCGGCCTCGCTCGACTCGCTCGCTCGCTCGCTCGCACCTCCTGCGCACTGACAAACCCTGCACAACAGTCAACATCATCATCATCACCCGAAAAAGGGAAGACACCATAATGCTCTGCCTTTTTTCTCTCCTTCCGAGTGATCCCTCTTCCTCCGAGTTTCACTCGACGGGCAAACGCACATCTGCAGCATAGTAATAATAAAAAGGTAGAAAAATCGATATACGAATCTATAATTAAATAGGTTAAACTAGGGTTTTGCCCAGTACTACAGATCAAGGTTCAAAAAAATCCAACTACGGGGTTCGAACAACACGATTCTAATCCAAGAACTTTTTCGACCTCATCCAAGTGGCCTCAAACTATAGGGTTAGCATCTAGTGCAGTATGTGTGAAAATGTATGCACTATGTGTGCTATAACTTGTATGTCTTTCAAATTTGAACCAACTTTGAATAAGTTTGAAATATTTGAAATGGGGCTTTTGGCTTAAACGTTTGAAACTCAAAACGATTCTCTTCATGCTAGACTTCATAAGACCGAGTTTAGGGTTAGGGGTAGATACATGATTTGTCTGGTTTGAATATGTCTAAACCTTGTTTATCAACTTTAATGCTAACTTCTCAGTCACTCTAAAATGAAGTTTTTGGAGGTTTTTGAAATTTCCATCTTTGAAACCCAAAACCACTTCTCTTCATGCTTGACTTCATAAGAAAAAGTTTAGGGTTAGGGGGTATAGATACATGATTTGTATGGTTTGAATATGTCCAAACCTTGTTTATCAACTTGAATATGCTTACTATATGACATAAGAAGACTATGTACTTTGGTTTTTAATTTTTCTGACTTTTTTAATTTTCTGCGCATTTGAATCATATCTTGGTCAAATCCTAGGTTTCACCAAGATTTAGACAAGTTTAACACGTGCAAACGAGTAAGTAAGCATGGATCCTTCTTAGTCACTCTAAAATGAAGCTTTTGGGATGTTCTTGAAATTTCCATGTTTGAAACCCAAAACCACTTCTCTTCATGATTGACTTCCATAAGATCGACAGATCAGTTTAGGGTTAGGGGTAGATATATACATGATTTTTTGGTTTGAATATGTCTAGACCTTGTTTATCAACTTGAATGCTTACTATACATATGACATAAGAATGCTATGTGCTTTGGTTTTTCATTCTCTTTTTGATTTTTTTCTAAATTTTTAGGCCCATTTGAATCTTGGTCAAATCCTTGGTTTGACCAAGATTTAAACAAGTTTAAAACATGTGCCTTGATTTTCCATTTTTTGTTTTTTCTGAATATTTATGCCCATTTGAATCTTGGTCAAATCCTAGGTTTGACCATGATTTAAACAAGTTTAATAAACATGAATATGAAATTTCCATGATTTATACCAAAAACCACTTCTCTTCATGCTTGACTTCATAAGTTAGGGTTTAGGGATATATAGGGGGTAGATTCATCATGATTTTTCTGGGTTGAATATGTCCATAGCTTGTTTATCAACTTAATTGAATGCTTACTATATGACATATATAAGAAGACTATGTGCCTTGATTTTTCATTTTTTTAAATTATGCCCATTTGAATCTTGGTCAAATCCTAGGTTTGAGCAAGATTTAAACAAGATTAAAACATGAAAATGAAAAATTAAGCCTTGATCCTTCTTATTCACTCCAAAATGAAGCTTTTGGGAGGGTTTTTGAGATATCCAGGTTTGAAACCCAAAACCACTTCTCTTCATGCATAGTTTAGGGTTAGGTGTAGATACATGAATTTTTGGTTTATAGTAAGCATTCAAGTTGATAAACAAGGTTTAGACATATTCAAACTAGAAAAATCATGTATATACCCCCTAAGGCTAAACTCTGTGATATATATGAAGTCAAGCATATAAGAGGAATGGTTTTGGGTTTCAAACATGGAAAATTCAAAAACCCTCCCAAAAGCTTCATTTTTTGAGTGAATAAGAAGGATCCAGGCTTACTTTTTCATTTTCATGTTACTGACTTGTTTAATTCTTGGTCAAACCTAGGATTTGACCAAGATTCAAATAGGCATAAAAATTCAATAAAGAATTCAAAAAATGAAAAACCAAAGCACATAATTAAGCTTCTTAAGTTATAGTAAGCATTCATGTTGATCAAGAGAGTCTATACATATTTAAACATTACAAATCATGTATATACCCCAACCCTAAACTCTGTCTAATGAAGTCAAGGACGAAGAGAAGTGGTTTTCGTTTTTTTTGAATTTTTATGCCCATTTGAATCTTGGTCAAATCCTTGCAGGTTTGACCAATATTTAAACAAGTTTAAAACATGAAAATGAAAAGTAAGTGTGGATCCTTCTTATTCACTCCAAAATGAAGCTTTTGGGAGGTTTTTTTAAATTTTCCATGTTCGAAACCCAAAATGATATCTCTCCGTGCTTTACTTCATAAGACAAAGTTTAGGGGTAGGGGGTAGATACATGATTTTTCTGGTTTGAATATGTCTAGACCTTGTTTATCAACTTGAATGCTTATTATGTGACATCAAAAGACTATGTGTTTAGTTTTTTTTTGAATTTGTTATGCCCATTTGAATCTTGGTCAAATCCTAGGTTTGACCAAGATTTAAACCAGTTTAAAACATGAAAATGAAAAGTAAGCCTGGATTCTTCTTAGTCCCTCCAAAATGAAGCTTTTGGGAGGTTTTTTAAATTTCCATGTTTGAAACCCAAAACCACTCCTCTTAATGCTTGACTTCATAAGACAGAGTTTAGGGTTAGGGGCCAAGTATATACATGATTTTTCTTGTTTAAATATGTCTAGACTTTGTTTATCAACTTGAATGCTTACTATATGACATCAAAAGACTATGTGTTTGGTTTTGATTTTTTTGAATTTGTTATGTCCATTTGAATCTTGGTCAAATCCTAGGTTTGACCAAGATTTAAACCAATTTAAAACATGAAAATGAAAATGAAAGCCTGGATTCTTCTTAGTCACTCCAAAATGAAGCTTTTGGGAGTTTTTTCAATTTCCAATGTTTGAAACCCAAAACCACTTTTCTTCATGCTTGACTTCATAAGACAGAGTTTAGGGTTAGGGGGTATATACAATATTTTTCTGGTTTGAATATGTCTAGACTTCGTTGATCAACTGTAATGCTTACTATATGACATAAGAAGCTTATGTGCTTTGGTTTTTTTTTTGATTTCTTTTTTGAATTTTTATGCCCACTTGAATCCTGGTCAGATCCTTTGTTTGACCAAGATTTAAACAAGTTAAAACATGAAAATGAAAAAGTAAGCCTGGCTCCTTCTTAGTCATGAAAATGAGTTAACTTGGCTTTCCAACCCTTGAATCCATAGGAAACTTTGTACTAATGCAGTATAATAATCACTCGAGTTTTTACACCAACAGGTCTGTCACTTACGTGTGGTGCCCATGCGTGAGGTCCCAAACTTCAGTGAGCACAAGTCACATGCGGTAGGCAGGCAAAATACCCGATCAATCCGGGCGGTGGCTGTTAAGGACCCGATCGCATTTCTTGCTTTCAGACTGGGGTCTACCATGTAAGAAGTTTGTTCCTTTTGGATGCATCACTCGTATTTGCAAGTTTTTTGGGGGTCCCGCAAATTCAGGGTAGCATCATGCCCCCCTTCCCACGCCAACACAAACAGAGTTCAACACAACCTAATTAAGCAAGGTTCAACACAGACATAGTTCAACAACCCCTAATTAAGCTAATAGGTTCACCACAAACGCTGCTGAGCAGCAAACATAAACAGAGTTCAACAAAAGATGCTGCTTTTGAAGCAGTAGGAGAGACAAACATGCACAACAGTTACGGAGTATATTTACCATCTTCTTCCTGGTCCCGCTTCTTCTGCTTCTTGCTGCCCATACCTTTAATCTTTGGTGGCTTGGGCTTGGGAGGAGGCACACGACCGGTCTCGATAGCTTGGTTCAATTTCTTCCTTAGGAATAGCCCATATGCCATGTGGTTGGCTATGAAGCCGGATCGGTTAACAGTTTCCCCAACTTTGAGACAGCCGGACCCACCGGCTTCGGCATGCTGCAGGACGCTTCGAAAGTCAACCTTTATGCTCTTTGTGCAGAAGGGGCAGCTGTTCCTGGCACCAGTCCAGGGTTCACTCCAATACTTGTCGAACTTCCCCGCCTTAAGCTTGTTGAGAGTGGCCCTGGCCTTCCTATGACGCGACTCGACATCGCTGTCAACCTCATCAGTAGCAACCTGATACATGCCAAATAAACAGGTGAAGCAAATATGTAGCAGTTGCAACTAATAATGAATATGAATCTAAAAAGATTCTGACGCTAATTCAAAACCCTATAGCGCAAAAAAAAGAGGGAGAGACCATAGAGCAAATCGATACAGGGCTATGTTAAATAAGGGAGAGAGGTGAATCGGATGTGAAGCAAATATGTAGCAGTTGCAACTAATACTGAATATGAATCTAAAAAGATTCTGACGCTAATTCAAAACGCTATAGCGCAAAAAAAAGAGGGAGAGACCATAGCGCAAATCGATACAGGGCTATGTTGAATAAGGGAGAGAGGTGAATCGGAACATACTTCCTCCCCCTCGTCGACGATATTCTCGTCGAAGGTCGGCGGCGGCGGTTCAAAGATGAGTTCAACCTCGTCCTCGTCATCTAGGGGATGCTTCCCAAGAGAGTGGACCCATCTACCAACAGCATCAGATGCCGATGAGCGACCGATGGCCCGACCTTCGGCAATGGCCTCCGCTTCGTCTTTGGCATCCGCTGCGGCAATGATCGCCGCCGTTGCGGCCATGCGTGCTGCGGTCGCGGCTCTGCACGCCTCCTCTGCGGCTAAGGCCAGCCGCGCGGCTTTCGCTTTCGCTGCGTTGACGGCGTCGGTTGGGCTCTCCATCGGTGGAATGGGAAGGGGAAGTGAAGAGAGGGTTTTTTCCTAGTCCGTGGAGAGAGGGAGAAGTGTGGACGTGAAATGGATAACTGACGATATTTCAAGATTTGGGAGACATAGCACGAACCGGCAGATGACAGCGCGTGGGTGCATTACCTCATACTGCCTCTGTCCTAGAAAGAGCGTACGTGTGGGTTTTCAAGGCATATTAAGGATTTTATTATTACATTGGGAAACTGTCATCGACCATCACTTTCCTCTTCAACTTTTCCACCTCCAATGATCTAAATGCATGTAGTAAATAAGAAAACCATATTATGCTAAATACTACTACCTCCATCCCAAAGCGTAAGGCTTATATTATTTTTAGAAGCTCAAACTATGTCAAGGTAAACTAAGATTTTACCAAAAATCATTATCATGCAAAATACAAAATTAATATCAATACATAGACAACGATTTTTTTTGGTATGGTATCTACAAAATATTATATTAGTTGATAGATTGTTCTAAATTTTCGTCAACCTTTACTTGCTTTGACTCTTAAAAAAAGACTTAAGCTTTGTGATGGAGGTAGTACGTACTAGTCGTGAAGAAACTATATCCCTCGTGATGAGAAAGAAATATTTTTTACTACCACTCTTTTGTGGACAAATTTTGAAGTGCATTGCAAAACGAGAAGTACACTCTTTTATGGACAAATTTTAACTCTACACCCATTATTTCAGGATGGAGGGAGTATAACCCAACTTGTTTTTTTCTTCTGGGCACTACACTGCTTTTTCCCTGTGCAATGCTTGGTTCTACCCTTTTTCTCAATGTAATGGTCACTTTAAGTCATTTTTTCCCACACACATTTATTTTGTACTTCTCTACAGTGTTGACCGTGCTACTACTATTTGTGTTAGTGCGCCAAAAACAAAATGTTATTTTTTAAGTGCCAAATTAATCTAGGGCGTTGGTTGTGAATCGGTGAACAAAAAAGAGATAGCCCAAAAGAGGAACACACCAAGGTACAAAAACTAGTATATATGCATGTTTCTATGTACATATATATGACCCTGGGTTTGTAGATAAAAAAACATTCATATATGCGCTTACTATTAATATACATAAGTTTATGCTGATTCTCTTGGTTTAGGTATATATATGGTTAGGCATCACTACTAATTCAGAAAAAAACAAAAATGTAACTCTTCAAGTGAAGTCATTTTAAGTGACCTAACAACTAAAATTCATATATAGGATTTGTATAGGAATTATGTAGGATTTAGATCACATGTGAATTTTCCCCACACTAGTTGTTTGATTCATAGGAACATATCCTATAGGAATCTTGCAGTGCAAATCCTATAAGAATAAAACATTAGGTCATACCTCATGGAAAATTTCCTTTGGCACAATCAAACACAACTCATCTTCCTATATGATTCAACTAGCCATTAAATCTCAATCCTATGTTTTCCATATTTCTATGGTTTTCCCATCCTATGAATCAAAGGAGCCTTAGGGCTTATATCTTTTTTTAGAAAGGCAAACTATGTTAAGATTGGCCAAGTTTTACGAAAAACCTTTAACATGCAAAATACAAAGTTGAGTCATTTCGTTTGAATCGGAGGGAGTACATTTGACGTTATGGTACTATTTGACAGCTGCTTGGCACTGTATTTTTTTTCGAACCAAACTTCCCCCTTCATGAAGCTTTTATTTTAGCTTCAGTGACTTGATACATCCATATATCTAGACAAAGTTGAGTCAATTCATTTGAATCAGAGGGAGTACATTTGACTATATGGGTATTGTTTGACAACTGCTTGGCACTGTCTTCTTTTTTGAACCAAACTGCCCCCTTCACGAAGCTTTTATTTTGGGATAGAGCTTCACTGACTTGATACTTCCAAGTTTCACAGTGACTTGGTGCCACCATCCACCATCCATCTCAGATCCAATGTATGCGATCGACTTAGAATTTAAACTAAATAATTATTATAATTGCTCAGAAATATTTCAAGAACTTCCAGTTAATCGTGCATATTTCGATTTATATTTTGGTGAAGTTTCATTCGATTTGAATCAAAGGTTTGTGAGCAAATATATACTCCCTCCGGTTCATATTAATTGACTCTAATATGGATGTACTAGACACATTTTAGTTCTAGATACATCCATATTGAAGTCAATTAGGGCTCCTTTGATTCAAAGGATTTGCATAGGAATTGTGTAGGATTTGGTTCCTATGGGAAAAATTCCTATACATGTTGTTTGATTCATAGGAACATATCCTATAGGAAAAATTCCTATAGGAATCTTGTAGTGTAATTCCTATAGGAAAAAAGCATTAGCTCATACCTCATGGAAAAATTCCTTTGCTACAATCAAACAAACTTCATCTTCCTATAGGTTTCAAGTAGACATGTCATTCCAATCCTATACCTTTCCTATTCCTATGCTTTTCCTATCCTTTAAATCAAAGGAGCCCTTAATATGAATCAGAGGGAGTATTTAGTTTAAACTAGTGCTCGTATACGTAAAAAGCTCTTTAATCACAAGCTAATCGTCCGAGTGGGATGAAATATTCACAGATTTTAGAACAAGGCATCTACATTTTACTGGATTTTTTTCGTAATTTTTGTTTTTAGGTTCGAAATAAGAGATTAGTTTGGAACGTTGGATCTCAAATGGTTGGTAGATGGTGGCACCAAGTCACAATGAGATTTGGAGACTTCAAGTCACTGCAGCTCTGTCCTTTTATTTTGACAAACTGCAGAGCCGCTGGTGCATCTATGCTTGCGTACGGCCGACGCCGATTCTTAGCAAGGAAGTTCTTCCTATAAGTAGTAGTAGTATCCATACTCCACTCCAAGGCATGTATAAAAAAAAGAACCCATCCCGTTCTCGTTTTCCCGATCACTCTTCTCTGAAGATGGAGGAGGCCCTCTTCTTGTGCCCCCTCTGCCTGCTGCCCTTCAAACCCCCCATATCCAAGGTCGCTCCCTTCCGATTTCATTCTTAGGTTCACCTGTGAGAAATGTCAATGACAACTGATGCCACGTACGTTGTTCCGTGCAGTGCAAGGGCGGTCATATGGGCTGTCGGCGCTGCGTCGGCGAGCTTGCGCCGAACCCGTGCAAGAAGTGCGAGCAGCCGGCGTGGTTGCCGCCGTCGAATCGATCTGGGCCAAGATTGCCGCCGTCGAATCGATCTGGGGCAATGGTCAAGTGCGTCGGCTGCCAGAGCTTGGTCGCCTCCACGGAGTCCTACAAGCACTATATCGCGTGCCCGCATGGTCCGTGCGGCTGCACAGAGGCCATCAATACCGGCTGCAGCTTCACCGGCCCGCCGCGGGAGCTCCTGGTACACCTCCAAGCATCCCACTCCATCCCAGTGTTTACGTTCCAGTATGGCATACCCGCCTGGTGCATAGTTCGTCTTCCGGTACAACCGCGGGGACACCTGTTCATCGGCAGTGGGGAAGAAGACGGTAGCGTGTTCGCCATCACCGTTGGAGCGCTCGGCCCGACCACCATTGTGTCCTGTGTGTGCATCAGGTCGGCCGCGTGCTTGTTTCCGATGTACAAGGCGCAGCTGTTGGTGATTGGTCCGCCGGCGCCGGCGACGGCTGGGACCAGTGACCTCTCGACGGACACCTTGATGGCGGTAATCGAGCCGACGAGCTCCCCGACGCCTAGCTCGATCATGTTGCAGCAGCTCACTTCTTTCCTGGCGGTGCCGCCCCGTTACGCGAAGCAGAATGGAGGGCAGCGTGTGTTGCCTATCTGCGTTTGCATCAACAAGAAGGTTATACAATAATCTTCGTTTAGTCATACTGCAATGTAGTTACTCGAAGATCGGAGGGAGTAGTTTAGTTCGAAGTAGGGTTCGTTCGGATGTATTTTGGACTTGTATAGTAGTAGTACTACTACTCCAGAACTATTACTAGCTAGTTGGAGTGCTAGAATGCAGCTCGGAGTATTATAGTATTTTGGCAGTACTACTAGTTATGTATGTGACTGCAAATTCAAACTAAAATGGACTATTTCTTGCTAATGTTGTTCTTTTGGAGTCATCATTTTTTTCTGAACGTGTTAACTATGCTATTGTCTAAGGATTCGTTTAGATTTCTTTGGTTGAATTCATATTTCGTCTCTTCCTAATTTGGCAAAACTGCACTGTCATGGGCATTCTTACAAGGTCGCTGAAGTTTCAAAGTTTCTTAATGTATATTGCGTAGGGTGTACCCCCTTAACATGGATCTGTTGCATTTTTGGGTTGTATTTTTTTTGGCAATTTTCAGGACCATAAAATAGCACGCCTTCAGTTGAAATTTGAATTAGTGGCCGATACTAGCATGGAGTAGTGAAGTTTTTTTGTACTCCCTCGGTCCCACCAAAAGTGTCTCACCTTTGTTAAAATTTAGATGGATAGATGTATTTTTTTTACAAAGTTGAGACAACTTTGGTGGGACGGAGCCACGGAGTCGTAGTTGATGGCGAGAAGGTTGATGCCTTGCTAGGTTGGTGTACGTTGCAAAAAGAACAAGGTTGGTGTGTATTTGTTTTATTTGTTCACCATAATACTGACATGGCCATCGATTTGATTAGACAACACAAGCCTGGGATGTTTCACTTATTTATTGTAGGAAGCACGATTAATGTTCTGTAATGATGGGGCTACTCCTATAGTCCGTCTGCTCGGCTCCTACTCGGGTGTCGGGTCACATTCACACTCTCCTCTTTTTTTGAACACATTCACACTCTCCTCTTTTTTTGAACACATTCACACTCTCCTCGAAACTGCAGTAGGCAGTATATGAGCGTCTCGGTTCACCTCCGTCGTCTATCCCCACTCCGCCCATCTTCCATAGCACGCGCCTGCGTTTCGCATCCTATCCAGCAGTGCCCAGTTTGAGAGCCTCTGTTCTCCAACTCAAACCCCCACCTGCCGCCATTGATCGCCATCTCTCTCCCAAAGTTCGAATCAGTAGATCGCCCAAGAAAATACCAACCCCATTGTACCACCTGCCTCATTGTGATGGCGAAATCGAGCAGGGTCTGTGGATCTGGGCTGTTTCACAAGGTGTTTACGGAAGGCCCCCTTGAAGTGCTCATCAGCCAGTGCGACGCCATCACCGCCGCGTCCCTAGTCGGTTCCTCCAAAAGTATTCTTCAGTCAGCCAAATACAGTGCCACTCTGCCTGCTTCTCAGCCGTTTGGCCTTCCGTGTGTTCTCTGTTGTGACCCGGCGGATAAACCATGGGCGGTGTTCAAGGAGGATTTGCCGGTGCACAGCAAGTGCAAACTACTGCCGCTGGACAGGTTCTCCTATGATGGCCTAATGCCACACGGTAAGGATGAGGAGCGGGCAGGCGCCAATGGAGATTGGATCGCCATGGTTGGCCCCGAAGGCAAGTGGAACCTCCTCAATGTGTACACTCATCGCAAGATTAAGCTTCCATCTTTGAGGAACAAGTTGGAAACCACACACAATCCACTTATATTCGAGTATCAGCGTTCTGCTATTCAACTGCAGAAGATAGCTATTTGCCAAGTTCCTACAGCTGCTAGGGGGTATCAAGATTTCTCCCTTGTCGCAATCTTCGACTTTGCAATTGCCTACCTCCATGGCGAATATCCTCGTGAATGGATATTTCTTGAAAACCAGTTTCAGTACGGCGCCATATACTGCGATGCAATTATACATAACGGACTTGTGTTCGCCGTTACTGAGCTTGGAAATGTTTATGCATGGGATCCTAATCAATTTGGTAACATTTCCTCCCTATCTTTTTTATATACGTAACTTATATAGTATTTCACCTCTTATTTGTTGAACTGTCTTGGCATCTTTTGGCTTAAAGGAATTCCATAGGCGCACACCATAACCCTCTTGTGGTATGGACATATATAGAATTTAACATCTATAGGAATTTTAGTATGGTCTAATGTGCATGTTGTTCCTTAGGAAAAAGGCCCCCTAGTAATTAAGTTTCTTTATTATTACTCCCTAGAAAATTTAAGGTAGAGTAGAAATAGAATCAATAAAGGTGCCATGCAATATTGATAAAGACTTTCATTTGTTTATATTCAAACCATCTAAAATTTGGACCAATATTTTCGGGAACATGTTTTAAATCCACATGAAGTTTTACCAAGATGTTCGAAATATATTTCAAACCATCTTATGTTCGACCATGATTTTATAAAGTACTAGTATTGGCATCCCAATATCAAATCAATATCACTAGTAGATAAATCATGAAATATATTTTCATGTGACGTGTTCTTTCCTTTTTCAAGGTCCTATAGTGCTCCCTGCTCCATTCATTCCGTGGACGGCTGGATTTGATGACGATGATGATTTTGACTCTAATAGTCGTACGTGGTGGCTGGCAAGATCTCAAGATCGTTCTAGACTTCTCCTGGTCTATGCACGTGGCGTAATGGATTTTGACGCTGACGGTGCTCCAACTCATTATGATAGTACCCCTTCTGTCCATTGCGGTCGCGCTGTTCACAGCTATTCGGGGTATACCTGCATTGTATTCTCGAATGACACTAGTCGGTTACTTCCAGCCAACCCGTGGGAAAGGGTTACTAATCTTGGAGACTATTCTATGTTCCTTGGGTTGAACTATCCGATTTTCATGCCAGTGGGTGGTGCAACATTTCCCCCAGGATATTTGACAAGAAGAAACTGCATCTACACCACGCCTCAGGCCATTGGCTCTCAGTTTGACACATCACATCAAGAAATTTTCCGCTTCAGTCTAAATGGCGAAGACCACCAAAGCATATCTTTCTCAAGCAGCGGTCCAGGGGCCAACTGGCATACGGGGTTTTGGTTCATCCCAAGCTACACCAACGCGCTGGACTGGAACAAAGACAATCAGAGTTAGGGATATTTATGTAATAGTAGGATCATACTACTAGCTAGCTCAGTTGGTCTTGACTCCTATTTAACTATTTATAGCTAATGTACTTAGGTGATAAATTTATGCTATTTGCATGAACCCAGGCGCTTCTTTTAATTTGATCAAATACGGTCTATACACATGCATGGTTGTTTGGCTGTTTCAGTGTCCCTAGAGGCATACATATATACTGTTATTTAGCAATCTTTATTACAGTACAAAGGTCTTAACCTCATGGTTCACAGAAAGTATAAACGTAGATCAACCATCTAAACATAGAAGACATTCTAGTGTATGATTCTTACATATACACATCAACATCCTATCAGAAAATCTTAATGTGAATTGTACTGGCTGTACAAACCCGTGCATCATTCTCTAGCCGGTTGCACCCAAAAACCAAATCGTGGTACTTCATAGTTGACTGTATGTAGGACAACATACAGATCCAATGCGAAGCCATGGGTATCACCTGCATGACAGAACCATATTTCACATGGTTGGAGGTACTCTATATGGCATTTAAAATCATTCCTTGTCTTTCATATGGTCCTAAAAATAGTACAGTTGGATTTGTGGGTTTTAATTTTTTATTAACACACTCAATTGATTGCCCAAACATTGATTAATAATATTATTAAGGGGTGTGATGTTGAAAGCCATAAGAACAATGTGCCAAACAATCTTTGCTAGCGGACGGTAAATGTATACCCATCAGAAATAATCAGCAGACGTGCATGTTTCTTTGGTCAGAATAACTGCTGCACCATCTTAAAAGTAAATGGCATGACCATTTATTTGATTTGATAGCGTGCAGCTAGATGGCGTACATTACTATCTCTACTTCCTTGGGTCGCCCAAATCTGGAGTACTAAAAGCAAATCCTGGTGATTCATTTGACAAGACAACACAGATGCGACCAAATTTCTCCGTCCATATTATTATAATAATCTGGAGTGCGTTGCCTCGTTGCCTTCCAAGAGAAGCTGCATTCCTTGCCAAAAAAGAGAGAGAGGCTGTATTTATAACTATCTCACCGGCCGCCACTAGTACAAACCATCACTCCCTCTCCACCTCCACCTCCATCTCTTCCCTAGTAGCTCCACCTCCATATCGGCGACGGACCACAATCGCGCGGCTTCGACTTCATCTTCGACGGCGGCGGCGACAGAGGCGTGAGGCACCTTCTCCGCGGCGCATCACTCATCCTCGTCCCGCGGCAACAATGGCTGTATGTGAAATCACCATACCCTTTTGTATGGTAGAGATGATGATGTGCGGATAAAATTTTATTGGCGGTTGCTCATCCTTGTTTGAATATTTGGTGTAGATTCACATCTAGGGCAGGGTGTCAAGCGGGGTGGGTAGCGGGCTAGCTAGTTTCAGTGCGAGTGCTTTAAATCTGCTCTAATCTCAACCACTATTTGCTCTAATTTTCTGCTTTGCGGGACGATTCGCGGACGCCGCTTGCAACCCTAATCTAGGGTATTGATCCTAGTTTAGTAGACTACTAGGATTTACATGCCAATTTGTTTTTAGACTAGATCCGGATATTTGTCAATACTACTACGTACTTCTTCCGTTCGTATTTAATTGACTCTAGTTGAAAGCATCGACAGTTCATTTTCTTCTCTCCCTCTCGTCGACTAATTAAAACCGAACAGAGGGAGTATTAGGAATCCATGTGCATCCGTACTACCAGTAAGGTATTGCGTTGTTGCAGAGGCTCAGTGTAATCAATATCTTTCGATATTAATATACTCACTTTATCAGAAAATAAATTAGTAATCCATGTTCAAACTTGCTAGTTTGATCGACGTTTGATGATGATTTGTGAGGCCATGTATGGGCCTAGTTTGTTTTGCCTGGTGGTCAGTAGGCTGATGATTTATTTTTTTGCTTGGTCGATCTGTGGTCGTTCCATGGCCACTGCTGATTAAGCATTACTAGAATCAACAATTTTTTGCTTGTCTGGTGATTGGAAGTGTATGCGCTAGCACCATCGCACGATGATTAGTCTTAATGGAGATGCAGATGTCGATCAAGAGGGAGAAACATATCTTGATCATGCATTTCTCACGAGATTACTTGGTGATTGGAAGTAGAATCCACAATTTGTTGTGCAAACTTCTCAACATATGCATATATTCAATGAATTGGCTTTATGTGATCAATAGTACTTCTTATTGCAGATGGATGGAGGGGAAAGAGCGAAAAAACCGATACTTAGTGAGATGACTTCTCATTCTTTGACTTCTGATATCCCAGATAACAAGGTAAATATATAGAACGACGATTCGTAGGTGATAAAAGCAGAATCCACAATTTGCCGTGCAAACTTCTCAACATATGCATATATTTGATTAATTAGTTTTATGTGATCAATAGTATTACTTATTCCAGATGGACGTAGGGGAAGGAACGAAAAAGCGGATGCTATGTGAAATGACTTCTAAATCTGTGTGTTCTGATATCCCAGATGACAAGGTAAACATATGGACCGACGCTTGTTTTGCCGCTGCCCCTGTTAGATGGCTAGATGCTCTGGTCTAATTTCTGTTCATGTGCTTATTATTGCAGAAACATAGAGTTGAAGAAAACTCTATATTGTCTGATGACAAAGGTGAAATGGCATGCCAGTCTTTTAAACCTCCGACGCCACCTTGTTTACTGTCTATGGAGACTGATGCAGCTGGACCTGGTACTGATGAGCCTATACCTGGCATCATCGTGTCACATGAAGAAGGTTGTGGATTGGGTTTACCCCCTGCTGTAGAAACTGGTGGTGCAGCTGGAGCTGCTAGTGTAGAGCCTCTAGTGAACGGTGTCGTGCCACGGGAATTCTCTGAACTGGAGCAAAACGGTTTACCTATTGTCAAGACCGATATAACTGGTGCTGATGCTGGAGTTGCTACTGATGATCCTGCACCTGAAGTATGTTTTGCATTGTTAAAACCCGTCCTGCCCAGAGTACTGACTGGTGGTGGACCTGGAGCTGGTAGGGTAGAGCCTCTAACTGAAGTGGATATTGGTGGTTTACCCTCTGGTATTGTAGAGATTTCAGCAAGCGGTCCTGTCCGAGAACATATCTGGTCCTACTATCCCTTTAGGTTCTACCGTGCTACCGACTCCTATGAACCGGAGCATGTACCTGATGTGCCTTCTGTTGAACCTGACGCACCTGTAAGTAGTGGTGATGATCAAGAAGGATCTGCATCTGATGATCCTGCACCCGAAGTTGCCACGCCACCCGAAGGAGGTTTTGTATTGGTAGAACCCGTCATGACTATGCCCACAGTACTGACTGGTGGTGGACCTGGAGCTGGTATGGTAGAGCCTCTAGCGAAAGGTGTCGTGCCACGAGAATCCTCTGAAGTGGATATTGGTGGTTTACCCTCTGTAGATACTGGTGGTCTACCTGGAGCTGGTATTGTAGAGATTTCAGCAAACAGTGCTGTCCCACCCAACTCCTATGAACTTGAGCATGTACCTGATGTGCCTTCTGTAGAACCTGATGCACCTGTAAGTAGTGGTGATGATTCCGCTGAATCTGATCAAGAAGGATCTGCATCTCGAGGACAAGATGTCAGCTGTCATTCACCTGAACCCGAGCTGAAGTCAGCAACGGTAGCTTATATGGCACGGACTGTCCTTCAAGCTCTAAAGATCCAGTTGGGTGGTTCACAGGACCAGCTACTCCAAGCCATTGTCACTACAAAAGACCAGCCAGCATGCTTCGTTATCTCCTGCATACTGTTTGACAAGCTGAAGCACTGCAACTGGCGCATTGTTCAATCCCATCAGCATGGAGAGAGGAGCTATGTTTATGTCAAGATGATTCATGCTGATTTGGTAAGGTTCCATGATAAGATGTATGGGTGGGGTGAGGCAAGAGCCACATTTTGCAGCATTCACACAGTCTTCGCTCTTGAGCCAGACCCCATGGATGCTTACCCAGTGGTGCAGCTGTCCTGACTTGATATATGTTTTATGATCAGTATGCTGCTGTCGTGGAACTGTGATGTCGAGCTACCTTTCTTATGGTTTCTAGGCTTTTGGTTTCAACATGTATTATGGAGCTTACCTTAGGACTTTCGCATGCGTTTGGCTGTTGACCTGTAATGTTTGTGGTTGGTTGTCTAATCTACTTGGCACAATCACATTGCAAAGGCAAATGTTCCTTTTCTCTTTAATTGTTATTATGACTTATGTGTTATAACCAGGCAAGAATATGCAATCTTGGTTCTCTGACCGATATATATGTACATACAACTTTTGTTCACATAATAACACTTACACGGGAAAAGAGTAGCTTTCTCTGTTGGACAAACACCAAACCACAAAAGGGTAACAACACAATATCCAAACTAGGTACGGCACCTGTTGAGCATACATGACTTTTGTCGTAAAATCACGTTAACCAACACTAGCAGCATCTTGTTCTTTGCAAGGTGCTATGCTTATCAGTCTAATCCCAATACACAACCTACTTCAGGTGGCACGATGATGTCAGGTGCAGGTTCACCAGTACCAACTCTCTTGCATCAGTCTCCATTGAAGGTACGCCACTGCTGCAGTAGACACCATTAGCAATGCAACCTGAAGGTGTTCTTATCCTCATATCAGGATCACATAATACAGGTGTCAAGCTTCATGCACTAGCCAACACAATGAAAAGTCCGAACTAGGATAGCTAGGAAAAAAACATGAAGATCTTTTTTTCGAATCCCACGCTGAACATCTTTTTTTTAACTAATTAGGTAAGCTCCTGCTGACAAACATATTACAGCAACTCCAGCAGTGGCTCTATATTTAGGCGCTGTGGGCTGAATGGCTGATGCTGCGCATGGAGCCGGCAATAGCTTCACCGGAAGCTGCAAACTGTGGCGGCCAAATGCAGGGCTGAAACAGCGTATTTTCAGAGGCGCTATAAATGCAGCGCCAAAAACAGAATATAATGAAAAATAGAGTGCAGTAAAACAGAAGATCAAACAAAGACTAGAAATAGACATAAAATAGGATAAAATTAGCTTGATAGATACTCCGTAGTTCATATTTGTACAAAGTAGTGCGATAAAACTAAACTAAAACTCGACATCTGACGAGTCCGGTGTCGTGCCCGACACCGGATCCGACGAGAAGAGGTCAATCCAACGGGGGTCGTCCTCGCCAATGGTGGTCGGCCCGGCGAGCTGCGCTTCGATGAAGGCCCGCTTCGTCGCCTTCTCCGCCCTCCGTCGTGCGCGGTCCTCCTTCTTCGCTGCCCGCCTCGTCGCCTTCTCCGCCCTCCGTCTGCGGAAGTGCTCGTTCTCGGCGGCAACGTCCTCGGGGAAGCGGGCCGCCCACTCGCGCGCCGCGCGCTCGTCCCGCTCGGCGATGCGCAAACGGCGCTCCGTCTCGCGGCGGCGGTGCTGTTCCTCCTGTCTAACGATGTACGGCGGCGGCGCGAGATCCTCGGCCTGCTGGCGCGTCCACACGTCATGGAAATTCATCGACGATCGCGGGCGCCCGAGCCGCCACGCCACGGCGTCGTACGCGCGCGCGGCCTCGTGCGCGGTCTCGTAGGTGCCGAGGCCGATGCGCTCGCCGCCGTCACGTATCTCCGCGTAATACGTACCTTTGGGGCGCGCGCGGACGCCGCGGTACCCCGTGCCCGAGACGCGGCAGTACCGCGAGCTCGACGCGAGACGAGGCATGGCGGCGGCGGCGGAAGCGGAGCCGCGGCGGCGATATTAGGCGCAGATGGGCAAATTTCAGCAACCCGTGTCCATCTTTTTTTTTGGCAGGATTACGCCATGTACCACCTTCCAATTAGAAAATAGTACTGTTCAGCATTCCCCTGTTGGGCCCAATATTTCACTTTGGGTTGCCAACGGCCATCTACATGGTAATTGCTCTCGGCCTACTTGCTCCGGCCGTCGAAGCCCAATAACTACAAATGGGCCTTTCTGCTCATGCAATTTCGGCCCTTTTCTAATGAAACACAGATCCTATGATTGGCAAAAAAAAATACACGGAGATTCTACATAAAAGTTGTTTTTATTTATTTTGAATTATAGGGTTCCAATTTTTGAAACTGCTCATGCCCAATATGAAAATCCTTGATCGCTCCATACCCACATGGATAACGGTATTTTTAAAAATTCATAAAGTGGATTTGAAATTTAAAACATATCCTAATAATTCCTTGATTTAATCTATCAACTTGCAAGATCTTGGAGCCAAAGAGCTTGTATTAGTCTGCGAAAATAATACTGATAAACCTGTCGTTAACAAGAAATGAAGGTTTATCGTTCAGAGAGGATGCCATGTGGGACCCATGAGACAGTAGCGTCCTCAACGTTTCAAAGAAAAAGGCAAGTAGCCCGAAAATAGGGGTAAAAAATAAATCCTACAAAGGAAACATTTATTGTTCATAGAGGCTGACATGTGGGACCGATCTGCCAGCTGCATCCTCATCATTTCGAAGTCGGCAGGGATCAGAAGAAAAAGGCAAATAGCCAGAAATTAGGGGTCAAAAATAAATCCAAAAAGGAAACTTATATTCTTCATAGAGGATGACATGTGGGACCGACCTGCCAGCAGCGTCCTCATCGTTTCAAAGGCCGCAGGGGATCAAAAGAAAAAGGCAAATAGCCAGAAATTAGGGGTAAAAAAAATACAACAAAGGAAAGGTTTATTGTTCATAGAGGCTGACTTGTGGGACTCATGAGCCAGCGGCGACCTGAATTTCAAAGGCGGCATATGATCGAAAAGAAAAAGGCAAGTTAGCAAAAATCACTGGGTAAAAAAAATCTAAGAAATGAAACTTTATTGTACAGTCCCATGAGCCAGCACCTTACTCAACGTTTCAGTGGCGGCATGAGATAGAAAGAAAAAGGAAAGTGACCAAATATCAGGAGCAAAAAATAATCCAAGAAAAGAAACTTTTATTGTACATAGATGATGACATATGGGTCCCACTTATACAAGCTCTTTCGCTCCAAGATCTTGCAAGTTGATTGTACATAGAGGATGACATGCGGGCCCCTTGTGTCAGCATCTTACTCAACGTTTCCAAGGCGGCAGGGGATCAAAAGAAAAAAGGAAGTAGCCAGAAATTAGCGGTAAACAATAACTCCAAGGAAGGAAACTTTTATTGTTCATAGAGTATGACATGCGGGACCCATGCGCTAGCAGCTTCCTCAACGTTTCAAAGGGGGCATGAGATCGAAAGAAAAAGACAAGTGACCAAATATCAGGAGCCAAAAATAATCCAAGAAAAGAAACTTTATTGTACATAAAAGATGACATGCGGGTCCCATTTTGCAGCAGCGGTGTCAACGTTTCAAATGCGGCTTGAGATCAAAAGAAAAAGAGTAGCCAGAAATTAGGGGTAAAAAAACTCCCAGAAAAGAAAGTTGATTGTACATAGAGGATGGCATGCGGGTCCCATGACCCAGCACCTTACTCAACGTTTCAGAGGCGGCATGAGATCGAAAGAAAAAGGAAAGAGACCAAATACCAGGAGCAAAAAATAATCCAAGAAAAAGAAACTTTTATTGTACATAGAGGATGACATATGGGTCCCACTTATACAAGCTCTTCCGCCCCAAGATCTTGCAAGTTGATTGTACATAGAGGATGACATGCGGGCCCCTTGTGTCAGCAGCTTAATCAATGTTTCCAAGGCGGCAGGGGATCAAAAGAAAAAGGAAACAGCCAAAAATAAGAGGGTGAAAAAATCCAAGAAAAGAAACTTTTATAGTATCGAGGATGACATGTGGGTCCCATGAGCCAGCAGCTTCTCAACGTTTCAGAGGCTGCATGAGATCGAAAGAAAAAGGCAAGTGACCAAAAATAAGGGGGTAAAAAAAATCCAAGAAAAGAGACTTGATTGTACATAGAGGATGACATGCGGGTCCCACCAGTCAGCAGCTTACTAACGTTTCCAAGGCGGCAGGGGATGAAAAGAAAAAGGAAATAGCCAAAGATCAGAGGGTGAAAAAAATCAAAGAAAAGAAACTTTTATAGTACATAGAGGATGACATGTGGGTCCCATGGGCCAGCAGGTTCCTCAACGTTTTCAAGGGCGGCATGAGATCGAAAGAAAAAGGCAAGTGACCAAAAATCAGAGGGTGAAAAATAATCCAAAAAAAGAAACTTTTATTGTACATAGAGGATGACATGCTGTCCCAACGTTTCAAATGCGGTTTGAGATCAAAAGAAAAAGAAAGTAGCCAGAAATTAGGGGGTAAAAAAACTCCAAGAAAAGAAAATTGATTGTACATAGAGGATGACATGCGGGTCCCACGAGTTTGCAGCTTACTCAACGTTTCCAAGGCGGCAGGGGATCAAAAGAAAAAGGAAATAGCCAAAAATCAGAGAGTGAAAAAAAACCCAAGAAAATAAACTTTTGTAGTACATAGAGGATGACATGCGGGTCCCATGAGCCAGCAGGTTCCTCAACGTTTCAAACGTGGCATGGGATCGAAGGAAAAAGGCAAGTGACCAAATATCAGGAGCCAAAAATAATCCAAGAAAAGAAACTTTATTGTACATAGAGGATGACATGCGGGTCCCATTTTGCAGCAGCGGTCCCAACGTTTCAAATGCGCTTGAGATCAAAAGAAAAAGAAAGTAGCCAAATTAGGGGGTCAAAAAAAACTCCAAGAAAGGAAAGCTTTATCGTTCATACAGGCTGACATGTGGGACCTATGAGCCAGCAGCCGAACGTTTCAAAGGCGGCAGGGGATCAAAAGAAAAAGGAAATAGCCAAAAATCAGAGGGTGAAAAAAATCCAAGAAATCAAACTTTTATTGTACATAGAGGATGACATGCGGGTCCCATGAGCCAGCAGATTCCTCAACGTTTCAAACGTGGCATGAGATCGAAAGAAAAAGGCAAGTGACCAAATATCAGGAGCCAAAAATAATCCAAGAAAAGAAACTTTATTGTACATAGAGGATGACATGCGGGTCCCATTTTGCAGCAGCGGTCTCAACGTTTCCAAGGCGGCACAGGACCAAAAGAAAAATGAAGTAGCCAGAAATCAGGGGGTGAAAAAATCCAAGAAAAGAAAGATTTCAATTGGGCTACATCTAGACATCTGGGCCTTCGAACTATCCTTCTGGGCCTTTGGACACGTACAATTTCAGCCCACTCCAGAACATGATAGTTCGGATTTTTCTCAAAAAAAAAACAGGAAAGTCCTATGCTTCGCCAAAACAAAAAACAAGGAGATTCAAGATATATGTTGTAAAAATAAAGATTTAATTTATCCGTTTGCAATAGCTCAGAGCGCAATACACTGTTTATTGTCTGCAAAATAATCAAGATATCACATGTTTCTTGTACGGGGAGGCTGACATCGTGGACCCATGAGCCAGCAGCGTCGTTTTAAAGGCGGCAGGGGATGGAAAGAAAAAATAAACCAAAAATCTGTTGGTAAAAAATCCAAGAAAAGAAACATTTTCGTTCTGAGAGGATGACATGCGGGACCCATGAGGCAGCAGCGTCCTCAGCGCTTATTGTTCATAGAGGCTGACATGTGGGACCCGTGAGCCAGCAGCGTCCTCAACGTTTTAAAGGCGGAAGGATATCGAAAGAAAAAATAAGCCAAAAATCATTTGGTAAACAATATCCAAGAAAAGAAACATTTACCGTTCTGAGAGGATGACATGCGGGACCCATGAGGCAGCAGCATCCTCAACGATTCCAAGGCGGCAGGGGATCAAAAAAAAAAGGAAATATCCAGAAATTAATTAGGGGTTCAAAAAAATCCATCAAAGGAAACTTTTATTGTTCATAGAGGATGACTTGTGGGACCGACCTGCCAACAGCGTCCTCATCGTTTCAAAGGGGCAGGAGATCCAAAGAAAAAGGCAAATAGCCAGAAATTAGGGGTCAAAAATAACTCCAAGAAAGGAAACTTTTATTGTTCGTAGAGGATGACATGCGGGACCCATGAGCCAGCAGCTTACTCAACGTTTCAAAGGCGGCATGAGATCGAAAGAAAAAGGCAAGTGACAAAATATCAGGAGCAAAAGATAATCCAAGAAAAGAAACTTTATTGTACATAGAGGATGACATGTGGGTCCCATTTTGCAGCAGCGGTCTCAATGTTTGTAATGCGGCTTGAGATCAAAAGAAAAAGAAAGTAGCTAGTAATTAGGGGGTGAAAAAAAATCCAAGAAAGGAAAGTTGATGGACATAGAGGATGACATGCGGGTCCCTTGAGCCAACAGCTTACTCAACGTTTCAAAGGGGGCAGGGGATCAAAAGAAAAAGGCAAGCCAAAAATCAGAGGGTGAAAAAAATCCAACAAAGGAAACTTTTATAGCACATAGAGGATGACATGCGGGTCCCATGAGCCAGCAGGTTCCTCAACGTTTCAAACGTGGCATGAGATCGAAAGAAAAAGGCAAGTGCCCAAATATGAGGAGCCAAAAATAATTCAAGAAAAGAAAGTTTTATAGTACATAGAGGATGACATGCGGGTCCCATTTAGCAGCAGCGGTATCAGCGTTTGAGAGGTGGCAGGGGATCAAAAGAAAAAAGAAATTGCCAAAAATCAGATGGTGAAAAAAAACCAAGAAAAAGAACTTTTATAGTACATAGAGGATGACATGCGGGTCCCATGAGCCAGCAGGTTCCTCAACGTTTCAAACGTGGCATGAGATCGAAAGAAAAAGGCAAGTGAAAAATATCAGGAGCCAAAAATAATTCAAGAAAAGAAAGTTTTATAGTACATAGAGGATGACATGCGGGTCCCATTTAGCAGCAGCGGTATCAGCGTTTGAGAGGTGGCAGATCAAAAGAAAAAAAGAAATTGCCAAAAATCAGATGGTGAAAAAAAACCTAGAAAAAGAACTTTTATAGTACATAGAGGATGACATGCGGGTCCCATGAGCCTGCAGGTTCCTCAACGTTTCAAACGTGGCATGAGATCGAAAGAAAAAGGCAAGTGAAAAAATATCAGGAGCCAAAAATAATTTAAGAAAAGAAAGTTTTATAGTACATAGAGGATGACATGCGGGTCCCATTTAGCAGCAGCGGTATCACTGTTTGAGAGGCAGCAGGGGATCGAAAGAAAAAGTCAAGTGACGAAATATGAGGTGCCAAAAAAAATCCAAGAAAAGAAAGTTTTATAGTACATAGAGGATGACATGCGGGTCCCATTTAGCAGCAGCGGTATCACCGTTTGAGAGGCAGCAGGGGATCGAAAGAAAAAGTCAAGTGACCAAATATGAGGTGCCAAAAAAATCCAAGAAAAGAAAGTTTTATAGTACATAGAGGATGACATGCGGGTCCCATTTAGCAGCAGCGGTATCACCGTTTGAGAGGCGGCAGGGGATCGAAAGAAAAAGGTAAGTGACCAAATATGAGGTGCCAAAAATAATTCAAGAAAAGAAAGTTTTATAGTACATAGAGGATGACATGCGGGTCCCTAGTATCACCGTTGAGAGGCGGGGGATCGAAAGAAAAAGGCAAGTGACCAAATTTGAGGTGCCAAAAATAATCCAGAAAAGAAAGTTTTATAGTACATAGAGGATGACATGCGGGTCCCGTTAGCAGCAGCGGTATCACCGTTTGAGAGGCGGCGGGGATCGAAAGAAAAAGGCAAGTGACCAAATTTGAGGTGCCAAAAAAATCCATGAAAAGAAAGTTTTATAGTACATAGAGGATGACATGCGGGTCCCAGAGCAGCAGCGGTATCACCGTTTGAGAGGCGGATCGAAAGAAAAGGCAAGTGACCAAATTTGAGGTGCCAAAAATAATCCATGAAAAGAAAGTTTTATAGTACATAGAGGATGACATGCGGGTCCTAGCAGCAGCGGTATCACCGTTTGAGAGGCGGGGAATCGAAAGAAAAAGGCAAGTGACCAAATTTGAGGTGCCAAAAAAAACTCCAAGAAAAGAAAGTTGATTGCACATAGAGGATGACATGCGGGTCCCATTTAGCAGCAGCGGTCTCAACGTTTCCAAGGCGGCAAGGGATCAAAAGAAAAAGGAAGTAGCCAGAAATCAGGGGGTCAAAAAAATCCAAGAATAGAAAGAATTTTGGTTCATAGAGGATGACATGCGGGACCCATGATCCTGCATCGTAAACGGCTCGTTGAACGAGATGGCGCGATGTAAAAAAACAATGCCAGAGAGGCTGCCATCTGGGCCCTACATCCCTCGGCGGTGCGGATTTGCGTTGACTCGGCCGGCGAACCCGAGATTTCGAGATGCACCACGTCCCGGGCCACCATACGCCACGTTTTGGCCGCTTTCGTCGGGCTAGGTGGCCTCAAAAACGAGAAAAAAAAAGTTTTGACATGCACCACGGAGGGACCAAAATCGTCGGCCATGGTACACCAGCAACCACGGCGCGACTTCAACTTCGTCGGCCATGGCAACTTTTTTTGTAGTGAAGGTCGGCGCGACGGTGAACCCCCACTCCTTCCGCGCCAAGCACAAGGCGCTCGACATGCACCTCCGCAGCTTCCAAGCGGGTGGAGATCTCCGCGGGCGCATGCCTCCGCTCAAGCCCATGGCTCCCAAGGAGCAACAAGTGGACAAAGAAACTAGATTATTGACTCTAGTGCGGAGTGTGGAGATATGCCAAGAGGCTAATAATTTTGTTGTTATAATAGGGATCCCTTTGTTGTTATGTTGTTAGTATGATGCTATAATTGTGTGAAGAACCTCGAACATGTTGGCTATGTATGCAGCTTATTATCTAGGGAGGGATCCCTATTATCTATCCCTATTCTAATATATGATCATGGTTATCGTACATGAACATTGGAGTTTTAATAACAAGATTTAACTACATACATATGGACACACCCAAGTAGCGTAGATTTGCTGCCATATTGGGCAAACAACGAGGGCCAAAAGGCACAAGTCCTTCGAAGAAAGACAGAAATGCAACTTCTCTAGATTTGATACTAATTTGGTTAAAAAAGACAAAGAGAAGAGGGGGAAAAGGTGCTCTTAAAAATGCCAATTGCGCCGAGAGAGACAGAACAGCTCTCATGTCCCACGCGGTCCCTTCCCACCGGCCCACGCTACGAGGCCCACACGATGCGGCCCCACACGACGCTGCATTTGCACCTGAACGTCAACTAAACGGGAATCCTGCCGTCGAGGCTCCTCGCGGGTTTCAAACAAGGACTTGGGAACCGAGGAAAAACTAAGCAGTCAGAAATCGAGCACAACTAAGGACCCGATGGTATAAATAGAAATCTCTATCTTTATTTAGTTTTCTAAAATCAATGCATATTCTATAACCAGAACACTATGTGAGCTCAAGTTCATTTTCATCATTTGGAACTCACGTTGTTCCAACCTTTCTTAGGCACACATTGAACATGACCTACCCATTTACTATCGATAGGATAAATAATACATGCTTCAATGAGTTTAATTACCTCTTTCTTACCACTTCTTTTAATTTTGGATGAAGGCGGCGTTGGTAATCAATAACGAGCTTTGCATCTACTTCCAAATTAATGTATGCATGCATAAAGCGGAACTTATACCTTTTAAATCATCAATGAATAGCCAATAGGTGGCCTATGAGCATGAATCACCTCAAGTAATTTTGGTTCTTCTTCTCTGAAAGATTACACTAATTAACATGATATATTTCCTTCATCAAGGAATGCATATTTCATACCTTCATGCAAAGGATTTAATTCAAAGCTAGGATCCTCTTTAGGTGGTGGTAATACTCATAGATTATTAGGTGGGATAGCATTGCAATTGTGGTGGTTGTTGAGATAATATTTGTTCTAATTATTATCTTTCTTAATTATTAAATGGTCCCTCTTGATTAAGTACATATCGTTCCATCGCGTCGATGAAGCGGTGCCATAGGGTGGGAGTTTCCACTATATCTTTTTGGAATTATTCTTTTTCTAAATGCTTATCAGAACTTTGAAAAGTTAAACTTAATTCTTCACCAGACATTTTAATGAATACTTTTCTTTTGGTAAATTAATTTCACACCCACCGTATGTAAGAAAGGTCTACCAAATATAATAGGACAAAATGTATCTTGGGAGCAACTAAGTACAATAAAATCAGCAGGTACTTAATCTTTCCTACTAATATTTCAACATCTCTTACCATACCTAGATGACAAATATACTCTTTATTAGCAAGTTGAATAGTTATACATGTCTCTTCCATGTGTATGGGATCAATGTCAGGCTTGATTTCAACATATAGAGAATATGTATACACCTTGCTACAATATCACAAAGACCATGATATCATGAAGTTCCAATAGCACATGATATAATGGGTTTACCAACTTTAGTAGTATTACCTTGAATTACCTTAGTGTAATCTTCACATAAATAAATATCACAAGGAGTTTCTGCATTTAATTCCTTAATGGCCGAAATTTGATGCTTCATATCAATTTGTTCGTATGCATGGTTCATGACTCTCCTAGAACTCTTGTTTGCAACGTGGTGAGTAAATTTTCACCGCTTGGATATGGAGGAGATTCCACATATTCTTCTATTATGATAGAGGATGCTTGTTTAACCTCCTTCTCAACTTTAGAAATATATGGAGAATTCTTAAGAGGTTCAACATAAACTTTAAATCCCTTCTTAGGAAAATTCAAGTGGTTAGAAAAATATTTAATATCTTGTAACAATACATGAGGATCAAGGCCAAACATATTCTTTAATTATTCAAACAATATAGTAGTATAGAAATTCTCTACACATGCATATTCGTATTCAAAGCGAGATTGGTTACCTTTATCAAGATCCCATGCAACAATATTATTAGCAATAGTATACAATAAATCCCTTGCTTCTTGTTGAGTTATATTAGTAAAACTCCCTTCAGATGAATTATCCAGAAAGTCCCTATGATCTTTGGGGCAGCCTCACATAGAAATTGATCAATATAAGGTTATCGGAATACCATGACAAGGATTTTTACGGACGAGTTCATTAAGCCTCCCCAAGCTTGAGAAATATTTTCTTCAACATGAGGCAAAAAATTATAAATATGGTATCGATCATCATAAGTTTCTTTAGGATTATAGTATTTAAGATAGAAGGCTTTGCTCAAACGTTTCCTATCAAGACGACATTTATTATTCAGAGATCTAAACCATATGGCAGCATCACCAGAAAGAGATAGATATAATAATTTCCTCTTCACTTCATCATGATGAATACCAGATAATATGAGTAGAGAGCATAGATCTTCAATAGTTTGTATATGTCCCGTAGCAATTTGATTTTTATCCCCTCTAAAAGTTAGTTTCATAGCTGTTTTGGCAATACCAATAGGAAGATGATATGCCACTTTTCACGGGGTTTCTCAATACTCTTTAACTGACTAAACATATTCATATAAAGTTAAGCACATCTCATCACATCTTGAAGTACCCATGATGAGACAAATAGTTAATAGCAAAACAGTAAAAGCTTTCTTACCAAACCACTTACCAATAGCGCTATGCTCCCCGGCAACAAACGCCAGAAAAGTGTCTTGATGGCTCCCAAGTGCATGAGATCAATTGTAGTACTTTTCAATAAGAAAGATTGTTAAACCCACGAGGAGCTGAAGGTATTGGTTAGCAGATTTGACAAGTAAACAATAATAATAATGCAATAGTTTTTGGTGTTTTGGGTGTATAGTTTGCAATAAAGTAAAATACAGAAAGTAAATAGAAATATGTAAATGATCTCAATGAGAGAAAGCCCAATCCTCTATGCAGCAAGAGGACAAGCTCAAGTGTGTGTGTTCTTATATGAGACAAGTGTTCCTGAAGGCGGCTTGGATTCACTAGCATTGAGAGTTCTACACAATATAGTAAATATTTTGTCAAGTTTGATTCCCTTAGGGGTAGAGCCTAAATTAGGTGCAACCATAGATATGAAAATGCACCCCTTATGATGGGCCCTAGAGCCATTTTCTTGAGCAACTATAGGAATCATTAAGACATAAATGTCTCACCATAGCAGTTAGTTCATTGCTCCCCGACATAAATCCCTATAATGCAACTCAAAGTATTGGAAAACGGTTTCTGTCATTCCGTCCCTTCCAACACTCATTCATTACATTAAAGTGCAGACCTATGAGCTCATATAGGTGAAATAATATGCAATCAACGTTCGCATAAAACCATAATAGAACAATATAAAAGATAAAAACTTGACCAAATACTCATTGCACATCATATAGAATCATAGCCAGATCATCCTATGCCCTCGTGGGGAACTACTCACAAGTGTCAAACATGATATGGACCAGAGGCATAATGATTACAACACAATCTAGTATAATATCTCCACCAAATAATGACGAAGTGCCAATAAAAAATGAAACTAGCCCTTAAAATAATATCCGGTTCAATCAAGCACAAACTATGAGGATGAAGTCGATCTCAGTAGATGGTGATGGTGGTGATTATTGAGATGTTGGTGGAGATGCTCCCTGGCACGAGGAGGAGTGGTGATGACGATAGCGTCGATTTACCTTCACCAGGGCACCGGTGACATGATCTGCCCTCTCTGGAGTAGGAGAGGACTTTCGCCTCCGCCGCCGCCTCAATAAATCTCGGGAAAAATATGGCTTAGTTTTTCGAGAAACGGAGGCGTTTGTATAAAAGGGGCCCGAGAACGCTCATGGCGAACGAGCATAGGTTGTATGCCCAGCAGGGGCGCGCCACCTGTCCTCTTTTCGCCCTCGTGGTTCCCCTTGCGTGATTCTTGGCCCACGACCATTCTCTCGGTGAAAAGATTAGTATTTTCCTTCAATTTTAAGGTGTCCGGAAGGTCCTTGAAATAGCAAAATACGAAAAGGAGGTTTTCTGCCTCCCAAAAATTAAATACCAATGAAAGGGACTTTGTAGGGAAAGTCCCGTAAATGAACTAAAATGCATAAATAAAGATAATGATGTATGATGACAAATATCAATGAAAACTAAACATATATGTAACAATATTGATGATGTAAAATGCATGTATCAATCACCACACGGGCCCTGACCCTCCACCGGTACATCTGTAGTGGTAAGTTTTACTAGTCGCGGTGGTGACACGCGCCAGTTAGGGTCCCGGTGCTAGTGATTTTCCAATTTTAAAAGCTGGGACCATTGCCTAATTGTCCATGTGATTTTACACAGAACACCCTAAAAACTAAAAGAAAGCAATTGAGTCCATGTTCTCTCTTGTGGCGCTTGACGAGAGGACATGGCTAGAAGGAGGTCGTTGAGCAGGCGTCGACGGTGACGAGCATGACTGTGAGCATGTTGTCGGCGAGGCGAGCAGTGGGGCCGAATGTGGGCTGGAGGAGCAGGTCGCCGTGTGTGGGCGAAGGAGCAGTGGCGTCTGGGAGGTGCTCACTGGCTATTGGAGGAGAGAAGGTGGAAGAGGAGGTGAGGAAGAAGGTGAGAAGGAAGAGGAGGAAAGAGAAGAAGGGTTGGAGAAGTGGAAGAACATGTGGAGAAGGTGGGGAAGATGAAGAGGACAGGGATGAGGTGGAAAAGGGGGTAGACGAGGACGGAAATTTTAGAACTAGAGAGAGAGATTTTTGGAATTTTTAGACTTCAAATGTTTTTGCTACCAAATCTAAAAAACCTAAAAAAAAAAGCTTTTAGTTTTTCTTTTCTTTAATTTGGGAATCTAAAATCGCTAATCTGGTTGGAGTCATGGAAACTTATGCAAAATTTTGGCGAGATACATTTTCATATAGAATCTTTTTCATCGGAGATCATATGCAACTTAAAGCTGCCATATGACACCATTTGCATACATCAAAATTCATGTTTGTTAATTCTCAAAGTTTTTTTTATTTTCTATCATTTTTATTATTATTATTTTGAAAAATCTAAAAGACGCATAATGTATTTTTGTGTGCAAATCCTAGAATTATAGTGTAATGCTCGCGCGCACAGACTACTGTGTTCGGTTAGTAGCAGCGTGCCCAAAATGGGGCATACGACTAGTATTTTGGTTGATTCGCGGTCTCATAACCCAATATATCGTTGGAAAAAAGCGAAAGGATATAAAATTTAGATTGGAGAAGTATATCTAGCGTAGAACCACTTCATAAAGAAAAGGAGAGCTTCGCCCTTGCTTCATATTATTATTTAGAAAATTAAAATAATATCCATAGTACTGTAAAGTAATATATTAGCATATCATTTACTTATTTTCGTATATATTAATATTTTATCATAAATAGCTGGTTAAAGAT